>CM053598.1:39940655-39987910 GCA_028646575.1 Pseudocheirus occidentalis | reverse complement strand
GAGAGAGAGAGAGAGAGAGAGAGAGAGAGAGAGAGAGAGAGAGAGAGAGAGAGAGAGAGAGAGAGAGCTCAGTGCTGGGAAGACTTTGGGAAGATTCCAATCAAGGAATATCTCCCTTTTCCTGATCAGTGACACCTGGCTCTTGTATTGAGAAAATCATCCACTGTGAAGAGTTTACTAGAATCAAGTCGATGCATATTCAGGAGCAATCTACTATGTACTCAGCACTTTATATGTCATCTCATTTATTTCCCCACCCACCTTCTGAAGGCAAGACTGCCTTGAAGCAACAAAAAGAGCAGTGGTTCTAGAATCAGATACTTGGGTTCAGATCCCTCTCTGAGGTTTACTATTTTTATTACTTTGGGTAAATTACTTAACCTGCCAGGACTTTAGTTTCTTCAACTGTAAAATGAGGTTTGGGACTTCTTATTACCCCCAAATTAAAGTATAAAGCTTTTATTTGGACCTTGACAACCTGGCCTCAACCTACCTTTCTAGTACATGACTGCCCTCCATGCCTGCTGCAGTCCATTCAACTTGGCTTTCTTATTATTCCTCATAGACAGCATCCCATCTTCCACCTCACCTCCATCTCTCAGAATCCCACATTGTTTCAAGGTTCAGCTCAAATACCACCTTCTATCTGAGGTCCTTCCTGATTTTGCTAGTACTCCCTCACTCCCTAGGACAGCTGAGTGGGACAGTGGATAGTGCTGCCCTGGATTCAGGAAGACTTATCTTTGTGGATTCAAATCCAGCTTCAGAAACTTACTAGCTTGTGATCCTGGGCAAGTCACTTAACCCCATTTGCCTCAGTTTCCTCAACTGTAAAGTGATCTGGGGATGGAAATGGCAAACTGCTCCAGTATCTTTGCCAAGAAAACCCCAAATGGGGTCATGAAGAGTCAGACACAACTGGACAACAATAAGAAGTGTCCCCACCATCACACATTTTGTGTATGCCTATATAAGACCATGTTGATGCCCCCAGCAGGACTGTAAGTTTCTTACAGTCAGGAAGTCCTTTCAATTTTGTCTTTTCATCCAGCATAGAAGCTGACACACAGTAGGTGCTTTATCCATCCTTGCTGATTGATTGACTCGGTGGTTGCTGGGATGTCTGATCCATTCTCCCATTCTAGCTACATTTATTGCTAGGGAGTTCACCCTAAGATCTAACCTAAATCCTGCTGAGATTTATAAACCTGATCCCCCTCATTTGTCTGGGTGGTGACCCCTAGGGGTGCATTCGGAGGTATCCTCAGCATGTTGCCTTTAAGCTCTGTCCTGTGCTATACAGGGAGGAAAGGAGGGTCAAGGCGGGAAGTCAGGAATCCCACCTTGGATGACTGGCTCTAACAGCATGCCTTGACTGTAGCAGAGTCATTGAATATTTCTCATATGAATGAATGATCAGATAGTTTTTCTTTGCCCCACCCCCACCCCAGTGGCCCACCCCATCCTCCCAGCAAGGCAATAGTTAATTTTTAACTTTATGGTCTTCATCCCTTTATTTATTTATTTCTCTACTACTTCGATATCCAACCTACAGAGCCAGAGTGTGGCTTGGTGGAAATGACTGTAATCTCCAGCACACTTTAGACATTACTTCCAAACCATTTAGGGTTTTCCGCCCCAGTAGCTGCTGTTGCATCTCCCTCCATCTCCATTTTCAGCTTGGTGTTTTTTAAAGGACCGGAGGCCCAAAGACCTAGTGAGCTGATAATTTTTTTTTCTTAGAGGGAGGGGTATTTATAGAAGAGAGAGGTGATGTTTCAGTAGAACTTATATCTTCAACCGTCTTCCACCCTTTTTGCTCCTCCCTTCAGATCATTCCTCATCTCCAGTATTGCCACTGCCCCCCAAAGAAGAAGCAATATTCCTTTAAAGATTTTTTTCATGTTTTCCCAAAAGGAGGCTAGGATTGGGGTAACAGTACACAGCCGTCTGGTTTTCAATAGATAGCTGGAGGGGTGGGGACCACAAAAGTAGACTCAACTCAAATGAAATTCTACAGCCCCCAACATGGCCTCCTCATCCCTCACCCCTCTACCATACCCCTACTTCTCATTGGCTTGTCTTGTCTTAGGGCTTCTGAACTCCCAGTGCCAGGCTTCCCTGCCCAACTGAGCTTAATTTGGGGAGCTACAAGTCTCATTGTTATGCACTGGCTGGCGCCATGCTGAGCCTGGTGCAACAACACCCTGATTTTCAAATACATCACACCCAGCAGCAATAAACTGGCTGAATCCCTGCTCTAATCTTAGTTTGGTCTAGCCACAGGCCAGGGGTC
The DNA here is from genome assembly GCA_028646575.1 of Pseudocheirus occidentalis. Classification (NCBI taxonomy): domain Eukaryota; kingdom Metazoa; phylum Chordata; class Mammalia; order Diprotodontia; family Pseudocheiridae; genus Pseudocheirus; species Pseudocheirus occidentalis. Next base: position 39,985,614 of record CM053598.1, on the reverse strand, counting down.
TGGATCACTGTCACCTCTAAGGCCAGCCCTCCAAACAAGGCTGACTCACTTGGATTCTCTCAGCCTGCTGTGTCCTCCTAAGGATCAAGGTTTTCTCTGTTACTACAACAGGACTGTGGTGCTAGAAGCAGATCAAGACAGTACAGAGATTTAACTCAGAAAGCAGGATAGGGTATAGGTCACTGCAGAGGGCTGCAAGCCAGAAAATATGTAGTCACTCAGACTCATTTACTCAGGAATGAGACTAGGGTCACTAACAATAAAAGGGTCTTGCAACTGGACAATCCAGAATTCTTTGTCCAGTGAACTAAATTGAGTGGTAAAGGGAGACAGCAGGTATATATGGAATTATCAATTAGTCAGTCAACAAGCATTTTATTAGGCTCCTGTCATATTAAAGGAACCAGGGAATCAGTACAAAGATGAAAGAACCCTTGTCTTTAAGGATCTCATATTTTATTAGGGAAATAATATCTAAATCTATAAGTATATTTGTATATATACATGTATGTATACAACATGTATGTGTACACATATGTATGTATACACACGTACATGCATATGCACACATACATGTGTGTATGCATGTATACATACATACACATGCACACGTCATATACATACATATGATAAATACAGAGTTATAATGCAGCAGCTAAGCAGAAGATTGACCTGGAGTCAGGAAACCCTGAGTTCTATTCAGCCTCAGACACTTGCTCCATGTGCAGGCTTTGCCAAGTCTCTTATCTTATACTGACCTTACTTTCTTCATCTGTAAAATGGGGATAATCATAGCACCACCCTCCCAGTATTGTTGTAAGGATCAAATAAGAGATTTGTAAAGGATGCTGCAAACCACAGAGCACTCTATAAATGCTAGGGACCGTCATAGTCATTGTCATCATCATCATCATTGTCATCATCATCAGAAGAAGAAGGAGAAGAAGAAGGAGGAGGAGGAGGAGGAGAAGAGGAAGAAGAGGAAGAAGAGGAAGAAGAAGGAAGAGGAGAAGAAGAAGGAAGAGGAAAAGAAGAAGAAGGAGAAGAAGAAGAAGAAGCATTAGTAGTGAGAGGGGGGCACCAGAAACAGACTCATGGAGAAGATGGGGAGAGGAAGCAGTGACAATAAGGGTAGCCAGTTTTTTTTTCTAGTGTTTGGTTGTAAAGGGAAAGGGAGAATGATCTCTTTAGAAATTGAGGTAATACAAAATAAACCATATCAACAACTTTGAAAGAAATATACAACGAGGAAGAAAAATCATCACTCAATCTTGTTTGGGGGATCAGAGGAAATAACGCTTATATAAACTGAAATATTGTTATTTCTAGATATCAGGGCCAGGCAAAACACTCCTTTTATATTGACTACCAATAGGGAGCCCTTTGTAGAATTGCTTTGAACAAGTTTTATTATTTTTTTATCAGAGACCTTTCTAGGCACCCTCCTCCCAAACCCGCCCCCATATACATGCATGTACCCACATACACATACACGCTCACGTAGTGAATAGAATATCACAAGAAAACTAGCTAAGCAAAAATATTCGGTGTGGTGTGACTTCCACTGGCCCTGCAGGCTCTGAAAGTCAGTCCTCTGCCCCTTACTGAAAAGAGGAAGGTGTGTTTCATGTAATTACCTTTTAAAATAATAAAATAAGAGACAGTTGTAGTGCTTTAAAGCTCAAAACCCACTTCATGTATTAGCTCATTTGATACTCAGAATAATACTACGAGGTGGGTGCTCATCTTCATTTACAGAAGGGGAAACTGAGGATCAAGCTAGGAGTAAGTGTCAACAGTATTATCCTAGACCGGTTCTCTCCTGACTCTCCTACTCTATTTGCCTCTTTACTTTGGGATCCCCCTTGCCCTCATAAGCTTCTCATGTTTTCATGGTTACTTAAGACCTTTTCTATTCATTTTACTCTTAAATGCATCAACTCTGCCCCCTTATTAGAAGTTACGACTCAACGGTGAATAATCTTCTAGGTGCGGAAGCGAGGTTTTCTGTCTGCAGACAGTTTTGGTGTAACTCAGTCTTGGGCTGAAGACTGGGCTTGGCTGGCAGTAGCAATGATAAAGACTCAAAAAGTTGTGTTATACATTATTCCATCGCCCCTTCTCACCTAGAAAGGAGCTGTCCTCTTCTTCGAGTTCTGAACCATAGGCTAGTATTGCTTTTGAAAATTTCCTCTCATTGAAAAAATGGAGGAAGAAAAATTCACTTTAACCTGGGGAGATTATGTGTCAAAAAAGGCTTCCCGGAGGAAATGCAATCTGAGTTGTACCCTGAAAGAAAAGAAAGGCTTCAAGATACAGCAACTACAAACATCTGGAGAGACAGAATTGTCTTGGGCTTTTTTACCTTTAAATTTTCAGCATTGAGTACAGTTTCTCACACATAGCAGGCGGTAAATAAATGTTTGATGAATTAAGCATTACAGATGAGGAAACTGAGGCCCATATCTTGTCTTTTTACCCAAACTAAAAGGTTAAAAGGAAGGAGAATATGCTGGTTTTTTTATATAAGTGCATGTTAGAGGAGCCTGGTCAAGGTTAAAAGATTAGGTCTTTGCTCATTTATTTAAAATGTCTTCCTATAGTATAAGGCAAATATCATTATTGACATTCCATTTGAGAACTTATCTCTTGGACAACTTGTGAACTTTGAGTACTTCTTTCTGAGTTCTAGCTGACTCATTGACACTGATTAATTGAGTCATGGCTAGTCATACCCTTGAGCTGTAACTTTTGGACTGTAAAAAAGGGAAGAGAGACTCCAAGCTATAGAGATGGACCAGGAAGAAGATGCTTGAAGATAAACTGATTCTAGCTACAAAGGGAAGAGCCCCAAGGTCCCCTACAAGAAACCATGTATACCAGGGATCCTTAATGCTCCAAGAGGAAAGGGAACTATGTGATCTCACAGATGGAAGGAAGAGAAATTCCTGAACCAAGTAGTATAGCTTCAGGGAAGCAAGCCAAGAGGTGTCACTGTGGCCAAGCAATAAAGATGCCCTTAGTCAAGTTGAGAAATTCTGAGACCAACCCTCCTGAACGTGGAGTCAGAGCTCCTGGACGACACACATTTGTTGGACAAAACCTCTAAGAGTGAAATAAAGGAAGTGAGTTGGTGTTTATGAAGGACTTGCCATTTTTCACCACATAATCAATGCACCCTGTTTTTTGGTGTTTTTTTCCCAGTCCAAAAATTGGATTATAACCTTTCATTGCATAATTGTTACATGGTATAATTCTGTTTGTCATGCCACTTAAAATGTAAGCAGAACAGCATTGTATTCACTAGTGGCATATGGATACACATTTACCTCTCACACATTGCAAACTGTGAGCCTAGAATTCTCAGTGCACACTCACTGTCAATATTCAATTTTAACATATATTCATGAGTATACCGTGCATCCTAATCTTGCACCAAAGATAGTTTAGTGATAAATGATTTTTAAGCAATGCCAGCACAATATTTTAAAGCTTCACATAATGGTCACACCCTACTTTTTTGTAAAAAAAACTAGCATAAAATCTATGATGATTCTGTGGTAAAATAAGGTACTATGTGCCAGGAGCTGGGCTAAGTGCTTTACAAATATCTCATTTGATCCCACAAAGAAGGAAATTCAATCAGTATTTGTTGTTGTTGTTGAGTCATTCCAGTCACATCTAATGCTTCATGACCCCATTTTGGTTTTCTTGACAAAGATACTGGTGTAGTTTGCCATCTTTTCCAGGTCATTTTACAGATGAGGAATTGAGGCAAACAGGGTTGAATGATTTGCCTGGTTGTAAGCTACTAAGTATCTGAAACTGGATTTGAACTCATGAAAATGAAGCTTCCTGATTTGAAGCCCAGTGCTCTATCCACTGGACCATATTAGTGCCCATTCTGTAAAAAGCACCATGCTAGATTGTAGGGATACAAAAATGAAATGACAAAAAGTCCATGTCCTCAAGGAGCTTACATACTACTGAAGGGATAGAATGTATAGACAGATACAGGCATATGTGATAATTCTAGGATAATGGAAAGAGCATGAACAATTCAGGGGGTCCCAGGAGGTGGCACATGAGCTAAGCCTTGAGGAAGTCAAGGATTCTGAGGGGGTGAAGGTAAATGCATGCTTTTCCAAGAACAATAGAAAGGGAAGGAAAGCTGACTATTTACAGACCCAGGTGAATGAAAGTCTGTTCTGTATCAATGTCCTATTAACATTAGTGCTTACATGGGACTTTTTCTTGGGTAAAAGAGATGTAGACATGAGACAAATTGAGGTATTTCCAAGAAAAATCCCGGATAAGGACACAAGACACAAAGAACAATTCATGACAATCTCCCAAACATATAAATACAGCGTTTGCATTCTGGGCTATAGGCCACATCAAGATTCTAACAAGCTAGCCTAGAAGAAACATATAATAGGCACTCACTGAATACTTGCTGATTTACTGAAGAAGAAAGACAATCAATCAACTGATCGACCATGAAGTATTTATTTTTCCAGGCAATGTGCTAGGGGTGAAAGGAAGATGTGAAGGGGGAGAGGAACATCTCTTCACATGGCATTTCTCTCTCTCTCTGTCTCCCTCCGTTCCCTTTTCTACCTCCTTCTTTCCCTTCCTCCTTCTTTGTCTCTGTCTTTCTTTGTCTCAGTGTCTCTCTCCTCTCTCTTCTGTCTCTGTCTGGGATCATTTGGAGAAAATTTGTATAAAGTGATCCCTCCTCTCAAGGACATCATAGTCTCACTCTCTCCAAGCCAGTACCAGGGATGAGCGGTGGGGGTGGTGAGCAGAAAGTAGGCAGAAGGAGGCTGACCAATTGGCGGGAAAGAGTGTGGATTGCTTCTCCTGGGGAGATTACATTGTACCTAGTGATTACATTTCATTTGAAGACTCTCAGTGGAATTATCTGTTGAGAAGAGAGGGCTTTTTAATAGATGAACAAAATGCTTCCATTTACAATTATTAATTGGGGCAGAGCCCATCCCCTTCCATGCATCCTTCGCAGTCAGCCCCACAAAGTTGCAAAGTAATTAAAGGCTGCTAAGGAATCAGAGAAATTATTATAATTCTGTCAAGCAAAAGCTTTCTTACTCTCTCTCTCCTTCCCCCACTCCTGTCTAGAAAACAAGGTGGGCCAGGCAGCCTGCAAAACACATCAAAATAAGTCTATTGTGCTCAAGGCTTCAATATCACTGCAGGAACCACAAGTCCTGTCCCTCAGCTATTTTGCCAACAGATTAACCTGTCAGGACAGTGGGCAGGGCAGAGGATGTGAGATGGGGAGCCTGGGAGTCCAAATAAGATAAGAAGTGCAAAGCTGCATCCTGGATTGCTGCCCTTGAGAGCTAAAATGCTCCTGGGTGCCAAAAAGGGCTCACAATGAGGTGGCAGCTGTAGGGACACCAAGAATCTCAGCCTGAAAGACAGGAAACCTTCATGCAAATCCTTGTTCTTCCATTTGTTATGATGTGACCTTGACCAAGTTGCTTTGTCTTTTCAGGACTCAGTTTCCTTATTTGTAAAATGGAGATTATAACACCTGCCCAGTCAGTGCCACAGCGATGTGCATCTCACATAGGTGGAAGTGTTACATAGATAGAAATGACCATCCTATGAGTGATACGGGTCTATAACCTAAATTAAGAGGTGGGTGATGATAGCCAGGAAGACTTCTCAGAGGAACCAACTTGGGAACAGAGATTCTGTGAATACAAAATACATTCTCTTTGCCAACGTACCAGGTACATTCTAGGATCACCAATTTGGAGATGACCCAAAGCTCCTTAGGGCTTTAGAGGGATCAAGGTCTTAGGTGGCAGCAGGGGACAGTGAAGAACTCTAGAGATAGGCACATTAACAGATTGTTGTTGGAGCTGTGAAATGGCCAGAAGTTCTGGAAAACAATTCTAGTGCCAGTCCTCATCAACCCACACCTGGATGGTGGGTTACCTGCCTCAAGTCTCTCTCTACTCCAATCCATCCTCCATTCAGACACTAACATGATTTCCTGTGAGTACAGGTTCCATTGTGTCACTCCCCCACTCAGTGAACTCGAATGGGATGCTCTGTTTGGCATTCAAAGCCCTCCACAAGCCAGCCCCCTCCTCCATTTCCAGTCTTCTTAGACCTCACTCCCTGACATGTAGTCTTTGCTTCAGTGACACTGGCCTCCTGGCCGTTCCATTTCTCTACCCCAGGCATTTTCTCTAGCTGTCGCCCAAGCTTGGAATGCTCTACTTCCTCATCACCACCTCCTGCCTTTTTTGGCTTCCTGTAAGTCCCAAATAAAATCTTATTGTCTTCACAAAGCCCTTCTCAAATTTCTCCTATTCCAGGGCTGCCTTTCTTTTAATTGCTTCCTGTTCTTCCTATATATAGCTTGTTTCTACATATTTGTTTGCTTGTTGTTTCCCCCATTAGACTGTAAGCTCCTTGAAGGCAGAGATGGTCTTTTGACTCTTTTTGTATCCCCAGAGCTTAGCACAATGTCTGGCATATAGTGGATGCTTAATAAATGTTTATTGACTGACTCTCTCTGGCCTCATTTGTCTTATTTGGACAATTCAGGAACTGGATTGGAAGATCTGTAAGTATCTCTCTATCTACAAATCTAGATAGAGTTGTGGACCTACAGTCAGGGAGACCTGGTTCAAATCCAGCCTCTGATACTTACTAGCTGTGTGACCCTAGGCAAGTCACTTAACCCTTCTGCCTCAGTTTCCTCATCTGTAAAAATGAGCTGGAGAAGGAAATGGCAAACTACTCTAGCATCTTTGCCAAGAAAACTCCAAATGGGGTCACAAAGGATCAAACAAAACTGAAAAGACTGAACAACAACAAATCTTTTCATCGATAATGTCCAAGCCCCTAGCATGCTGGTAAAGGAGATGAAATCAGTTTTCAGGACCAAGGAACTCCATTCCAATTTTAGCTTTTCTGAGAAGACTTCCTGTGTTATCACAACTCAGTTCCTGTTATTATTTTTCCCCTAATGTAGGAATTCTTTCTCAAAAAAAAATTTTTAATTAAAAATTGTTTTTTTTCCTTAATGTAGGGATTCTTAACCCTTACATTCTTGGTGTCATAGATCCCTTTGGTCAAGAGTATGCAGGAACCAAATGAGAGGGCTGATTGTTGAATTTCTGGCAGGAGCTTTTACATCTTGAAAACCAGCAAATGCTATAAAGACAGGCCTGATTCATTATTTTGTTGTCTAGAATTAAGAAAGTGATGGAGAAAATGTTATTAACATATTCTACATCAAATCTGTGTCCTATATTTCCAGAGGACAAATTTTTAAACATTTCTCAGCACAACTCTGCCTTTGGTAGTCTTGTGATGCCTACAAGCCCGTTTTGGGGGTAATACTTTGAAACACATAAAGTAAAATACACAGAATTACAAAGGAAAGCAAAGGTTAATGAAAACAGAGATGCAACTTTTTTCCCATCCAGGTTCACAGATCCCCTGAAATTTATCCCAGACCCCAGAATCTGTGGACCCCAGATTAAGAACTCCTTGTCTAATGAGGGGAAGGGAAGGGGAACGGGAAAGGGAAGGGGAACGGGAAAGGGAAGGGGAAGGGGGAGAGGAAAGGGAAAGGGAAGGGGAAAGGGAAGGGGAAGGGGAAAGAGAAGGGGAAAGGGATGGGGAAAGGGAAGGGGAAAGGGATGGGGAAAGGGAAGGAGAAGGGGAAAGGGAAGGGGAAGAGGAAAGGGAAGGGGAAGGAAAGGGGAAGGGCAAAAGGAAAGGAAAGGGGAAGGGGAAAGGGAAGGGGAAGGAAAAAGGAAAGGAGGAGAAGAGCCAAACTCCCCCATCCTGTTCAAGGCTAGCTTCTTCCCTGTCTCTTTTTCTCTTGGCCAATCGGGAAGAATCAACAATAATTCAATGATAATTGACTATATGATTAACAACTTGACTTTAAAAGTAAGTTTCCTCCAAACTGTTCAGAAAACTTTCATAGATTTTTCATTGCTTCTTGTAACATCTCTGGGTAGTAGGGATGATGGGTAAGGTAATACTAGCCAGCATTTCTATAGTGCTTCACAATATCCTCTCATTTGATCCTCACAACAATCTTGGGGACGGGGTACAATTATTCTCCCCATTTCACAGATGAGGAAACTGAGGCAGATAGAGGTTAAGGGAATTGCCCAGGGACACATAGCTAGTAAGTGTCTGGATTCCAACTCAGTCTTCCTGACTCCAGCCCCAATAGCTCCTTTAGGGTTGGAACTGTTTCTTTTTTATTTTTGTCAAAGAAAATAAAAGATTGAGATCAAGAAGAGACCTTATAGACCACCTTTTCATTTCATAGATGAGAGAAGTGAGGCTCAGTCAGACCATTGCATAAATCTAGCTTTAAATCTCTTTCAACCCTTAATTTCAGCACTCCACAGTACTGCCACAGTGTCAGAAACACAGTAGGCGTTTAATAAATACTTACTAATAACTACTGATTGATGGATTGATTTGTGATCATTACTAGCCGTGAGACCTTGAGCAAGTCACTTAACCTCTGCCTCAGTTTCCTGCACTGTAAAAATGGAGATCATAATATCTCCTACCTCAGAGGGTTATGGCAAGGATTGAAAGAGATATTTATAAAGAGTTTAGCATGGTGCATGGCTCGTAATATGTAAATATGCAATGCTAATGTAATATGTAGTATTACATTAATAATGTAATATGTAAATGCTAGTTATCATTGATATCATAAGGGGTTAAGCAAATAACTGAAAAGCTCAAACACCCACAAGGCAGAAGAGGAAGCTGGGCCTGGTGCTCACCCCTGGCTCTTCTGGGAGTGCAGAATCAGGCTGCTTCATTAGGGTTGGCAATGGCAATATAGACCTTTAAAACCCTAGAGCTTCCAGACTAGGGATGAGAATTTCCTGAACAATTTCCCAAGTAACATGTCAACATTTCTTTTCAGGATTATTTCACATTATTCTATTTAATCACCCTATGTTAGAGCAAAACTGACTCACCTACTTGCCATTCCCTGAACATGACATTCTCTGCTCTCTATGCCTTTGCCCAGGCTGTCTCCCACACCTGGAATGCCCTCCTGCTTCACCCTCAGCTTCTTGGGATCCATAGCTTCCTTCAAGGCTCAGCTCAAGTAACATGTACAGGAAGCCGATTCTGACCCTTCTAACGCCTATACCATGGTGATAGAGAGTGAGGCATCAAGGATGACCCCATTAACTTGGACTGTGGCAATAACCTTCTGGTTGGTCTCCCTGTCTCAAGTCTCTCCCCATTCCAGTCCATCCTCCTTTCATCTGGCAAAGTAACCTTCCCAAAGTGCAAGTCTGACCCTGTCAGACCCCTATTCAATAAGCCCAGTGATTCCCTTTCACCTTCAGGATCAAATAGAAAATCCTCTGGTTTTAAAGCTCTTCATTGCCTGGCTCCTTTCCAACCTTCCAGTCTCCTTACACTTCACTCCCTCTCTGATCTAATGACATTGGCTTCCTTATTGCTCCTTGCACAAGACCCTCACTCACCTGACTAGGCATGGTCACTGGGTGTTCCTCACGCCTGGAATTCTCTCCCTCCTCATCTCCACCTTCAAGTCTCAGCTGAAATCTCATCTTCTGCAAGAAGCCTTTCCAGTCTCCCTGAATGCTAGGGCCTTTCGTCTGGGATTTTTATTCCATTTATCCCATTTATATCTTATTTGCACATAGGTGTTTGCATGTTGTCTATGCCATTAGATGGGGAGCTCTCTGAGGTCAGGGACTGGTTTCGGCTTTCTTCTTTGACTGTCCTCAGAGCTTGGCATAATGCCTGGCATATAGTAAGTGCTTGAATGAACAAGAGATAGAGAACATTTTGAAATATAAAAATGGATTATTTTGATCATGCTAAATTAAAAAGGGTTTGCACAAAAACCCCAATGCAACCAAGATTAGAAGGAAAGCAAAAAGATGGGAAACAATTTTTACAGTCAGTGTTTCTGATAAAGGCCTCCTTTCTCAAATATATCAAGAACTGAGTCAAATTTGTAAGAATACAAGTCATTCTCCAATTGATAAGTGGTCAAAGGATATGAGTAGGTAGTTTTCAGACAAAGAAATTAAAGCTATCTTTAGTCATGTACAGGAAGCCGATTCAGTCAAAAAGGCTCTAAATCACTACTGATTAGAGAAATGCAAATTAAAACGACTCTGAGGTACCAGCTCACACCTATCAGATTAGTTAATAGGACAGAAAGATAAATGATAAATGCTGGAGAAGATGTGGGAAAATTGGGACACTAATGCATTGTTGGTGAAGTTGTCAACTGATCTAACCACTCACTCTGGAGAGCAATTCGGAACTATGCCCAAAGGGCAATCAAACTGTGCATGCCCTTTGATCCAGCAATAGCACTATTAGTTCTGTATTGCAAACAGATTATAAAAAAGTGGAAAGGACCCACATGCACAAAAATATTTATAGCAGCTCTTTTTGTGGTGGTCAAGAATTCAAAATTGAAGGGATGCTCATCAATTGGGGAATGGCTAAGCAAGTTGTGATATATGAATGTAATGGAATACTATTGTGCTATAAGAAATGATGAACAGGCAGACTTCAGAAAAACCTGGAAAGACTTATATGAACTGATGCTGAGTGAAGTGAGCAGAATCAGGAGAACATTGTACACAGGAACGGCAATATTGTGCAATGGTCAGCTATGATTGAATTAACTCTTCTCAGCAACATAATGATCTAAAACAATTCCAAAAGACTCATGATGGAAAATACTATCCATATCCAAAGAAAGAACTATGGCATCTGAATGCAGAATACTATTTTCACTTTTTGTTTTTGGTTTTTAGTGGCTTTTCCTTTTTGTTCTGTTTCTTCTTTCACAACATGGCTAATGTGGAAATGCATTTACATGCATAAGCTATATCAGATTGCTTGCTATCTTGGGGAGAGAAGCTAGGAGGGAGGAAGAAATAAATTGAAACTCAAAATCTTATAAAAAGTGAATGTTGAAATTGTAATGTGTAATTTGAAAAAATAAAATACTACTTATTCTTTAAAAAGTGCTAGCTGACTTGACATACATCTCACTAAGAGTTCAATTAATAGCCTTCATTGGCTAATTCCTCTTTCTCAGATGGGGAAACTGAGTCCAGAGTAACCCAATATGCAGTACTCTAGGAAAGTAATTTGTCTCCAAGGCATCCTGGACTACAAGTTTATTCACTTTGATGAACCTGTATAGCCTCTGCCTGGATGATCAGGAAGACTCTAAAGGGTTACTTCAATCTTTCCTACCATGAATTCCAACAGGCCAGGGGAGAAAACCATTTCAAAAGAAAAAGAAGAGAAGAGGACAGGTAGATGTCTGGGTGAGGCTGCTGACAGACAGCTCGACAATGCAGTGGGAACATCTTCTCCTATCAGGGCTGTTACCATCTCCTTCAATTTAAAGGTTCTTTATTTAAAGGGGGAAAATAATAAAAGTTGTCCTGGCATGTGTAAGAGAATCGCTAATGTGCTGGAGCTCGGGCTCCGTGCTCATTCCCGCTGTTTCGTATTCATAGCGCTGGGTCCTGCAGTCATCGCAATAGAATTATATAGGCCCCCAAAGACTCCCAGCCAGAGTCAGCTAGGAAACTGATGTAATTAAGAACATTATTACCATTAAAACAAAATAATAATTTTAATTACATCTGAGTTCCTCTTTTTAAGCCCTCCCCCCTCCTCTCCCTCACTGTCTTCTTTTCTGGTTTGGGCTGGTGAGGAATGAAGAGGACATGGTCTGGCCTGGGTCTGGCCTGGGTCTGGCCTGGGTGGGGGCTGTGCCACTCCGTGAGAAAATGAGTACCACAATGGGATGGCTAGATTAGCCGCAGAGGTCAGATGCCCTTCACTTCACCTTCCCCAAATGCACAGACCTTGGGGAAATTGAGACGGGCTGACTTCATTTTTTCCCCTTTGGTTTTACTTTCCTATCCTTTGTTGGGGTCTGACAGTCACTGAGGGTCAAAACAAAATAAAAAAACCAAACCAGTGGGCAGGTGTCAGTCCATTTGGTCAGGGCAAAGGGACCAGTGTTTTCAGTCAGTTGGGCAGAATGAGGCAGTGTGGTCAAGGAGAGTGCTAGCTAACTTGGTGCAGTTATCAACTGATCCAACCACTCTGGAGAACAATCTGGAACTATGTCCAAAGGGCAATCAATCTGTGCATACCCTTTGATCCAGCAATAGAGATATGTGGGACAGAGAATATGGGAAGAGGAATCAGGAAGACCTGAATTCGAGTCCTGATTCTGACATTTGCTTCCTTTGACCACAGTCACTTAAACTTTTCTGAACCTCAGTTTCCTTCTCCTCAAAATGCCGATGGTAATTCCTATAGTCCCTTCCCCACAGGATTATGAAGAGATTTGGATCTGATGACATATGTGAAGAATTTCCCCAAATGTTATATAGATGTCAGCCATTATTATTCATTGCTCTATTTATGAGGAGAAAGAAGGAATCATGTCTTATGTCAGTAGGTTTCCTCCACTCTTCCCTTACATATACTGACTGATGAAAAGATCTGGAGGCTTAATATTAGAGGTTGGTGATGGGGTGAGGTTTGGGGAGATAGTACAGGAATTGGAAAGGCTGGGTTTGGCATCTGGCTAGGTCCTGATTTTAACTCTTATGATAGTAGAATGGGATTCATGTTGAAGAGACTTCTTGACATCTCATCTACAGAATGATATAAAGGCTTCACCAGGGAACTCCTAGATGGTCAGCCAGTTCACATCAAGGATCTACTCTGTGCCAGGAACTGTACTAGTTATGGTGATACAAATACCATAGACTAAACAATCTCTACTCTCAAGTGGCATGCTGCATTCTTAAGACACCTGAAATGTCCTTCAGCCTAAGACAGGAATGGTTATGGTCAGAAGAAGGTTTGATCTATTTAAAAGCAGGCTAGAGGTGCCTATCAACTGTGAAATGGCTAAACAAATTGTGGCACAGGAATGGAATGGAAAGTTATCGTGCTATTAAAATGTGAAAATACAAAGAATTCAGTGGAGGACAGGAAGATCTATATGAACAAATTCAGTGAATTCAGCAGAACCAGAACAATACAGAATGAGAAGTTGTGTAACTGGCAAGGAGATCAACAAAGACAATGGCAACAGTGAAGCTACAGGTTATCTAATTAAAGCTACCATACTTAGACCTAAGAGGAGACAAAATGTGCCTCTTTCCCTTGGCTGCAAAAGCAAGAAAATGGGAAGTGGGACATTTCCTGTCCTGGAGGATTCAGATGATGTAGTGGCAGGCAGCTCTGCAGAACCATTATTTTCTTTTTTCCTCTTTTAAAAATTCTTCATCACAAGGACTGGTTCTCCAGACAGAAGATGGAGGAGAGACATATTTGGGAATTAAGGTGATATAAAAGCTGAAATTATCAACAGAACTTTAAATGAGTTTTAAAATAAGTATATGGATGAATAGAGACAATAAAGAAAAAAGATGGGATAGAGGGAAGAAAAGAGAGAGGAAGGAAAGAGGGAAGGAAGTTTTATAAAGAATTTTTCAACCAGGACACTTCAGACTACATAGGCAGTAGTGAGTGAGTGTGAGTGTGTGTGTGTGTAAATATGCATGCATGTATGTGCACGTGCATGTGTGTGAAATGAACTCTAGAGTAAGCACAATAAATTTAAGAATGAATTCCAACTGTACTCCTTAGTAGGTGTGACAGTTTGGCCAAGTTTTTTTCCTGTAGCTGGTCCCCACTTTCCCTCTTCACAAACTGAGAGTTGGGCAAAAGGACCTCTAGACCTTCTAGCTCTCTGTCCCCCAAGCTGGATTTAGGCAATGGCTGTCTTGGCATTCAGCTCTTCAGTGGAAATGTTCAGTTGAGTAAGAGCCCAACTCTACCACTTGAAGTCAACCAAAGGCTGCCCAAAATTAAGAAATGCCTAAGCATCTATCACGGAACAGAAAGGGGCAGGAGGCACAGGCAGAATGGAGGGATTGGGAAGCCCAAGTGTCACTAGCTCATTGTGTGACTTTGGGACAGTCACTGATCATCTTCAGCCTTTAGCTTTTATATTTCTATAAAATGGGAAGAATATCTCTCAACTAACCACCACAGGGACATCAAGAGGCCAAATGAGAGGGGGAATGTAAAGGTGCCTGAAGAAATATACAGGTGAAATAAAAGGCGACATTCTTCAGATCATCTAAAAATTCAGATGTCTTTGGAATGGGGGTGAGGGATAGGGGTGTTATTGTTTTACCTGTTATAATAACAATATGCATTAATGTAACTCAAGGCTAAAAAGCACTTTTGATAATTCTGAGGGAGCTAATACAATAATAAAACAGAGCATTATATTCAGGTTACAGATGAAGAAACTGAGGCTCAATATAGATAATTAAAAATGAAAGGCATAATCAGTATTCAATGAGAGGTGCAGGCAGTAAGTAGTATGGGAGCTCAGACATGGCATTATCAGAAAGAGATGCAATGTGATATAATGAGGAGAGACATGGCCTTTGATTCAGGAAGATTTCAGGTCCAGTCCTGCCTCCTGACCTGCCCAGGGTCACACAGCTAGTTCTGGGGAAGGATTCGAACCCAAGTCTGTTCAGAATTCTTTCTACCACTGTGTGTACCTTCATCCTGGCCCCATACATTACTGCTAAAAGCACAAAATGTGTTTGCCATTGCTTCTGTGGGCTGGGACATCTTCCTGATGGTAACCAATAAGTTTCCCAGGTTATTAATCACTGCCCTGGTTTAAGGAAAGGATGGAGGGCAGAGGAAAGGCCTGGGAAACTCAGATTACTCAATGGTCACCTAGGGGGGCATAGAGACATTATCAGAGCCTGCTATTAGAACTCCTTGGAGCCACTTAGGCTCTGCCAGCAAGACTGGTGAGACCCAGAGATGATTTATTGGTCTCCTTCCTTGGGATCAATAGGTAGGTGGTTATGGATGCAGAGGGGGCTTTCAGGAACCGTGGCCCCATGGTAGAAATTAATACCACCTGTCAAGTGGCGCCTTCTCCTGGCACAGCAGACGGCACTCTTGTGAACCATACTGGCACCTCAAAGGGAACAGAACATACCAGCCAGAGAGCTCTTCTCACTGCAACTGGAATCCAATTTATAAATCATTCAACCTGTGACTAGGATGGTGTAGAGGGGGGTGTGGGCATTACTGCTGACCCTGGAGTTTTTCTTGGCTAGGTCTACCATGACAACACTCCTGACTTTTTCAGCCACCAGGGGTCTTCCCACTTCCCTATCACCACCTACATGGAGCAAAGTTATTTGTAGGTGATATTTGGGGGAGGGCAGTTGGCAGGAAATTGAAGGCACGGGTGTGACTTGAGCAGTGGACAAAAACAATCTCAAGTGTCACCTGGGTAAAGTTCTGCCTGGGGCATGTGCAGGCTTAGATGGGAAGCTAGAAGATAGGTAAGAGTACCAAGAGTTCAGTACCCGGCTCATGGCCAGGGCCAGAGTCAAGGATTTTTATCCTGCCATATGTGAGTCACAGTAAAATGATGCCTTGGGTTTCCTTGTCATACTGATCTTATTTTTCAAAATACTTTTTATAAAGACTTAAACATTCCAATCAAGGCAATGACCAACCACAATTCCAGAGGATAGATGAGAAAGCTGGGTAGCTCCCTCCTGGGTGATGAACACCCTTCCAGGGTGCAGAATGAGAACAAAACAAAACAATTCTTGCCCTCAAGAAGCTTGCCTTCTATTAGAGCCACAGCACAGTGGCATCTATAAAGTGCTAGGTCTTGAAGTCAACAAAGTCTGGGTTGACATGAAGTAGGTACTATGGTCTATGTGAAGTCTAATACAGTCTTCAGCCTCAAGGAACACATAATTTAGTATTGAAGACCAAAGACATACAAAGATGGGGAAGTAACAACACACAGAACTTGGGACCAACCTCTTACACTTAGCAGCTTGTGGCCATAGCCAGGTCATGCCATGTCACTCTGGGCATCACTTTCCTTATCAGTAAAATGAAGAGACTGAAACAAGATAGCTCCTGAGGTCCTTTCTAGTTCAAAACCTATGACTCTACATCAGTTGGAAATAAACATTTATTAAGTGCTTACTAAATTCTGGAGACATGAAAACAGGCCCTATCTTCAAAGAACCAACTCTGAGTCTAAATAAATATATTCAAAAGAAATACAAGGGAAAAATGATTGAGGGGGAGGGCACCAAAAGCTGTAGGAATCAGGAAAGGCCAATGTATCCTTATTCCAATGCCTGGAACGTAGGAGCTACTGGGTAATATTTGATGAGTGAATGAATCTTCCAATGAAGTTCTACTGTGATTCCTCATCACGATGCGGAAATAACCCTAGGCCCTTAAGGGCTCATGAAATCTAAGACTTGACAGGTCCATCAACAAACTAGAAGGATTTAGGATGCCCCAAACCCAGGAATATGGGAGCAGAATCTGACAAAGGGCAGCCAGCATGCCTGTTGGCTGAGGTCCGGCTTAGCCAAGTTCTGAGAGGTTCATTACATCACCATGCTGGCTGCTGCTGAAGAGTTCTTCCAAGTACAGAACTCTCAAAGACCATCTATGAAGTTGTAAAGGCCTTGAATCAGGGGAGGAAGTATCTACTCCAATGAAATTACATTGTCTTGAAGTACTAACTTAAGGATGGATGGATGGAAGCGGTATGGGAACTATTTACATGTACAGGTAGGGATACATTACTGTAGTGAAGAAGGGGAATGCAAAGAGTCGCCTTCTCCCATTTTATAGATGGTCACCTGAGACTAGTAGACATAGTGATCCATCCACGACCAGAATATCAGAGAGTAGACATCTAGGCCTTTTTACATGAGACGCTTACTAGCTGTGTGACCCTGGACAAGTCAGTTTACCTTGTTTGCCTCAGTTTCCTCATCTGTAAAATGAACTGGAGAAGGAAATGACAAGCTGTTATGGCATCTTTGCCAACAAAACCCCAAATAGGGTCACAGAGAGTCAGACATGACTAAATAACATGAGGACAGCTTTCTTTCCACTCTTCAATGCCATGTCTATGAATAACCATGCAGAATCAGATACATATGTGCCTGTGCAGCACACAGACACATCGGCAGGGTCCCTTGACAGAGTTCAATCATCACCTCAGGCTCTCAGTTATAATAACTATAGAAACACAGACTGGATCTATGATGTCACTAGCCTAGAGTGCTTCCAGGTCTCCCAGTACCACTGAAAGGTGGCATCTGAAGTACATGGTCTTAGAGTTGCCTGAGGTGCCAAGAGGTAAGTGCCTTGCCTGGGATCTCACAGCCAGGACAGATCAGAAGCTAGGCTTGTACTTAGGTCTTCCTGGTTCAAAGAATAGCTCTCTCGCTCCAGGATGCCAGACTTCCCATGATGCTTATAAGTCACAGGATTTATCTTGGGTTTTGTTCAAGCAGGAAATATTTCCTGAGCTTGTAACATCAGTTGGGCGCCCCAGTGGACTTGAAGTGCAAGCCATAGTCTCTACCTATTAAAACTGATAATCTCATAGTGGAGATCAACATATACAAAGAACTAACAATGCAAGACAGTAGAATAAGAACCCACCATGTATCATGAGAGTTTGGGGAGTCAAGAGATGCCACTCAATGCTTTGGAGAGAAGGTAGGTCTTTGAGACAGGAAGGTCCTGGGTCAGGTCCTGTCTCTAACAAAGATGGATGTGGAGATGGGTAGAGGACAGACAGATAGGCAGGTATAAATAGATAGAGCATTTATTAAGCCTTTACTGTGTTCCAGGCAGTGTGCTAAGCAATACAAATACAAGCAAGTAAAACAGTCTCTACTCACAAGGAGATTATTTGGGGTGGAAACACAGTATATGCAAAAAAGTAAAAGGTCATTTGGGGCAGCAAAATGGCACCACAGATAGAGTGCAAGGCATAGAGTGGAGAAGACTCATTTTCCTGTGTTCAAATACGGTATCAGGCACGTATTAGCTGTGTGAACCTGGGCAAGTCATTTAACCCTATTTACCTCAGTTTCCTCATCTGTAAAATGAACTGCAGAAGGAAATGGCAAACCACTCCAGTGTCTCTGCCAAGTAAACCCTAAAACAGAGTTGGACAGGACTGAAAGGACTGAACAGCAATTTGGAGAAGAGAACATGAGTGACTGAAGGAGACCACACATTTCTTCTTTAAGGATGTCTAAGTTATTATCTGGACACAGTCTATGCTCTGTCATTCTTGATCCCTTTCCATTCCATCCCTTCTGACCAAGCAAAGGGGCCCTCTACTATAAAACAGATTTCTGCCCCTCATCCTGTTCCCCTTCCCTCGAAGACCCAACTGCTGCCTATCTCCTACCTCCCCCACCCAGAAGAGGGTGGCTGTGGCTCCCTCCTTGCTGATGTCTCTGCGCAGGGATCCAGAACACCACACAAGGAGAAGCCACGGAGGGAAGCCGCAGGACATGGAGCCACCCAGAGTGGAAAAAGCATCAGCAGAAGTCGGGCAAGCAGAGGAGAGCACCTGAAGGTCAGCGTGGCAGGCACACCAACGCCTAACTGATGTACTACAGCCGCGGAGCCGGGCACAGACACAGGCAAACACGTTTTAGCAAATTGGAAAGCTATAAAAGTCTATTACAGCAAATCAAACAGCAGTCAGCATGACAGCCATTAGCCTGAAATGAATACACGGGAACTTAATGAGGTCTGTCGAGGCTGGCTTGGTGAATTAAGTTGCCAATTCTAGCAGGATTTCCCCCTTCTTTATGGACTTGAAAGCTTCCACGCTGCCTCGTTAGGAGTTCGACAAGTGAATTGCAGGGCCTTTTGCCCTGATAAAATGGATAATTACATGTAGAACAACTTAGGGAGAGAGAGTGGAGGGAGCAGAGAACAGATAAACCCAAACACTCACCTGCTCTGCTTCCCCAGAGAGTGGCTGGGCCAGGGGGAAGCCGGGAGCCTCGGCTAACGCCGGCCCTCACCTCTGCACCCGTGCCCAGCTGCTGGATGAACAGTCCATGGGCACAGTTGAAGCTCCAAGGCTGAGTGGCATTTCAGCACCAATGTGGGGAGCCTCCTAATGGTAGCTCTGCCATCACAGTGCCAAGTGTCCCGCCTGCAGCCGCCCCTCACTCCTCCACCTTGATTTCTTGGAGTGTCAGGGGCACTAACCTCTCCCTATTTCGAGGGCTGGAGCTTCATATGAAGATAAGTCAAAATGTCTATAAAATCCCCTGCCAGGAGTAAAGGGACACGGCTTGTGATGAAGAAGTAGATTCATGGAAGCCTCCGTAGAGTGACAGGTAGGTGTCCGAGCAGATAGAGTACTGAGCCCAGAGTTAGGAATATCTGGCACTAGCCACATGACACTGGGCAAGTCACTCAACTTTTCATCCACCTCAGGGTCCACAACTATAAAATGGGGATAATAATGGTTCTGATCTCCCAGGGTTGCTGTGAGGATCACAGCAGCAGTGCGGCATACAGTAGGTGCTTAATAAATACTCCCTAATAGAAGAAAGTTAGAACCAGCTCAGCGGGTGCATGTGCCTTATCTCCCTGGGGATGACCTCACTTTCAGGTCAGGACAGAGGGAGGATCTCAGCCCCCGGGAAGCTCAGTGTATTGGGAAACGCACCCGGCCCCTGACTCAGGAGGGACAGGAGGTCTCCTCCGACATTCAGAGCTCTGTGAGACAGGGCAGGTCACTGCCTCTGGGCTTTAGTGAAGAACTGGGCTTAACACCCACGGTGCCTGGGGCTGCTGTGAGAGCCCAGCAAGCTCATCTTCATACAGCTCTTCAAGCACCATGTGGATGCAAGTTACTGTGCACTCCGAGCGTCTGGGGGGTTTAACAAGTTCTTAGTATGCATCTATTAAATAGGGATGCTGCTGCTGCTGCTGCTGCTGCTACTACTACTACTACTACCACTACTGCTATTACTGCTGCTACTACTGCTGCTGCTACTACTACTACTACTACTACTACTACCACCACTACTGCTACTACTACTTCTACTACTGCTGCTGCTGCTACTACTACTACTACTGCTACTGCTACTGCTGCTGCTGCCTAATACTGCTACAGGGTGCCCCAAAATTCCAAGTGCAGCTTTAAGCTTGACTGGATTAAAGGTTGCTTTACTTCTGTGAAGTTTGGATTCAGTCAAAGGGCTGCACTTGAGGACCTAGAGGGCCGCATGTGACCTCGAGGTTGCAGGTTTCCCACCCCTGGTTTAGGACAAGGTTTGAAGAGTTTTCCGCATCTCATCTCATGGGATCCTAGTGGCAGGACCCGCCCTGGAATCAGATTGTGAGGTTCACATGCACTGTGTCTGTAAAGGGCTGTGTATACCTCAGAGCACTAGGAGGTGACTGGCAGGTGGGAGGTGGAGCCGGTTTCTAATGCTCAAGCGCTCACTCCTCTCTGCACTCAACACCATCTCCAAAAGCTCTCCCTCCGATCACTCTCAAAGCTCCCTCCACCATCTTGTATAATGGCTGATGGCTGAGCCACTCAAGGTCGCTCCCCACAAGGTGGGGAGGAGTCAGAGGGGCTGGCCTTGGGTCCCAGCTGCGGTGCTTGGGTGGACACGCCCCAAGCTCTCTGCCCCTCGGTTTCCTCATCTGTAAAGGATGCTAGACCAGAAGGGGCCCTGGTGTTAGGCTCCTTGCACCCTGCGTTTTTCAGATGAAAACAACACTAAAACTAATAAATACTAATGAACATAAATATAGTACCTATTGTATACCAAGCACTACACTAAACGTTTCATAAGTACCTCGCCGGGTCCTCACAATAACCCCGAGAGGTGCTATTGTTGACCCCTATTTTACAGATGGGGACGCTGAGGCAAAGAGAGGCTAAGTGAGCTGTCTAGGGTCACACATCTAGTGAGTGTCCCAGGCTGGACCTAAACTTGCCAAGGACACCCAGACGGTATGCCTAGCGTAAGATTTGAATTCGAGACCTTGGGAGTTCAGACCTGGCGCCCTTGAAACCGTACCTCCTAGAAGGTATGCTAAGTTCTTTCTAACTGCAGAGTGTTCCATAAAGGTAGGAACAGGGAGGGGACCTGTGATTCCACTGGTGTAGAGAACTTCCAGGGGGAGGAAACTCCCTCCACCAAAGCTGGCCATCACCTTCCTAACCACTAAGGAAGAGGCGTCAAACTCAAGGCCCCCTGGCCCTCTGCTGAGTGAAGCCCTAACCAGATTAAATTGAAATTAGGAGATGTTTAACAACATAAATCAAAAGAGAATACAACACAGGTAATGCTAATTTGCGGTTTGTTACATCAGTATGCTGTGGGAAGGGATCTCTATTTGAGTTTGACAGCCTGAAGCAATGAGAGATGAAATGACTGGCCCAGGGTCACACAGCCAACACGCATCAGAGATATGTCTTGGAGCCGGGTCTTACTGGCTGGAAGGCCAGCTCTGTCCTTTGTTCCACACTGTCTTGCTAGGGCTAACAATAGCTAGAATCTCTATGGTGCTTCAAGGTTGGCAGAGTACTTTATAAATATCTCATCTGATCTTTGCCTGGGTGGTAGGTGGTAATATTCTCCCATTTTACAGATAAAAAAAACCGAGGCAAAGAGAAGGTAAACGGTTTGCTTAGGGGTGACACTAAGTCTCTGAGGCGGGCTTTGAACTCAGCTCTTCCTGACTCCAGTTCCCTCAAAGCCCAACATCCTGACCGCTGTGCCATCTAGCTTTCTCTTCCTATTCATTAACCTTTCTCCTATACATATCAATTCTGTGTGGTCTGTGTGCCTATGTCCTGCCTCCCCCAACCCCGCTCCTTCTGGCATGTGCATGTTGGTACTTGGTGAGATGCCCAGCACCTGAGGCAGACTCAGACCGTGTCACTGATTCACCCCAGGCCTGGACCTGACATTCTGCCTGAGTTTGACCTTGGCCAACATTAGAAGGGGGAAGCCCCCAGCAGGCCCAGCTGCTGACCACTTTTGAGGCCATCTTAGGTCATGAATCACTCAGATGCCGTCCAAGCAGAGAGGACCGTGCTGGCCAAGGCTGTCACCCCATCCTCACTGTCCACTCCAGCAGCAACCAGGGAATCAGGTATCAGTTGGGCAAAAGCCATCCCAAGGTGGCTTGAAAAAATAAACAATATGTACTTTTAACTCGGCTCCTTCCTCCTATGGAATAAGTCTTACAGACTTTTTTCATGTAACCTACCCTTTCTGTTTGTCAGATGACCAGGGGGAAGGTCATTTTTAACCTCCTTTCTTCAAGTGCCTGAGTTTCCCCTAAGTGGCTTACCACGCTAACAGAATGAATTAGGTGCAAAAAATTGACTAGAACCCAGGGGTTTTTGACTTATGGCCCCAGGTTCTACCATCCTACCAGCCCACTCCACACAAAATTGTTCTAACTGCAGGAGCAGTAGGGATAGGGGCCCTCCTGAGGATATTGGGTCCTAGAGGAATCAAAAGGGCATAGGAGGGAGGGACAGGATTCTGGGATACTGGAGGCAGTGGGATTCAGGGGAAAGAGCCTCAAACTTAGAGTCAGGAGAGCTAGGCTGAAATTCTGCCTCTGTCAGTACTTGGGTGACCTTCAGGTCACTTAGCCCTTCTGGGACTTAGTTTCCTCAAGTGTCAAATAAGGTGTAGAGGAGGTATAAGAGACTTCTCTGGCTTGAGCTCTGTGATCCTGTGAGATTCAGGGCTGCTGGTTTAGGGAAGAGAATGCCCATGGCAATGAAAAAGATCTGACTTTCTGATCCAAGAGTCTAGGAAGGTGTCAGTCTGACTTCTCCCTCCCCACTTTCACTCCCCATCACCCCCACTCTCTCTGTTGCCCTCCACCATGGGAAGAACGCCCAGCCAACAGAGGGCCAGCCAAATCTGCCAGGATGCCAGCTAAGCAATGGATTTGTGGCTCATTAACTCTTATCAGTGCCCTTGGTTTAAAGAGCATGGGTTGAGGCTGCAGGCTGGCACATAGAGACCCTTAATTAAATTAGGGTGACTTCCAAACAGGCGAGGGCACCCAGAATGAAGCTGTAATCCAGGGCATTCTGGGGAAAGCCCAAGGTAAACCAGCTGAAGTCAGGAGTTCTGAAATCCCTCCAAACACAGGCTTGCAGGGCCTTATTCCTCACCCTGTATCCCAGAGAAGGGTCCCGACTTAGACCCTCCTTCTAGGCACATCTGCCCACCTTGCCCCACCCCCACCTCATGCTATCACAAGGAGAAATTTTGTCTTTATTTTTCAGCAAACTCCTTTTGTAGTTTGAGGCACAGGGTGGGATTCATAGTGTCAGAAAGAAATCAGAACAGAGAAAAGAATATAACTGAAAAGATCAGACTTGTCTAGCTATGGATAGAGCTGAAGTTACCAAGTATAGGGTCTGAGACCTCTACTCTTAGAGAAATGGGAATTATGGAAGGTTATCTTAAGAAAGTGACACCTGAGGGAAAGAATGTAAGTGGTTCAAGGGTGTGAACAGGGATGGAACAGAGACTGGGACAGTGGCAGGGAAAGGGTCATGGGGTGTGGAGGGGATGGTGGTGGGGAAGGGGTCATGGGGTGGGGGTTGAGGAGAAAGCAGAAGAAAGCCAATTCTAGATACAAAGGGAATGACATAATGACATTTGCAAAAGTAAGAAAAGACAGCAGAGTGAGATAAAATAACAATGATTAGTCTGGTTTGGCGCTACCTTTGGAAACCTAAACTAGAGCCAGAACACTGTGGCCCCAAGCATAGCCTCTGATCTTATCTCTGAGCTCAGTCCCTCCTGGGCTCAGGCCCCGTGCTGCTCACTGGCCTCCCCACTATCAGGCACACATCTCCCTGGGCAGCTGCACTCAGGCTCTTCTTCAGCCTTCCTCTCTCCCATTCTTCAATCCCACCTCCATGTGAACCCTTTCTTAACACTGACCTCTCTGTCCTCTGACCCAAACTTTGTACCACTCATGTGGCACTGTACTGGGGAGGCCTGTATGTGGGGTGTTAGGGGGTTCTGTATGAGCATGGGGGGATGAGTAGGGGTGGCTGTGAGTGAGGATGTGTCTGTATTGGGGGGAGGGAGGGGACACCACTAGGTTTGGAGTCAGAAAACCTCAGTTCAAACTGAAGTCCCAGAGCCTGAGTCTGAATCCCAGTTTCCCCCATTACTGCCCATTTAACAGTGGACAAGTCACTCAAACTCTCTAGGTCTCAGTGTCCTCATCTGCAAATGAGGTGAATGGACTAGATGACCTCTCAGATCCCTTCTGGGTCTGGACTGAGCATGAGGTGAAAGGAAGGGGGGAAGGGAATGAAAAGGAAAGGAAGGGAGGAGATGGACTATGGTGTGTTGGAGCAGAAAGATGTCAAAGTGGCCTGGCTCAAAGGCTGGACAGAAGGTTGGGATGGGATTGTGAAGCATGAGTCCTAAGGCTACAAAATAACACACTGGTGGCCAAATCTTTGGAAATCCAAGAAGCCCGCCCCGTACCCACCCACACAAAGGTATATGAGCAATTATTGATTAAATAAACATTGGTTAACCACCTCCAAAGTGTCGGGCCCTAATGCTGGGGGCTGGAGACTCCAGGACACAAAGGTGAAATAATTCCAACTTCAGGGAGCTGAGACCATTCAGGGAAAACAACAAAGGATCAGAGATTTATAGCTCAGAGGGACTCTTAAAGCCCAGAACGTTAAATATTTTCATTTTACATATGAGAAAAAACTTAGGCACAGAGGAGTTAAATGACTTTCCCAGGGTCACACACCTAGAAAGGACCAAGTTAAATGACTTTCACAGGGTCATATACCTAGAAAGCACCAAATGAAATGACTTTCCTAAAGTCACACACCTAGAAAGGACCAAGTTAAATGACTTTCTCAGGGTCACACACCTAGAAAGGACCAAACACTCCCTGTGTGAGGGCGAATTTGAACCTGGTCTTCCAGACTCCAGTCTAGTCCCCTATCTACTGAAACACCACGGTACCTCCTGTATACACAGAAAATCAAATACAAAACACATACAACAGAGATGAAAGATATTTTGTGATAGGAGAATACTAACAACCAGGGGGGAACAGGTGAGATGCTTTGTGGGAGGTGAACTTAGCTGATCCTTGAAGAAAACTAGAGAAGTGATGAGTGGAGATGAGAAAACAATCCATTTCAGGCAGTGAGGATAGCCCAGGCAAAGACACAGGTTACATACAAGGATCAGCAAGTCAGTCAGTCTGGCTGGAGTCGCTTCATGGAGTGCACGAAGGAGAATGATGCTCAATAAACAAGATTATGAGGACTTTCAGTACCAAAGAAAGGAACTGGTATTTTATCCTAGAGGCAAGAGGGAGTCAATTGAACTTCTTGAGCAGGGTAGTAACGTGGTCAGACCTATACTTCCTGGATCATGTTGGTAGTTGTGTGACAGGTGAATTGGAAAGACGATGGACTTATGGGTAGGGAGATCATTTAGGAGGCTATAAAGACGGTCCAGATATAAGGCAAAGAGGACATGAGGCAGAGTGGTGCCTGAGTGAATGGAAAGGAGGCCATATAAGAGATGTACTATGAAAGTAGAATTGACAACTTCAAAACTGATTGAATGAGATGGGCAAAGGAGAGGACAAAGTTGCAGGTACCTCTAAGGTTCCAAATTTGGGTAACTGCAATAATGGTGATGTTCAAATGCAAATAGAGAAATGAGAAGAAAAGAATTGTGGGGAGGGAGTACAGGGAAGATAATGAGTTCTTTTTTAGGTATGTTGAGGTTGAGATGCCTTTGGGCCAGCTGGAAACTTCCAATAGACAGCTGATGACACAGGATTAAAATTCAGGAGGGACACAGGGGATGGATCTCAATGTTGCCTGTATAAGCTTTTTAGATGAACCCACAATATGCATGATATAGAAAATGAAGAAAAAAAGGGTGCAGGACAAAACCCTGAGGTACACCCCCATAGCAGGTGAGATGTGCATGATGACCTAACAAAGGGGAATAGGAAGGGGCAACCACATAGGTAAGAGGAGAACTGAGAGACAATGGTTCCTGGGGAAATGCAAAAAAAGAGAGTATTTAGGAGGATAGACTGGTCAGTCCTGTCAAATACTGGGGAGGTAAAGATGGACCAGGAATGAGAAGAGGCCAGAGGATTTGGGAATTACAGGATCATTTTTTTTACTTTTGGAGAAGGCAATTGCAGTTGAGAAATGATGGTAGAAGCCAGACAGTAAGAGGCTGAAAAGGAAGTGAGAAATAAGGAAGTGGAGACAGTGAATGAAGATAATTTTTAGGAGCTTTGACTGTGAAAAGAAAGCAAGATGAAGGAATGGTAGAATCTAGCTTGTTAGGGCTTTTTTAAGGATGGAAGAGATCTATACATGGTTTTAAGCAATGGGAAAGGAGTCTACAGATAAAAGAGACATGGAAAATTAAGGAAAAGATGCAATAATAGAAAGGAAAGCTCATGAAGATGGTGGGAGGGGATAAGATCAAAGGCACCAGGAGAGTGATTGGTATCACTTCTTCACCTGATATTAGAGCTAAAGAGGAGAGAATCAGGGGAGGGGAAGATAATGTGGAAGTGGAGTCTAGTGTGGAGTTGGGAAGAAGGAGCTCAAGGATGGTGCCATTTCCCCCTATTTAAGTGAGTATGATTGAGATCTACTAAGGGAGAGTATAGATATGGCTAGAGGGGAAAGGAGAAGGGCTAGAACAGGTGGCTTGTGCAGTGGAGAGAGCACCAGTCCTGGACTCAGGAATACCTAAGTTCAAATCCAGCCTCAGACACTTACTAGCTGGATGATCCCGAGAAAGTCACTTACCCCCTCTGTTTCCCTCAGTTTCCTCAATTATGAAATGAGCTGAAGAAGTAAATGGCAAACCATTCCAGTACCTTTGCTAAGAAAATCCCAAATAGGGTCACAGAGTGTTTAACATGAGTGCAAAGGACTCAAGAACAACAAAGTCAGAAAAGAATAAAGAAAAAATAATTTATTTTAAAAAAGATGCTAAGCAGAGTATGATAGCTTCATCAGGGAAAGAGCCTGGTAGGCAGCAGCAAGGGCTCATTTGAGAGCATAAAAAAAAAACCTGTGTAGTAGACTCTGTCAACACCCTTGGGAGGAAACTGATACTGAATATGAGGTGGGATTTGAACTTGGGTCTTTGGGGTTCTGAGTCCTTCACTCCATCCATCATTCTCTTTTAATTCTCCTTTTAGTTCTAAAATCTGATATTGGAGACAATAGTACCACATTTGCCATCCATCCCAAGGACTATCTTTGAAGTCCATTTTTTCTAAAGATGTAAAGTTGTCCCTGGACACCAAGGAGAGGGAAGATGATAGATTGACGTCTCACTGGGTCAGTTTATTAATGAGGCCTTTGGAATATAATAACTTGTACTTCTCAAGTCACCAGAGGTTACTTGACTTCACACACACACAATTTTGCAAACTCAGCCACTCATACTCTGCCCTAAAGGGTCAAAAGTCCAACAATGAGAAGACTAGCCTGGTGAGTCCTTAGGGAGAAGAAATAAAGAATGGTTAAGGAGAATTCTGTCCTCCAAGGATGATGCCGTCTCTTCTTGTTAGTGAGTCCAGCCATGGCTAGGAAGAATTAGTATCTGATATAGCCAGTTTCAGGGGTCAACCCTTTATCAAAGCAACACCAAGTAAATTGCAATGCCCCAAAGAACAAAATGAGAAAGTGAAACACCTGGCTCTTCTTTTGCCAAATTCTAGCCCACAAATCTATTTATTCAACCTCTTCCCCTCAATCCTGACCAAATACATGAGTGCAAACCATCCTGGTTTCTCCAATAATCAACACCACTACCACCTTCCTCCCTAGCCCCTCCAGTGCCCATTTATTCACTGCCCTTCCAGGGGTAGATGCTGCTGCTGCTGAAACAAGACTGAAGCATGAACAGGAGAAGAAAGACAAATGAGTGACTCTCCCGATCCCTCCCACTCTACACCACTCTCATGTATATACTGGGTTCCTACCTCAGGGATGCGGACACTGTAGGGTTGATTGTGAAATGTGGGAGCATTATCATTCACATCCCCGACCTGGATGTTCACTTTCCTTGTGATCACCTAGGAAGAAAAAGAGCCAAGATACCCACTGTCAGCATGTACTTCTAAAAACTAGGTACTCAGTAGGGACTTAATAAATGTTACTGACTATTTTTTTTATTGACTCTAAGATTTACAAAGCACTTTACATATGTAATGTTCTACACTCATAGACCCCCATCTATGCAAATAGAGAGAAAGGGGGCAGCTAGGTGGCACAGTGAATAGAGCAGCAGCCCTGGAGTCAGGAGGACCTGAGTTCAAATCCAGCCTGAGACACTTGACATACTTACTAGCTGTGTGACCTTGGGCAAATCACTTAACCCCAATTGCCTTGCCTTTCCCCCTCCAAAAAAAGAGAGAGGAAGGTGACACCTCAATTTCCAAGATTCCTATCCAGAAAGTTGTTGGGGACCCCTAGCACTCAAGTTTATAAACCTTCATGGGTAAGATGATCCTTGGGATACTTACCCCCTGGTGATCACTGACAGAAAACTCCACAGTGAACTCTGACTTGGTCTAAAAGAGAGTGGAGAAATGAAGAGTTAAATATTGTAGGGCTCATTCTGCTATTATAGCTGAGAAAAGGGTATGGAATTTGGGTAGAAAGATGCCAATGTGGTCCCAGGAGACTAGGTCACTTTCTTCCATCAGGGCTTTCAGAGGCCTCCCTAGAAATGAGTGCTGCTTTTTATGAGAATTGAGACCTAGAAACAATAAAGAGAATGGAGGATGAATGGGATAGATGCTCCCCAGACAGTGCGTTCCCCTTGAAGATTGGGATTTCTGAGACTGGTCTGAGGCAAATTTGGTTGAAGTGAAGAGAGACATACAGTTTGGGTTCAGGAATTTTTCATCCTATTAGGAATCAGGCTAAGAATTGGTCTATCATCACTTCCTACTCTTCTGAGAAATGTGGATTAGGGGTTGCATTGTTGTGGAACAGGAAACATGGGAGAGAATTCTTGTTCCCTTTACATTCCTATATTGTGTTTCACAGTTAAACCCATGATTAATAGCTCCTTTGGGGTTTTCCAGAAAAAATGAAAACAATTAACCCTTTAAGAGAGATCTAACTTGTCAGATTGGCTAAGATGACAAAACAGGAAAATGATAATTGCTGGAAAGGATGTGGAAAAACTGGAACACTAATGCGTTGTTGGTGGAGTTGTGAACTGATCCAACCATTCTGGAGAGCAATCTGGAACCATGCCCAAAGGGCTATAAAAAAAGTGCATACCCTTTGACCCAGCAATACCACTTCTAGGACTGTATCCCAAAGAAATCATAGAAATGGAAAAAGGACTCGTATGTACAAAAATATTCGTAGCAGCCCTTTTGTGGTGGCAAAGAACTGGAAATCAAGTGTATGTCAATCAATTGGGCAATGGCTAAACAAGTTGTGGTATATAAACATAATGGAATACTATTGTGCTATAAGAAATGAGGAGCAGAGGGACTTCATAATAACCTGGAGAGACTTATATAAACTGATGCTGAGTGAGGAGAGCAGAAACAGGAGAACTTTGTACACAATTACAGACACAATGTGTGATGACTAACTTTGATAGACTGGGCTTCTCTCAGCAATGCAAAGTTAGAAGACAATTCCAAAAGACTCATGATGGAAAGAGAAAGAACTACAGAGTCTGAATGCAAATTGAAGCAAACTACTTGCTCTCTCTCTCATTTTTGTTTTGTTCTGTCCCTTCTTTCTCATTGTTCACCCCATTGGTTACAACCCTTCTTTACAACCTGACTAATGTTCAATGTGAAGGTATTTGTAGAACCTATATTTGATTACATGCTGCCGTGGTGGGGAGGGAAGAGGAGGCAGAAGGGAAGAAAATTTAGAACTAAAGGGATTGTGGAACTGAATGTTGTAAACTAAAAGTAAATAAATAAATAAATTTTAAATTAAGAGAGAGAGAGAGAGAGAGAGAGAGAGAGAGAGAGAGAGAGAGAGAGAGAGAGAGAGGAGAGAGAGGAGAGAGATCTAACTTGACCTGACCTGGTAAGATGGCATTACTTGCTAGGGGAAACAGAGTCATTAGTAGAAAGAAACCAGATAAGCAGAGTTAAATTCAACTAAGCAGAGCTGAAATTGGCCGTCTCCCCCAAATGAGATGAAGAGTGTTAGGTAATACGACAGCCATACCTCTCTATCCAAGGGCTGCCTCAGCCACACAACCCCTGTGTCACTCTCAACTGCAAAGAATCGGGAGGCTTCCTCACCAGACACCCCAAAAACCAGGGGGTCGTTATCCATGTCACGGGCCAGTAGCTGTGTCACCGAGGTGCCTGAAAGAACAGAAGGGGCAGAAAGCAGGAATTAGGTGGGGAGGGAGCCATACAGAACAGTAATTGGCATTTATATGGTACTTTAAAAGGGTGGCAAAGCCCTTTTCTCACAACAACGTTGTGGGGGAGGTAGTCCCAGAATTACTATTCTCATTTCATGAGTCAATCAGCCAACAAGAATTTATTAAGTGCCTACTTGTACCAGTGACTACGCTAAATGTTGGGGGTACAAAGCAAAACAAAAGGCAGTCCTGGCTCCCAGGAAACTCATTGTCTAAAGGGCGAGGCAACATGCAAACAGCACAAGACATAGACAGGACCGATTGGAGGCAGGCAGAGAGTTTCAGAAGGACAATGGCAGCAGTAATTGGTGTTAGGAAAGGCTTCCTGTGGAAGGTGAAGTTTCAGTTGAGAGTTGAAGGAAGCCAGGGAAAGAGGAGAAAGAGGAGGAGGAGGGGAAGGGGGGAGGGGGGAAAGAAGAAAGGGGGAGGGGGAGGGGAGGGATAGGAAGGGGAAAAGGAGAGGGAAGGGAAGAGGAGGAGGAGGAATAGGAGGAGAGAGAGAGACACACATAGAGAGAAAGAGGGTTAAGAGAGAGAAGAGAGACAGAGAGACAGAGAAACAGAAACAGAGAGAGACAGAGACAGAGAGGAAGACAGGGAGACACACAGACAGACAGAGAGACAAAGACAGAGAGAGACAGAGATAGAGAGAGAGAGACAGAGAGAAAGCAGAGAGAAAAGGTGGGAGGAGAGAGAGGGAAGAAGAGAGAGACAGAGAGAGAGAAAGAGAGAGAGAGGAAGACAGAGAAAGAGAGAGACAGAAAGACAAAGAAAAATACAGGAGGAGTGGGGAGATACAGAGGGGGAGGAGAGAGAGAGAAGGGAGAGAGACAGAAAGAGACAGATAAATAAGGAAAGACAGAAACAGAGAGACAGAAAGAAAAGGAGAAGGAGGGAAAGAGGGAGAAGAGAGAAAGAGAAGGGAGAGAGACGAGAGAGAGAGAGAGAAAGAGATGGAGATAGACACAGAGAGAAAAAGACAGACAGACAGAAAGAAAGAAAGACAGAGAGAAGCAGAGAGATAGAAAGAAAAAAGGAGGAGGAGGAGGAGGAAAGAGAGAGAGAGAGAGAGAGAGAGAGAGAAGTAGGGAGAGAGAATTAGTTTCAGGCATAAGGGACAGCAAGTGGAAATGCAAAGTCAGGAGATGGGGCATCTAGTCTTGGGAAAGGAGCAGTATAAGGCATAAAGAGATAGGGAAAGTAGGAAGGGGCCAGGATATGAATGGTTTTAAAAGTCAGAGGATTTTATATTTTGTTCTGTGGTAATAGGGATCCCCTGCAGATTATTGAATGGGGTGAGAGGTGACGAGGTCAAACACACTTATGGAAGATCAGTTTGACAAAGAATGAGAAAACTGGAGTGCAGGAAGCATTTGACCAGTTTGAGGAGCCACACCAGCTACGGTCAGTGCAGGTTTGAACTCAGATGTTTCCTGATTCCAGGCTCGGCATTTATTCCACAAGCCCATGGCCCTCCTGGGAAGAGCTGATTCCTAAGCACAGCCTGAGTACCCTCCATACCAGCACACCTCAGGCACAGCACTCTTAACCTTCTTGGTGAAATTCTTAAACCTTCCCTCCCTTTTTCCATCCCTGCTTATTGCAATCTTTAGGTATAGGACCATGGTGGCTTTAAGATGTGATTAATAATTTAGCACATTCTAGGTGATTTCTAGAGCCTCCAAAAGAGGTGATAATCCTCTAGATGGGAATATGGATTAAGTAGACAGCCTAATGTGTGGTGCCCCTAATTAGAATGAGGAATCCTAGCCCTTCAGCCTGGCTGGATTGGGTTGTTTACATGACAGATGACCATAGGATGAGCCATTCCTGCACTTTGGGTGCATTGCTTTAAAACAGGAGACATTTTCTTCCGCACTTTTCCCCAGAAACTTTCCTATTCAGTTTATAGGAAGGTTGTGAAGGTCAAGGTAAAAATGGACATGAAAATGGTTGGAATTCTTTTGGCAGATACGGGCTACTAAATTTTTCTATATCCACCAAGAAAAGAGAGATTTACCATTCTGGAGTTCATAAGAAAGCAACTGAAATGTTCACATTCTTTAATCTAGGGATTCCACTGCTAGGCATATAACCCAATTAATAAGCACTTATTACGTACTTGCTGTATGCCACACTGTGCTAGGGAGATGCAAATACAAAGAATGGAGCAATATCTATCCTCAAAGCATTTATACGAAATGGGGAGAGAACAGATGCATAAAGGAGGTCAATGATAAAAAGCAGGTTCAAACATACATCAAAATATTTATAGTATTAATTTTTCTTCAAGCAAAGAATTATTAACAAATGATAATATTTATCTAGTGCTTAATATGGTCCAATATGTAAGCTAAGTGCTTTACAATCATTATGTTGGTGAATGGCTAAATAAACTCACATACATGAGGGAATATTACTGTCTTCTAAAAAACAATGAATATGATGGATACTGAGAAGCCTGGAAGACATGTACAAACAGATGCAAAATGAAGTAAGCAGAACCAGGAAAACAATACACACCATAAATATAGCCTTGCAAATGGAAATTACAACAATAAAACAATAGCTAGCTTGTGTATAGTGCAAAGTTTCCAAGATACTTTATAAATATCTCATTTTTTCCTTACAACAACCCTGGGAGATAGGAAATATTATTATCTCCATTTTGCAGAAGAAAAAGCTGAAGCAGACAGATATTAAAAGAGTTGCATAGAATACTCTGTATATATGTATATTATAAATGCATATATATATGTACATATACTATATATAGTATATACTGTAGCTGGTAAATGTCTGAAGCTAGATTTGAATTCAGGTCTTCCTGTGCCACCTAGCTGCCTCTAAAACAATAAAAACAATAAAATAAAATGATAAAAATGGGATACTGTGAAATAATAATGACCAAGCTTGACCCCCAAAATCAGACATATGAAAATACATTTCCTCTCTTTTTTGCAGAAGTGAAGGACTATGGGTATGAACTACTGCATACGATATTAGATATGGTTGATGTGTTGATCTTGGGAAGGAACTACTGCATACAATATTAGATATGGTTGATGTGTTGATCTTGGGAAGGAGTATATTAGTAAGAAAACATAAGTGTTAAAAGATACCAAAAACAACTGAAAGCATGATAAAGTAAAAATAGTGCATTACTAGACTTAAGACTACTTTCAGCCCCACGACACCAGAGAATCACCATTTGTTCAGTGCCATGAAAAGCAATCAGACAGAGCTTCTGCTGCTTCTGCTCAGGGAAGTTCCAAATGACAATGGGGAATAAGCGAAGGTGAATGGAGGGGGCAGAAGCAGGGTATTGTGGTGCCCAGTGAACAGAAAACATCCTGGATTCTGAGTCAGAAGAGCGAGGTTTGAAACTCATATTTGCTACTCACTACCTGGGTGCTATGGGCATGTCCTTTAACCTTTCCAAACTTAATTTTTGAAATGAGGGGACTGGGCTAGAGGGGGAATAGAAGCTTCTTGAACAATACTTTGTCAGCCAGGTAGCCGAATCATAGGAAAGGTGGTGTCATATAACAAATATAACTTGGAGTCAAGAAGACGGTGTTCAAACCCATCTCAGACACATACTACCTGTGTCAACCTGGCGAATTCATTCAGCTTTTCTGGGGCTCAGCGTCCTCATCTATAAAACGAGAAGGTGACCTAGATGTTTTCTAAGGTTCCTCCCAGCTCTAACTCCATCACTCTATGAGGAGAATATGATTTAAAGTACACGGGAACACATCTAGCCCCTTCTTTTACAGATGAGGAAACAGGCCTAGCAAAGTTAAGGGACTTGTTTAAGGTCACACAGGTAGTAAATGGAAGACCTGTGATTCAAAACAGATTCTAAATTTGCACTGTACCTGCTGTTGCCGTCATGAAAATTACTTTATCCGATGTATCCTAATGAATCGGTGGTCTACCTAAGACTACTCAGCCACATCACATTTACCAAACCTCAGTGCCCCACTGATTTCATTGACTGGCCCCTGCTAAGAGGTGAGGGGTGAAGGGGACACTGTCACTAGCCAGCTGGGGATGACTTGGGACTGTGAAGAATCAGTCACAGATACCTCCACTGGCCTAGAGAGCCACACACAGTAAAGGATGTTCCTAACTATGGCACTCCAAGACCTAATGCCTAGACCCCTAGCAAGGAGGGATTAAGAATGAAGACAGGCCAGTCCAGCCTCAGCTGTCACTAACCCTGTAATTTCCTGGACTTTTATCCATTTTCTCTTCAATTATATGCTGTTCAGAATGGTCCTTCATGGTTTTCTTATAACCCATTACTTGCTTGTTCCCACTTTGTTTCCCAGGTAATTGCTAGTGACCTTTTCTAAGTGCACTAATTAAAGGTGCAGTTTTAACATTATATTTAAGGCAAGAAGCACTGTAATTACCCAGCCAGCATATTCCCCACCTTCCCAGAACAGTAGTCAACTTTCTACCAACACACATGCTCTTCATGTTATTCCCTCTCATTACCATAAGATATAAGCGATCGGCTTTAGAGCTGGAAAGGACTTTGGAGACCATCCAGTCCCACCTCCACCTCCCTCCCACATCATTTTATAGATGAGAAAGCTGAGGCCCACAAAGGGGGAGTGACTTGTTCAAGGTCACACATGTAGTAAGTGGAAGAACTGAGATGTGAACCCAAGTCTTCCAGCTCCATCATATTCTACCTTGGAGCCCCCAGAGGAGGCTTCAGAGAGACTTTGCCTTTTCTCCTCTTTCTGGGTTAGCCATGTGACAGTTTTATGTCCTAGTCTAGAACCAAACCCTTGCCTGAGAATCAAGAGAACTCCATTCTAATTTAACTCTGCCATCAACTTGCAGTTAAGTATAAATTCCTTGATAGAGGGAACTCCCATCTTAGTTTTCTCTTTGTATTCTCATCATCTATGGCAGTGCCTGGCATATAAAAGGCACTAATAATTTATTTTGCTACGTATGATAGGCAACTAGGAGGCACACTGGACAGAGTGTTAGGCATGAAGTCGGGAAGACTCATATT
Source organism: Pseudocheirus occidentalis (assembly GCA_028646575.1). Classification (NCBI taxonomy): domain Eukaryota; kingdom Metazoa; phylum Chordata; class Mammalia; order Diprotodontia; family Pseudocheiridae; genus Pseudocheirus; species Pseudocheirus occidentalis. The sequence goes on along the minus strand of CM053598.1, from coordinate 39,950,127 downwards.
CCTGAGTTCAAATACACCTTCAGCAGTAGCTGTGTAACCCTGGACAAGTCACTTAACCCTGTTTGCCTCAGTTTCCTTATATGTAAAATGATCTAGAAAAGGAAATGGCAAAACACTCTAGTATCTTTGCCAAGAAAACTCCAAATGGGATCATGAAGTACCAGACATGACTGAAACAAATGAACAATAAAAAGGTATGACCACCATGTTCCACTCTAAGATCCAAGGTTCCTATGTGTAAAACAGAGAAAGTAGCCCATCCTCTGGGAATAAGATCAAGAAATAGGATGGTTCAGGGGGGAGGTTAGGAGTTGGAGGATCAAGGTTCAGTTTTGTTCCTTTACTACATCTGGTTCTCTGGGCAAGACACCTGACCTCTTGGTCTCAGTTCCTCGCTTATAAAATACAGAAGAGAGACAATGATCTCTCAGGTCCCTTCCCTCGGCTCTAACTCTATGATCCCATGATGTGAATGGACAGGTAAGAATGTTCGATAAGGCTAAAGGACCTGATGCTCTCGACCTTCCTGGTTTTACTATGAGGTTGCATCAATGTCACCCATTTTAAAGATATGAAGAGGTGATGTTACTGGGCTTGGAATCAGGATGACCTGAGTTCTAATCTTGCCTCAATATGTGCTTGCTGTCTAGCTAAGTCATTTAATCTCTTATACTCAGTTTTCTCAACTGTAAGATGGGACTGACAATGTTAGCCTCTACTGAACTTCCCACAGTTTTTGTGGAGATCAGAAAAGCTAATTCATATAGAAAGCAACATATACTTTAAGGTGGCAAATGAATGCTGGCTAATAAAAATCATTTCAGGATGGCGCCTTGGGTTACAAGTCCAAACCATGACACCAGAAGAGAATCAAGTGAACCCTCTGCCTAGCTGAACCTGATTTATCTCCTCTCCCAATGTCCACTTCTAGCCACACAAGCCAGCTTGAGGCCAATTGAGAGAGAACACGAAAAAAGACTAGGATTGTCATCTTCCAGCATCACAGGGAGGTTATGATAAATATCATAAAAGAAACCAAAATGCTAAGGGCTGCTCTAGGGAAAGAAGCCAAATACCCTTAACCCTTTGTTATCTGCATTAATGAGAACACAGGAATTCTATAACCAATAATACAAAATTTAAAAAAAATGGTAGACATATGTTCTAGTACCCCCCACCTCACCTTCACCCTCACTGTCCTATGAACCTAAGGTGCTGTTATAAACAATACCTTTTCACTGAGGATCACTATCCCAACTGGGGGTCCTTTGCAACCCACTTTCTTCTCTGTAAACCAAAGCTAGAGATCCTGCATCAAATGTCCCACAGAAGAGGCAGGTCTGACCAAGGCTGAAGCCATATGCAGCGATGCTCAGCCTCATTTTGACAGAAAAAAGAAGTCAAATCTCCCATTCTCTCCTCCTAACATCTTGGTGTTGGTGAAACAGATTATAATCATTATTTTCATTACTATTTGCATTACAGTCCAAAGTCTGGGATGAAATTGCCCAGATTTTAATTAACCCACTTCCATCCAAAAACCATTTTAATAAATCAAGCAATAAACATTTATTAAGCACCTACTAAATCAGACACTGTTGTAAACACTAGGATACAAAAAGAGGCAAAAGACAGTCCCTGCCCTCAAGGAGCTTACAATCTAATGGAGGGAGACAACATAAAAAACAAGCTATATACAGAATGAGTAGGAAAATTAACAGAGGGAAGGAAATGGAATTAAGAAGGGTTGGTGACGGCTTCTTACAGAAGATGAGATTTTGGTTGGGACTTAAAGGTAGCCAGAGAATCAGAAGAAAGAGTTGAGGAGGAAGAGCACTTCAGACATGGGAGACAGCCAGAGGGAATGCCCAGAGCTAAGAGAGATGGGAGTATCTTATCCACAAAACAGTCAGCAAAGTGGTGTCATTAGATGGAAGCATATGTGTTGGGGAGTAGAGTATAAGAAGACTCGAAAGGAAGGAGGAAGCTGGGTTATGAGAGGCTTTGAATGCCAAACAGAGAATTTTGCTTTTGTTCCTAGAGGCAATAGGGGGCCACTGTAGTTTATTGAATTGGGGGGAGGGAGTGTGTGCATGCACGCGTGCGTGTGTGCGTGTGTGTGTGTGTGTGTGACATGGTCTGACCTTTTTATGAATCATCTTCTATGTGCAAAACACTAAGAGATTAAATGACTTGCCCCAAATCACACAGTCAATAGTTATCAGAGGCAGGATTTGAACCCAACTCATGCTAACTCAAAATCCTGCTCTCTATCCACTACATCTTCTCTAAGGCTGTAAATTGAAGAATAGGTGATGATCTGCATTGTTAGAGGGGGTTTTCCCACCAGGAGTACTTTACATAAATAAAAAAAGTCACAGATAAAGTTAAAAAAAGAGCCAGGATGTGCAAAATGTTAGAGATTTAAAGACAAATGAAAAAAATAGTCCTGTCCTCAATGAGTTTACAATCTATGGATGAAGAAGAGATAAGCCACCAAGAGATGGAGGGTTAGAAGCAAAGGCAGGCAAGATGTAAATCCTGGGATGTGGATTTTTTAGCAGCTCAGGGAGACCCAGATTCATGTTTTTCTTCAGGAGATAGATTTGAGGATATAAAGAAGAAGCATAGAGTATCATGGGACAGCCTAAAACAGTTCAGTGTGAGAACCATCATGGTTCTTTCTTCACCATGGACCAGGAAACAGCCTGGAGAAGGTGGGACATTTAGCACTCCTACCCCCCCCCCACCTATGTCCTTAGGACAGAAAAGCCAGGAGAGGAGCCATAGTCATAGGATGAAGGAAGGGAGTGTTAGCCTCGGGAGAAGTTGGAAAAACTGTCTAATTGTCTTTGACTAGACATCACTCCCTTTTAGGGACAAAAACCTAAGGGCTGATGCTGGGGACTTAATAACTTCTCTGTGTCTCTGTTCAAGATGAGCAGCATGGCCAGTATGAGTATAAGAAACAAGTCTGACCTTGAGACCACCAGAGGAGACCAACAGGATGAAGGGTTAATAAGGATAAAGCTAAGTCCTTTTTAATGACAGTCTATGTGAAAAAGGAAGAGGAAATTTAGTTGAATGTAAGCTTAAAATGTGAACCAATGAACATGAGCTCCTTATATATAGTTTTTTTACCCTTCCTTGTATCTCCAGGGCTTAGCACAATGCCTGCTACATAGTATTAATAAATGCTAGGTGACTGACTGGTATGTTTTCCAATATTATTTTAAGCTTCATGGAAACATTCACTCAACATTTCCTCATTGCCTCCTATATGCAAAGTATGGTGCTAGGTAATGAAGGAAATACAAAGGTAAATAAGACATGGTCTTGTCCTCAAGTGCTTAAATTCTAATAGGAAAGGTAGGGCATAGGTAAAGGAGTTTAGAGCACGTTCGGATTATCCAAGATGGAGTCACCCATATGGAAGACACTGGGCACCTACCTGTGGGAGAAAGGAAAACTAGCCATGGACATTCTGTAGTAAGTGAAGGAATTCTTCACCCTTAGATAGGAATGCAGGGAAAAGGGGCAACTGTGCTTAGTTAGGTTGTTTTAAAGACATGGATAACTACACAGCCAATGGAAAGAGGCTGCTTTCAACTCCATGGTAGACTAACACAGAATGTCAACACAAGCAGCAAATTTCCTGCCACCCAGCAGCAGATCTCCAGCATCTTCCACGTGCATAATTCCATCTTGGGTCACCTGGTCATGTGCCAAATCCCCATTACACACATCAGCAAATATTAACAGAAAGTCACGATGGGACAAGGGAAATTAGTAATAAACTCACCCTACTCTGCAATGGTCTGACCACATTGGGAATATCGTGTTCCATTCTGGGTGCTACATTTTAAAAGGTTTAAATAACCAACTAAAAGCTATCCATAGGGAGGCAGGATATTGAAAATTTGAATGGCTCCTCAGTGGTTAAAGCAAATGAGAATGTGAAGCTTCAACGAGACAAAAATTTAGGAAAGACAAGTTATAGAAGATTTCAAATAAAAGTCTAGTACATGGGAAAATTATTAGCTATTCTGTGATATTCTACAGGTTAAAAAAACCAATGTGTGGTAGTTTCAAAATGAGGAAGAACTTGTCAATAATTAGAACTGTTAAAAATAAAATGGGCTGCCTCTTGAGGTAATGAGCTCTCCATTATCATAAGTGTTCAAGCAAAGACTGTTGAGGGATGGTGTACAGTGGTTATGTCAAATCCAGATATAAACAGGAGCCACTAAACCATACTTAAGAATCCCTGTGGGACACATATCGACTCAAAAAGCTCTATATGTTAATATGTTTCTCTCCTTTTTTCCTATTAATTCAATGATACATTAAAAGCCAATAAGACCTACGTTTTAATACAGTTTGAGCCATACTCAGCAGCAGTGGCCACATGTTTGGCACTTCTGTTGTGGAGGAACTCCCTGCCTTGGGCCTCTAAAATCACTTCTAATTTCACGACTAAAAGAGCCAAGAAACAGGGACTTCATGTTTGTGGCGATTTGGGAGAAGGTAGGAATGAGAACCAATCAGACTAAACATCTTGCTGTGCTGCAGAGGTAGAAACTACATTCCCAAAGAAGAGGCTGAAGAATAGCTTCCATTTACAACCGACTGGAAAGTGCTTGTCACACTCAGCTTATACATTTGATAGTCACAACCATCCTATGAAAAAAGAGCTCAAATAGACAAGGAAACCAAGAGTCAGAGTGGTTAAGTGACTTGTCCAAAGTCATCTGGTTACTAAGTCGAAGATATAGGACTCAAATCCAGGTCACAGAGTCATAGCATGTTCGAGCTGGAAAGGATTTTATGAGACTATATAATCTACCCCATTCATTTTAAAGATGAGGAAAATTATATCCAGAGAAGGGAAAAGAACTTGTTCTGCAACATATCGATTGTAGCTTGGGATTTAAACCCAGGTCTTCTGAATCTAAATCCAAGGTGTTTTCCTCTATGCCAGGATGAAAGACTAGCTGAGGGGTGTGTGATGAGTCAGTGGCATAGACAGGAATGGGATCCAGGTGCCTTGACTCCCAGTCCCAGAGTTCTGGGGCTAAAGAAGGATATGACAAGCATCTTACAGTAACAAGCGTTTATTAAGTACTTCCTACATGTCAAGAACCGTGCTAAGTGCTGGGATGCAAACAGAGGCAAAAACGGTCTCTGCCTTCAAGGACCTCACTATCTAATGGGAGAGAGCACAGAGGCAACTCTATATAAACAAGGCATAAACAGGATAAGTTGGAGGCAATCTCAGTGGAAGGGATCAGCATGAAGGGGGACTGAGAAAGGCTTCTTACAGAAAGGAGGGTTTTAGCTGAGATTGGAAGGAAGGCAGAGAAGATATTACAGCGACCCTTGGAGCCACCCTCTCCATTCTCAAACAATTCTCCTTGACATTAGCTAGAAGTACAAACATGTCTTCAAGGTAATAAGTGGGTTCCAAGCTTATGTGGGACCTAACTATGCTTGGTCATGAAAGGTTCTGCCATGGCCAGTGGTTAGAATATCTTCCCTAAGCCCAAGGAAGAATTTCACAGGTAGGATCAGGGTTTCATCCAGTCCAGAGCTATAGGTTCCATTAGTGTCCTCAGGGACCAGAAAAAGTCAAGTTTCTTAATTTCTATGGATAATCTCCATTTGTCTTGCCTTTCACTTCCTGAGACTACCTTTTCTTTCTTTTTTTTTTTGTTTTTGGAGATGGGAAGGCATGACAATTGGGATTAAGTGACTTGCCCAAGGTCACACAGCTAGTAAGTGTTAAGTGTCTGAGGTAAAATTTGAACTCAGGTCCTCCTGACTCCAGAGCTGGTACTCTATTCAGTGAGCCACCTAGCCACCCCCAAGACTACCTCTTTTAACCAAATCTCTGTTTACTTCTCATTGCCCTGCTTCCTGAACTTAGTTTGACTTCAGGTGGTTTTATTTCTTTCCTCAAACTTCTCTGTACCAATTCAGGGTTCAGAGCACAGCTCTACCTTCTCCTCAGAGCTTAGCACTGACCAAAATAGCTGACCATGGCTCCCCAGGTTTATTTTCCTTTTACCCATTTTGGAGACTGCCTCATCTGCTCTCCCCATCATTCATCTCTTGGACTTGGGGAAATAGAATTTAACCTCTCAGACAAATCCTACATGATTCCTCTTCCCCACCTTGAACTCAGTCAATGGTGATGAGTTGACTCATCAGCTCATGAAGTCTTCATGCTCACAGCTAGGTAGCCATGGAGAGAAGGGGTGGGCTGGGCAGAATAGAGCCCAGCGTTGTCATTCCAGATACATGACACTCCCCTCTCTTCACCACCATGCCACCTCCCAACACAGATTGAGCCCCTACAGGGTGTATATACCACTACCTTAGCAGCTGTTAATAGATAACTCATTTGGTCTGCCTTAGAATTGAAACCCCTGAGGCAAGGACCTTTTCCTTCCCCCTCCACTATCTCTCCAGTGCTCTACACACTTGTCAACAGTCAGCAAATAATAAATAATTACCCTCTGTGAGAGATGGAGGAAAAGCAGCACCCAGGCTCATTTGGGGTAAACAGATGCAGTCTAGCTGTCGAAGGGGAAAGTCTAATTAACACATAAAGAAAGATGTATTAAATACATCTTTTAGGGATGCACTTTATACAGAAGACTCCCGAGAAGAAAGAGACGTTTCTTTTTTCTCTTTCTTTCTTAAAGGCAATGGCGTCAGGGGATGAAAACAACTTTAACCCCTATGTTTCAATGACTTGGCTCCAATTGGAGATCTAGGTGCTGTTCCGACCCTAGCAAGGAACATCTGTCCTTACATCAACTAGACACGCCGACATTTTCTCCCCTCTGTCTCCTGCAAAACAAAAATGGAATGAAGAAAAAGGTGAGACCTCCTAATTTGAAACGTTACCAGATATCCCTTGTTCTTTGACATAGATGTTCAGAAAGAACGAGCAAGAAGTTATCCAGGCTACTAAGAAGCCAGGGTTGCCCACACATTTTGGTAGCTCGAATCCATCTTCTGATTCAGACAAGAGTGCCCGAGTGAGGTTTCTGGTTCAAAGTACTCGGCATACTGGTCAACATAGCCAAAGGAGCTGGCGCCACAACTGACTAAGAGGGACAATTGATCAACAAAGTTTTAAATTCATCAGTCACTCATTAGGAATCTACTACGTGGTGGCAGAGTGGACAAAGTGACAGGCCTGGAGTTAGGAAGACTCATCTTCCTGGATTCAAATCTGGCCTCAGATACTTATTAACTGTGTGACTTTGGGTAAGTCACTTCACCTTGTTTGCCTCAGTTTCCTCATCTGTAAAGTTAGTTGGAGAAAGAAATGGCAAACTACTTTGGTATCTTTGTCAAGAAAACTCCAGATGGGGTGATGAAGAGTCAGACATCACTGAAATGACTGAACAACAACAAAAATGTGTAAGGTGCCATTCTAGGTATACAGGATGGAAAGAGAAAATGAAACACACCCATTTTTTTCCCTCAGAAAGCTCACACTCTACAGGGGAGGGGGAAAGATTTATTAATATTAATGATCATATATTAATATTTATGTGCAGTAGGATATGGTAGGAAGAAGAAGAAAGAACACCAGAGTCAGGACACAGGGTTCTGATATTGGCTTGGGCACTCACAATCTCCTAAGCCTCAGTTTCCCCATTCGCAATATGAAGGGATTGATCTAGATTGGCAGTGTCAGACACTCAGCTCCAGGCCACATTTGGCCCACATCATTCCAGATCTGCCTGAACCAGATTAAAATGCAATTGGCAAATGCTTAACAAAATAAATAAAAATAAAATAAAACATAGATAATATTACATTTGAAAATGAAGTCAGCATGCAGCCCGCAGGGAGCCTTCTGTACAGATGAGTGTCCCCCCCTTTCTGTTGACCCCCCCTTGCTTTTCTAGATGAGGGCTAGAACCCCTTCGAGCTCTAGCTATTCTGACTCTAACACTAGGACTCTGCTGAGCCCTGTGCTTGGGGCTGTGAAGAGCCCAAAGAAACACTAAGAAGTAGCAACAAGGAGGGATGGGGAAAGGATCAGATCTGAGATCCACAGGGCTCTAGATTCAGATCCTGCCTCACCTGTAAAATGGGGACGACAGTAGATTGACTGCCAGGGTTGCTGAGGAGTTAAAGGGTTATGTAAATGCCTGTTGCTATTCTCAGACGTTTTCAGCCTTTGCTCCAGAGTTCCTGATCTAACTGGGGTGAGGAGAAGCGCAAAAGTGGTGGGGAGAGAGCAGGAATGTGCATTCTCAGAACATTCAGGGAGGCAGTGATGGGAGACTAGGTCTGAATCTGTTTTTTCTTTAGTACAACTGGAACACCAGTTGTGGGAAAATTCTTTCACTGACACAGATCAGCAGCTCTTCAGGAATGTGACTAAAGAGGCACCTGGAAGTGGTCACGTGACTAGTATTTGTCCTAGTCTGAGGCTGACCTTGGACACCAGCACTCTTGGCTCTGAGGCTGGCCCTCCATCCATTCTACTACAGTTCTTTGTCCCTAGATCCTGCAGCCACAAATCCCAAAACCTTGCTCTTGCACTCAGGACCCCAGAAGGGGATTCAGAAATACTTGTTTGAATATATCAGATTGAAAACATCACCCTGAGCACAAATGCCCAATTCTGACAGGAGCTCACCACTTTGCTCCCAGTGATGCTGGAGGTTGGGGCAGGGACCAGGATTAGCATCCCCTTGGACTGTGGAGGACAATGACCCCAGAGAGGGCACCCTGGCAGTCAGTGTCAGGACAGGGGTCTGCACCAGGCCTCTGTGCTCCACATTCAGGACCCTCTCCCCCTCATCACACAGAGGCAGAAAGAGGGGCAGCAACATCCCCTTCGACCTTCCATTGTCCTTATTTAAGAACAGAGGTCAGCGGGCTGGACGTCCTGTCACAAAGGCCTACAGAACCAAGTGGTGGTTTCCACATTTAATAACAGTGATGATAGTGGGCTGGGTTCTTTCCCCTCTCCTGAAACTTTTCAATTCATTGAACAGTTCTATTAACTTTACAAAAGGAAATGTGGGAAAATGATGGCAAATTGAACTTGACATTATCATTAAAATAAACAGAGCACCACAGGCCTTTATAGCCTCTCAAAGAGATTATCCAAACAGAGGCAGACACATGCTGGTGCCCTCTCTCTTTCCCTCTCCCTCCTTCTCCCTTCTCTCTCCCTCTCCCTCTCTCTCTCTCCCTTCCTTCCTTCCTCTCTCTCTCTCTCTCTCCCCCTCTCTCTCCTTTTCTCCCTCACTCCTTCTCCATGTAAAGCCAATCAGCAGTAGATTCCTGAGAGAATGCTACTGTGAAGAGCTTTTAAGATTCAGATTACACAGTATTAGTGAACACTCTGTTCATTCCATTACAAAATCAGATTCAGAACAATGTTCACAGTTTCAACAGTTCACAATACTATATACAATCTTCAGAACAAGGAAAG
>CM053598.1:39907502-39940155 GCA_028646575.1 Pseudocheirus occidentalis | reverse complement strand
AAACACTGGCCTTCTCCCAAGTGAACAGGGGAGTGTCTCAGCCAATGGCATTCTTTCACGTCAACAGGGGAATCCGCACCTTTTCACCAATGGACAGAGTTCTATACTTAGCCCTAAGTTACTAGGATCTACTTAACCCTAAGTATATCAAACAAATTGATTACCATTACACTCCCCTCTATCTCTCCCTCTCCTTCCCTCCCTCTCTCTCTCTATTTTCTTCTCTCTCTCCATCCCTCCCTCTCTTCCTGTCTCTTTCTTCCTCTTCTGTCCCTCTTTCTCTCTCCCTCTCCCTCCTTCTCCCCTTCCTCTCTCTCTCTCTCACTGGACTTAGAACTCTCGTCTCCTTTTCCTTAGAGGTCTCCTTCTCTAGTCTTTACCCCCCAAAAGCTCACAATTAATATATCTTACCCTGTCTCAACATGAATACATCTGGCTTCATACTTGTGTCCATTCATTCAATAAATTCATAATGATAAATGTCAACACACATTTATTAAGCACCCACCATATGCAGGGCATGTGATGGGTGCTAGGCAAAAGTACAAAGATTAGACAAATCATAGACTTTCCACATTCATGGAGCTTACAATAATCTAGTATTCAAGTTTACAGTTTAGCATTAACCAATTGCATAAAAAAACACCAAAGTAACCTCCTTAGAGGGCAGCAAGGTGGCATAGTAGATAGAATGCTGAGCCTGGAGTAAGAAAGAACTGAGTTCAGATTCATACTCAGACACTAGCTGTGTGACCCTGGGCAAGTCATTTAACTTTCTTTGCCTATAAAATGAGCTGGAGAAGGAAATGGCAAAACACTCCAGTGTCTTCACCAAGAAAACCCCAAATGGAGTCACAGAGAGTCAGACATGATTGAACATGACTGGACAACAAAAATCTCACAAAGTCTGAACAAAGCATGGTGGGAAGATCATCGCATGAGACCTGGTTTCTAGTCCAAGTTCTGCCAGGAGCTAGACTGTATGACCCTGGGCAAGTCAGTTCCTTGTTGTGCAAAATGAGTGTGATTATGTCACTCCTGAGCAAGAAGTTCCAGTGGGGAGAAGGAAAAGAATTAGCATTTATATTACACCTACCATGAGCCAGGCAATGTGCTAATCACTTTCTACAAATATTATCTCATTTGATTCTCATAATAGCTCTGTGAGGTAGGCACTATTATTGTTTTCATTTTGCATTTGAGGAAAATGAGATAGAGGTTAAGTGACTTGCCCAGGGTCACACAGCTTATAGGTGTCTAAAACTGGATTTGAACTCAGGTCTTTCTGACTCCAGACCCAGCACTTTATCCACTGTACCACTAGTGACTCTCTTTTAACTCTAGGATATAATGTAAACTCCTTTCTTTTTAAAGTCCTTCACAATCCAGCTTAATTATCAGCCTTTCTTTCCAAGTTCATTTATTACACATTATGCTCCTTCATACACTGAGCATTATAGCAACACTGTCCTCCTCTGCATTCCGTGTATATAACAGACGTTCCATATCCCCATCTGCCATGCCTCAGCTCTGCTTCTGAGAGCCCCTAGCCTCCATTGAGACTCAACTCAAGAGCCACTTTCTACTAGAAACACATTCTGATGCCTCATGTTGGTAGGGAGCAAGCTGGTGCAGTGCTGAAACTTGGGTTCAAATCCTCCTTCAGACCCTTACTAGCCATGTGACTCTCTTAAAGTCACTTAATCTCTCCAGCCCCAGTTATCTGACTTGTAAAAAGGGGATGGTTATAGCACCTAGCTCACAGGGCTGTTGTGAGGCTAGAAAAGAAAAGACAAAACATAAAGTACTAAAGCATTATATGAATATTATTATTATTAGTCTTCCTAACTCTATCCTCAAAAACACATTTATCTATTTTATATATGCTTCCTTCTCTATTCAGTATCTTTCCCCCATTCTAACCTCAGAATGGAAGTGCCTCGAGGGCAGGGACTGCTTCTTTCTGTCTTCACAGCCTCAACAACAATGTTTCAGTGACTAAGTAGACAGAGTAGGCACTTAATAAATGCTTAGTGAATGAATGAATGAATGATACATTGAATCAGATGATCTCAAAAGTCCTTTCCCGTGTTTTTGTTTCTAGGTTATACAACTCTACAAAGGTCCTCACCTATCTATCCTTCCTGTTACAGTGAACCAGTCCCCCAGAAATCAACACTCAACCTAGTGAGTGACTGGCCATCTCCAAGGGAGCCAGCTCTGGACAGTGACCCAAACCAAGAAAGACAGAAAGGAGGTTTTTGAAGAAAACTGACATTGACCAAGTAGGTCAAACTGTAAGAAAGAAAATAATTTTGAAGCATTCAGGTGCTCAAAAATATACATAAAGGTGAGAAAGACACTCCCCTTATCACCCCTCATCACCCTCCCCCTCCTGAGAGCAGCCCACCTAGAAAAGTCCCTTCAGAAATAACTTCCTCTTTGAGGAGACTCATAATTACCCAAAATGATCACAGCACTATTCATTTTGCCCTAAAATTAATACATCACGTTTAGAATGATATCGTACTAATTTATCACAAGATTTATGAAACTTGCACTTTTTTCTAATGAGATTTATGCAAATGTCGCTCCCAACACTGTTTATGCCAGGAGAAGTTTGAATGGGGGGAGGGGCATAAACCACTGGTATGTCTCAAACAGATGCTGTGGCTTTACTTGGCCTTTCCTCCCTCCCTTCCTTTGCCCTGGTGAAGGAGCCAGTGGACCTGCTGCACCCTGTCTCCACAAGATACTGCCATGGGCTCCCTCATCTCCTTGATGCCCAGCCAGGCAGCCAGCCACCATGTTATTTAAGGGAGTTTCTTTGCTTAGTCTACCCACTCAATCTCGCATCTCTCTCCATGTAGAAGTTGACTCCCATGGTAAGGATGCCCTTTTCCAACTGGAGCAAAGAGCCTCTTTAATACTTGAGGAATGGGGCATTTCCCCCAAAGAAAGACAGGTAAGTATCCAATGGGAAAAGGGAAAGTATTTATTAAGTGCCTACTATGTGCTAGGCACTGGACTAATTCCTGAATATGACAAGAAAAAGGACACATTGCAATCCCCTAAGAATATCACATTGGTGTCTTATAGCTAGAGCCAGAAACTGACTCCTCAGGGGGTGAAGGGGGTCTCGACTTCAAATATCCTCACCCCTACAATGTCTCCTGATATTCTACAAAATGTACTTCTCTATGAATACATACATACATATATACATATGTTACATATACATTTCTATTATACATGATAACTGAAATAATGGTTACCCTTGCAAAATATTTCAGGAATATACCCTTTGCCCCTCCTCTGGACCAGAAATCCACTGTGATATGCCAAATCTATCAGGAAGTCCTCTGCTCTCCTTTTATGACCAGTTACAAAAAAGTCCTGTAGCCAAACTCAAGTCAATGGCACCATTATGAATTAGGCTTTCACTGTAAAAGGGGACAAGAGCATCTTCCCCAAGTCTTGCATTGATAAAGTCATGATCCAGCATCTCAGAGCTAAACTCTCAAACCAAACCCAAAACAGCCTGGTTGGAGGCCACTTCTCCCCAGTTGTGACATCCCCCCACCCCAGCTCCCTAGCTCATAGCCCACAGACTTTGAGCTGAAAGAAACCTCAGAGGTCATCTGGTCCGATACCTTATTTTTAGATGAGGTGCAGAAAAGTTAAGTGACTTGCTCAAGGTCCCACAGGGATAGAGATAGAATCTGAACTCAGGTTCTCTGACTCCAAAGTAAACCCTCTTTCCACAGTAGCCATTCAGTTTCCTATCACCCACAGAGTCAAGCAGGTTTTCTAATAGGAATCCTTGATTTCCCCTAGAAACATACATATGATACATGAGTTTCCAGAACCAGAACCAGAACCAGATCCAAATGGGTAGGCTTCAAGAGAGCCAACCTAACTCCTATCCAAGGGCAAAAAAACAAAGGAAACCCAACACAAGTCCCTACTTATGCGGTCTTGTAAGCATCCTGGTTGAAAAACTCTCAAATAGTAACTATCTTTCTATGAAGGGAGACAAGCCATTAGGCCAAGTCAACAGTGCCAGGCTGCATCCAGTGTTGCTCTTCATAGTAAACTGCCCTGGCAAAGAGGAGAAAGTCTCTTTCAACTACAAGGTTTCCACAGCTCTTCTTTCCTTATCCAGACCTATGAATGTTTGTTTCCTTTGGCTTACTGCATTCTAACCTCTCTCCCATAGGTATCTCCTTACATGGAGAGAAGTAGAGAGTGATTCTCACTGGAACACACTAACTGCTAACCATTAAGGTGTCTCTATGAGGGGAAGCGGCACTTAGTCATCCAATACCTTTTCTTAGACAATACTTCTTAAAGTCAGCGATGATGGGGAAGGGAGAGATATATTAGAATATACTATCAGTCTAGAGATAGCCAAGGCAACCTCAGCTCTAATATCTCTCTTGAAAGAGATATTAGAAAGGCTAAAAAAAATTAGTCATTATCTGAAACCCGATGTCAGGACTCTAGCCCAAAATGCTGACAGCTAAAAGATCTCTAACCATGTATCCATGGGCCAACCAGAAAACTCATAACCTAAGATAAAGTACCCAAGGCAGTGGGTGAAGTCATGTTCCTGGGTTGTATGATGCCCCCTAACTTTACCAAAATGTAGCTTTGAACTTTGAACTCAGAGGGTCCTTGGGGTTAGAAACTTGAAGATAGTGGACTAATGGAAACAGCAACACTCTAAAGGCTTGATCTCTTTAAGACTGGAGACAATACACCTTCTCTAGAACCAGAGAAGGCTCAGAAGGCACCATATTTATGGTTAAAATGATTTCCATATTTTTATAGTACTTTAAAGTTTACAGAGTGGTTTTCTTAGAACAATCAACCTATAAAGGAAATAATTAAAACATTAATATTCCCATCCTTTGGATAAAGAAAATGAGACTTAGGGTAGTTAAGTTATTTAGCCAAAGGGCACATAGTCACTGAATGGGTGAGCTGAGATTCTCACTCAGGTCTCCTGTGAAAGTACCTAACTATTGCATTTAAATTCATTCTGGTACCTTCCCTGTAGGCTCTTGGGCTCTCTCTGATACAGATGGGGCTCAGGGATGCCCACTCTCTTTTTCTATTCCAAGGTTCAGTGAGGATCCAGGTTCATCCTTGCCCTGTCTCAGGTCGTGATCTGCTCCTACTCCAGCTTGGATTCTCTCAGCTGTTCAGCCTTGGCAATGACCAACTCTGACACCTTCGTAGAAAGGCCCTTTGACCACATTTCTGAATTACAATATGCTCTGTTGGCCATTCTGTCCTAACTCATCCCACCCCAGGAGCAAGTCCCAGGGAGTTTACACCAGGTCAAGCTGGGACTGACTTGACTCATTTTAGGTATTTAACTTACCTGAAAGAATTGCCAGAATAACAAGGCAGGCATTTATACAGCAGTGTAAGGTTTATAAAACACTTTATATATGTCACTGTAGTCTCACAATACCTCTATGAAGGAGGCACTAAAGATATTATGAGAGGCACTAAGGTTTAGTAAACCGAGTACTGGACTTGGAATCAGGAAGACCAGAATTCAGATCTTGCCTCAACTAATTACTAGCTGTGCCCTCCTGGGTCAGTCACTTATTGTCTTTGGGCCTCAGTTTCCTTATCTGTAAAATGATAGGGTTGTATTCAATGCCCTCTAAGATCCCTTGCAATATTAAATCTATGATCTCATTATCCCCATTTTACAAATGATAAAACTCAGGTTTAGAATGACTTGTCCACATAGGTAAGTGCAAGAAGTAGAATTTGGGGCTTTTAAAATCTTGTTTAAAAACAATTTTAACGTTCTTTTTGTTTCAAATTTTGAAATACAAATTCTCTCCCTCTCCTCCTCCCCTCATTGAGAACACAAGCAATTTGACATAGGTTATATATCTGTAGTCATGCAAAACACATTTTTGTGTAAGTCATTATGTGAAAGAAAAAACTCCAACAAAAACCCCCAAGAAAATGAAGGAAATAAGGAAAAAGTCTCTTGGATCTGCATTCAAGTTCTACCAGTTCTTTCTCTGGAAATGGACAGCACCTTCAAGAAGGAGAATTTGACAACATTGACCCTAATTCTAGTACTCTTTTTACTATAACCATTCTTCTATTATACACATGCCAAAGTGTAGTCACTTTCTAAAAATAAAATACCCATATTTCTTTTTTATTTTGCCTTCATTTAGAAATATGTGGCTCCCATCTCTTTCTTGCTCAGTGACCCTTCCCTTCTAATAAAAAATAACAGAGAAAGGCAAAAAGAAGGTAAGCAAAATTATTCTCCACAGTATCTAAGTTTAGTATACATGTACACACACAATATTCCTTATCCAAGTGGGAGAGGTTGGGTCATGTGACCTAAAAGATCCCTTCCAACTCCACCAGTTTGAAAAAGCTGAGCGGAGTGGGAAAGACAAAAGGGAACCTGGGACCAAAGACGTCTTGGGTCAAGATCACAAAGAAACCAAACTAGAACCATGAGGATAGGTCACTGCTGAGAGGCACTGGGAACTTGAGAACTAAGAAATAAGGTCAAACAGCTCAGGAGCTGTGTTTGGGGAAGTGGTGGCTATGTCCATTCAAACATCTGAAGGGAGCCATAATTAGGCTCCCTTGGATCCCAAGACCAAAAGCCTCCCAGTTAATTTTCCAAGGATCCGATGAGAATGAGACTACATTTCTGGGAGAGTTCTTGTTTGGATGAATTTCTTAGCATTATGTAATAATTTTCAGCCATATGTATGATGTGTGTAAATTATGCAGACTGCCGCCAGGCTGCCTGCATAAGTGATCATGAAGAGCATTAATAGGCAAAATGAAGTGTTGCAGTTATGCATGTCATTATTGTGGGACAGGCCCATACCCCACAGGAGTGGGAATAAGTTGGAGAAGAGAGATTTGGGGTGAGAGAGTAGAGTAAGAAGGATGGGGGACATCTACATTCCTTCTTCCAAATGGTGAGCAAAGCTCATGGTGGCCAAGAACCTCACTCATCCAGTGGCCTGCTCCCCATACTCCATGCTCCCCACACTCCATGTTCTCATCTTGGCCCAGAGGGAGGACTTTCAGTGTATGGTTCTCCAACTGGGCCAATGGGAAAGCCTTCCCTGGGAGCCTACTGGGATAGGGACAGGACTGTCTCTTTAAGTTTAAGTGAAAGGGGAAGCAGGACAGTAGCAAGAGCAATGGATTTGGAGACAAAGGTCCTGGATTCAAGTTCTACATTTTGTTGCTTCATGCCTGTGTCATCTGGGATAAGCTGATTAACTACTGTGGACTTTCATCTGTAAGATGAAGACTCATTTCTCTCAGCCAACTTCTTGTCATCCTTACTTTCTCCATCTCATCATCACTACCAGTCTTTCTCAGTACTGTCATTCTCATGGAAAGGGTGTGTCAATCAACCTCCCTATGGTTCTACTCACTAGTCCATTAGTCAACAAACATGTGTTAAGTGCTTACTATGTGCCAGGCCTTGTAATAAGTGCTGGGAACATAAAAATAAGCAAAAAGAAAAAGTGTCTGCCCTCAAAGAACTTACTTTCAAATGTGGAAGACAGCACATGAAAGAAAGCTGAAAATGGGGGGAGAGAGAAAATACCAGATGCCAGAGAAGTTCAGATGTGTGCACCCTGGTGCACAGAGAGGGCTGGTCTGGGTACCCTGCTTAAATGGAGATTCTTAGAGAAATCTTCCACCCTCTAATCAGAGAGGGATCCCAAAGGCACAAAGTACTTCTGGGGTCTGAGTTCTGGGACTAAAGTAATCTTCCAGGATGAAGAGTCTAGGACTTTCCTAACATTCTTCCCTAATGATTACTCCCCATATGTTCCATGTGCCCTGTTAGAATGTAAGCACCTGGAGATAGGGAGGAAGGGAAAGGAAGAGGGAGGAGAGAGACAGAGGGAGGAAGGGAGGGAGGGAGGAAAAGTGTGTGTGTGTGTGTGTGTGTTAGAGAGAGAGAGAGAGAGAAAGAGAAAGAGAGAGAGAGAGAGAGAGAGAGAGAGAGAGAGAGAGAGAGAGAGAGAAGTTATGAACATGGGAGACTAGAAGAATGGTGGTACCTTCAACAAAAATAGAAGCTTGAAAGAAGAGTTGGTTTGGAGGGAAGGATACTTACTTAGTTCATGTCTGATTTTCAGATGTCTTTGGGGCATCCACTTTGAAATGTCAAATAAGCAAATGCTGATATATGATTAAAACTCAGGGAAGATATTTGGGTTGAATACACAGATCTATGAATCACCTGCATGAAGATGGTAGTTAAACCCACTGGAGTTGATGAGGTCATCAAGAAGGAGGATATAGGGAGAAAAGGGTAGGGAACCTAAAACAGAGCACTGAAGAATGCCACCATTAGAATGGCAATTCCTTGAGGGAAGGTTCTGCATCATCTCTTAGTCTTGTGCACAGAATTGCAGAATTGGAAAGAACTCCATAATCAATTTGTCCACTCATACCTAATCAAGATTTTTGCAATAAGCCTGACAAACCAACAGCTAGCCTCCCTGGATGACTTGTCTGAAAAGAGAAGTCTCCAACTTTAGCTACAACCCCATTCCTTTTTTAAGCAGTTCTGATTGCTAGGAAGTCTTTCCTTACTTCAAGTCTAAGTCTGCCTCTTTGTGGTTTCCACCTATTGCTCTTCACTTGGGCCTTTATGATCAACCAATCGAATTCTCCTACCACATAGCAATCTGTTAGATACTTGATCATAGCCACCATACCCTTCCTCATTCCCTCCCTCCCTCATCCTCAACAAAACACTTCTCCAGGGTAAGAATTCCTATTTCCTCCAACTAATTCTCATATGGTATTAACTTGAGGCCCCTCAGCATCCTGGTTGCCCTCATCTGGGGACTTTCCAGCTTCTTAATATCCATCTTAAAATGTGGCACCCAAGGGTGACCACAAAATTTCAATGTGTTTTGTCCAGGGTCACTCACTGTGTTCTTCCCACTTTGTCTCTCTAAACACATTAATCCTTTTAGATGTCAAGGGGTCACTCTCTTTTCCTACACCCTTCTCTTTCTTTTATTTTCTTTTGTGTGTGTGAGGCAATTGGGGTTAAATGACTTGCCCAGGGTCACACAATCAGTAAGTGTCAAGTGTCTGAAGTCAGATTTGGACTCAAGTCCTCCTAACTCGAGGCCAGTGCTCTATCTACTTTGCCACCTAGCTGCCCCCAACCCTACACCCTTCTCACATGAAGAGATGGCCCTTCTTGTTGAAACTAACTCCATTAAGCATACAAGTGATCCCATTCCATAATTGCTAGAAACATGACCCTCCATCAGATTAAATATAAAGGATGGAGATTTCAAACCGTTTGGGTGGTGTAGTAGGGAAATTATTAGATTAGGAATCAGGCTACATGGAGTCCAGTCTTAGCTCTTCCATTACTTACATGGATTTCATTGAACAAATCACTTTCCTACTTAAATTTCTATAGCATGACTTATGACTTCATCTTTCAACTAAACTTGATCTCTCCAAAGTTACTAATGACTTCTTAACTGACAAATCTCATGGCTTTTTCTCAGTTTCTTCTTCTTCTTCTTCTTCTTCTTCTTCTTCTTCTTCTTCTTCTTTCCTTCTCCTTCTCCTCCTCCTCCTCCTCCTTCTCCTCCTCCTCCTCTTTCTCCTCCTCCTCCTCCTCCTCTTCCTCCTTCTCTTCCTTCTCCTTCTGAGGCTGGATTTGAACTCAGGTCCTTTTGACTCCAGGGCTGGTGCTCTATTCACTGTGCCATCCAGTTTTCCCCTAGTTCTCATCCTTCTTGAACTTTCTGCATTTTACATAATCTATCACCCTCTTCTCCTTGATACTCTTTTCTCTCTCATGGTTTCTGTGACATGGCTCTCTTTGTTCCCCTACTCATCTAATTATTCCTTCTCAATCTCCTTTGACAAACTTTTACCCAGGTTACATCCAATAACCGTCAATGTCCCTCTGAGCCTTTGTCTTAGGTCTTCTTTTCTCCCTCTATGGTATTTCACTTGGCAATGTCAGTGGCTCCCATGGATTCAATTACTATCTCTATGTTCTATTTGAGATGGTTTTCAAATCTACTTCTCCAATCTCACCCTCTCTGCTCACTTCTAGTGTAGCATCTCCAACAGCCTTTCAAACATCTCATATAAAGGTTCCCATAGACATCTTAAATTCAATATATCCAAAACTAAATTCGCTATCATTTCCCTCAGACTCTGCCCACTTCCAAATTTCTCTACTTTTCTTAATGGTACCACTATCCTCTCAAACTTCAGGCTTATAACCCTCATGTCATCCTTGATTCCTCATTCTCTCACCCCCCACATCCAATCTATTACTAAGTCCTGTCAACTTTTACCTTTGAAGCATTTCTCACATATGCCCACTGCTCTCCTCTGACACTGACTACCACAATCCTGTTGTAGGTCCTCATCACTTCATGTCTGAACAGTTGCAATAGCCTGCTGCTTAGGCAGCTAGCTGGCACAGGGAATAGAGCACTGGGTTTGGAATAAGGAAGACTCATCTTTATGAGTTCAAATTTGGTGCTATGTGACCCTGGGCAAGTCATTTAGCTTTGTTTGCCTTCATTTTCTCATTTGTAAAATGAGCTAGAGAAGGAAATGGCAAACCGTTCCGGTATCTTTGCCAAGAATATCCCAAAATGAGATCATGAAGAGTCAGACATGACTGAAATGACTGAACAACAGCAAATGGGCTCCTTATCACAAATCTCTTCTCCACTCCATGTCATTTTCAACTCAGCTGTCAAAGTGTAGGTCTGACCATGTCACCTCCCTACTCAAAAATCTCCGGTGGATCCCTATCAACTCCTGGATAAAATATTAAATCCTTTGTTTGATGTCCAAGGCCTTTTATAACCTCCCCTCACCTTTTTAGTCTCAATGCACCTTATACCCCACACACATACACATATAGCCTTTGATCCAGTGACCCCATCTCCTGACTCCAGGCATTTTCATTGACTGTCATCTAGGCTTGTAATACTCTCCCTCCTCAACACCTCCTGGCTTCCCTAACTTCTTCTCTGTCGAAACCTCACCCTCTACAGGAAACCTTTCTTGATCTCTCTTAATTCTAGTTAGTTCACTCTGTTAATTATTTCCCATTTTTCTTGCATATAGCTTGTTTGTACATATTTGCATGTTGTCTCCCCCTTTAGACTGTGTAGCAATAACCAACACTGGCACACCCAAGATAGCTGGTAGCACAGTTTCTTAGATCTGCTTCACTAGGAAAAATCACTGTTTAAGGGGTCAACAATGTATTTTTAATAACACTCACTAGTTCAGGGTAAAAGTCAGCACCCTGAACTTCAGAGAAAATACAAACAGAGAAATAAAGACCAACAGACAGGTCTCTGACTGCCTGAATCAACTACACACTTTACAGACATCCTAGATGGTGAGAGCCTTTACATCTGTATAGTCAAGGAGCTCTGAACATACTGTCACTCAGAATCTCAATCAGGGAATCACAAGATCCTTCTCCCAAGTGAGTACAAAGCAAAATACCAATTCAGAGTACATATACACTTCTAAGCACCAGAAGGCATCACAACCTTCCTGACTTAGTGCCTAATTAGAAATTATGAAAAGGTGAGAAAGCCTTCCTACAAGTAAGCCTCCCCTAAGCAAGCTGCCTGTAATGGGCTCCATGTGAGGCCTATTAATGGACAGGGAATATCTTATATATGATTAACATTACAGACTTTAAGCTTCTTGAGAAGAAAAACTGTCTTTGGCCTTTCTATTCCTAGTGCTTAATAAAGTACCTGGCACATAGTAGGCATTTCATAAAAATGTATTTATTGATAAAAGCCAGCTGAGAAAAGAATGTGATTTTAAGTTGCACAGAGAGGCGTAGCTTCCAGTAACAAAAAGATGATAATCTCACTATACCCTGTGCTGATCAGACTATATCTGGAGCATTGTATTCAATTCTAGAAAATGCCATTTTAAGCTAAGAACCAGCAGAAGAGGTCAACTAAGATAGTAAAGGATCTTGAACTCATGGCATATAAGACTCAGTTTGAGAAACTAAGAACATTTAGCCCAAGAAAGAGAAGACTTGGGAGTAAGGGAGCAATCAGGATATCTGGCTTCAAGTAACTGAAGAGCTATAATGTGGACAGAGGACATGTGCCCCAGAGAACAGAATTAGAAGCAAGGAGCTGAAGTTGCAAAAAGGTAAACTTGGGCTGGATGAAAGGAAGCTTTATTTTTCTTTTCTTTGTTTTTTGTTTTTGTTTTGTTTTGTTTACAATGACAGCCATTCAAAAATGGAATGGGTTCCTCTCTCTTTGGAGGTAGCAGTAGCTTCTTCACGAGATTTCTTCAGATAAAGACCTGATGACCACTTGTTGAGAATGTGGGAGAGAAGATTCTTCTTTAGGTCGTGGTAGGACCAGATGGCCATTGATGCTCCTTTCACATCTGAGATTCTGTTCCCTTCCCCAGCATCTATGACACAGAATGGTAGCTGCAGTAGCTGCTGCTTCTTTGGTTGTCCTGTCAATTAGTGCCAAGAAGTTGCAGGTAAATGTTCCATGTGAAACCTGGTTGCTATCTGTTGTCAAGGCTACAGTGATACTGGCCAGCCTTTTAGATGGTATGAAATGGTAGAAATTAAGTTAAACTCAACAAAAATTTATTAAGTACTCACACATGCAGTCACTGAGCCAGGAATGGGTGATACAAAGTTTTTTTTAATGACAATTCCAGGTATCAATGACTTTATGTGCTATTGGGGAAGAGTGAATATAGCATTATAGAGAAGCATAAAACAAGGTCAGGTATGATAGGAGCAGAGCACTCTAAAACTTTTAAGGAGAGAGAACATTTTCAGCTGATGGGAGGGGAAAGAAGAGGAGGAGAAAAGAAACGGCTTTATGGAAAAGTTTGGAACCTGTGCTAAATTTCAGAGGAAGGAAAGGTGTCTGAAAGATGAACATTTGAAGAGATTGACTTCAAACATAGAGGACAGAATGCATTGATTTATAGAGGCAGGAGGGAATAGCAAGTAATATAATCTGGTTTCAATGAAGTGTTCCGACTAAAGAAGGCAGATAAAAAAAAACTTGCTTGACTTTCTTCGTTTTAGCAAAAAAGGTGGGGGGGAGCATAGATGCTCATCAATCAGGGAGTGGCTAAACAAAACGCTGAATGGAATGGAATATTGTCATATCTTAAGAAACAATGAATGTGAAGACTACAACAATGTATGGGAAGGTTATACTAACCGATGCAAAATGAAATAAGCAGAACCAAGAAAGTAACATACACAGTAACTACAAAAAGGTGAATGGAAATAACCACAACAAAAAGATGGAAACTAAATGCTATGTAAATCTAGTGACCAAGCTTCATGCCAAAGAAGAGATGACAATACATCTTCCTCTCTTCTTTTCAAAGATGGAGGACTGCATATAAAATGCCATGTCTAATGTCTGACTGACCTGGTTGATAGATTGATTACTTTTATTGAAATGTTCACTGTCTCAGAGAAAAGGATGTGCCAGGAAAAATTATATACAAAAGATTTCAAAAAATATTTAAAATCAATAAGCATAGTATTTATGTGCTAAAAGAAAACAAAATACTAAAAAGTTCTTTCTTAGTTTTTAATTCAATATTGCATGTGGCTTAAAAAGAATACTAAAGTATATAATCTCAAATTCTAATTGAATCTTTTCCTCAAGTTTCTATTTACCCAATTATGGATGAATCAATTTGATTTAACAGACATTTATTATGCACCTACAATGTATAAGGGACCACATTAGAGTACAAAGGTCTTGGGAGTACAATACGTAAATACGTAAAGTCCCCAAACACAAAGAACTTATATTTTACTGGGGGATGCAACATATTTGAGAGTATGAGTTTGTCCCTGGAAAGATTCAGCAGTCCTGATCGATACTATGACCAACCATATGACATCAGAAGACTGAGGAAGAAGGTGACAGAGAGGTGATGGCCGCAAAGGGCAAAATCAGGCACATGTTTTTTGAACAGATCAAATATATGTGTAGATGTGCTTTGGCTGACTAAAAAATAAACAAACACATAAACAAACAAACAAACAAATAAGCAAACAGACAGACAGATAAATTAATGAATAAATAAATAAACAAACAAACAAATAAATAAATAAATAAAAATCCTTCCCTACTGCCATTTACCAGAAGTAAATAGCAGTAGAACAAAACTATTACCACCACAAATGCCTAATGACCTGCAATGATTTATAAAATTTTAATAATTTACATTGGACTTATGTTTAGTGTTCACATGATATTCTATAGCACTTTATGCAGTACTTTATTTACATAGTATTTATTTATATTTACATGGTACTTAAAAGTTTGCAAAGCTCTTTCAAAATATTTCATTTTAACCTCACAACTCTAAGCGATAGATTCTATTATTACCCTCATTTTACAAATGTAGTAACTGAAGCATACAGAGGTTAAGTGACTTTCCCAGAGTCACACAGCTAGTAAGTTTCTAAAGTCAGATCTGAATCCAGAATTTCCCTTCTCAAGATCCAACATTATCCACTATGCCATATAATTGCTTTAAGGGACAGAAAATTGCACTAGACCAATGTTCTAGTAATCCTATCCTGTGGCCCCAAATCCTGGGGATTTGGCAGTTTGGTATAATAGAAAGGATACTGGGATGTGTCATTTTTAGACAGAATTTTATCATTCCCAACATTATGACCTTGGGCAAGTCTGTGTATCAACTTCTACAACAAGGGATAGTAGAGAGTTTGAAACCTAACTTTGCTGTTATTAGAACTCACTCAACTCTGAGCTTTAGCTCCACTGTAAAATAGAGATAATAAAACTGACTCTGCAGGGTTGTTGTGAGTAAAGGATAAATGGTAAAGCCCTAGACAAATGTCAATTATCACTCTAATATGTTAGCTTGGGATAATGTGCCCTGCCTGCCTTACAAAAAACCATGCAAGAAGCAGATTCAATGATGCCCAGACTCTATGCAGATATCAATACTTCAAGGATCTGTGGGTTCTCAGTAAGGGACCTTTCTCCACTGATACAGATCATAGCCTCTTATGACTCAGTAGCTAGTCTTCAAGAAGTATTATGGCTTAAAATTTCATCACCCTATAATCCACCTGGTGACCAGACTCTCCAAATTCAGCTAACCAGTCCTCAGACTACAGGCATATAAACTCATTGCTACATTCATATACTTTGGGGTTTGGTGAGCCTTACAGAACTTGAGTTATATTGGCATGGCTTCCAAAATATGACTTGGGTGAAATGTTGAAAAAGGAGGAAGAGGAGGGGAGGAGAGGGAGAGGAGGAAGAGGAGAAGAGGAGAAGGAGGAACCTATACATGATTTCTAAACTCCTCCTCCAGTGTTGTGCTACTCACTCTGGGGATATCTCCAGATGTGCTATATCCCCCTAGTGAAAGGTAGACAGATGACAACTAGATGGGGAAAGCATTAACTCCAGATAAACTCACTGGCCCATGGAAGGTGAGGTCCTTGGCTGGTGTATCAGCACCCAGGACAGCGCCCAACACTGAACACAATATTCCAACTGTTAACTGACCAGGGCAGAGTACTATCCAATCCCTTAATCTTTACTCCATACCACTCTTATCAGCCTGAGTAGCTCCAGTAAAATGATTTTTTTCCTCCTAGAAGGGAATCTATGTCTCAGTTTGCCATTCCTAGCAGGAATTCCCAATCTAGATGAATGTCTTGTCCACTATTTCATCTTTCTTCTTCTCCCCTGGGAGAGGGAAGATGAGGAGAAAGAAGAAAAAGGCAAAGAGAAGGATAAAGGGAAAGATTTGGCAGGTGTCATGTGGGCACCTCAGCCTCGTCTGCTTATCTGCATCCCTGCCACCCGCCACGGTAAATTGCTTGTTGATGAATGAGGCTATTTAGGAGCGAGTGATGCTGGCATTACGGTTATTAATGAGGGCGACGTGGAGAGACATTTAAGAGCGGCCCTGGGTGTCTGGCATCCTCCCACTTGTGAGTAATGGGGCAGTTCTGCTACAAGACCTCACACCCCTCACCCCTCACATCAGGGCACAGCACCTGGGAAAACTAAAACTAGACTTTATGGGCATCAGGAATGCAGTAGGGAGCCTATAGGAAAGAGTGGGTTCATCGGGAAAGCTTTTGGTGAGAAGCTTCATAGAGTTTTGGAACTCTTGAGCATATGTGTACTTGTGTATGTGTGTTTGTGTGTGCCTGTGTTCATATGTGGGAGTGTGAGCCTGGTAGTGTGAGATTAAGGGTGAGATAGTATGAAAATGTGCATATGTGTAAAAGAATGGGAGTAGGGGGGAGGGAAAATAGGAGAGCATGGGAATGCATATATATGATTATGAGATCAGATGTAAAAAACTTAAACACATGCAATGAACAAAGTCAGTGTGTCACTGTGTGCCAAGTTCTATCCCTTGGTTCAGATAAGAAAATACCTAGGCCATATTGTCTAAGTTCTTTCCCAAAATGTCTTAACTCAGTTATGATGTCAGCCTTCCTTGGAAGCTCAACAGGTGAACCTCCTGGCTAAACAGTGTGTCTTTCTCTTGTGATATCATGGCAGAAGATTCTTCCCCCAGTGTCCTTTGAGGTCCTTTACTACAAAGGTGCAGAATCTTAGCATTTGACGGGACCTCAGAAGGCATCTAATTGGACCAACATCTGCCCATGTTCTCTCCAACATTCCCAGTTTGAAGATCTCCAGTGGAGGAGAAGCCAAAGCAGCCTCTGGGCTAGCTCTAATGGTGAGAAAGTGCTATGTTGAATAGAAATGGCCTCTTTTTTCTATCATCTTCCATCTCTTTCTCTTAAGCCTGCTTTCTGAGAGCTCTTCCATAAAACTGCCCTTCAAAGATATGAAGACAAGTAAATATGCCCCACCTAGGTCTTTTCTTCTTCAGACTAAAACATATCTGGTCCCTTTAATTCATTCTCAAATGGCAGACTTCGTCTCTGATCTCCTAATCATCCTGGTTGCCTGCCTCTGGATGCACTCCAGCTTCTCAATGTCCTTCCAAAAATACCACCCCCAGAACTCAACATAACACGTTGAATGTACTTGACCAGGGCAGAGCATTGTGTGACTAACACCTCCCTTAGGATAGACTCATTCCTTCTCTTATTGTAGTCTAAGCTGGCATTATCTTTTAGAGATCCCAGATCATACTGGTGACTGTTAAGCTGGCAGACAGACCGCTGAAACCCCCAGAGGCTTTATGCATGGACCTACTTGATAAATTCTTGTTAAAGTTTTTTTCCAGAAAGAAATGAATTTTTATAGATGCAATGTTGTTTTCTATTTTTCCTCAAATGGCATAATCTGTAAAAGCAGGTACCTGTATTTGCTTTCTCTGTTCCTCTTTCCTTTGGGCCCTATTCTATTTTATCATTTTCTGTCTGTCCTCCCTCCCTCCTTCCCTCTCTTCTCTACTTCTTTCCTCCCTCTTGTCTTTCCTTCCCCCTCCCTCCCATATTTCCTCCCTCTCCCTCCTGTCTTTCCTTCCTTCGTTCCTTCCTTCGTTCCTTCCTTCCTTCCTTCCTTCCTTTAGATTGGGTCTCCCCATCTCACCCAGGCTGAAAGTAAAAGAGCTATTCATGGCCCCAATCCCACTACTGATGAGCATGGGAACTTCGACCTGCTGTATCTCTGAACTCAGCTAGTTTGCCCTTCCTTAAGCAATCTGGTGCCCTTTATTCTCAGGGGTGGAGATGCTGAAATGAGTGGGAGCTTCCAATGAAATCAGCATAGCTTAGGGCAGCTAAAGACTTGCACATTCAAGAGATCTGTCAGTTTCATCCTCCCCAGTGGCTAGGATCACAGACACAGGCCATCACTCCCAGCTATCCCTCCCTATATGTCTTGTTTTATTTACTTCAGAGAACCATTTCAAGCCTTTTAGCATGTGAAGAGTTCAAATCTTCAGTAAATAATTATCTAACTCTTAATATAAATATATTTCTCTTTCTCACCTCCTGTCTAAATTAGGCTTAACAAAGGGGAACACCACAGAAGGTAGGGATCCCATAAAAGAACCCAGTTTGTGGTTGCTATCAGAAGGTAGAGACCTGCTTCATTACTGTCCTTTGACTAACAAAACTATATAAGTCCAACCACTGTGTCTTCTTCCTCTCCCAATCATAAGATGGAATAAGAAAGTCCAGGTTTCCCTTATGGAGTGAGAGATGGCCTCTCCGTGGCTCTGGGCATCCAGTTCCACTAGACAACACATTCAAGTCAGAAACTATTGCCAGGATGACACTGAGGAGCTGGCACTAGATTGTGACTCAAATCATTCAAAAGCTCTGAACTTCAATTTCCTCATACATAAAATGTAAGTAACATTCATACTGCCTGCTTCATAACATTATCAAAACAGAATTTTGTTTTCCCCTTCAGATATTGCATAGAGTGATGGAAAAGCCATGGAAGTTGGGTCTTGGAGACTCAAGTGAAACTATCCATCTTATTATCTCATAAGACAATTATCTTATGGATGGTTTCAGTGGAAACTAGGAAGACTTCCCTTAACTGATGATGAGTGAAGTAAGTAGAACCAGGAGAACAATTTCTATAATGTCACCAATATTACAAAGAAAAACATCTTTGAAAGACTTTGGAGTTCTAACCATTGCAATGACAAATCATGATGCCAGAAGACCAATGATGAAGTCCATCTTGAAGGAGGTTTAGTTCTACCTCCTACCAGAAAGGGAATGGACTTAAAAAGCCAAATGAAACATGCATTCTTGGACATGGCCAATATGGATATTTGTTTTGTTTAAATATGTGCAATTGTTATGATGATTTTCTATTTTTATTGTTCAATGGATGGGAGAAAGGGAGGAGAAATTAAATGCTTATTAACTGGGAAAACAATAAAATTAAATTTTGGAAAAAAAGAAATGGGTTGGGGTGGCTAGGTGGCAAAGTGAATAGAGCACTAGCCATGGAGTCAGGAGGAATTGAGTTCAAATCCAGTTTCAGACACTTAACACTTTCTAGCCATGTGACCTTGGGCAAGTCACTTAACCCCAATTGTCCTGTCTTCCCCCTCAAAAAATAAAAGCAAAAAAAATGATAAAAATATCTAGAAAAAAGTGGGTGAAGATTTTTCACTTATGTGTACCTTTGGGAAAGTCGTTGCATCTCAGTAAGCCTAAGTTTTCATATCTGTGAAATGGGTATAGCCCAACTTATACTGTCTACAAAACTGTTGTGAGAAAAGTTATTTGTAAACCTTAAAGTTCTACATCATTGAGCTATTATCATGAAGTTTCTCGATAGAGTGCACTCAGCAAATGAAGGATTTAAATGGAAGGCAGAAGATGAAATAGATTAGTCTTTTTTTCCTGTGAACAAAGAGCTTAACATTTGGAAAAGGATGACTTCTGTAGATCAAAGCAGAAACTTCCACCCCAGGGGTGAGGAACCTGTAGCCTCAAGGTCACATATGGCCTTCTAGGTCCTCAAGTGTAGTCCTTTTACTAAATCCAAACTTCACAGAACAAGTTCCCTTAATAGAAGGATTTGTTCTACAAAACTTGAATTCAGTCAAAAGACTGTACCTAAAGACCTAGAAAGTCATCCCCTCTCCCATTTCTAACTGTGATTCATAGAATCTCAAAGTTCAAAGTGACCTCAGGGACCAGACAACAAACCTATATCTGAACAAAAATTCCTTCTACAACACATTCCCCAAAATGTCACGTGGTCACTTGATCATCTAGTCTTTGCTTGATGATTTCCAATGAGAGGGAATCCAAAAGTTCTGGAGCCAGTCTTTTCTACTTAAGGACAACGTCTAAAGATTAGGAATTTTTCCCAATCATAAGTTGATGCCTACGTCTTTATAACTCTACTCCCACCCTCATTCCCCACCTCCATCCCCCACCACCACATTTCTGGTTGGGCCTTTTGGGGTCAAGCAGAATAAATTTAATCTCTCTTCTATAATCCTTTAAATACTTGAAGACAGTTATCATGTCCCACTCCAATCTCCTCCCTTCCCCAAATTAAATGGCCCAATTCCTTTAACCAGTCATCACCATCCTGGTTGACATCTTATGAATGCTCTTTGGAAGGCTAATCAATGTCCTTCCTAAAATATAGTGCTAAGAACTATACAAAATACTTCAGATACAGACAGATCAACAGAGAGTACAGGGTATAGATCACATCCCTGGTCCTGGGTACTATGCCCCTCTTCATGTAACCTAAGACTGCATTAACTTTCCTGGCTGTTGTATTAAAGTAGCAGTCCATTAAAAGCTCTAGTTTTTTTTTCTTTTTTTTTTGCAAGGCAATCAGAGTTAAGTGACTTGTCCAGGGTCACACAACTAGTCAAGTGTCTAAGGCCAGATTTGAATTCAGAGCCTTCCAATTCTAGGGCTAGTTCTCTATCTAGTGTACTACCTAGTTGCCCCTTGAACTTTTTTCTTTTAAAAAACATATTTTGATATCTTTTGTTTTTACTTGCCTAGATTTGTACTATATTCCTTCCTCTCTCCAACAATTATCCCTTGTAAAAGAAAATTTTTTAAAGGAGAAAGAAGAAAAAATGTACCCAAACAAACAAATCAATCCCTTGAAAAAAATCTGAAATTTGATGCAATGTTTCATAATTGCCAACTCTCCATCTCTGCAAGAGGGGAAGTTGTCTTCTTTGGGGCCACACTTGTTCTTCATAATTTTGCAACATTAGTTTTTTAGTATTTTGATGTCATTGTTCTTTCCATTCACAATGTTGTAATCATCATCTATATTGTTTTCCTGGTTTGACTAATTCACTTTGCATCAGTTCACATAAGTCTTTCCTTGATTCTCAGAATTCATCATGCTGATTCCCTGAGGTTTTTTAATTGTCATTATGCTGTCAGAAAATAAGGAAAATTTTTTTCTCTACTTTCTCTATATTTTTTCCTTTAATTTCCTTCTCTTGTCTTACCATTATTGTTAGCATTTCTGGAATTAAGTTAAATAATGTGGGAGGGAAGGAAACATCCTTGCTTTATTCTTCTATTTATTGGGAAAACTTTGAATGTTTCCCCATTGAATGTAACGCTTACTTTTAAATTTTTAAATAGATACTTTCTATAATAGATATTTCCTTACCAGCAGCAATTCTTACTTTGGAGACATCCCCCAGTCCCTCTTTCTATCTTCCTCTTACAAAGACGCCCAATATGTAGTAAGCACTAACTAAAAGCTTTATCTGTGTTTTTAAAAGACACCTCTATGTTGATTTTGTAGGGTTTTTAAAATGCATAAATGAGCGTTGTAATTCATCAAAGGCCTTTTCTGTGTCTACAGAGATAATCATATGGTTTGGTTTATTTTTGTTTTTAATGCTGATTGCTTTCCTAAGGTTGAACCATCCTTATATTCTTTGTATCACTCCAACTTGGTCATAATGAATATCTTGGGAAATTGTTCTAGCCAGATTTTATTTAAAATTTTTTTGAATCAATATTCATTACTGATATCAGTCTATAGATCTCCTTCTTTGCTTTATCCTTCCTGGATATTAGGAGGATATTCATCTCATAAAAAAGAGTTTGGTAGGATGGTTTATTTCTCAATATTTGAGAATCATTTGTGTAGTATTAATATTGATTACTCTTTTAAAGTTTGACAGAATTCTCCTGTAAATCTATCAGGACCAGGAGTCTCCCCAACCCCAAACCCCTGACACTTTGGTAGCTCCTTTACACCTACTTCTATTTCCTTTTCTGAGATTGGATTAGCCAAGATTTCTATTTAATATTTTGCTACTTTGAGTATTTTATATGTTAGTAGGTAACCCTATATTTATTTTGTGTTCTCAGTTTTGTTGACATACATCTGTCCATAGTAGGTTCTGATATTTCTTTTTATTTCCTCTGGTTGTGTTATAAATTTTACCTTGTTCATTTTAAAATTTGTTGAATTGATTTCTTTTCTCTTTTTTAATCAAGCTGAGTAAAGGTTTTTTAGAACCATCACTGAAGCTTTGTGGAATTACCAGAGGGACCTAATCCAGAATAACCTGAAATGAGGCCTCATTAGGAGGCAATTCCATATTTGCCAGGAAAATTTGTAGGATAAAACCTATAGAAATTATGTTAGGTTTGAGCCCATTCTCCTCAGAAATCAAAGTTGCATGGGGAGACTTCAAAGTCCAATGATTGGGGAAAAAAATGTTTGTACTCATCTTCTTGATATATCTTCTCTGTAATTATTCCTTTGTAAAAGTTAATTGATTAAATGGATTGGGACCCTAATCATTAGCAGCTAACAGTAGGGGAATACAATAGAATGGGGGTTTGATCCAATAAAATTAGAAAGACAATCCATATCTTCTTATAACACAGTTAAATTTTTTTCTTGTTGGAGGGCAACTGGGGTTAGATGACTTGCCTAAGGTTGCATGGCAAGTAAGTGTGTCAAGTGTCTAAGGTCAAATTTGAACTCAGGTCCTCCTGACTCCTGGTACTCTATTCACTGTGCCACCTAGCCACCCCAGTTTATTTTTTTTAATGAATTTGGACATTATGACATTTGGAAGTAATGATTTTAATATTGATACTTTTTCAATATCTATTGTCCTTCTCAGGATAATATAATTTCCTTTTTTAGCTCTGTTTATATTGTGAATTTTTGTTTTTGCCTTCTTTCATAGTATGATTGTAACTTCTGATTTTTTGTATTTATCTGATGCACAGTAAAATTTTCTTCTAGCCTCTAATTTTTATTCTTTGTATGTCTTTGATTTTTAGATGCATTTCTTCTATGCAACAGATTGTGGACTTTTAAAAATCTAATCTGTTACTCTTTCATTTATTGAACTATTTAATCCATTGACATTTAAGGTTGTGAGAGTTAGGTTCATGTTTTCTTCCATTTCTGCCTCTAGACCTAGCAACTATGAATGAAAGTTACAAAGGGGAAAATGTAGGTGGGGTATAAGAAAAAAGTTCCTCCAAATTAGAGCTGTCTAAAACTAGAATGGACTGACCCAGAAGGAAGTAGTTCCCACTCAGTAGAAGTATTTAAGAAAAACTTGCCAGATGTGAAAGGATTCATACTCAATCATGGGTTGGACTAGGTGACTTCTAATTTCGTTTCCAACTGTGAGATTCTGTATTTCTATGAAGATGAAGTAGATAAAATTATCATAAAGTTAATAAATTATTAGCTGCTCTGTTTTGATGAGAGGGTGATAGAGACAGAGATACCGAGAGCTCCATCAAATATCCAAATAATTGAACTTCATCTTGACCACTATCCAAGGACTGATTTAGTTCCTCTTTCAGTCCAGGTGGTCTGGATTGGTGCGTATATTGCTTCTGTTTTGGCCTCCACTGATCTTTATATGAATGTTCACCTCTGTAGTTCCCCACTCTAATTCCTATATTTCCTTCAGTTCAACTTTTTAATATAAAAATGCTATCCTAAATACATTTACTAGTTCTATTTTTTTAAATAAGGCATACTCCTCCAAAGCCATTTTTTCTTCAAGTATATCAGTCTACCAAGTGAGGACAAATTTGCCTTCTCTCATTGGGATCCCTAGAATTCATCCTGCTTATTATCCATAACTCATACATTTGTACTTAGGAGTGTGAATTTAACTACTGACACCTTTCTTTTATTTGTCTCCGGTCAACTTCTGGGCACACACACACATGTGTGTATAATATATAAAAATATTAATACATAAATGTATAATAAATGTATAATATATAAAATATTATATACGTATTCATATATATATTACAAATAGACAGGCAGGTAGATAGGGCAAACATTTATTAAGTACTTATGGGGCCAGGCACTGTGTAAATGGCTGGGGATAAAAACAAAAGCAAACAAGCCAGTCTCTAACCTCAAGGAGCTTACATTCTGATGGTGGAATACATAAAGGGGAGGCAGAAATCGGGGCTGGGGGGTTATGGTTGAAGGTGTCCAGAAAGTGCAAGGGAACCCTGAAACCAAGCAAGACGAGGTCAAAGCTAGACTATGGGGGGGGGGGGCGGTTCCAGGAGTGAAAGCCCATCCTCAGGTATTGCTGCTGTCATTCTTGCTACGCTGCAGCCACGGTAGTAGTCGTCTATTTCAGTGGATCTCCTTAAGCAGTTTTTTTCTGCCTTCCCATTCAGTTTAGAACTTTAAATAGACTGCCAGCTTTTGTTAGGTGTACTCCATCCCTGGCCAGGAGTTTATCCTTATTGTCTTTTAAGTTATGATTCAGAAGCCCAGATTAATTCAATGAACAAATTTATATCCAAATTCCATCATCTTCACCAGCTATTCCTTTCCTGTATCTACCTTTCTCTTCTGAAGCCCCTACTTTCCATAGGCAGATAACAGTGGCTGGGACCTTCATTTCTTAAAGACCTGTGGGTCTTTCTTTTTGCCCAGTACTTCATTATCTTTATCAATTCTTTCTAAATTCCTTCTGGTCATAAAATTTGTGCTCACATGAATCACCAAAAGTGGGCAGAAATCATCTGATTTGACACATCTTAGGATATTTCTGTTGGATTCTGGATACGTGCCCTGGAAAGACAGCAGACATCTTTACTGTAGTCATCAGGCTGAAAAATAGCTTCCTCAGTACCCATGAACAAGGAGTTGCCAACTCCTCATCTTTTTTTCCCTCTATTGTTCACCTGACAGCTCCCGTGGATGCACATCATCATTTCTTGGAGGATTAGAAGCCACTGCTCCCTCTTCAACCTCCTCCATTCTGTGAAGAGTCTTGTATCTGTTTCACAGCTCTAGTAATCCTTCTTCCTTTTCTCCCCTGTGAGGTTCTCTGCTCCATTACTCATACCTCCATAGAGTCTGTCCCTCTTTCTGGAACCCAGAGCAAAGAGACTTTCTTAAGCTTCCTATGCTTTGGCCTTTCTAAATCCCCTGCTAAACATCTGGGAAGGATGAATAGGAAGGTGCCATCCTCTACTCCTGCTAGGGCAGGGGCAGGAGTTGGGTAGATCAGCTCTGCCAGACCTTAATGAGCTGGCTCCCAAATATCACCCTATGAAGCCTGGCACCTCCCAGAGGCACAGAAGCTTGTGGTGTTTGGGCCAGCAAACCTTGAACGACCATACACTAACCTCAAAAAATCAGCCTGCATCAGATGCAAAACCAAACTCCCAAACAGCATCCTGCCTCCAGCAACCTTCTCCTCTTCCTTAAATATCACAACAGATTCCAGAGTCAAAGTCTGCTTCAGGCTGCCACAGACCTTAAGACACCATTGTACCTGTCTCCTCATTTCTAGTGCAAGGCTTTTTGCAGATTCTATTGCAGGCTCTTTGGAGTGGTTCCACTCTGCTACCACTGCCTCCTTACAGCTAGCTGCCCAAGAGGAAAGGTGGGATTTGATGAGCTCCCTTCCTGTCAGAGTCTGCGTGAATGCTTAAAGGCAAAGAGATATACCCATCTCTCAAAGTCCCTGCTAATGGTGACCAGGTACCTAAGTCCTATCTCCAAGACATTTTCAGTGTATCAAGGAACAATGTCTCTGAAGCATCCATTTGAAGAAGAGTCAGCCGAGATGAGTGGGACTTGCTTGTGTGCCTTCCTGCACCTGGTACTTGAATAAATGGGAGTGGGAGTAGGGTGGAAGGAGGTATAGACTCACTCATTAGACATTCTGGTGTAAAGCAAAGTCCTGAATTCAGAGCCGGAGGAACTGGGTTCAAATCCAATACTGCTACCTATGGGAGCCTGAATAAGTCACATCATCTTCATGGGTCTCAGTTTCTCCACCGATAAAATGGGTGGCTGGAATACATATGCTCTCTATATAAAACTCTTCCTCTATATCTATGCTACTATGACTATAAGCAATGGATCTAAAGTCAGAAGTCCTGGGTTCAATTCTCACCTTCATTACTTATTAGCATCCATAGGTCTCAGTTTGCTCATCTATAAGATGGGGAGACTGGACTAAGTGGTTTCTGAGGTCCCTTCCAACTCTATATCTATGACCTTCTGACTTTGCAAAAAAGGAGCCCCTACTGATATGAGACTTCATGTTCAATCCACCCTTACCAATCCAATAAATCTGGCAGTCTGGGACCAAGAATAGTCTCCTGATTCCTTAGCTGTTCTCTGGGTAGAAATCTCTGGTGAAGAAATTGATCCCAGTAAATCAGTGTCAGAATCTTCCTTCCTCTTCCATCTCTCCCAGCCTCCCACCCCCTTCTCTAACCTCTCAGACAACAGTTTTTAAAAGCTTTCCCCCAGGAGCCCTAATTGTCTATTGTTTAGTGAGAGGCTGGCATCGACTCCTAAATTCAGAGACCGTTTGTTTAAAAGCACTCCAAAGAGCCAAATGTTACAGAAGAATGACTAGGAGGGCTGTGCAGAACAGGGAAGGGCTGAACCAGACAAGATACAGCCAAGTGGTAGCAAGACCCAGACAGGAGAACTACCTAAAGATCATTTTCTTCAACAATTCTTTCCAGTTCCTTCTCTGATTCACATCCATGTTTGCTAAATCTTATGCAATCCATGCCTACATGAAGGATGCCCCCTAATCTCCACTCTTCCCCTCTACTCTTAGCCAGGTTTTCAAGAGCTGGGACTCAGGCTTAACACCCTCAGTGCAAAGGCTGGATGGGAACAGGGAGTGGCAGGGGCCACCACATAAACCAAATCATATTCTAAACACACCTGCAGAACTCGCTACTGCTATTTCAGGGAACTCTACTGATGACTTTTAATGCAAATGTCCCTACTCCCCTACACACACACACCATTTATCAGCTTCACAAAAATATGACTCTCCAGGTACCTAGGACAATGCTGTTTGCCCAGTCATAAACAGCTGTTCACCAATCAATCCATAAGCCTCAACAGACCAAATGCTATGTGCCAAGCACTGTGCTGAAGCATCAACATTGACTGCTCGGCTCAAGATGCTGACCAGTCTGACCTTGCTGACTGACTAGTCTTTGGGATTGGAAGTAAAATACTGTTAAATGTACAATTCTGAGCTTTAGCAACTATCTCAGCTGGTGTTCCCATGGTTAGTGGCTTTCCAAAAGATGATTCAGATGCACACAAAATGATTGCTGAATGTCTGCAAAGCAATTATAGAATCTGGCAGCTGGGAGCGACCCTAGAGCTTATCTAATGCAGCCTCTCTCCTCTCCCAGCCCACATTTAACATACATTCAACCAAAGTTTTTTTTTCAGTGCCTACTATGTGCACTGCACTAGACCCTGCAGGAACACAAAGTTTAAATAACCTAGCCTTAGGATGGTGCTGTGGTGTGTGGAATGAGTGAAAACTTCTCAATTTGGGATTGTTAACCTTTCTTCCCCCCCCCCCTTCCATGGCTGCTATCAATCACTTTTACCTTCCTTTGTCTGTTTTCCCACCTTGGTGGGACCTTCCCCCGCCTTCTCTTACTGTCCCAGTTGGGAAGAATTTGGTGAGGTCTGCCTCTCCACTAATAAGAGATGAAACAGTTGGGAAAGGGGGCTTGACTAAGTTAAGTTATAAATTCTGCTTCTACCCTTTGAAACATGCCCTCTCTCCCGTGCCCAGGCATGGGAGCAGATTGCTCTCTTCTCCGTGGGAAGAGAATAAACTCTTGTGCTTATCCTAAGACATCTCTGTGTTTACTTTTTTCTTTTTTTTTACTAAATTAAGAATGAAGGGTATTTTTTTAATGCAAACAGTGGGAAGAAGGTTGAACAGCCAGTTCCAGGACTCCCTGCAGCCCAAGCACATAGCTTTGGGTCAGTCACAGGTTCTCTGGGCCTCAGTTTCTTATTTGTGAAAGTATTGGCCTGGATGGTTTCTCTGGTCCCTAAGGGAACTCTGACTTTAGCACGGGAAAGAGATTTAGTACATTAGGAAGGTATAAGTAAAGTGCTATGGGAGGTTGGGGGAGGGACAGATGAGGGAAGGAAGGAGGGTAGCACTTAAGGGAGGCCTTTATGGAATGGATAGGAATTCTGCAGATGGAGGGATGATGTTCCAGGCTTAGGATGAGCAGAAGGAGGAAAATGAAAAGGGGGAAAGCATGTTCAGTGGTCAGCCCAGTTTGGTTGCAACAAAGATGGAAATGACAGAAGAAAAGACCAGGGAGGGAAAAAGAAGCCATTTTGTGGAGAGCTCTCAATACCAGGCAAAAGAGTTTCAACTTCACTTATGCCAGCTTTGTCTGACCTTGGGTAAGATAGGCCCCCTCTGTGGGCCTCAGTTTCCTCATCTGTAAAATATGGAAGTTGGATTGGATGGTCTCTAATGATATCATGATACCCCAGAGAGGCAATGGGGAGCCAGTGGAGAGTTTTGAGAGGAGGAACAATATGGCTAGACTTACGCTCTTGTTTTTGTTTTTTCATCTGATCTTTGATTTCCTTAACATGGAAAATTTTCAGTATATAGTATTCCACTGATCTAGATGAAATATATCCTATAGAACAAAGAAAATTTGTACCATACATACTTCATCTTATATCTTATATATTTATATATTTGGTTTTTATATTTGGTTTTATATATTTGGGTTTTTTTGGCAAAGATACTGGAGAGGTTTGCTATTTCCTTCTCCAGCTTATTTTACAAGTGAGAAAACTGAGGCAAACAGGTTAAGTGACTTGCCCAGCTAGTAAGTGTCTGAGTCCGGATTTGAATTCATAAAGATTAATCTTCTTCATTCCAAACACAGTAGATAGACATCCACTGTGACCCCTACTTTTCTCTAAAAGAGTTAACTTGCTTTCTTGAGGTCATATAACTAGTCTATGTGAAAGGCAGGACTTGAAACCAAGTTGTTATGATTGCAGAGCTGGTCCTTTATGCTCGAACCATTCTGCCTCTGAGATCTGGACAGCAAAGAATAGACTGGCAGCACCATTTTACAGAAAAGTAAACTGAGTCATACAACAGTTAAAGTGAGTTAGCCAAGCTCATGTAGCTCATGAGTTGCAGAGTCCAGATTGGATTGAAAGATTTAGGACCGGAAGGATTCTTAATGATTATCTTGTCCAACCATCCCATTTTACTGATGAGGAAACTAGGACTCAAATCTCCATTCAGGCCCATATGATATATCCTTTTTATTAGAAATTAGGTGCTAAAATTTG
Source organism: Pseudocheirus occidentalis (assembly GCA_028646575.1). Taxonomy (NCBI): domain Eukaryota; kingdom Metazoa; phylum Chordata; class Mammalia; order Diprotodontia; family Pseudocheiridae; genus Pseudocheirus; species Pseudocheirus occidentalis. The sequence goes on along the minus strand of CM053598.1, from coordinate 39,910,978 downwards.
AATTTATAACACCAAAAATCACAAACTATATACTATATAAAAGTTTCATCAGTCATTGTAATCACTGAAATTTTTACTCTTTCAAAAACCTCGTACAAATATGCCCATATTTACCAATGTTATCCACAATTCTAGGGCCCCCCAAACTCCTGTGAAAAACTGAACAGAAAGGAGAAAAATGCCAATAAGATAAAGAAAAAGAATATAATGGTCTTATCCTACTAACTGCTTTGCTTTATCTTTGGTAACCTTCTACCAGTCCCTTGCAATCAGCCCAGCTCATCCTCTTTTCTCCCTTCCAAGGGTACAATCCTATGTACTTCTCTGTACTTTTGTCTGGTTATTAGCTAATACCTGCTAAAATGTTAGTTGACAACTAACTTAAGGTAATATCTCTCCCAGAAGGATTTACATTTTAGTAGGGAAAACTAGGGGACCCTCAAAAACTTTGGTACCAGAAAAACAAACCTCTATTGGTAGATGGTTGGGGTAAGGTCAATATTCCTATAATCATGGCATAATTAATTGATTCTTAATCTTCCCCTCTTCTTCCTACCTAATCAACCACTCTTTTCCTTGCTTGGACAACCTTCTGGAAGACAATCTTCACTAACGAACCACTTTAGAAACTGCCAATTAAAAGGATGGAGGTGGGAGAAGAGAAAAAAAAAGAGAAAGAAAAGAAAGGAGGAACAGTCCAAGCCAATTGCTGCTATGGTCCTCTTGAATACTGAGAGATCTCAGCAGCTTCCAACTATAGAACCAAAGCTCATAGACCTCATAGAAGCTCATAGACATTCTAGAGGTTCATTGACCTCACAAAAGTACACAGAACTCATGGAAACTTATTGACTTCATAGAACCTTATAGACCTCAGAATCATAGAATCTCGGAGTATTAACAGTCTTGGGAGGCCATTTAGTGCAACGCACAGCTCTATAACATATCTGGTAAACATGTGGTCACCCAGCCTTTGCTCATAGAACCCTAACAGGAAGGATCATAGAACCTCTAGAGGCAAATCATTCCACTTTTGGATAATTCTAAACGTTGTGAATTATCCCCTTGCATTAAACCTTTTGACTTCTTGAAAACTTTTCCCCACTGCTCCTAGTTCTACCATCTAGGGCCAAGCAGAACAAGGTTAGTCTCTCTTTCATATACCAGTTCCAGAAATACTTGAAGCCAGCAATCATATCCCCTTTAAATTTCCTTCCACCATTCCCAGATTATTCATATGCTATGGTCTCAAAGCTTGTCACCAAGGCATCCTCTGGACGCTCTTATCTAACTGATCAATGTCCTTCCTTAGACACAGTGTCTGGAATCGAATAGAATACTCCAGATGGGATCTGACCAGGGCAGAGTACAGTGGGACCATCACCTCTCTAAATGTCATCTCCCTTATTGCAGTCCAAGCTTCCCTTCTTAGCATTCTTGGCTGCCAGAATACATCAGTGACTCCTATGGAATTTAGAGTTTGCGAAAACTCAATCTTTTTTTTTTCAGAACAACTCCTGCCTGCCCACTCCTCTCCCATCCTGAATTGTTTTTCAGATCCCATACTCAAAGTAATGTCAAAACTTTAAGTAACTATGAAAACTAAGTAAAAATCTACCTCTCAAAATCTGCATCAATAAATCTCCTTTGATAGCCTGGTGCTGGGCTCGGTGTCCTTATGTACCTTTCTCAATTAAATCCTTCATTCTATAAATACTAAGTGAAAAATTAATTGCCTGTTAAAGCCTAATTGTGTCTCCCTAAGCAAAGAGCTCTGGATTTCTTTCCAGAATTTAATAATAATAATAATAATAGCGAAAATGTATATAGGATGTTTTTTAGAGATTTGAAAAGTACTTGAACAAGTACAAAGTGAAAGAACTGATACAATATGGATGCAAATCAAAGAATGCTTTAAAAAAACTTTACTTTTCATGGGTTTTATTTTTGGGGGAAGGGAGTCTGGAGAAATGTGTTTTCTTTTACAACATGTCTAACATGGAACATGTTTTGCATAACTACACATGTATAACCTATATTAAATTCTTTGCCTTTGGAATCGGGATGGGAAGAAGAGAATCTGGAACTTAAAATTTAAACAAAAGTTACAAATTGTCTTTACACGTAATTGGCAAACAATAAAATATTTTAAAAATAAAAAAACTATCAAAAAGTTATATACGTAGATAACGCCTCAGACCAAGGGCCTCTCTGGTGACTTAATAAAAGCTTAAACAAAACCAAACAAAAGTGTGGCCTCTGCTAGCCCCAGATACTCCAAAGGAGTTGATGGTGTAACACCAAGGACACACTGACCACTGTGTCTTCTCTGATTTCTGGTCCCCCAGGCCTATATCAAGATCTCATAACCTTGGAGTCTCCACAGAAGAAGAGAAGTGAGCGGGGCGGAGCCAAGATAGTGGCATAGAAGCAGCAAGGTCCTGTAGCTCCCACACCGCCAGCCTACACACCCATGAAATTATGAGGCCAGACAAAGTCTAGGACACTCAAACTCACAAAAATACAGAGAACACATCTCTCGCTGAAGGCAGCTCGGCAGCAGGGGCTCATCGCATTGGCCGGAGCGGAGTCTGGAACAACCTGAAGCCTAGACCACGGCCAGGCCCGCGGCAGTGGGAAGGAGCCAGGCTGAGCTGAGCCGAGCCACACCACAGCCAGTCTTTAGAGGTTCTACAGCCTCCAGCACCTCCACATCTGCCAAGGCATGAGGAAAAGGGACAGGAGAGGGGCAGCTCGCAGTTTGCACTGGAGCAGAGACCCGCCCAACACAAAACCGCAGCCATGTCTAGGCCCCAGGGCAGCCAGGAGGAGTGAGCCTACCAAGCTGCAGCTTGAGTCTACTTCAAAGAAAATCTAAAGTACCTGCCTGAGGGGATCTTAAAATCCCGACCAGTTAGTGAAAGTGAAACTTTGAAAATTAATTTGGTGGTGGTAAAGCAGTTCGGCCAATCTACCCACAGGGCAAGGAAGTAGTGGGGGAAGGGAATTGAAGGAACCTGTGGCGGCCCCCACCAGGCTACTTCAGAGCCCCTGGCCTGTGGACTCTGCAGGAGGCTGAATCGTTTGATTAGGGCCAAGTACTCTTGCGTTGAGTGGCCTGGATCTGGATTGTGGTCTTGGGTGGTGGTCTTGGGGTGCACTTTCAGCAAGCCAAAGCTGGGGGGACTTGCAACACCCCCCTAATAGCTCTGGCAGTTGGAAAAACCCCAGCGATTTGGAACAGAGCTTCCCCCCTTGGAAGCAGAGTTTCACAGAGCTAAAAAAAAAAAAACCAACCAATTAATTGACTGGCCAACATGAGGAAAAGGAAGCAAAATAAAAACTGCAATAAAACTCTAGAATCCTTTTTTGTGGACAAAAAGGGTCAAAGCATGGAATGAGGGAAAGAGAGCCCAGAACTCAGAACTCCCACATCAAATGCTTCCAAAACAATTGAAGAATGCCTAGAAGTTATA
>CM053598.1:39741922-39907002 GCA_028646575.1 Pseudocheirus occidentalis | reverse complement strand
GAAAATAAGAGAGCAGAGCAGGGGAGGGGCTTTACAGTGGGATTGCTGTTTTAGAGGTGAGGCAGGGGCAAGACGGGGAGAAAATTTGTAATTCAAAAATGTAATGAAAATGAATAATGTAAACAAGAAAACAAAAAATAAATTTTAAAAAAGAAGAAGAGAAGTGAGGCAAGGGGAAGCCTATTGTAGGTGCTTTTCAGGCCAAAGGTCTCCAGGCTCATCTTTTTGACTCTTCTATTACCCAATAATTGAGTCAGTAATTTCGCACCCTGCAACGTGCAGTTGCTGTCATTCCAGTTTCAAACTCCTCTATGGAGCCTCAAATACAAAACCATAGTGTGGAATTTGTGTACTTGAAATAAATTAGGACTGTGGAATGAGTGACAGTAGCCAATTTGACCCCAGATCCAACCATATCAGAAGGTAAAGTAGATCGCGGTCTTGATCTACAACTCTCCTAAAGGGACAGAGGGAGGGAACGGAATGTCAGTAAGACACTAGAAAAATCATTAGTTATTTATGATATATAACCTCTATGTACATTGGTTAGTGTAGGTTGGGGGCAGGGGGGAGAGATTCAATCCAGTTCAATTCAATTACATTTATTGAGTGCCTGCTCTGTTTCAGGAACTGTGCTAGGCACTAAGGATGTAAAAACAAAATGGAAAAAGACCCTGCCCTCAAAGAGCTTACAATCTACTTGGAGATGAAACAACAGAACAGTATAAATGGTGAAGGGAGAGGAAACAGTGTAGCCCAGGTTTCTCCCATGGCTACTCCGAAAAAGATCAAGAGCAAACACCAGACCAATCATGAAAACCAGGGAGAAACCACAGCGAATTATTTTTTCAGCCCAAGAGTTCAGATTTAACCCCTGAGTGAGTAACCAGGGCATAAGCTGCAACCAGGAGTGGGTTTGCAATTCTGCATCTCAGAACAGAATTATGAACAGTCCACTGACCTAAGTAACAGCAGCTGAGGCTATGAACTTTGAACCAGGGGTGCACCTACAGATCTATTGCTCTGAACCTACAGAACTTCCTAGCTAGCTTACAGGGGCTAGGCCATCATTGCTGCACAACAGTTCATATATTCTTCTACTCCAACCAGGAGTAAGCCTGAAGTTGTGTCTGCCCACACCCAAATTGGGGTTAGGGATCTGCAAAGCTCAGATTAGGGGGGTAATGATCATATTGTGCCCCCAATCAGACAGATTAAGGCCTGCTAAAAATGTAAAGCTTCTTGGCCTTAGCTACTTTTAGGACCCTTCAAGAACACGGCACTTAATACTTGGAGAACTCAGTGGAAAAACCAAGATAAAATATCAGGACTATATAAAGCCCTAACATTTCCTCCAGAAATAATCAGGCCCTAACTATAACATAAAGTTCCAATTAATTTGCTAAAGTGACAAGAATGAATAATAAGTATAAGTAATAATTAATAGTAAATAATATATATAATATATAAATAAATAATAAGTATAAGTAATAAGTAATAAATAAAAGTAGTAATTATAAGTAATAATAAGATAAGTACATACAAAATACCCATAATACAATATGATTTGGGATAGGGAATGGGGGACAGCAGATAGGACAGCGAGACTGGAATATAGAGAATGTGAGTGAGAGAAATATGAAAACGGTCTAAAAGTAAGTTGGAGCCAGATGGTAAAGAGCTTTAAATGCCAGGCAGAGAAATCTGTATTTCATACTTAGGGCAATAAGGAGCCACTGAAGATTCTTGAGTGAGAGAGTGTACTTTGGAAATATCTTTAGGAATATAATTTGGTGTTTGTTGGAAAATAAGTTTGGTCAGAGAGAGAAAGGAAACAGGGAGACCAATTAGAAGCCTGTTTCAATAGTCCAAGTGAGAGATGATGAGAGTTTGAATAGAGTTCTACTTATATGAATGGAGGGAAAAGGAATGGATACAAGAGATGTGATGGGTATAAAACTGATCTTGGCAACTCACTAGCATCTGCCAAAACAGAAGCATAGCAGGTACCAGTTGAACTTGATACTACTTTCTTCCCTTCAATTCTTTGACTTCCTTTGCTATCCCACTAATCCCTTTCTAAACCCCAACCCAGGTTTACTACCACTATCTGCCTTCTGTCCTCCTGCTGAATGCTGCCATAGGGTTACACAACCCTGTTGACTGGGTCCATGACGAGTTTATGTTATCCAATCCCATCATTGCTGCACAGCAGTTCATATATTCTTCTACAATTCTCTATTGTAATGTCCCCCACCAAATTTGTTCTAAACCTTCTCTTCTTTCATAGCTAACCAATCAATCAATCAATAACTCAGCATTTACTAAGTGTCTACTATGTGTCAACTTTGGCACTAAGGATTGGGGATACAAAAAGGCAAAAGACATTCCCTGTCCTCAAGGAAGCTTAATGGGGAGGACAACATGCAACAAATAGAATAAAGCATCTCCCCTCTTTCTTTCTCAGCAGAGTATTTCTCCTAATATTTTAGCAAAAAACAAAACCAAAAAATTCAAGGCTGTCAGTTGTGAGTTCCCTCTTCTTCCCAGTTCTGCACCTCAAGCTCCCTCAATATGATATTCCAATCTCTCCATGAAAATAAAGCACTAGCTTTTATAGGCAGAGGCCCTTGAGTACTGATGTTCACTTGGGCAAGACACTATTTCTTTGGGCTCAGGTGTCCCATCTACAAAATCTGTGGGTTGAACTGGATGAGCTGTAAGCTCTATATCTTATGATCTCAAGTTTCCAACAGTCTGCTTTTGTACATGAAGTTATTGATAACTTCTAGTGATAAATACTGACCTTCTGAATTCATCAACAGAAGGCAGATAAAGTAAAAGGTTAGAGTTGAATATGTATGTGAATTTACTGAATAAGAAATGGCTCCTTTTCTAATCATAAGGCAATGAGTATCTATGTGTGTCTATACACACAGACACACACACAGACACACACACACACACATATACTATTCATTAAACCAAAATAATCAAAGGTTTAGAGAAGCAGTAGCGGAAAAGGGGGGATAGAGGGGAGAGAACTGACTTTGGTGTCAAGGATGATCAGAGTTCAAGTCCACCCCACCCCCCCTTTGATATATATACAATTGTATTTCTTCACAGATGATCCCTGAACTAATGAAATCATAGGTCTGGACAAACAAATACAGTTTGGAAGGATTTTATGAGAGCCATAGAACTATACAGCTAGAAGGAATTTCAGGCATCATCATTTTACAGATGAGGTAACTGAGGGTCAGAAGTCACCTTGCTCATGGTTTCTAGTGGCAGAACCAGGTTTACAGAAAGAGCCTTGTCTAAAAGAAAGAAAATTCAGTTGAGAGTTAGAAGGACCAAGTTTCAGTCCCGGCTCTTCAGCTAGCTACCTGTGTCACCTAGGACAAGTCACTCCTCTTTCTCTGAGTCTCAGTTCTTCCTTTATAAAATGAGAGAGTTGGATTATTTGCTCCTGAAGGTCTCTTTCCTCTCTAAGTGTCTACAACAAGAACTCAGGTATCCTGACTTCCAGCCTAATGTCCTTTCCACGGTACCATAAGGGTGCCATAATCTAGGCATGAATTGCTGTGTGACCACCAATACCCAAACTCCTGGTTTCTTTCTGAACTTTTGTCCCTGCAAAGCTACCCACCTTATGTCACACTAGGGAACAGCTGCTTGTCTCCTCTCATCCACAGATTAGCCAGTCCTCCTCCCCTAACTCCTTCACTCCTCCACCCCCCAACCCCTCACCCACTCTTAGCCCACCTCCTGAAATACACACCCAGGGATGGCAACAGGACTGGGTGTACATCGTCAGTGACTAATGATGCTGGTGCGTTGTTTTCTCGTGTCTCACTGGCATACAGGATGACAGACCTTGGGAGCCCAGGCATTAATACTGAAGATTTATAGTCAAATCTGTCACGGATGAAGGAGCTTCCCCAAAACTCGGCTCGGCCTGAAGGTCGCTTTTCCCAGGTGATAAGTGCAAAGAGATGTCCTCACTCACCCTTTCGGTCCCTCCCTCAAGCCAGAGCACAGGGTACATCAGAGGAATGAGAAAAAGAGAGAAGGAAATAAGAAATCACCTCTTGCTTGGTCACAGGCTCTATTTCCTCTCAATTCCAAGTAACCCTTGTGGTTCATGCTGCATTTCAAGAATATTAAAAGAAAAATGATATAAATAAGTTCTATTTAGTGCTTGGGGTGGAAGGAGACAGTATGGAGACAGTGGTGGCAAAAGAAGCCGCAGAACTGGGGACTGGGCAAGAAAATCTTGGACCGGATAGTATAACTTGCTCAGAGGGTTGAGTGAAAAGATGGCTAAACTTAGATCCAGGAGACAATGGGGTTTGAATCCCAACTCAATCATTTTAGTCAGTGGTTGTCTTTTGTGCCTCAACTTCCCCATCTGTAAAATAGAGATGGTACTTTCTGGGTTGATGAGAGGAAAGCCATTTATAAGTGTGAGTATCTAATTATCATTATTGTAGAAGACCATGGGTTCTTGATCTTCTTAGTGTCATGGAACCCTTTGGCAATATCTGGTGAAATCTATGGATCCCTTCTCATAATCATGTTGCTAAAAACATAATATAAAATACATAAGGTTAGCTATCAAAATAATATAAGCAAAAAAACTCCCATCAAGTCCACAGACCTCAAGTCAAGAAGTGCCATAAAGATGGTTACTGGTTATTTTGAGATTGGTAACTTCAGTGAGTGGCTGTTCTTTGTGGGGGCCAGCTGTCCTGGAGGTCACCCAGACCACTGACCATGCACACAGCATCACACATATCAGTACTCTTTCTCCCTAAAAATTCTGTGAGAGAGGGAGACTTATGGTGCTGGCTCTACTTCCCCTCTTGAAAGTGAGTAGGCAGATGTCAACTTCCAATCCAACAATCAGCAAACATGGAGGATCTGTTTGTCTTACGTTAGATGCTGAAGGAATACGTAGAATTAAAAGACACAATCCCTGCCTTTACACATCTTAAAACATAGTGTAAACATACATGGAGTAAAGAAAAGTGTGGCCAACCTTCTGAAGATGAGAATTTCTAGCGATACAGGAATTAAATAATCCCAGAAAGTTGCAACATAAAGATAATTGTATTCAAAGCCAGAAGATCAGGGTTGTAGCTCCATGACCTTGAAGATGTTCCAACCTCTTTATACCTCAGTTTGCCCTTCTGCAAAATGGTGATAATGATACCTAGATTACCAAACGAGACATTTATACTACAAAATGCTTGTAGAGCCAGATAGGGAGTTAGGAAGACCTTGGTTTGAATACTGCTTCATTCACTTACTAGCTGTGTGACTGTGGGTGAGTCACTTAACCTTTCTGTGTCTTGGACATATGTATAATGGAATGATAATAGCACTGACCCCATGGAGTTGTTGTGAGAATCAGATGAGATAATATAAAGAGCTTTGCCAACCTTAGAATGCTTTTAAAAGTTACCTATTATGACAATAATAATACAGAGATGTAGGAGTTGTTTTTGAGTTATTGACAAACCAGTGGCATGAAGAGCTGCTATGAGTTCAGAGGGGGAAGAAATCTCTATTGGAAAGAGCTGTGCAGGCTGAGAAGTCTTCTTAGGGAAGGAGGAATTCTTCAATCATGATTATTCCTAGTCAGTGAGAATAGCTAAGTATGCATACTATTCAAGGGATGGATTCAAGGCTCAGACTGTGGGGCAGCCTCATAGCAAGTAAGACATGAGTCACCAAAGGGACCCAAGGTAACTGCATCAGATGCTAACATCCCCCTCCACAGGACAGTGTCACAGTGAGGTTCCAACTTAAATCACCCTTCATAGGAGGTCTACTCTCTCCCATTCCCCTCCTCTGCTCCCTCCCCAAGTCCTATGGAGAAGGAGGGAAACCATGGATTTGCAGAAAGGGAAATGGGTGAGACAGTTTGAGGAGCAGGCTGTTTCCAGCAGCTGGTAGCCCTTGGCATTGTGGATGGGTGGAAGATGAGGCTGATTTGTGCCATCATCCTGTGCGCTGGAGCCCGGGCACATAAGTGAGCAAGTATATCCATTCCTGGGTTATAGATGAGCTAAATTAGCTGTGACGTTCATTAGCGGCAGCTCCTAATTAGTGAAAATTAATATTGGCTTTGATAAAGATGTTGGCACTGGCTCTCCAAAGCAAAGGCATTATCGACCTTGTCAGCTTGTCTAACGACTGGCTAAGTGGCATTGCCAGTGGACCCAGGGCCCTGGCACCTGGTCACCCACAAAGGATCCTTGCAAACCTGTCTGTCTACCTACACTCCAATGTTTACCTTTCAAAGGGGGTACTGAGCTAACTGGGGAAATCTAATAGAGAAACTCCTGAATCAGGAAACAGAATCCCGAAATACCTCTTAACTCTGCCAGCAAATCAAGGCCATGCTGCCAACACCTTCTGAGTCTCCAGTTTCCTTGCCAGTGACTTGTGTAGACAAACTGGGTTATTGCTTTAAAGATCTTTCAGAGTATGGTGTTGCTATTAAATGAAATTAAATGAGAGAATATATGTAAAGTACTTTGAAAATCTTAAATTGCTATGTAAGTGCAAACTACTATTTTCACATTTCAATAAATACAATATAATGGAAACACTTTGGATTTGGAATGAGGATTAGAACTAGGTTTCTTCCTGGGCTTTGATGCTTACTTGTAGAATTACAGAACCATGGAATTTCAGAGTTGGAAAGGATCTCAAAGACTGTGTAGCCCAACCGGATCTCCACAGAAGAATCTACCTCTACAATATACTTGGTAAGTGGTCAACCAACCTTTGCCTAAAGAACTCCAATGAGGTCGGAAATCCACTACTTTCCAAGTGGTTATCTCTCAAGCCAAGCCTTAATTATCCAGTTAGCCTCCAAGGGTTTTGATTCAACAAGCATTTATTAAGCCTCTACTGTATACAACACAGGACCAAACTGAGAATGCGAGGACAAAGAAAAAAACAGTCTTTGAAACTGCAGAGCTGATATCCTACAGGACAAGCCAATTAACCTCTCTGGCTCTCATTTCTCCATCTGTACAATGAGAGGATTGGGTAAGATGGCCTCCAAAGTCCCTCCCAGCTCTGCCTTCTGATAATACAGTCTGGTACTTTAGCATATCCAGACATTGTCAGAGCTAGTCTACAAGTCACATTCACCTTCCCAGAGCCGTCCATTTCACCATTCAATTCAACTGTACAAAAATTCAGTCCAAGGAACAAGTGCAAAGCCCTCACCAAAAGCCATTATCTCTACCCTACTCAACATGGTCGAGTAACTCAACTGAGGTGACTGAGGAAGGAAAGCCAATGCTTCCTAGTTTCCTCAGTACAATGATTTAGGACCTGAAGGCTTCATCACCTTTCAAGTGGAAACACTGTACAGGCCACAGATCTCCCCTCTCTGCCAAAGGAGAATGTCAAGAGTATGTGGCTTCCCCTCCCTCACCCCTGGTTCCTATTCCCTGGTTAGAGACCTGGAGTCTCTGCCCCAAGACGGCAAGAAGAAATGGATATGTCTATTTTTAATCCAAATAAAAGGAAAGTGTTTGCCACCACTGAGTTTATAAAAATAACAATGCATTATTCGTGCATTAATAACAATAAAGGTGTCAAACTGTCAGATAAGAAGTTAATCTCATTCTGAGTACAATTAAAGATGCTATTATCCTGCCACCTGGGGCCACTTTGGCTTTTACAACACAGCAGGCTTAATAGATAAAGAGGACCTGAGAAGGGCCATGAACAAACCATGGGAGTTGTTGGCACTGCCACTATTTCCCCTCCATTGTCCCTTCCCATCTTCTTCATCACAGCCCTAACAACTGCCCCAAAGATGCCTTAGGTTCCTGCCAATAGGCTGAGCGCTTAGTGGTCTACTAACAAGGCAAGTATAAACTTAGCTGCTGTGGATGGTACTATATATCATAATAGGTAAGAGGCGCTGGTGGGAGCAGGAGAAACTGGGCACACTGCTGCTCCAAGTGTCCATGGCAACTAAAGGCTGTAACAGAGGAGGGCAAACAGGAGCCAGATCACAGAGAGCCTTGGATGCCACTATAAAAGCTTATACTTTATTCAGTTGAAACTACTGAAGGTTTTTGAGGAGTGATATGACCAGGGTAATCCTTTAGAAGATTCCTGGGCAGGAGTGTGAATGATAAATTGAAAATAAAATAATTTAGAGGCAAACAGACCAATCAGGAGTCTTCTGTAATTCTCTGGATGGAAGACTTATGGAAGAATCAGGAAGAGTTATCATCCCGAGTTCAAATCTGAGTTCAGACTTACTAGCTGTGTGACCTTGGGCTAGTCACTTAACTCTGTTTGCCTTAGTTTCTTCAAAATGAGCTACAGAAGGAAATGGCAAACCATGCCAATGTTTTTCCCAAGAAAACCCAAAAATATGGTCATGAAGAGTGGGACGCTACTGAAAGAACAGAACAATAAAATTATTCTCTGGGCAAGAATAGACAGGGACGTAAGCAACAGTGGTTTCACTGGGAGTAGAAAGTGCTTTAGTGTATGAGGGTGGGGTGGGGGGAGTGAAGTGATTTAGAAACAGATTTTATGCTGAAAGGAAAATGTCAAAGAAAGCAGATAATCAAGGAGTTAATCAATAAAGGACAATTGAGTGCTAACTACAGGAGTTAATCTGGGGGGCAGGGAAAGGGGGATAGAAAGAAAAAGGAAAAGCAGTCCCAGCCCTCAAGGAGTTTACATTCCAAAGGCAGATTCAATCTATCAGGCCAACTGGCACCTACCAGAGAAACCAGAGGAGACCTAGGGAAGATAATACACTTAATGTCAGAAAAGAAGCTCAGAAAATGAGCTGAAAAGGATTCGGAGAAGTGGCAGCAAAGAGGAGTGGGAAGAACAAGGAATTCTAATGGGAGCCTGCCACTCAAAACTTGGTAACCTCAGGAAAGCAATCAACTCTCTGGACCTCAGTTCCCCATTTATAAAGTGAAGGTGTTGGGTGAGAAATCCTTTAAGGTCTTTTTCCAAATCAAAACCTATAATCTTATTAATTTGGGGGCTAGAGAAACTCCCAAAGACACAGTGCTAAGTCAAAAGAAGGCTTGAGATCCCAGTGGGCAATGAATGAATTGATCATTGGAGGAAGTGCTCCTCACTCAGGAAATAGGTGCCTTTTCAATTCTCTGAATGTGTCTCTCCAACTAAGAGACTAAGAGAGAATCTAACCTATCTGAAGGCAGAAACTTGAGGTTCCACTTCTCCGTCTCCATTCCCTTAACGGAGGAGGTGTTTTCTCTAATTATCATGGCAGCCATAACTCTATGGTGCTTTCAAGTTTGCAAAGGCATGAAGAACAGAACTAGGAAAACAAAGCACCTTTGTTTTTCTCTAAGTGGAAAGAACAAAACAATCACACTGAATTTTAGGACATTGTCATGATCAGGCTTTTTCTGAGGAAAGAAATAAGAGAATAATCCAGCCTCCCTTCCAGGAAGAGACAAGGTCTGTCTGTGGGTATGGAAGGAACACTGTAATCAACATTGGACTTGGTTGATAAATTGCTTAGTTTTTGTTGAATTTCTTTTCCCTGTTTTTTAATCTTTGTTATAAGGGATGTCTCCCTTGGAGGGGAAGAAGAAGGGCTATATTTGGAAATACAGATGATGTAAAAACAAAAAAGTCAATAAAAATCTTAAAAACAATGAATAAATGAAAGAGTGAGTGAACCTGACCAGCATGGATAGACTCCGGGAGAGGCTGCTAGCAAGATAGAGACCAGATTGCAGGAATAAGTCACCCCTTGAGCCCTGAATGCCATTGCTGGTTCAGAAGACAGATTAAGCTAGCAAACTTTCATGGATAATACAAGGTTCAAGATATCAATGAATAAAAAAGAGAAATGGAAGAAAAAAGAATAGTAAGAAAACAGAAGGCTGAGAAAGAAAAAAAGAGAAAAGAAAAACATACATATGGTAGGGAGTGGTAGGGGTGGGTGGGTGATTAAAGATATTACTTCAGGATCCACTCAAGCCATAGGCTGCCTGTCCACAGAAGATAGCGTGAAGTTAGGTGCCATGAAGATAACAGAAAACAATGGTGTTTGCCCTGTTTTCTTACCTAACACTGATGAGGTGTAGGCTCTGGGACCACCCCTTCCCCTTGAGCTCCCCTTGAATCTTTGAGGTACATGCTTCGGGAAACCCCTTGCCTATCAAAATATCAAATCACCCTTGCATTGACCTCATTAACTCCACCTGAAGTCCCTCCCCAAACTCATTACTGGAGTCTGACCTCATTTGCTCCTCCTGAAGACCCTCCCCAGGCTCCTCCTCTGAACCACCCCTAGATTCCTCTGTACATAAGACCCCATCTTCCCTCCATCTTCATGAGAGTGCTGTGAAACAGCCTAGCAGAGACTTGCTCTGTGTGAAAGCTCCATAAAACAACCTAGCACAGACTGGCTCCTTAAGAGTCTACCCCGTATCTTTCAATAAACTTTACTTTTTCTTTGGCTGAGAAGACTTGAGTGGAATTCTTTCCGCAGGACCCAGAATGTTGATATTTTGGGGTCTCAGGCAGCCCTAACCCTCTTTGGGTTACCTCTTCAACACCACCATATACTGTAGCTTCCCCAGCTGTAGAATGGGGATAATTTGCCTTGAACACAGGGTGTCTCAAAAGTCTTAGTGCAATTATAGGCTTTAATATCTATAAACTACACTAAGACACCTTGTATTTGGAGCTTGTTAGTATCTCTTTGAAATATGAGCAAATACGGGAATGGCACAGAAAACAGGGTTCACTCTCCCTCTTTCCTTGGACCTCATGACAACTCAATTGATTTTTCTAAAGATTCCTTTGAGGATAAAAACAATTACAAATATAAATTGAAGACATTTCTTCCCTTTCCTAAATGATCCCCTGCACCAAATTTCCTCACCAAGGGAATTGTAGGGGTATAGCCAGTAGTTTAAAAAGCTGAGCTCTGAGCTTCTTGCTCAAAGGAAGGGAAACTTTTATTTTGAATATATGACTAGTGTAAGATTTTCAATAAAGATCATATTGTGATATTAGTTTCAGACCTTGGCCACCATCTGCCTAACAAACTAAGAATACACTTTTGTAGTTCAAATGAAAATTTTAAAAATTGATACCAGTTGAGTATGAGATCCCAGCACAGACTATACAAATGAGGTGAGTAGAAAATTGCACTGGATTCCATTTGGGCAATGCCTTGATGCTTTCAGTGGGATCCCTAAATGTGCATTATAATAAAAGTCCCTCTTTTTATCACCAAGATTCCCCTGGGGATCCTGTAGGGCTGCAAATCACATACTAATAACCCAACCCCCATTCACTTACCACCACAAGGTTCACAAAGTGCTTCCCTCCCTCCCCACAGTCCTACCAGTAGTAATGCAAGTATTACTACCCTCATTTTGCAAATGAAGAAATCAAAGCTGTAAGAGGTTAAAATGACTGGCTCATTGTCACAACTGGAGTCCAGGTCTACCAACTCCAAGGCCAGGGCTCTTTTCACTAAACCATTCTCTCTCTTACTATGATTTCAGAAAAATTTAGACCATAAGGAACCCACGGGGCAAAAGAAAGATGCATGGTTGGATGGGGAGGGGAAGAAGGAAGCAGTTTAGTAGGCTACAGCATGTTACCAATTTGCAACAACAGTGCCAGAAAAGGAGGTTGGTTAGTCAGAGAAATAATGAGAGACGACCAATGGGCAGCCCAGATGCTAAGAATGCAGCACTCCAGTTATGAGGAGAATTCAATTAAATTCAACCAATCGTTAGTGAATCAATAAAAATGGATTAAGCACCTACTATGTGTCAGACCCTGAGCTAAACACTGAAGAGACAAAAAAAGACAAAAGTCAGTCCCTGCTC
This sequence comes from Pseudocheirus occidentalis, assembly GCA_028646575.1. Classification (NCBI taxonomy): domain Eukaryota; kingdom Metazoa; phylum Chordata; class Mammalia; order Diprotodontia; family Pseudocheiridae; genus Pseudocheirus; species Pseudocheirus occidentalis. The sequence goes on along the minus strand of CM053598.1, from coordinate 39,895,108 downwards.
ACAATCTAGTGGGTGACAAAGATTCACAAACCAGATATAGAAAGGATAAATGGGGAGAATCAATAGAGGGAAAGGACTAGCATTAAGGGGGATTGCGGGATTTAGCAAATGCCAGGCATTGTGCTAGGTGCTAGAACTATTTAAAAAAACTGAGATAGCTCTTGCCCTCCAAGTGCTTACATTTTAGGGGAAGATAACATGCACAGAATGAGAGGGAGCCTTCCAGCTCCTGAGTGCCTACTCTATGGAGGACTCACACACACACACACACACACACACACACACACAGACATAAACAAGAATGATACTGGATAAGAAGGCATGAATGAGCCCCAATTCTGGGATCATAGATTTGTCTAAGTGTCAAGGTGCACCTCCCTCCATGGGTTGCAGAGCACACGCTCCAAGTTATGCTGTTTACTCTCATTCCCTAGAAAGGTTGGGCTTTTCAGAAGCAAGATCCACCTTTACTGAGCACACTGATAATGCACATATATCCATAAAGTAACCTGCTAGAGACCAGGAAGATAAGGTGTCAGTCAGTAGCAGAGCTGGGATTTGGACTCAGGTCCTCTGACTGTGTATCCAATTCTCTTTCCACTTCACCCTGCTGTTACTCTGATTAGTGAAGTTACAGAATCATATACTTAGAGCTGGAAGGGGCCCAACAAGGCCACCCTTTCATTTCACAGGTGGGAAAACTGAGGAAGAGGAGGTTTGGTACCTTGCCTAAGGTCATACAAATGGAAGAAATCAGACGTGGAATTTAAACCTCCATTCCCTTTCCATTGCTTCTCAGATTGGAAAGTTAATTGTAAAACTAATTTGTCTGACAGTTATAAACGCCAAATGATTTCAGCGTTAACTCTTTTTTAAAAACCGGACCTGTTATTTCATTGGTATGGGGTGCAGTTCTCAAAGTATGACGTGGAAAACCTGTCAAGGTCCCTGACATGCTTTCAGAAAGCAGATGGAGAGAATAATGGTTCTGGAGTTAAGGGGTCCTGAATTCAAACCTGGCCTCAGAAACGTACTAGTTGTGTGACCCTGGGAAAGTCAATTTACCCTCTCTTTGCCTCAGTTTACTCATCTGTAAAGTGAGGGGGAAAATAATACCTCCCTTCTATGTTATTGTGAAGATCAAATGAAACAATATTTGTTAGGTGCTTAGCACAATGCCACAGTAGGCATGATAATAGGCACATAATGGGTACAATATAATAATCTCTCCCTCTCTCTTACTCTTTCGGGAGATCTTGAAGGTAAAAATATTTTCATCATAATACAAAAATATCTTAATTTCTAATATGGTCATATCAATAGATACCCACACAAAAAGTTCTTGGAGTAGTTCTCAAAAAAAATATTTAAGCATATGAAAGGCTCTTGAGATCAAAAAGTTTGAAAACCATTAGCTTGGTTCCTCAGGAGGAAATTCATTCTATGAAAACATGTCTGAACCCACCAAGCAATTTTACGGTGTTAGATATGCCTCAGGAATGAAGATGTTCAGTGACTTGTTCAGTCACACAGTTCAGTATGAGGTAGAGGCAGTACTGGAACCCAGGTCTCCTGACTCTTAAGTCAGTTGTTGGTCTACTGCATGTTCGCTCTCTCAGAGAAGGAGAAGGAGGAGAAGGAGGAGAAGGAGGAGGAGAAGGAGAAGGAGAGGAAGGAGGAGAAGGAGAAGGAGAAGAGGAAGGAGGAGAAGGAGGAGGAGAAGGAGAAGGAGAAGGAGAAGGAGGAGAAGGAGGAGGAGAAAGAGGAAGAGAAAGAGGAGGAGGAGGAGGAGGAGGAGGAGGAGGAGAAAGTGAAGAAACTGAGGGAGAAATAATCCCCCTATTTCCCCCAGATAATAATAAATCTTAGGTCCACTGACTTTAGTCCAATTACTTCTTTGAAATAAATGTCCGTTTATTTCTTCCCTTTCCATATCCCTACTACTTATACTCGAGTCCAGACTTTGATTACCTTCTGCCTTATGGACAACCCTAACTGTAAACTCACAGTATTCTCCTAACCGGAGAGAGATGAGAGGCCTAGGACCCCAAAGGAAGTATTTGCATACCTACTTTCCAAAGGTCTCTTTCAATATATTCCATCATTTTCCTGACCCTCAGAAGGATCCCAGGCTAGTTTTCAATAGGAAGAGAGGTTAGTCAAGTTGTGTGATTGTGGATAAGGTGGAAAAAATACAAACTGCCACAGGACTCAAAATTAAGTAAAAGCAGGTTGATTTAATCACCTCTCTTATTAGGAGAGGGAGGAGGAGCTTCGTTCTGAGCTGAGATAGGCATCTTGCTCCTTTCCTAAATGATGTTGGGTTAGTTGGATTTTCTTAATTGCTTTTCTTTGTTACTAGGGAAGGCTCACTGGGTAGGGAGGAGTGGGGAGCACCTATCTGAAAAAGCCTGTGAAAGAAAACAAAAGACAATATAACTTTTGGGGAAAAAAAAATCTGATTCCAAAGGGAGGACTTGGGAATGATTAGAAATATCTCTGGGGGGGGGTGTCTAGAAAGTGCAATGAATAGAGCAGCTCAGACACTTAACACTTACTAGCTATGTGACCTTGGGCAAGTCACTTAACCCTAATTTCCAATTGCCCTACCAAAAAAAAAAAAGCAAAAAAATATATTTCAATCTAGAATAGACAGACAGTAAGAGAAGCAAGGTACATTAGGTAGGAGTGTAAAGACTGTAGTCATAGTCTTGATTTCACCTGTAATTTGTCTTGTGAAGTTAGATTAATTCTCTGTAGGCCTCAGTTTTTTTTTCATTTAAAAAAGGGACTATTCTGTGGCAAAAACATCTCACAGGCTTGTGGTGAGGATTAAATGACATTATTTCATCTTAATGATTTAATTTTTCAAAGTGCTTTGAAAAACACAAAGGATTATAATGCCCATAAAGCATTATTATTCTAATTTTGGCTAGTTTAAATTGTCTGACAATCTAATCTATTATTATCTTTTGAACTCTGGAATCTTCTTTTTTGTTTTGTTTTTTGATGTGTGTGGGACAAGCAAGAGATCATAGTATCACAGAACTGAAACTAGTCTAAGCCACATTATTTTCCAGATGAGAAAACGCTTAGCCCAGAATTTGAGGCCCAGAGAAGCTAAATAATTTGTCCAAAGTCACATAAATAGTAAAGAATAGAGCCGGTATATGAACCCAGATCCTTTGACCCCAAACCATGGCCTCTTTCCATTATATCAAGCTGTAGAAGATGGTTTCTTCATCTCAGCCCTTGTTCCACTAAACCATCTCCCCCCAAAGGTATATGAATAAATCCCAGCTCAAAATGTTCTTGTGCACTTGGTCATGATTCCCCTAACTCCCATTATTCTGTGCACATACCATATTCTGCACAATTGAATAAAGCCCTATGAGGGTAGGTCTTGTACCACTTAAAAATTTTGCCTAGCAGTATCAAGAACAAAGGAAGGTTTTGTCATGTTTTCCCAATTGAATTATCTGCTATGGTTAAAAAAAAAAGTTGATCTCTTTAAATACCAGTGCCAAAATAATAATATCACTAATATCCTGCTCATAGATTACATGGCACCATCTTTTTTCAGTTTCCCAGTCCCAAACAGAACATGATAGTGCCTCTTTGGCAACGTGTAAAGCAGTTTATAACCAGCTCGATGTCTTCACAGCCCTCCACGCTACTTTCTCAATGGAACTGAGATCTACTGTGTCCATCACCAGTGGACGTGAAATGAGAAATGTATAAAATAAAGAACAGACCCAAACACAGTCTTCATTCAAGGTATCTCAGCCACCTAGTGATGGGGGATGTACAGCTAGGCAGTGGTAGGGAGGGAGGACTGGCGGGGAGCTTTGGGGAGCCAGCCTGGGCGAGTGAGGGGTTGGAGCCTTAGAGTGCCCTCCTGGGAGTCAGCCTGCCCCTGCCCCTGCCCCTGCCCCTGGCTCACAAAGAACCAATCCCAGGCAGGGGCAGATGTGGCAGGCACCTCAAAGGTTATCTGCCCTCTGAACATCCTATTCCTCTCCACCCTTAGGAAGGAAATGGCAATTTTCCCGGTGAAGAGACTGCTTTTTTTCCCCCAAAGTTTTTCCGTCCCCCTCTCAGCACACAGCATAAATTTATGACTATTTTCCCAACTCCACTGAAGTACGAGGGTAATAGCTTTTAGCCGATTTGCTTTCTCTCACTTGTCATTCACCACTGGGTACCTGAGAGGACTGCAGACAATGTTCCGATCACTGGGACTTTTTTTTCCCCAGGGAAGCAAAGAATTCATAGCGGCCGTCGTCCGTGGGGAGAGTTATTTCATTCCTGGACAACACGACTTCAGGTAAACAGCTGTAAAAATTCATAACCAGCAGAGCTGCCTTTGGCTTGAAGGGAGGGTGGGGGTGGAAAACTCTGACATCCACGGCCAGGCTAAGTCCGGGGGGGGGGGGGTGTCACATCATGGTATTTAGCGCTAGAAAAATAGAGTTCAGTGCTCTCACTCTACAGATTAGGAAACTGAGGTCCTGGATAATGAGTTCTGAACTGTATCTCAGTCAAGGTCCCTGAATTCCGCTTCCTATTCTGCTCCCAACTCTTGTGGATGAGCTTAGGCAAATTGCTCTGTTCATTTGTGACTCAATTTTCCCACCTGAAAAATGGGAAGATTGTTATACATCATTGTTACCTAGGACAAGGAGGAAAACAATGATAACCCCCCCCAAAACAAAACTTCCTGGGGAGCTAATAGATAAAAGAGGTGGGAGCCTCTTAAGGGAACCAGAAAATAGGGGGAGCCATCTCTAATATAAGCTATTTTATTATTTTCTATCTATGAAATGAACAAAGGATTGTATGCTAGTCACTGAGAGACATATATGCTACATAGTCCAACCAAGCATTCATTATAAATGAGTGGATTATCTATGGTGACCCAGGGGTTTACACTCTGCATCCAGCTCCCCTAGCCATAACTTAGTGGGATCCCCAGCCAATTCAATTCAAGGAAAATCATTACCATGTATTTACCAGGCACTAGACAAAGACAAAAACAAACCATCTTTCTCCTGGAGGAGCTTACATTCTGATGGGAGAGGGGCAGTCAGAGGAAGAGAGATAGAGAGAACCTGTACCTAGAGAAAGAAATAAAAAGTCACTTGTGGGGTGAGAAAGTACTAACAATTTCAAAATCTTTGAAAGACATCTGAAGGAAGAGGCATCTGAGACGAGTCTTGAAGAAAGGTGAAAGAATGAAGTGATTGAAAAAGCATTTATTAAGGACTTGTTGTGTACTAAAATAAGAGTTCTAAAAGGCGGAGATAAGGAGAGAATATATTCCTTGGGGGGAGTCACAGAGATGAGTGATGGAATTTGTGATTGAGTTTGTGGACCAGTTTGTGGGGAACTTCATCCAGAATATAAAGTCCATGACCAAAAGTGACATTAAATAAGACTGGAAAGGCAGGTTGGAACCTGGTTTTAAATTCCAGGACAAAGACATTATATTTTCTCTTGAAGGAATAGGAAGCCAGGGAAGATTTCTGAGCAGGAGGTGGACATGGTCAAACCTGTGCTTTAGGAAGACTAATTTGGCAACTAGGAAGTAACTAGGTGACTCAGTGGATAGAGCACTGAGCCTGGAGTCAAAAACAATTCAATCTGGCCTTTAGACATTTACTAGTTGTATGACCCTGGGCAAGTCACTTAATGTCTGTTTGCCTTAATCCATTGGAGAAAGAAATGGCAGATCACTTGGATATCTGTTCTTCTTTATTTTATACATTTCTAACTTCATGTCCAGTGGAGATGGTCACAGTAGATCTCAGTTCCATTGAGAAAGTAGCTTGGACATCAAGATGGACAGTATGGTCCATGACATCATGAAGAGCTGGACACAAATGAATGACAAGAAGGTTGGAAATGATGTGGAGACTGGAACAGGGAGAGATGGGAAACAGGGATTCCAGTCAGGAGGTTACTAAGATAGTCTGGGCAAGATGTGATGAGACTCTGAATTAAGTAGGGTGAGGGTTATAATATAAAGGTGACAGATGTAAAGAAATGTTGGGAAGGTGGCTGACAAGAGTTTACAAATGATTGGATATGGGAACTGAGGAAGTGGAAAGAGTTCAGAAGGACACAATGAATTTGGATCACTAGAAGAATGGTGGGACCATCAACACAAATGGGAAAGTTCAGAGGAGGAAAGAGTCTGGAGAAGGAGAACCATCATTTGGAGGAAGGACCCACAGATGTGTTATGAGTCAAATACTTGGTAGACCCTAAAGTTCTACATAAATGTGAGTTATTGTTGTCTTCTTAATTCTTCTGGGACAGGGCTTCTCAATCTTTGTGTGTTTCTGGTGAAGCCTGTGAACTCTGTCTCAGAACAATGCATTTAAATCATAAAATTAGTTATCAATTAGAGTTATCAATACAGTTATCAAAGTATTTTTTAAAACACAAGTTTATAAACCTCAAATTCAGAATTCCTGTTCTAGGGACAGAATAATGCTCTTGAACCCCAGTTCTTAGGGTTCAATCTGTATCTGTATCTGTCTACAGTCACCTGCCCAGATCACTCTGAGCACTGTCTCCTACCAGGGCCTCCTCTGATAGCTGCTCTGTCCTTATAGACATCTGTGGTTTCTGGTGACAAGGTATCACTCGTTTGACCTCTCCTAACTAAGCCCCAGTTAAAACCCCTACTTCAACCTGCTATACTAAATTTCCAAAAGATGTATTGGAAACAGAAAGGGTACGAATGAGAATGAAGACTGGAGGCAAGGAGGTTAGAGTAAGGTAAGAGGGTATCCAGGTAAGAGGGCCTGAAGGCCTGAACCAGGGTGGTGCTCGTGTGAATTGAGAGAAGGGGTAGATGCCACAGATGTTGTACAGAAGAACAGACAAGAAAGGACCTGGAAAGAAGGTAGAAGGAAGAGCTAACAACAAATTTCCTTGGACATTTTATCCCTTTTGATGCCTAGCATTACATCTTCCACAGAGTGGAGGTCTAGGGAGGATCTGTGGTGGGCATGACTTGCTGGCTCTAGGAATGACAGTTCTGACCATCACCCTTTGCTGTTTGGGCCCCTGAAACTCTGAAGCTTTATTGCTCTTCTGTGTCCTCACACTGGGCTCTTCCTCTGGGGGAGAAGGGAAAGGAGACTAAAGAAGCAAAGTGGTCTCCTCTTCTTAATCAGCTGTATAAATTGTTCTGGAGTTCCTTAAATGAAGCCGGTCAGTAGTAATCATGTCTATTTTGGCTCCTGCCTTCAACACTCAAAGACAGAACACTAAGCCTGTCTTGAAGCAGATTGCAGCTACCCATCTTAGCCAGCTTCGAGTGCCCTTCACCCACATGTCCCCTCTCCCTCATTCCACACTCTTTGTTGAGCACACAACTGTTAGCACATAGTAGGCACTTAATAAGTGTTTATTGATTCACTGATTGATAGAGCAGGGTCTGAAGGGAAGGGAGAATGGGCATATATCCCAGGCAAGGGCAGGCAAAATGAGAGGTGTAAGAAAGTAGGATATAGTGGAAAGAAATCAATAGTTAGAGTTAGGAAAGACTGGCCATGGGTGCTTTCCAGCTGGGTTAACCAGGGGCAAGTCTGAGCCTCAGTTTCCAGATCTATAAAATTGACATAACAATATTTTAGTACCTTCCTCACAGAGTTGTGATAATCCAATGAGATTATGTTCATTTAATCCCTACTGCAGCAGGGCAACTGACCCTCCTTTACCAGAGTTTGGACTATTGAAATAAACTGCTGGTTGGTCTCCTTGTCTCAAGGCTGTCTTGACTTAAATCCCTCCTCCATTCAGCCACCAAAGTGATTTTCCCAAAGCACAGATGTGTCTGTGCCACTCCCCTCCTCAATAAACTCCAGTAACTCCCTATCATCTCCAGGAACAAATACCAAATCCTCTGACATTCAAAGCCTTTCCTAACCTGGCTCCTTCCCCATCTTCCCCGTTTTCTCACACCTTACACCCACCCTGAGTACTCCATGATTCAGTGACCCTGCTCTCCTTGTTCTAGGAATGTTTCCTGACTGGGCATTCCTGGCTTCTTTCAAGTTCTAGCTAAGCTCCCACCTCCTAAGGCAGTCTTTCTGGCCCCTCTTCAATGTAATTTCTTCCCTCTGCTGATTATTTCCTATTTATTCTGTACACAGTTTGTTTGTACAGAGTTGTTAACCTGTTTTCTTCCCTCTTAGACTGGGAGCTCCTTGAGGGCAGGTGCTGTCTTTTGCCTTTGTCCGTGTCTCCAGCGCTTAGCAAAGTGCCCGGGATATGGTGCTTATGAGGTAAGTGATATTATTGTCCTCATTTGACACAGGTGTGACTCAGAGAGGTTAGCTGACTTACCCCAGGTTCACTTAAATGTTAAGTGTCAGAGTTTGGACTGAACCTTAATGTTAACCTCTCTGAGCCTCAGTTTCCTCATCTGTAAAACAAAGCAGTTGGATTAAATGACCTCTAAAGTTTCTTCCAGCTCTGTACTATGATCCTATGCTGAAGGACCCTAGAGAGGTCTCAGGGCCAGGGGTCTACCCTATCAGGGTGTATGGGATGTGGAAATATTTCTGTAAGGTCTAGTGAAAAGACACCTAGACCCACAAGGGTCCAGGTCGCAGATCATCCTCTCACTTACTGAATATCATTAGGGGAGTTGCTTAAACCTCTCTGCCTGGAAAGGATGAGAGTACATTGGACAGCTTCCCTCAAAAGGGCACCCTGAGGATGAATGAAGATAGAAACAAGGCCTGTCAAGTACCTTTAGAAATGAGAGTAATTCAATTCAATGAACATTAATTAAATGCCTCCCAGGCATGAATCCCTATTGCTAGGTGCTGGTGGAGGGGCCAAGATTAGAAGAGGAAGCTGAAGCACTCATGTAATAACCCTGTATTGTCATTCTCGTGTCAGTGGCTACCTTTTAATGGAGACTGAAGCTCTGAACCCCAAAACATCTCCTCTGAATCACAGGTTACTCAGCCCTTTTGGTTCAGATCTGTTTCCCAACTTGACCATACGTTCCTCTAGGGCACTTATGGTTTGGCCTCCCTTCCAGAATACTGGCATAGGGCATGCATTGGTTACTCAACAAACAGCAGTTAACTGCTTGGATTTGGGTGCTCAATCTCCTGGTAGGAATTCCTCTTCCTTAAATCTTGGGTGATTAATCTTCCAGGAAAACCAATATTTCAAGAAACTACATAACTCTTCCTTCCCCCACCTTCTCATACCCAAATTCAATAGTCTAGACCAGTGGTTCTCAACTTTCCTAATGCCATGACCCTTTAATACTTGTATGTGGCCATGTCTGCATGTGGGCAGACTCACCTGAAGAAGGATAGAGGAGGTTCCTAAGACCATCGGAAATATGTTTTTTGATGGTCTTAGGTGACCCCTGTGAAAAGGTCGTTCTACCTCAGAGGGGTCACAACCCACAGGTCGAGAACCACTGGTCTAGACTGTCTCCAGGATGGTGGCAACTACAATTTGGTTTCCCTCCCAGATAATATGATACAATATCAAGAGTTACTTGGGACTTTAGAGGTCATCTAGTTCCATTCCTCAAATGTCACATGAGGAAACTGAGTCAGAGAGATTAAATAGCATACCAAAGGTCACAGAGATACTGTATATGGTGAGTGGCAGAGATGGAATAACCAATTCCAAAACCAGTTCTCCTTCCTCTCCATTACTGCTGAGAAGAATCTCCTTTCTCTGGTTACTACCCATAAACCGATTGCTAGGAATGGTGACTTCCTTTGATCTTCCCTTCCCTGCTCCACCTTCCTTTCCAAACACAAAAGCTTCTGGGTTGCTATTTCTTCTTGGGGATAGCAATTCTCTTTTCCGCAGAGGAGCTGGCACAGATGTGGTGAAGGTAGGAAGCTCTGCAGTGAGCATACAAGATGGAACCTGCCTTTGAGTCCCCCACTAAGGTTACTCCAGCTTACTCTAGTCTAAGCTACAAAACTGTAGAGGCAAAGCTTCAGGCTAAAGAGACTGGATCTAAACAAGCAGACAGAGCTATTTGTTTTTGTAATCACCTCTCTGTGGGGAGACGGTAAGGAAGCAGATCCACTCTCCACCCCACCCCCACCCCCCAAATCCTAACAGAAATTCAACTAAGAAATTTTGTCTATTATTACATAGTAACTTTATTCACTGAGATCATCTTAAGAAACGGGACCTTAAACAAGTTTTGCAGAAGGAAAAAATAGGCATATATCACCCTGCCCCAGACTCATTTAATTCAATCCCTTCATTTTATAGAGGGAGAAACAGGGCTCAAAGGAAGGAAAATGAATTGCCCAAAGTTATACTGTTGTACCAGAGACGTGAATCCAAGTCCTGACTTAAAACCACCATAGACTCTGACCCAGGGGCAGGGAACCTGTAGCCTTGGAGGCCATTTGTGCCCCTCTAGGTCCTTAACTGTGGCCCTTGGACTGAATCCAAACTTCACAGAACAAATCCCCTTAATAAAAGGATTTGTTCTGTGAAGTTTGGATTCAGTCAGAATCTGACCTACTTCAGTCTGAATTCCAATGCCATCTCTTGCCTTGGTACCTTGCAGAGATATTCCCCATGCTTGAAATACACTCCCTCCTCATCTTTCCCTTTCAGAAGCTTTGTCTTCTTAACAGCTCAGGTGCCAATTCTCCATGAAATCTTTCTACAATATCCCATTCCCACCCATCCCTACAAGAAGGTTGCCCTAAGTCATCAATGTCTTGTCATCTATGGATCCAACTGAATCTCATCATTGCTATTGGATGCGCCACACTGGACATCCTGAACTCATCGTGTCCAAAACTGAATTCCTTCTCTTTTCTCCCAAACATTTCCTTCTTTCAGACTCCCTTATTACTGTTCAGGGTACCATCATCTTCCCAGTGGTCCAGACTCAAAATCCAGGTGTCATCCTCAGCTCCTCACTCTCACTCATCCCCTAGATACATCTGTTGCCAAGACTTACCATTTCTATCTTCATAATATCTCTATTATACACCTCCTTCTCTCCTTTGATACCTTCCTGCTATAAGCCACCATCTCACACCTGGCCTATTTGCAATAAACTTTTTATTGGTCTTCCTTCCTCAAGTCTCCCACCACTCCAGTCTATTCTCACTCAGCTGTCAAGGCGATCTTCCTAAGGCACAGGTCTGACAATGTCACCCCTACTCAAAAAACCCCAGTGACTTCCTATCCCTATCAAATAGACAATCCTCCGTTTGGTTTTCAAAACCCTTCACAACCTGGCTCCCTCCATGTATTCTTCAGTCCCATGGCAATGGCCTCCTTCCTGCTCCACTTGATGACTCTAGGCATTTTCATGGTTTTTGCCCATGTCTGGAATCTCTCCCTTGTCATCACCATTCACGGTCCCCGGCTTCAGATCCTAGCTCAAATTCCACCTTCTAAGCCTTTCTATCCCCATAAGGTTAGTGCCTTCCTCTTGTTGATTATTCCTCATATATCTTCTTTGTGTTTGTACAATACGTTTGAACATTGGTGGTTGTTTGAATGTTGTCTCCTGATTTAGATTCTCTTTGAGAATCTACATAAAGTAGGTACTTAATAAATGCTTGTTGACTGATTAACTAACCTGACAACCATAGCAACAAAGTCCCTGAGCTCAGGATGAATGGACTGATCTCAAATACTGATTGACAAACCTTCACCTTCCTTAGGAATCCCAGGGTTCAGCCTCCAATACCCTGAAACTCATATTCACCTCAAGAGAAGCTGCCACCTAAAGTCTAGAAAAAGTCCTAGAAAAGTGATTATAACAAAAGGATTAATCAATTGATCAACAGGGATTAATCATTAATTAAGAGTGCCTACTATGTGCCATACACTATGCTTGGCATGGGGGATAAAAGCAAAAATGAAAGAGTTCCTGCCCTCAAAAAGCTTACAGTCTGGTGGGGCAGAGGAGATCCTGTGGAGAATAAGGTGATATATGGAGTGTCTCAACATCCTCTCCTTCTGTCTCAAGAGCCAGGAAGCCTTTTCCTAGCACATCAATGGGCTAACAATGAAAAGAGGGGACAAGTGTTTTCATAGCAGAGCTCATAAAGGGAGCAGGGCAGCTCCTCTCTCTTCTAAGAATGCTTAGTAAGTAAGTGCTCCCTGCAGGCCAGGCTGAGAACGTGGCCTTTTCTCCAATGCTTAGAGAGCAGCTGAGCAGTTTTAAAACTCAATAGTATCTCAACCTCACATGTGGCCAGATGTCAGCATATTCATCTTGAAATATCCTTCTCATAGGCCAAATCAATTCTGGTAAATCCTCACTATGGAGTTCATACACAGACACACTCAGGAAGGAAGGGTGAGGTCCAGAGGTGGCTAAGACCAATTCACAAGGTGATGCCCAAGTCATTCTCATGCTGGGGAAGAGAGAGTGCCAAGCTGGGTGACATCTGCTCTTTGGCCAGTAGGGCTAATCAGCATCACTGTGATTCAGAACAGGTGAATGTGATGTTCGTACCAACTGCTCTGTCATGTTAGTAGAGGGGACAAGTAGAAGACAGAACCGGGGATCATGGGCATGAGTCCCCCACACCATCCTCATGAGTCTACACTTAACCTCTTCCTACCTCAGTTTTCTCACCTAAAAATGGGGAAAATGAATAACTCTTCTCTTTGCTCAACATAATCAATGCCAGTTCCCACTTTTCACTCCAAACTCTCATGCATATCTTTCCCCTCTTCTAGAATGCTCCCTCCTTACTCTCTCTTCAAATCTTATTCGTGCATTTAGACCTCCCTCTCCTGGGGTCTATACAGCACATGCTAGCAATGGGATAACTGATTTGTCAATTTGTTTCTTTATTATTAGTTATTTGATCTAATGCTACAGTTTCACATGATTATATCTTTTCCTTCTCAAGTAGATGCTAAGATTTTTAAGAGCTTCTTTTATTTCTATTACGCTAGAGTTAAATATGGTCACTTACAAGACAATGTGGGATAGTGGAAAGTACCATGAACACCTGCATTTTCATCCTAGCCCTACTATAAATTCATTGCATATGATCATGGGTACAGGGCAGTTTAACCTGAGGCAGCTTAGATAGTGGATTTTTTTCCTATGAAAATTTATTTAATTTCCATCTTATGGAAATACTTTTTTTCTTTTTTCTTTCTGTGATACAGAAATGTTGAATATCTAACATTGATTAGAAGCAGATCTGGACTAAGGCAGATCCATGGAATTTTGTTGTATTTTCTTTTGTTTAGTTCTTTTTCCCCCCCTTTTAACAGAGTAAAAGTTAGAGAGAGTGCTAGATTCAGGGCATCAAAGAGACCTGTGTTCAAATCCTGTCTCAGAGACTTACTACTAATAGTAGCTAGCATTTAGATAATGTTTTAAGGTTCATAAAGCTTTTGAGAAATATTATCTCATTTGATCCTCAGAACATGAGAACTAGTATTTTCCCCATTTTAGATGAGGAAACTGAGGTAGGCAGAGATTAAGTGCCTTGGCCAGGGTCATACAACCCTTAAGTGTCTGAGATAAGATTTGAACTCAGGTCTTCCTGACTCCAAATTCAGCATTCTATCTACTGAGCCATCTGGTTGCCTCTTTCCACCTGTGATGATCCCAAGCAAGTTACTGAACAGCTATCAGTCTTAGTTTCTTATCTGGAAAATAGGGATCATAATTATTTATAGCACTTACCTCATAGGGTTGTTGTGAAAATTCAATGAAAGATACATGTAAAGTGCTTTACAAATCTTTGTATATATATCAGCAATTACTTTTACTAGCAACAGACTTCCTGATTTCCTGATATGGTTTTAGGCAAAAGTTCTTGATTTGGAGTCATAAGACATGGGTTCAAATCCTTTGTTCTCTTTGGTTGATTATGTGAGGAGATCTAGCTCTCATTCCAAGTCATTTAACTTCCCTGAACCTTTCATCCTCTTCCAAATGAGGGAGTCAGACTGGCTGACTTATTTCTAAGGTGATTTTCAACCCTAGATTCTCTTATCCAGAATAAACATTCGTTCTCTATGTTTTCTGCTTCTTCTCACCCCTTACAGTATAGGTTCCTCAAAGTTTTGCCCTTAGCTTTCTTTTCTCTCTCTACACCAAGTGTTCTTAACTTGAGGTCCAAGAACTGCTAAAGGATCTGTGGGTACATTTCAGAGGGTCTCAAATTTTTTTCATGAAAAAAACAACTTTATTTCGATATAGTTGGCTTCCTTCATTATCTCATGCATTTTGGTTTATCATTTTAAAATGATTCTGAAAAAGAGTCCATAGATTTCTCTAGACTGCCTGAGGGATTCATTTACCCCCATAAAAGGTTAAGAAGCCCAGTCGTACATTTTTCTCCTTGGTAATCTTGTTCAGTCTCTTGTCTTCAACTCTCATCTTGACACAGATGACTCCCAAATTGATTATGTCCAGTTTTTAGATGAGAAGTAGACCTCCATCTCCAAAGGACCCGCTGTCATAGGTGTGCAGGCACACTCTGGGGAAGCATTCCTATTGGTCCTTTCCCTTGTTACTTTCCTTTGAGGGAAGGGTCAATGGGAATCCTTTCCCCTAGGGAAGGGCAATTAGGAATAACCCCCCAATGTGTGCTGGCACATTTAGACCACACTTACTTAATTCATGACTATTCCTGTAGAACATCTCTAACTGGATGTACCAGTTAAATTTGGAATCAAATTTAACATTTCTAGAATAGAGTTTATCATCTATCCCCCCAAACCCCAGCTCTCCTGACTTCACTATCACTATTAGTAGCACCAAGACTAACCCTGGCTCCCACACATGAAACTTTAGTGTTCCCTTTCACTCCTCCCACTCCTTACCTCTCGTATCCAATCAGTTACCAAGTTTTGCTATTCAATCTCTGCAAAACCTCCAAAACCTTCCCCTTCCTCTCTACTTCCACTTCTACCACTGTAATTTAAGTTCTCATGGACACTTTCCTGGACTATGACAATAACCTTCTAATAGGGCTTCCCAACCTCCAATCTCTTTCCCCTCCAATCCATTCTTTATGTAGATACAGGATCATAGATTTTGAGCTGAAAGGTATCTCAAAAGTCACCTAGTCAAACCCTTTAATTTAATAAATAAGAAAAAACAAGACCAAAAATGTTAAGTGATTTGTCTAGGGTCACTCAAGTAATAAACTGGGGTTTGAACACCAGTCTAAAAATCTAGCAATCTTTAAATGGTTCTATGCTGCTGGGTGTGGTAGTATATACCTAGAATCCCTGCTACTGGGGAAACTGAGTTGGTGGATGACTTGATCTTGGGAGCTTGCTGAGCTCCAGTGGTCTATAAGCCATTCTGAAGTCTGAACTAAGTCCAACATGGATAGAGTGAGCCCCCAGGAGCAGGAGGTCACCAGGCCATCTAATTAGGGCCAAACCAGCACAAGTCATAAATGGAGGTCAAAGCCACCATGTCAACCAGTTTGGGGATCAGATCTGTGAGTAGCCACTGATCTGAGTGAGATAGAAAAACCTAGTCTCAAAAAATAAAAATGATTTGCAGGCACACTGCTCTTCATGTTACTCTGCTGACCTAAACCATCCAATGGCTTCCTTATTGCCTACAAAGTAAAGTTCGAACCTCTTAGCCTGGTATATCGAGGCTGTCTACAATATCGAATCACATTTCCTCTCCAGATTTATCAAAAACTACTCTCTTAAGTATTATCTATGTTGGGGCTAACTTTTGATTACTTTCTGCCCCTGACACAAGCCCATGCTCTTTTGCCTCCAAGTCTTTGCTCTACTGTTTCTATGTCTGGAATGTCCAACTCCAACCACCCAAGTCAAATGCTGCCTCCTCCTTCCTCACATTTCCCACAATTGTTAATTATTTGCCCTGCCTCAGATCAACCTATGTAACTAGGAAAACAAAAAGGCCCCTCAGACATATAATTCATTAGGCCCTTCTAAGTATTTATTTATTGAGCACTAAATGCTTAGCATTCTGGGGATACAAAGATATATGAGACAGTTCCTGTCCTCAAGGCACCTACAATCCAGCTGGGGAGAGACATGAATCAATAGCAAACAATACAAGCCAGGAAGTAATTAAGTACTAAATCGTGTCTTAGCATCTTCTAATTGCTTTCAGAGTTCAGAGGACTGAGAGAATTAACAAAGGCTGGTATTGTCAGGGAGGTCTTCCTGGAGAAAGTGAATTTTGAAATGAGCCTTTAAGGAAGGCTCAGTAAATGTTTGTGGCAAGCTTTGTGAAAGACAGGAGTGGGGTAAGGGCAGAGGGCAGGACTTGGAATCAGAACTATTTGGATTCAAGCATGAACTCTGACTGGGGGACCCGCAGTAAAACACTTTCCAGTGCCTGGGACAACTCTCCAACAATCCAAGTTGCAGACCAGTTGCTAATCTTCATTTGGCAAATAATTTCCTAATCCCAAACTCTATGCCCACGAGATAACAGTTGGGTTGGGGGTGGGGGGATAAATAGCTCTTAATAGGTTTTAAATGCTTTCAAGGAATTTTCTCATTTCCTCCTGATACAACTTGACTGGGGAAGGGGGAGACAGATGTCATTATACCCATTTAAACAGATGACAAAAATGAGTCACAGTTTTAGTGACTTGCTCACAAAAGCCCTAAAGCTAGCACCAGGCAGAGCCTGAATTGTCACCTCTATTTTTTGTTACTTGTAAACTTTCTGTTGAGTGAGAGAGAGAGACAGAGACAGAGACAGAGAGAGACAGAGAGAGACAGAGAGAGACAGAGAGAGAGAGAGACAGAGACAGAGACAGAGAGAGAGAGAGAGAACACTCCAATGAAAGGACTTTGACCATGAGCCAAATCTCCCTTAATTCAAACAAACTCACTCACAGCCTCAAAAAATCGATTCTCTTCTTGCTCAGGTCCAGGAGTGACTATCAGAGTACATAGAACCAAAGATCCACAGCTGGGACTTTCAAAAATCATCTAGTTTGTTAGAAATCACCCGGTCTGACCCTCTCGTTTCACAAATGAAGAAACCAAGACTCAGAGAAATTAGACAACATGTCAGCCATCACACAGGCTAGCCAGGATCCAAACCGGGTTCTTCTGATGCCAAATCCTCTATCTTTCCACCACACTTTATATGATCTGAGCACTGCTGGCAGAGTAGTTAGATCCCCAAGACTTGTTTCAAAAGCAAGTACTCCCATGGGGAAACAGGCTAGAGTGTGGCTCCCTGTGCCATTCCCAAACTGAACTAGTCAAGGGCTAGCTCTCATAAAGAACACCTATAACTTATTTCCAGAAGGTAAAATCAGTCCAAATGCAGCTGCTGACCCAGCAAATCCGATAGCAGGTGCCCCAATTCTAATTATTTTTCACTTGCTTTGAGCCCTGGCAATCTCTGGCAATCCAGGGAAGAACAGCCTCACTCATGGGGTCCATAATGGGGCCATACCAAGCTACTAAAAGATACTACACCCAGCTATTGGCCTTGCATTGAGTTGAATTCAGAGCCAACATGGCTAAAGTCATTGGTTTAAAAATAAAATGTTACACTCCAAAATATAGCATTATCTTAGGATGTTAGAGTTAAATGACACCTTTAAGACCATCAATTATAGCCCTCAATTGACAGCTAAGACAGCTTAATGGTAGAGGCAGGATATAACTCTGCGTCTCTTCCTTTAGAATGTAGCTCAAGAGTGGCAGCTAGATGGCACAGTAGAGAGAACCCAAGCTCTGGAGGCAGGAGGACCTGAATTCATATTTAACCTCAGATGCTAGCTATGTGACCCTAGGCAAGTCACTTAACCCCAACTGCCTCCTCCCCCTTCACCTTCCCCACCAAAAAAAATGCAACTCAAGCACTAGGTTCTACATGAAGCCTTTCTTGATTCCCGCCCTTCCCCCCTCCCAACTGCTAGGACTCTCCCTCTGAAACTAAATTGCATTTAACTACTGAGTTTATCTTTGTATTTATTCCCTTCATATTTCTGCTTTAGGTATTTTTAGATGTATTTGTTGTCTCTTCCATTCAAACATCAGCTCCTCTCAAGTAGTGATTGTTTCATTCTTTGTACTTATACCCTAGTGGCTGACACATAGTAGGCACTTAGTAAATATCCTTGATTAATGGGATTATGGGCATCCCATTGGCCCATCTGCAGTCCCTTGTCTTTCTGCTAACATCCATTATTTCATAGACTCTTTATAGCACCCCTATGGGTTACAAAGAGTAGGGACTAATATCCCCATCTGACAAATGAAGAAACTGGAATCTAGAGAAATCAGATGATTTGCCTAAAGTCACAGCATTAGTTAGTGGCCAAGTCAAAGGTTAAAACTTGCAGAACATAGCTCCAAACCCTGGGCTCTTTCCATGAAATGATAACTTTATTAGGATCACAGCATCATGGATCTAGAGCAGAAAGGGATCTTAGAAGTCATCTAAGCCCCTCCCCTTCATGTTCAAGACAAGAAACTGAGGTTCAGAAAGGGAGGAATGGCTTGTCCAAAGTTACAAAGGGAGAAAGTAGCACAGCTGGGATTTGAACCCAGGTCCTTCTTTTCCAAACCCAGGGTTCTTTCCTACACTGCACTGATTCATTTATTAGTTACTCTATTCCATGCTTACAAAGTGCACTATGAAGCTTGACCAGCTATTTCACAGACACCCTTGCTTACGAAGGAGAAGGGTCAGGTTAGAGACTATGGGAATCAGTAAAGGGCAATGTATCTACACTAATGGAGAAATAGCTTAGAATATCCTGCTGGTGGCTCCAAAGTTCCTTCTCTATGGGTGACTTTAGTAAGATACTTATACTAAAGGACCCAACCTCCTTTCCTTATTCTATTTGATACCTAGCTCATCACAGGCACAGTGCTATGGCCCTTTACCTCCCACATCTTAGAAGTCTTGGGAGGTATCTCTGGGTTGCCTAGTTCCTTTTCTGTAAAACTTTGACTATGGGTGATAGAGGGTGGCAGGAGTAGGTGGGAGGGAGGTGGTGGTTGTAGTAGTAGTAGTGGTGGTGGCTGTAGTCGTAGTCGTAGTAGTCATAGTAGTAGTAGTAGTAGTAGTAGTAGTAGTAGTAGTAGTAGTAGTAGTAGTAGTAGTAGTAGTAGTATGGTCTAAATAGATCCTCCAGTTGGACTAATGTGAGTTTAATATATTACCCAGAACATTTTTTTCTTCCAATAGAGGATTAATTGGCTATGCAAAGAAAAGAGCAAGAGACCAAGCTGGGAGCTGAGGAAGTCAACCACTTGAGGGCCTAACCTGCTGTGGAGAAAAACAGAGAGAATGACCAGAAGGGAAGGAGGAGGGCTGCAGGAGGCTGCAGATAGCACCAAGGGAGGGTGGCAGCCTCAGGAGGCTATCTGGTCCAGAGCCCTGGGCAGATGGAGAATGGAAGCCTTCCAGATCCACGGCCCTGGATGCTATTTTTTGAGATTTCTCAGACTCAAGATCCTACTGCCAGAACTCTCTGAGCTCCCAGTTCCAGTGTTTGATTTTCTTGACAGTCATGCACTGAAGCTTTTTCATGTTACAACTTAAGGCTGTTGATGTAATAATTGGTAGAAACAATTTGCCATTGTTGAAGTTGGAGAATAACAATGAGAGCCTGCTCCAGAACTTCTGAGTGATTCCACTAATCGGTGGCAATTACAATGCAAATGAACCTGGGCGGGGGGAGAAATGGGCACAAACACACAGTAGGCAGGACTGTAGTCTGGGGTCTACCCAGCAATAGACAACAAGTGTCACAAATCAGATCATCCCATTATACCTTTTGACCCATTGATTACCTTGCTAGGACTTTATCCCAAACACACACACAAAAAAGGGGCATAGGAAGAGGCAGGGAGCAGGGGTGAGTTGGAGAGAAGGACCTATCTGTACAAAAATATGCAGAACTGCTCTATCACTAAGAGGAAAAAACAAGCAACCTATATGGACAGTGGCTGAGGACTAGCTGAATAAATTACAATATTTGCACATGATGGAATATTTACAGGACTATAAAAATAATAAATAGGAAGCATACAAGGAAATATGGAAAAACCTACATGAAGGTATGGAGGGGCAAAGTTAAAAGAACTAGAACCATGTGAATATTGACTTTAACAATATAAAAAGGAAAGCAGAAGAGGAGAGAAAAGTAAAGGAAGAGGACAAGAAGGAAAAGGAGAGGGAGGAGAGAAGAGATAGGAGGGGGAAAGGAGAGAGGGAGGAGATGGAGAAGAAAGGGAGAAGGAAGAGAGGGGGAGGGAAATGAGAGAGGAAGAAGAAGGGGAAAGAGAGAAGAAGAGAGGGAGAGTAGAGATAGAAGGAAAAGAGGGAGGAGAGGAAAGAGGAGAAGAAGGAGGAGAGGGAAGAATGGGAGATGGAGGAGATGGAAAAGAGAGAGAAGGAAGAGAAGAGGAAGTAAATTAGAGAGGAAGAAAGATGGAAAAAGAAAAAAGAGAGGGAGAGTAGAGAGAGATGGAAAAGAGGGAAGAGAGGGAGAAGGAGAGAAAGGAGAAGGAGAGGAAGGAGGAGAGGCATGGGAGAGGGAGGAGATGGAGAAGGGAGGGAGAAGGAAGAGAGGGTGAGGGTAATGAGAGAGGAAGAAGGGAAAGGGAGAAAAGAAGAAGAAAGGAAAAAAGAAGAGAAGAAGAGACAGAGAGAGAAAAGGAAGAGAGGGAAAAGTTTAAGACAATCAGGAATGGAATTTCCTGGGCTGACTAGCCCTGCTCCCATCTACCTAGTCCTGGGCTTAGCCCAGTCACAAGGCAAGCCACCACACTGTCTCCAGAGAAAGTCCCCCTGTCCTCTCCTTGGCCTTGCTTCAGTCCAACTCACCATCCCCTTCCCATCCTTCCCAAGAAGCAAGATCAGGAAATCTAATAAGTGATCACTATAGAAATCATTCATTCAGAGCAGGCTAGCTCATTTTCTTCTTACCTGCCCTTTTCCCATGAACCTAAGCAATAGGCTCTGGACACATGAAGAGACACATTTATTCTTATAATCCCCATAAAGGATTCATCCAGAATGATGGGAAAAAGGATGCCCATGGCTGAGGGAGAAAGAACACTCTCCTCACCCTCCACTTCCCCCAGAAGCTCTTCCCTAGGCCTTGCCTCTTGGCCAAGTCACCCTTGCAAACCTTCATTCTCGGCTTTCCATTCATCTAGGAAGCTCCAGCCTCTCCAGCCATACTCTTCATCCTCAAGGCCTGGTTGGAATCCCACCTCCCCCATGAAGCTTTCCCTGCTTACTCCTGCCTTCACTCACCTTTGTCTTCCATAGTTTGTACAAGACACATCAAGACATCAGTGATGGTAACATGTCTATACCTTCCCGATGATATTTCTTTCTCTTCCCTCATTCTTGGCATT
Source organism: Pseudocheirus occidentalis (assembly GCA_028646575.1). NCBI lineage: Eukaryota > Metazoa > Chordata > Mammalia > Diprotodontia > Pseudocheiridae > Pseudocheirus > Pseudocheirus occidentalis. The sequence goes on along the minus strand of CM053598.1, from coordinate 39,873,745 downwards.
TGTTTCTCATCTTTCGTTCTCTCATCACATTTTGGGGGTCTGCGTGGTAACCCCCTTTGGAATCAGATGCATTGGCATCCACATGGCTCATGTAGACCTCCCTCCCCCCTAGACATACATGCTGTTTCCCATGCACACACTCACAGGTGGGATTGCAGGAGGCATGTACACATCTCATTAGGTCTAGGGGAGATTGCTGACGACGGGGTCAGCCCACCTGAAAACTGTTCTCCCTGGGCCCAAATGAAACAGATGGGCATTGATGGTGTTTGCAGAGAAATTAATCAGCCCAGGTTGGCAGCAGTGCCAGCAGCTCCCTGGGCCAGATCCATCCTAATGAATCCCGCACTCCCCGCCTTAATAGCTCCTGACAAGACTAATTTACTCATGTAAGTGATTAGAGCAAGCATTATCACCTTAATTGTTGCTTAAGATGTTTTGGGGGGTGTTCTTCCTGGTAAAGTTCAGGGCCATTTGCACCAAGGTAGGTGAAACGGTCAGTAAAAGTAAGGGTCAAGAACCCTCAAAGAGGCAAAGACTGTCCCTCCCACCATGTTCTTGTTGGTCTTGTCTCTGTGACATCTACCCCCTTCTCTCCACTCAGAGAGTTGCCACCCTAGCCCAGGCCCCTCATCTCCTCTTACTTGAGCTATTTTTTAAAACTCCTGATTATCTTCTTGTCTCTAGTCTCTCTCCAATCCAACCCCACTTCCCTCCCCAAATGATTAAGTGATACTTTTAAAGCACAGGTCTGACAGTGCTACTCCCCAGCTCAAGAAGCTTCTCTGACTCCCTATTGTCTCTCAAACAGAAGGGTTCAGCACTTAATTTTCTCCCAGGCTGATTTCACATTGTTCCCCCTCAGGCACCCAAAATTCCAGACAAACTGGCCAGATGGTCCCTGCACAAACACCATTTCCATTCTATCCCTTTCTATGGGCTGCCCCTGAAGCCTGGAATGTTCTCCCTCTCCACCTCTACTCCTCAGGAGCCATGACTTCCTCCTAATACTCAGCTCAAGGGTCACCAGAACCACCAAGAGACCCTTTCTTTCAAAACAGGAAGAGACCTTTCCATATTCCCTCAGTTAACATGCCCTCAAAATTACTGTGGTTTTTTAAATGTTTGTATAATACATACACACAATGTATATACATATATGTGTGCATATATATATGTATACATGCATTTATGTATGCATACTTGGGTTATATATATGTATGTGTGTCTACTCACGCATATGTATATATGTGTATACACACATATATGTATATAGAATTATTTCTCTGAGACAGCTAGATACCTTAGCTGATAGAATACTGGATTTGTAGTCAGAAAGTTATGAGTATGTATCCTGCCTTAGTTATTAGCTGTGTGACCCCGGGCAAGTCACTCTCATTCAGCATGAGTTTCCTTATCTGTAAAATAAAGATAACAACACTTACTTCAGAGGGTTGTTGTGAGGGCCAAATGAGATAGCATATGTAAAGAGATTTGCAACTTTTAAGTGCTATATAAATGCTACCACTATTGCTACTACTACCATTGCTGCTGCTGCTGCTACTACTACTACTACTACTACTACTACTACTACTACTACTACTACTACTACTACTACTACTACTACTACTACTATCCCCACTACTACTATCAGTTATTACCACTAGACAGCCAGCTTACCTCCATCAGAATATAAGCTGTTTTTAGCATAGTGCCTAATGCATAGTAGGCATTTGAGAAGTGCTTGTTGAATTGAATGGTGCCTATTGTCGGTCTATACAAAAACTCAGACCAACTAGGTAATCAGTAAATAAAGTGAGACATTTATCTGGGGCTGGGAGATTATAATTCGGGACAACCACTGCCTTACTCAGACAGGGATGCCCAGGGAGGAAGGAGAGAACGGGGGCTCTTACAGGGTGGAGTCATGGGAAACAGTAGAAGGGAATACAGACTACATACATAGAACAGCCCAACTATGGGAAGGGACCGTTGTAGAGTGTCCTTGTGATTATCTCTGCCCAGGGACAGGGGTGAGTAGAAACTACTGGAGTATTGGGGGAGGGGAGTCTCCTTGGGGGCAGTTAGAGACAACTGATCAGAGCAGAGATTGCCAGAGGTTGACACTGTGTACAATGGAGCCTCCAAAGTGGGAGTGGGGAGAATGGAGTCAGTGTTATCAAGCTTTGTGATACTGAGATACTGCTTTGTGATAGGACCACTCCAAGGATGTCAGACTCAGCTGACCCTGTGCCTTTGCTACTCAGATAATAAGAAAAGGAAATGAGAATTAAGTAGTCTTAGGACACTACATAGGAGGACAGGGGAATTCCTGGGTTGGGTTGGGTTTTTTTTTTGGTACCTTCATCCAAAGTTCTGCATGCAATTTTTATTTTGTAATTAATGTTTGCTATCATAATATGTATGTGTATATCTACAATTTATATAGTTTGTAAATTCTGTTAACAGAAGGTACAATTGAGTGAGAAGAGTGGGAAGAGGTCCTCCACAGCAATATTCCAAGGTGTCTTTTTCCTTCACAGACAACAGCAACATGCCTGACCCATCCTCAGTAAGAGATGCACTTTGAATTGCTTCTGGTAGATGGGGATCCAAGCTCTCTTACCCATTTCCTGCCTTGTGGGGTACAGTCTGGTGACAGGAAATATTGGGGAAGGATAACTGGTCAAAGACCAAACTCATGATGACCATAGTCTCATTAGCCTCAGGCTCTAGCCATTACCCACCATACAGTCACCTGGGGACAGATTCTGTAGATGTTAGGTCACGGCATGTTTAGAACAAGGAGAGGAAAGAGTCACAGTCTAGAGAGAATGTCACACCACATGAGACAGAAGAGGAAGGGCTACTTAGCTCCTGGATTGTATCTATTGTGCCCAATAAAGGAAATGATCTTCAAACTGGAAAGGTAAGACAGGCAGCACAAAAGAGAACTGAAGCCAAACTTGAGTGAAGAGACAGGATCTGGCAACTTAAAATTTAAAAATGACATTCTCAAGCTTCTGAAAGGACCAGTAGTGAGAGCTCAGTACCATCATCACCTGTCTTTCAGAATATTTCAGATATTTTCTCGTCTTCAGTTTTGTGACTGTCCGTCACAACTATGGATGGTCACAAAGCTGAGGACTAAAGGATATCTTTACTATTTTCAGAAACAGGAAAAGGTTAGACTATAGAGACTAAAAGTCAGTAGGTCTGACAGAAATTACTAGCAAAAATTCAAGGTTAGACTATTGAAACAAAGGTTTTTTGAGTCTTTTTAAAGAAATTTGGTGATTACCTGGAACCCAAATAGGTTCACAGATCAGTAATTATAGCAAACTAAACTCATTTCCTTTTCTGAGAGATTTTATAGGTTGGTAGGTCACAAAAGTATCATAGACACATATTGATTTTGGCAAAGGGTTCAACAAAGTAGCTCATACTGTTCTTTCAGATACAATGGTGAAAACATATGAGCTAGGTGATAGTTCAATTAGGTGGATTCACATTCACTAAAATGTACTTAAACAATACTACCATTTAGTCCAAACAAAGATTGCCCCTGAATATAATCTCTGCCCCTAAATAAGAGAATTTTAATAGAAAAAAATGTAGTTATACTGAAAATAATACCAATCATACTCTGATTTTACACAAGGTCATTGTAAAGGGAGGTAGAGCTAGAGAGGAACGTGGACTAAATTTGCATCAACCAGGCAATGAATAGATGAATATGCCAGTCTGAAAAGAGATCTCTGGTGACATGCTACAGGACTCTATTCTTGGCTCTGTCCTGTATAGCACTTATCAGTAATTTGGATGAAAACTTAAAGGCATGCTCATTAAGTCTGCAGATGACACAAAACTGGGATGGGAAACTAATATACTAATGTAACGGATGACAGGTCCAAGATTCAAAGTGATCTTGACAGATTTGTTGGTTTGGCCAACACAAACGGCATGAAATTAAACAGGGATAAATGAAAACGAAAAAAATTGTGGAAATGAACAGAAAAAAAATGGAAAGGATCAATTTCTAGAATGGAAAAAAATCAATGACATAAGTATGGAATTGGGGAGACCCGGAAATATAGAGGTTCATATGAAAAAGATCTGGGGGTGTGAACTAATCATAAACTTAATATAAGCGTTATAAATATGATAAAGCTGCTACAAATGGTTGTGCAAGCCCTGAAAGCAATAATATTTATTGTACTCTGATGATCAGATCACCTCTTGAAGATCATCCTTTTCTCTAGTCACTTTTTAAAATAACTTTATTATAAATGCAACATTGAGAAGAGACTTTAATTAATCAACAAACCAACCAAACATGGGCTAAATCACCAATTAACCACTCAGACTTGAACCAGTTACATCTTAGTCAGATCTAGAAAAAAAAACCCCACTCTACAACATCATATTAAACATTTTAACAAAATAAGATCAATCCACAACAATGTTTGCTGTGCTACCTTTTGCATTTATTTGCATACTTATGAAACTCTGTCAATTCTGCCTTGATTTTTTTCTTTGATTTTTACTGTATTTTGTTTCGGTCAGTTCTGGTCCTCAGGGGACTCTGCAGTGGTGGATTCCAACCAGAGTAAGGTGAGCAGAGTAGTGAAGGGTCTAGAAACCACCACAGGTGAGGAACAGTCCAAAGAATTAGGCATGTTAAACCTAGAGCAGGCATGCTAGTTATCTTCAAAGGTTCTTTCTTATTCTAAATATTGGAAGGGCTAGCACCTGCGTGAGGGAATGGACTTGTTTTATATTGCTCAAGGGATCGAAGGATTGAGATACAAGGAAAGAGATTTTGGCTCATTCCAATGAGACCTTCTAAATAGAAGAACTGTCTGCCAATGACTTTGGCTATGGGCTTGTTAACTGCTATAGTTAAGACTGGACAATCTGTGCTGAGATACCATGGGAGGGATTTCTGAATGGTTAAAAGGTTGAAATGGGTCTTCAAGGTTACTTTCTACCAAAATTCAGTTCTGATATCATGTAACTCATAACGTCCAATACTGAATTTGGATTATTATTACTGCTGTTGTTGTTGTTGTTATTAGGCTGATTGTGAAAGGAACAGAGCTATTCACAAAGGTGAAAATGTTACTATCTCAGAATGTGTTGGGAGTACTGGATGAAGAATGCTTAGGGAGATCCATATACACACACATACATACATACATACACGCATACACATGCACATATGCACACATACGCATACATATGTGCACACAGATATACACACGTTATATATCTGTGTCTATGCTTGTGACACATGTGACACATATACACATAAACACTGTTAGGAAGTCTTGAACACAGAATATGGAGAGGTCATAAAAGGCATCATAGCACAAGAGATCCTAAGGAATCTAGTAACATTTTGGTGTCTCTGCTTTAAAGGAGGAAATTTAATTTCTTTTTTTTCTTTTTGGAGGGGGGAAAGTAGGGTTATTGGGGTTAAGTGACTTGTCCAAGGTCACATGGTTAGTTTTTGTGTTAAACGTCCGAGGCTGCATTTGAACTCAGTTCCTCCTGACTCCAGGGCCAGTACTCTATTCATGTGCCACCTAGCCACTCCAATTTAATTTCTTTTAGTGAAGAATAGCAGAACAGAAATAACAAATTGGAAAAGGTCTCTAGCAGAGTGCCACAAGGATCTGTGCTTGACTGGATAGGTGGTATGCTTATCAAATTTGCATATCATATTGAATGATGGAATCAAGATCTAAAAATATCTCAGTAAGTAGTAGAATATAAATCCCTTGAAGGCAAGGACTGTTCTGTTTTTTTTTTAATTCCCAACAGAATGCCTTGCACAGAGTTACTACTTAGTAAATATTTGGTCAACTGAATTTAGCTGAAAATATGTCAGAAACAAACGAGATGAAATTGAATAGGGATAAATGTAAATTCTTACAGTCCAGTTCAAAAAATCAAGTTCAAAATTGATTTTGTTCAGTTTTGGAACCATGTTTTAGGGAGGACATTGATGAGCTATTGAGCAACCAGAATGGCAAATGACCTCAAATTCAGAATGGGAGATAGTTAATCTAGGAAAAAAAAAAAGGAGCTTGGGAGAAATGGGGAAGAACAACAGGTATCTTCACGTATTTTGAAGGTCTTTCAGGAAGAAGAGAGACTACATTTATTCTCTTTGATACTAGAAGGTGGAACTAGGAACAATGGGAGGTCATTTCAGAGGCAGAATAAAGTTCACTGTAATGCAAAACTTCTGAACAATTGTTCAAAAATGGAACTGAATGCCTCAGAGACTGGATGATGACCTGGAGGAATGTTGTTGAGGAGATTCATACTCAAGAATAACTTCTAAGGTCTCTTCCAATAATGAGTTTCTGTATGTAAGGGTGATCAGAATATAATAAAAGAGGCATATTAGTTTAAACATGAATATTACCCCAATAGGAATCCCATCAAGTCTCAGTTGGGTCCTCCCTTTCTTTGTCATAGCTGACTCTCCGTGACCCCATTTAATATACTGTAGTGGTTCACCATTTCCTTCTGTAGCTCATTTTACAGATGAGGAAGCTATGACAGAGTTAAGTGACTTGCCCAAGGTCACACAGTTACTAAGTGTTTGAGGCCATATTTGTACTGAGAAAGATAAGTCTTCCTGACTCCAGGTCGGGCCACTTAAAGGCCTCCCTTTCTACTTCTTACAAAATTAATCATGCCTATTGGGTTCTCATGAAAGATCAGTGTTATTGGTCCTTTGTGTCCTAGGAAAAGAGAACCTCACCAGGTTCTGATGACCACAATGTGTGCCACAGCCAGCAGCTATATGGGCTTCATAAGTAACCAAAAGGTTCATTTCAGCAGGCAGGCAGAGCCATTGTAAAACAGTATTTTCCAAACTTCACAGATTACTAGAATATCAATGACTAATAGGAGAGGATGACACAGGAGGAGGAACCAACAGGATCATGGGCAGGGAACCAAAGAGGGAGAAAAAGCCTAGAGGGAAAGGCTGAAGAATGGGGAGGAAAACGTTGAAGAAAAACCATGAGAGGTGGTAGAGTGGTGGTGGGGACAGCCCAGGTCACAGGACCATATATCCAAGAAATGCCATTGGGGTCATGGTCTGGAGGGGAGCACAGATCCACACTTATGCTTAAAATAGACTGGGCTTCGTGTTTTCACACTTCCTTCCATGCCCAGTGCAGGGGCCTGGTATTGGGCAACCTGCTCGGTCTTCTTGGAGGAATACCAGTGTCTTGTTGTCTGCCCCAGGGCCAGTGGGCTGCTATCTCTTGTGGAAGCCAGCCAGCAGAGAACACGGTATTTCCTCCATTCTCTCTCAGTGTGTCTCCATGGCACCCGTCACCATGGCTCTCAAGTAGGACCCAGGTGGGTGACTATCTAAAGAACCTGAATGAATCTCCCCTGAGGATGCTCTTAGCTTCCATGCCCCGCGATGCCTGTTACTGAAATGCACCCACATCCTCACTTTGGGAGTTAGGGAATGGGAGGGAACCCAAGGAAACGGGAAACAGCAGAGCTCTGAGGGCTGAGAGCTTCTCTTGGCACAGCTGTGATTGCTGCAGAAGGGAATTCAGCAGGATCACCCTCCCCCTGCCTGGCTGAGGGAGGCCCATCTTATAAGACAAGGTTCACACTCTGGCCTGTGGCCTCCTCTCTGAACTACAGGATTCTGAGGACGGGAAGCCGTGAAATAACGACAAACTCTGGATCTGGATGGAGGAGACGTGGCTTCAAACCTGGTTCTGATACATACTGTCTGTACAAACTGGTTTGGTCCTCTGTGGGAGTGAAGGATGAACAACACTATGACCTCATCGGTAAACAGGGACAGTAATCCCTACAGAGTCTGCTCCACAGGATCATAAAGGTCCAATGAGATACCTAATAAAAGCATTTGTCAGTCCTAAAATACTACATACCTGTCAACAATTAGCATTAAAATAAGGGAGGAGTTGGAGAAAATGTTCTTCATTTTCCTGTAGACAGTTTCTTCCAGAATCTTAGACTTACCTGCCTATTTCACAGACAGGCCCACGTTCAAGGACAAATTACCCGGGAGAGACACAGAATGTCAGAGTCTTAAGTAACCTCGGGGAGAATCTATTTCAGGCCCTACCTGTTTTTGTCATTCCTGGCAAGGGATCATCTGACTTCCGTTTCATCCAAATTTGTTAATTTTACAGATAGGGAAACTGAGGCACAGAGCGGTTATGTGATTGTTCACAAGTTCACATCTCTAGTTGGTGGCAAAGCTGGGTTTCGAACCCAAGCTTCCTGCCCTCTCACACAGACACTACTTACAAAAGACCAATATGTAAGGCCTAAAAAAAGGGAAAGGGGCCAACATCCCTAGATTTCTATCACCCCACTGAGAAAATTGCTTTTTAGAAATCTTCTTTCAAAACATCTATTAAAGAAAAGCTCTGGGCGAAAAGTTGGTGTTCAAATGAGATAATGTGCATAACATTTTTCACCTTAAAATACTATACATATATGGACAGAGAAGTGGTGCAGTGGACAGAGCACCAGCCTGGAGTCAGGGAGATTTGAGTTCAAATCCAGCCTCACATACTTACTAGCTGTGTGACTCTGGGCAAGTCACTTAACTCTGTTTGCCTCAGTTTCCTCATCTGAAAAATGAACTGTAGAAGGAAATGGTAAATTATTCCTGTATCTTTCCAAAGAAGATCCCAAATGTGGTTACAAGGAGTCAGACATGCCTGAAAACAACATTATGCATATATACTAAGCTCTTATAATTATTCTGTGTCTGAAAGATAACCCCATTTCCTACCCACAAAAAGAAATGATTTTGGTCAGATTCCCCGACAGGCGGCAGTGTGGCTCAGAGGGGCAGACTGAGGCACAGATAGACAGATGGACAAGAGAAGTCTTGGGTAATTAAGAAAGAGAATATGAAGCCCAGTCACAGCTGGTGGTGACTCTCTGCCAAAAGGGACCAGCCAGGCACATGATGACCTCTCTGCAAATGGCTGAGTTATTATATGTGTTTCCTCACTCCAGATATCTTACCTGCCTCCATTTATAAGATTTCAAGAACAATTTCCCAGAGTTGGAAATAATAAATGGCTAGGATACAGGTATGTTGGGGGCACTACATCAGCGGGGTCTATCTGTATACCCTGATCATGGCAACAGGAGAAATACCAACAGGAGAAGAGCCACTTTTATTCCTTTCCAATGGGCACCCATGACCCAGACTTGGTATGTAACCCTGCCCATTGGAACAGCAAAGGTGCATAATGTGGTGTGAGGGCCCCCCAGATTTCCACCTGCTCCCAAATGCATTCCGATCATAAGTAGGTTAGACAATAAAGACATTTTTTGGCAATAAAGACATAAAGGCATTGCCTCCAGAAGGCCCTATTAGCAGTTCTTAACTTGGGGGACACGGAAAATATTGACAACTGCATTTCAATATAATTGATTTGATTGTAATCCTATGTATTTATTTGATGCTTTAAAAATATTATTCTGGGAAGGGGGTCCATAGGGATCCTGATATTGCCAAAGAGGTCTTCAGCAAAAAAAAAAAAAAAAAAAAAAAAAAAAAAAAAAAAAAAGCTTAAGAACACTGTCCTATATAAATTGCAAATGACACCCAGGGGTGACTGTGATCCTCTCTCTTTCATTAACAGAAGTCTATTTATCAGCTAGCTAGTTGATGCCTTGGGCCTTGAGAGTTTGACATCTGGGACAGATAAGTTTCAATAAGGGAGATAAAGAGTAGGGGACATAGACAGGGCAGGCTGGGGACAGAATGAGAGTGTTCGCTTAGGGACAGTGGGCCTAAGGGAGTAGGGAATTAAGAGAAACTGCCCATCAGCTTTTCCCAAGGCTGATTCTCCAGTGTGGCATTGCCTGCCTAGGAGTCTAGCCTACAGAAGAAAACCACTGGAATGGGGACATTTTTGGTCCAGAGAAGAGAAGATTAAGGGGAAATGCAGCAAATGGCTTTCAGTATTTGAAGGGCTGACATTTGAAAAGGGGATTAAACTTATTCTATGTAGCTAGTGAGCAGACCAGTAAGTCCAAGTTATAAGTAATGCTATCTTAGCTCAGTAGAATGAGGAATGGTTCTAAGAGTCAGAAGCAAAGCCATCAGGTCAGCTCTTAAGGGAGTGAGTTGCCTGTCACTGGAGATGGTCAATCAGGATATGAATAATCATCTCTTAGTAATGTTAAATACACATAGAATTCCTGTTGAGGATGGTGGTTGGACCAGAAAAGCGGTATCTAGTGGATAAGGGTGCTAGTCACAGGAACCAGGAGAACCCCGAGATCAAATGCTGACCCCAACATTTACTAATTACATGATTACAAGCGAGTCACTTAAGCTTCTCTAAGCCTCAGTCTCCTGATCTGTAAAACAGACATGATAACCATAATAATTAACTCACAGGGTTGCTGTTCACAAAAAAATGAGAGTACGTGTTAAGTTCCTTGCAGACCTATATTAATGTGTTATTATTAGGTGATTCTGAAGGTCTCATACAAATTTCAGACCCTCTCCACAAATCCATAAGTCCACCCTAGGGTTTTAGCACTTACCCACTGGTGTGTCCTCACTGATCAGCAGGTATGTGTCAAAGAAATGGTTGATGAAAAAAGGTAGCCGGTTCACCTGACCTAGAATCAGAGGGAAAAAAATGAGTCACCCAAAAACCTATTGAACACGTTCTATAAACTGAGGCCAACTTTGTGCCAAAGGATCCATTGAAATGGGAGGCAGGAGATTAGGAAAGCTAACTGAGTGGCATGGAACCGTTAAATATTTGTGCTAGCTCTTTATAGCCCTTGGATCAATAGATTCATTTGAAAGATGAAGCCCAGAGAGATGAAGGAACTTTCCTAGGCTGATTACGGTGACAGAGCTGGGACTAAACCCTAGATCTGCCAGCCTGGGTTTGTCTTTTTCTACAATACCACACATAATATCATAAGCAAGCCGACACACCTCACTGAGCTGCTCTAAAGACATAATAAGTGCTTTGAGCTGCTCAAAAGAAAATGTCAGGTCTTCTGGGGAAGGGGGCAGGGGCAGGGACCATCAAGATGCCAGGAGGAAGGACTCACTCTGAAGCCAGGGTCTAAGTCCTCCTGCACTGAATGACTGTACTCCTTCCTCGTCACCCATAGAATTCCCACCAATGAGCCTCTTTCCCCCTTTTCCAAAGAAAAGCAGGTCTCCAGCGGGGAGACAAGGCCATTTTCCCTTCCTGTTTTCAGCATGAAGGGCCCTGAGGGAGCGGAAGCACTAGAGGCCAGGGAGAAGGCAATTATTGTTTTATCGCATGATTAATAATGTGCATCGTTCCCCACGGCTCACAGCATTCTGCTGTGTCAGCTCGATCCCTGACAGGTCGGCCTTGGGTTTTTTCTTTTCCATTTTTCCTTCCATTCTGACCTATGAAACCTATTGGCCCTAACCCCTGATGCCCATTATCTAGACCTCTGGAGGGGCAAGGCACCTCTCCCCACCACCCCAGGAGACAACTCGATCCCCATGCCTTTGTTTCCCCTGCTGAAAAAGGGAGAGCACCAAGAAGCACCTCACCCAGTATGGGCAGTGCCAGCCAAGTGGCATTTCATGACCTCAGATTGCAATTGGCCTCCTGGTGGGTACAGGATGCTCTGCTTAGGGCAGAGATGACAGAGTCCACACACAAGGGTATGTACTGACAGATAGACAAACATAAAAGCCCTAGGAAAAAAACTAAAGGCAGCCCAGGCCAAAAAAACGAGCGAACGGAGATGGAGAGAGCTAAGGCCAGGGAAGGAAAGGGGGGTGGGGACAGCAGAAATACTGCCCCAAATAGCTCACATAGGAAGCACCTGACGATTCTCTCCACTTTACATTTACCTTATCTGAGTGCGGTTGCGTATTATTAAAAACTTAAAACTACACCAAGGCATTTGGGACACCTTGCATATTGTCTCAAGTGATCCTCACAACAGCCCTGTGAAGTGAGAGATGTTTTTAATCCCTATTTTTCCAAGTAAGGAAATGAAATCTCAAAGATCAAGTGACCTACCCAGGGTGACCTGGTAAGCATCCGAAGCAAATCTTCCTGAGTACAAGGCCACCTCACAACGGAAGGTAGCAGGTGGGGATGCAGGGCAGCTACAGGGGGCAATGGAGAAAGCACTGGGCCTGGAGTCAGGAAGACCCAAGTTCAAATTCAGCCTCAGATGCTTCCTGTGTGACCACAGGCAAGGGATTTAACCCCTCCATTTGCCTCATCTGTAAAATGAGCTGGAGAAGGAAATGGCAGACCACGCCAGCATCATTGCCAAGGAACGACCCCCAAAAAGCCAGACCAAACAACAACCACAAAGTGAGAATGTGGTAGGAGTGGCACAGGACAGAGAATGAGGCTAATATAGACTAGGGAAGGGAAGTAGGAAGAGAAGGAGGGACCGAGGCCTTGTAGGATGGGGAAAGGACTGGAAAGGAGCATGGACAGAAGGTGAGGGTAGGGAGAAGTGGAGCCAAAGAGATTCCAGGCCCAAAGGATCACAGACTGAGATCTGGGAGGAGCCTTACAAGCCAAGACACTCACCTCCTCCATTTTACACATAAGGACACTGATGCAAGTTAAGTAACTTATTCCAGAGTCACACAGCTAGTAAGTATCAGCGGCAGGACTTGAATCCAAGTCTTCCTGATTCTAAATCCAGTGCACTATTCACTTATTCAGCACTGCCTCTCCAGGAATGACTGATGGGGATGGGGATATGAGGATGGGGGGGGGGATATGGGGATATGAGGATATGGGGATAGGGATGAGGGGTGATGGATGGGGCTGAGGTAAGGGTTTGGGGATAACGGAAGACAAGGGAGAGGTCTGATAACTGGGCGATAAATGAGGAAGAGGAGGAGGAAGATCACACAGGAATGTGTCACATCAGACAGCTGGGGTCACACTGTGGAAAAGAATTGGGTCCATCCTGAGCCCCACCCAGAACAGCCCAATCACTGGAAATTAAAAGCTAGAGAAGAGACGGCTTGTTTGTAGTGACAGGCACTGTTTCCCAGGGCACAGGCCAGTAATGGGAGCAGACCGTGGTCTGATCCAGGACCCCAGAAGGGAAAACACCCATTTGACTTTGGATCCAATGGGAAGGAGAAGGCAGGCAGGTGGGAGGGTCCCTGCTGCTTCCTGCTCCGTTTCAGCCCCACGTCCAAGCTCCATCCCCTGCTTTGGTGGGTAGAGACGCACAATAATCATTAGCTCCTCATGAGTGCACAGGGACCCAGCTCGGCACAGCCTGGGCACGGCTGACCTTGGGCAAGTCACATAACCTCATGGAGCCTCAGTTTCCCATCAGTGAAATGTGGCACCCTCCAAAAGATGCTGACTAGATAGAACCCGAGTCCTTTTGTTCTATCCTTGGGTTTTTGTCTCAGAATCTGGGCATGGTGACGAGACCAAGATGTAAAGCAGACAGATCAGAGATGTCAGGGAGGAATTCAGAAGTGGGTTTTGTTGGAGGGGGGAAGGAGGAAAATTGCCTGCAGCAGCCGCGTTCATTTTTTAATTTTATTTTAAAGGGCCTGCCAATAATCAGGTGCTGAGAGCTCTGCACGGGCGGATGGGCAGCAGTTCTCGGACATCATGTGCCACATACCAAGCAGATCTCTGCATCACTGGACTAACTGCCCAAGCCTTCTGCCAGCCCTCGCCTCCCTCAGAAGGCTCTGTGGCCTTGAGCTTTGAGTACTGGTGACTGAGATGAGGAGTAAAGTATGTTGGTCAGTGATGGGAGGGTTCCCCCCTATTTATACCCAACCACCTCATCTCACACTAAAATGGATGCATTCAAAGTTTGGAGTGTCTGACTTGATAGAGAATGCACCCACAGAATGACATCAGGCCAAAACAAAATTCTAGAAGAGGGCTATGAGTGTAGGGGTTAGGAAAGAAGGGGTAGCCAGAAGTCAGAAGCATCATCTGTAAGAGACACTGGGGCATGCATCAGAAGGTCAAGACTAGGTTGGCATTTTCTCAAATTGAAGAGTCCATAGGAGGCATCTGACTCCTTAAATAATTCTGCCCAAGATTCTGGCTTCTTGGCATTGTATCCAGCCTGCTATGGAGAGAGGATTCTACTTCAAGAGCGACTCCAAGTGCATTTTTTAAAGAAGCCAAAGCCAAATATGAATATGGAGCTTGGTAGGAAGGTCCAATCTCAGCCCCTCTCCATAAGGAACATAAATGCATGTAGAGTATGGGCAGGGTATGCAGCCCAGTCCATCCTCTGTGCACGCCAATGAGAAGGTGTTCCAACGTGGCTGGAGCAAGGAACGATCTTCAGTTAGACAGGAAAAATGAAGCCTCAGGGAGGAAAGGATTAATTGCTGGGCTTTGGGATCTGTTTCACTATACTATGCATAAGAAATGGCATTAAAAGGTCAGCAAGACTTTGGAAGTCAAGACTTCTGAAAGACATAAGAATTTGAAGGATTGGAGTGATAGGACAGACTTGCCTGAGATTACATATAGCAGCGGTTCTCAACCTGTGGGTCACGACCCCTTTGGGGTCGAAAGACCCTTTCACAGGGGTCACAGGGGTCTCCTAAGACCATCAGAAAACACATATTTCCGATGGTCTTAGGAACCAAGACACCTCTCCTCTATCCATCTCCAGGCAGATCTGCCCACATGCAGATCCGTCCACATACAAGTATTACAGGGTCACGGCATTAGGAAGGTTGAGAACCACTGACATATAGGATAAATTCAGTTGAATACAATTCAAGCATTTATTAAGTGCCTAACGCGTGCATGGAACTGAGTTAAATGCATAGAGATAATAATGAAAGAATGAAAATCACTCTTCTGATCTCTTCAAGGCAGGGGCGGGAGGGGGCAATATAAGTAGATACAACATAAAAAAGGAGGCAGGAACCTTAGAATCTGGAAAATCTGGAAGAGATTCCCTCAATAGCTCACACATGTGAGCTGACCCTTGAAGACATTTAGGGAGCCTAATGGAGTCTGGTGAGGTAGGAGGCCGTTGAAGGCAGAGAGGGCAACATCTGGACAGGGACAGGGGCATGAGCTGGACTGCCTGGTTTGGGGGCAGCCAAAAGGGCAATTTGGCTGGACCATAGGGTAGCAAATACAAAATAACTCACTGGCTGAGCCAGCTCCTTAAGGCCAGTCCCATGACCTAGGCAGCTAGGTGGTGCGATGGATAGAGCACTGGGCTCAGAATCAGAAAGACTCATCTTTAGGAGTTCAATTCTAGCCTCTGATTTTTACTAGCTGTGTGACCCTGGGCAAGTCACCTAACCCTGTTTGCCTCATTCTTCTCATCAATAAAATAAGCTGGAAAAGGAAATGGTAAACCACTTTGCCAAGAAAACTACAAATGGGGTTATGGAGAGTCAGACAAGACTGAAGCAATTGAATAACAACATTGCCCAGACAACAGTGATCCAAATAGTCCTTTTCCCAAATCAGTAATTGCTGCAATAATGAGAAAGGGAGGAATAGCGAGTGATTTAGGACATGAAGGTCATAAAAAGGCTATTAGAGATGGCAGCCAGAGTGTGTTCATTTCCACTGGAAACCAAAAAACGAAGACTGACCAAAGCTTCATGAGGTCCAGGTAGACCAGCAGCCTCTGCTGACAGAACAACAGACTGTCAAGGCAGACCCTTGAGGCATACTCCTACCCAGAGACAGAATGAATGGAATGACCATCTCAGGTAAATCCTTCATTTATTTTCATACTGTGATGGAGGGATATTAGTATCAAGTCAAAAATCAAAGCAAAGAACTGGCATTGTTGTGCCTTGTTCAATTTTAATTAGTAATTAACTAATATTTAATTAATAAAGAAAATTAGTATCAAGTCAAAAGTCAAAGCAAGGAACTGGCACTGTTGTTCCTTGTTTAATTTTAGTTTGGCATCTCTGGGTCACCCTCAACACCTTTTTAGCATTTGTGGCAAAGTGATGCTCCTAAGGAGCAGGCAGGGGCCCCTGCTCTGAAAGTTGGCAGGGTCTTAAGTTATAGAAATGCAGAAGTCTATCAGTCAACCAACAAGCATTTATTAAACATCTATCATTCACTGCCAAGGTGCCATGTTGGCACTGGGGATAGAGATACAAAGATGAAGTTCCCTTACCCTCAGTCAAAGGATTGGAAGCTGAAAGCAATAACTCAACAAGGCTCAACAATAACTCAACAATAACTCAATAACTCAGAAAGTTCTCTAGGTAACCAGAGCCATCTTGCTACTTAACTCAAGCAAGAGCTCACCTCTCTGGGGTCATCGCTGGGAGGGTCTCACTAAGAGCTCATACTAGTATCATAGCAATGAGGCTTAAGCCAAGAGGTCTAGCTGACTCTGGGGTAGCTAGGTGGTGCAGCGGATAGAGGCAGGAAGACTGAGTTCAAAGCCAGTCTCAGACACTTACTGGTTGTGTGACCTGGACAAGTCACTTAATTTCTATCTTCCTCATTTTCTTCATCTTTAAAATGATTCAGAGAATAAAATTGCAAATTGCCCCCAATATCTTTGCCAAGGAAACAACAAAGAAATCAGACACGATTGAAATAACTAAAAAAACAGCTCTCTAACTCCTAGGCTGGTCCACTTATCTGCTAGGCAATGCTGACTTTCTAAAAACATTAAGGGGTCCAGAATTTTTTTGTGGCTCTACTCTCCTACTACCCACAAATGATGCATCAGTAGATGATAAGACCTAAAACCTGTTCTATGATCTAGGGTCAGTGATCACCATCCTGTCAGCACATCACAGCTCTCCCCTCCTCATCACTAGCCTCACTGGGGACAATTGGGCCCAGAAATCCACATGCAGGTAAAGGATGGAGCACAGTCATTGGGTGAAACTAGAAATCATCACATCTCCTCCCCCAACCCGAGCAGGGTCCCCCAGTGACAAGGGGGACATTTGACTGAGATGTCATCAGACAACTGGAACAACAGACTGCTTCCTCCAGGAGACTCTGCCAAAGCTTCAAGTATGCTTGGACATGTGTCCAAGGGCCATCTTGGGCAGAACCTGCCCTGTCTGTTCTCCATCAGAAGGTAAGGAATGAAATGACTATAAACATGGCCCAAATTTTTAGGGAATCTAGATAAAACCATTTAAGTTTAAAAATGTAATTTAAAATATTTTAAAGGATTCATACCAGTCTGCCTTTTGGTGAGGTTGGGGGGGGGGCAAGAAGGAAACATCTGCCGGTGCATTTAGGGTGAACAGGCCCTGAAATAACTACATTTGGCCCCAATCCTAGGAAAACAGTATGAAGACAGCAGAGCCAGGGAAAGTATAAGGGGGAGACTGCATTAAGTTCAGTGAAGTGGGCTTTATGAAGCAACTAAAGGGGAGCAGTGTCAGGAGCCATAAATGATTTTGGGTCCATAAAGGACAAATCACTGAAGCTTGGCTTGGCTGCTCTGGGAACTGGCTGTTCCTGACAATGAGCTGAAGAGAATCCAAATATCAGTGGAAGTAGAACAATGGGCTGTGGATAAGGAAATGGATTCTCTTTGGGGGTTTTAGGCCAAGTTAAAAGATTCTGGTGCAATAAGGGACCTCAGGGGCCTTTTAGTCATAAGACCAAAGGCTCAGAGAGCTAGACTTGGAAGTGATCTCTGGAGCCATCCGGTGCAACCTCCTTGGTTTGAAGAGGAGGAAATTGAAGTCCAGGAAAGTTATATGACTTGCCCAAGGTCACACAAGACAAGATCAGGACTCGGTTTCGCTAATTCCAGAAGACAGTCTGTCCTAAACCCATGACTCTAGGATGCTTCCTTGGACAGGGAGCCATGAAATGAGTGGAGTTTTTGTGTCATCCTACCAGGAATGGAGCTTTTCCTAACTCTTCCAGTTAATTACGTCAGCAAAATAGGAGGTGGGCAGAGTTGGGGCCCACAGAGAACAAACTAGGAGCAAACAGGGGTTCTGGCAAGAGACCCATAAAGGAAAAGTGGTACATTGTGGCTTTCCTGACCCAAGATGAAGGCAGTACCCTGTTGGGGGTTCTAAGCTAAGTGGATAAAGTGTCAAACCTGGAGCCAGGAAAAGCAAAAGAGTTCAAATCTGGCCTCAGACACTTACTAGCTATATGACCCTGGGCAAGTCACTTATCCCCATCTGCCTCAGTTGCCTCATCTATACAATAAGCTGGGGAAAGAAATTTAAAACAGCTCTAGTATCTCTGCCAAGAAAAGCCCAAATGGGGCCATGAAGAGTTGGATAGGACTGAAACAATGAAATAGAAGCAAAATCTTAGGACTTAGCCATTGTCACGGGTCAGTTAGGACCAAGGGGCTCTGGAAAGAAATCCTGCCTCTAGGTTCAACCACACACGATTGCTTCACATCGCTCTGACTCCTTGTCCCTTACTATATACATTTTAAGTTCTATTCTTGTCCTTTTAATCCCATCCTAAATAGGCTTCAAGGAATTTAGACCAGCAGGCCTTAAAGCAGCATCATGGGAGAGAGCTGCCAGAGATGGACCTGGCTCAAGTCAGATACTCACTGGCCATGGGATTAGTGGGGCAGCAGCCATTTGAATTCTCCGAGTCACTACCATTTAGTCATCTGTAAGATGGGAACAACAATGAAAAAGGAGGTGGCTTGGTGGTAGATATGGTGCAGAGTGGTAGAGTAAGGAAGACCTGTGTTCAAATCCAACCCCAGACACTAGCGGCGTGACCCTGGGTGAGTTCTTTAACCTCCCTTTTTAGTTAGTGAGTACTTTTTAAGCACCTTCTAGGTACAAGGTGCCGTGCTAACAAACACAAAACAGTCCTTGCTCTCTAGGTGCTCACAGTCTAATGGAATAAACTACATAAAAACAAGGATGTACCAACAAGCTACAAACAGGATCCACTGGGGGTCATCTCAGAGGGAAGGCACTGAGATTAAGGAGGACTGGGAACAGCTTCCTGTAGAAGGTGGGATTCCAATCAAGGTAGCTAGGAACAGGAGATGCAGAGGGAGATATTTCCAGGCTTGAGGGGACAGTCAATGAAAATTCATGGAGTCAGGAGATGTTGTGTCTTGTTCACCACCTTGAAGGAGGCTGGAGTCTCTGGAACCCAGTGTGGAGGGGAGCAAAGAGTTCTGGAAAGGGCAGAAGGGAATGGGTGGTGAAGGACTTTAAAAGCCAAACAGGATTCTGGATTTGATCCTGGAGGCAATAAAGAGCCACTGGAGTTTACTGAATGAGGGGTCTTCCTGGTTGGACACAAACTTTAGGAAAATTAATCTGAGAGGAGAGTGTCAGGCAGGAGCTGGCATGAGGTAATGAGGGGCCCTCTGCAGAGTGATGGCAAATTCAGAGGAGAGAAGAGGGCATATATGAGAGATGTTAAGGGGGTCAAAATGAGAGGAGGACCTGACAATTGATTGGGGGTCAGGGAGAGAGTGGGGAGCTGAAGATGACCCCTAGGTTACAAGCCTGGGTGACTGATAGGATGGTAATGCCCTCTACAGCAGCAAGAGAATTAGGAAGAGGGGAACATTTGGAGAGGAAAGATAACTAGTTCAGTTTGGGATGTGTTGGGTTTAAGATGTCTATGGAAATTCCAATTAGTCTAAGAAGTCCAATAGGCAGTTGAAGATGTGAGACTGGAGTTCAGGAGACAGGTTAGAGCTGGACGAACAGATCTGAGAACTATCTGCTAGGAAATGGGGATTCAATCCATGAAAGCAGTTGATGTAATAGTGTAGAAGGAGAAGGGAACAGGACCCAGGACAGAGCCTTGGGTTAGTGAAGCCATGGTTAGTGAACCTGACCTGGATGAAGATCTGGCAAAAGAAACTATAGAGGAATGGTGTGAAAGGAAGGAAGGCAACCACAGAAATCTGGAAAGAAGAGTATCAAAGAGAAGTGGGTGATGAACCGTGCTAGTCTGCAGAAAAGACAAGAAGTACCAGGAACTAGAAAAGGTCGCTAGACTCAGCAATTAAGGGATCGCTCATTACTTTGGAGAGAGCCATTCCAACTGGATGATGAGGTTGGAAGGCAGACCACAGAGAGCTGAGAAAAATAAGTCAGTCTTCTCAAGGAGTTTAGTGATGAACAGGAGGAAAGACAGGGGACAGAGACTGGAGGGATCACTTGAGGGTTTTTTGAACATGGAGGAGACATGAACTTTAGTTTCCTCATCTGTGAAATGGGGATAATGATAGCACCTACCTTACAGACTTAAAGCAGGGATGAAAAGAGGTAACACGAAGGGCTTTGCAAAGCTTTAAGCACCATATAAATGTTAGCCATTATTATGAACGTCTCAATAGCTCTACTAGAATACTTTTCAGTGTTGTTCTGAGGCTCAGATGAGAAAAAGCATATAAAGTGTTTTGCAGACTTTAAAACCCAGTTATGAGTGTCTAATGATTATGGTAGTGATGATGTCACCTAGCCCAACTCTTTTATTGGGCAGATGAGGAGCCTGAGCACCAGAGAGGTTAAGTGCTTTGCCCATGGCAGCAGAGCAGGAACCCCAGACTCAATGTTCTTTCCATTAACCCCAGAGCTTCTCTCTACAGGCTGCCTCAGTTGTGGCTCAGACCTAGAATGAGAAAGAGGAAAGAATGCTTGACCTAGCAAAAGTTGAAGGTGGTAGCAAATAAGGGCCAGAACGCAAAGGCTCGACAAACTATCCCTGCCCCCTACCAATTGCTTGAACTATCTGTTAGAGAGATAAAGACAGGCACACGGACAAGTTAAGACTGTGATGGGTGGCACCGTGGATGAAGTGCTGAACCTGAATTTGGAAGACCTAAATTCCAACCTGACCTCAGTCACTTACTAGCTGTCCAGTCTTGGGCAAGTCATTTAATCTGTCTGTCCGTCTCATTTAATCTGTCTGTCTCAGTATCTCCATATGTAAAATGGGAGGAGAGTAATCATAGTGCCTAATGTTCAGGATTCTTGTAAGGATAAAATGAGATTTTTGTAAAATACTTTGTGAATCTTAAGGTGCCATGCAAATAATGGCTATCATGATCATCCTCGTTCTCATCTCTCCGAGAAGCTGTGAAATCATCAGACGTGTTCCCCACTTTTCATTGTGTCTCATGAATGACTCATGACATCCCTGAGACCAGTGGATCCTCCTCACAGCAGAAGAGATCAAGTTGGGTTATCAGGTGGTCTGGAGGACACAGAAAGGGCTGAGGGGGGGAGCAGGGAAAATATTAGAAGACTGGGTGTGCAGAGATAGAATCCAGATAAGGCTGACCCCTATAACATCATGTAGATGGAGAAGATGAATACCACATGGTCCATTAAATCTCATCATGCTAGAAAGGGGAATGAAGGGTATGAGAAGGGGCCAATTACAAAGTTACACTCAGCAGGCTATAAACTTGAGTGAAATGAACTCTTTCCAGTTTGCTCACTTTCCAGGAGTTCACTCACCTACTGGAGCAGCACCGCATAGAAATACCATGAAACGGCAAGGTAGCTCTCCTAGGTAGAGTGTAAGCTTCCTGAGGACAGAGACCTCTTTCATTTTAGTGTTTGTCTTTCCAGGCTTTTACACAGATGTCTGGCACAAAGCATACTTAATAAGTACTTGTTGAAATGCTGAAATACAGTAGAGATGGGGTAGCAGGGGAGGGATCTAGAGGCAAAACCTACTTTATTCAACACCCCATTCCAATTTGTTTCTTCAACAAGTTAGCAGATGGAAAATGGGAAAGCTTCCTGTATACAACAGAAGCAGAGAAAGGAGCGTAGAACATAAGGATCAGCAGGATCAAGTGTCCTGGGACCAGGGTGGAATGGGTAGGTTGGATTTAACTGGCAAGAGTGAGGGCAGGAGCCACCAGATCTGTATCCCAAAGAAATTTTTTAAAAAGAAAAAAAAGGACCCACATGTGCAAAAATATTTGTAGCAGTTCTTTTTGTGATGGCTAAGAATTGGAAATTGAGGAGATGTTCATCAATTGGGGAATGGTTGAATAAGCTGTAGTATATGATTGCAATGGAATATTATTGTGTGATAAGAAATGATGAGCAGAAGGATTTCAGAAAAACCTAGAAAGGCTTTCAAGAACTGATACAAAGCAAAGTGAGCAGAATCAGGAAAAACATTGCATGCAGTAACAGTAACATTGTACTATGATCAACTGCAAAAGATTTGGCTGCTTTGATCATTACGTGATCCAAGACAATTCTGAAGGACTCATAATGAAAAACGCCATCTGCTTCCAGATAAAGAATTGATGGAGTCTGAACACAAATCAAAACAGACTATTTTTCACTTTCTGTACTTTTTGTAGATGGTTTAGTTTTTTTTTAATTTTTTGGTCTGTGTTTGCTTTCACAACATGACCAATATGGAAATATGTTTTACATGACTGCACACGTATAACCAATATCAACTTGCTTGCTGTCTCAGAGATGGCAGGGAGAAGGAGGGCGGGAGAGAATCTGGAACTCAAAATTTAAAAAAATGAATGCTAAAAATTGCTTTTCTATGAAATTGGAAAAAACAAATATTAAAAATGCAAAAAAAATTTCTTTTGAAGAGCTAGGACAGATGATACTCAAGGTGGGGGTGGGATTGAGGATAAGATTTCAAATTAAACTGCAGTACATTCCACTGAGCTACTCACACAGAAGTCCCAGGGTGCCTTAGCCTACAGCTGGGACTGGAGTGTGTTGTGACTCCATAGGACAATATCAGCCAGATTAGATAGAAACAAGGAAAGAATCAAGGAATTGGGCTGGGCAGGCAAGTCTCCCAACTAGGGGAGCAGAGTAGAACAATGAGTTAGTGGCTTCTACCTTCAAGGTCAGGGATTCAGTTTTTTTCTTTCTGGAAGGGGGAAGGAAGGGAAATTAGGGTTAAGTGACTTGCCAGAGGTCACACAGCTAGTAAGTGTTAAATGTCTGAGACCAGATTTGAACTGAGGTCCTCCTGACTCCAGAGCTGGTGCTGTATTCACTGTACCACCTAGCTGTCCCAAGGTCAGGAGTTCTTAACCTGGAGGCTGGTTGCAGGGATATGCACATACATACAATATACATATATGTGCGTGTATGTGTATATATGTGTGCGTGTCATATGCATATATATATACATCACAATATGATGCATTTCTTTGTAACCTTTCATATTTTATTTTCTGCATTTAAAAATATTATTCTGAGAAAGGTCCCACAGGTTTTTCTGGATGCTTTCAAAGGGTCCATGGTCCAAAAATAGTTAAGAACTCCAACCCTGCTCTGCTGTGGAAATGCTTGGTGGTCTCTCTCTCTCTGTCTTAATTTCTTCCCTATGAGGAATTGCACCCTGGATTTATGGGCCACCTTTCAGAGATCACTCCTACAATCATTGCATCACTGTAAAATGGGGATTTGAAACCTTTTTTGGGTCTTGTGCCCCTCTGGTAGGCAGTCCAGTGAAGCCTCTCAATGCCCTCTCAGAATAATGTTTGTGGACTACATCTATAATGAAAGGAAATGCACATTTTCAGTTAGAGGTTAGTGAAGATAAAGAAGTGGGTTTTTTTTTCCCCATCCAAATTCATGACCTCCCTGACATCTATTTTCAAACCCAGGTTCAGAGACCCTGCTATAAAGAATGCATTTATTTAAATGGAGTTCTAAATAATATTTAAAGGCACGTGAGAAGCTCCTCTGGGGCTTTCTCCTAGGGGAAGAAGGCAGGTTGGCTGCTGTGCCCAAAGGAAATGGGGCCTCCTGTTCCCCATGGCTGCCTCTGCAGGCATGTTTGGTGGTGTCTCTATGCACGCCTGGGCTCAGAATCCTCCCAGGAGAAGCCCCAGCCCTCCACAATGCTCTAGACTACACACCTGTTGCCTTAATCCCACACCCAGACCCAAATTGCTTCCCTTGCTGTCCGGGTTTCATGGAGGAGGGATAGGGTCACATCACAGAGGTCAGCCTCTCCTGCTAAATGCACTGGAGTAGGTGGGGGGAAAGAGGCAGGATCTGGCCTTTCACAAGAAGAGGATGCCCTAGGCAGATGGATAGAAAATGATCTTGGGGTTCACACCTGCTCCAGAGAAAACGGAAGCCCACTGTACCAGAAGCAATTCTCCCCTTCAGAGCTTAAGAGTAACCTGACTATCCCTCCTGGTTTGCCCTGGAGTGCAAGTCCTTGGGGAAAACAGGTATTTTTAGCTCCATATTGTAGAGAAGTCTGAGACCCAGCAGTAAGCATCTTGTTTAAGGTGACATGGCGAGGTGATGATAAAACAGAGGCCAGAATGCACAGATTCCCAGGAGTCACGGGACATGCCCATCTGGTGTGATCACATATCAGTCTGAACTCTTGACCATTTAGGTCATCAGCCTTGTCCCTAAGCTCAGACCAGTCACAAACAAAGAAAGGATGAGACTTACCCCAGCATCCAGAATTGACCACGAAAAGCCAGAAGAAGAGGTGGCTGGTGGGAATGTGGCACTTCATGTTTCCTGAGGATAAAGAAAAGGAAAAGTAAGAATTGTTGGACAGCTGGGTGACCCAGTGGCTGCCACCCCCAAGCCCACTTGCCAGCAACTAGCAGGAGAACTGGAGGCGATGGGGACAAGGGAAGAACAAGAAATAGGGATAGAGAGACCAAGGCTGAAGTCAGCTTGGGAGGATAGTCATGGGAAAGAGGGTAGAAGGGAAAGAAGGGGAAGGGCCAAGCAACTCGAAGTCATGGGATGTTAAAGGCAGGAGGCATCTTAGAGAACAGTAGTCCAGCACCCCCAATTCACAGATGAGGACACTGAGGTTAAGAGAAGGAAAATGATCTGATAATGTTCCCACAGCTAGTTCGTGGCAGCTTTGTTTAACAATGAATGAGCAAACAATGACAGATGGGGAAGCTCTCCTTTGGGAGAGTCTAGGAAGGGAGCATGGTGTCAGGTACAAAGCAGAGGCTTACTAGTTAATAGTAATTAATGGCGCTAGGGGGCACCATAGTGCACAGAGCGCCAAACCTGGAGTCAGGGAGACTCATCTTCTTGAGTTCAAATGTGACCACAGACACTTACTAGGTGTGACCCTGGGCAAGTCACTTAACCTTGTGTGCCTCAGTTTCCTCACCTGTGAAATAAGCTGGAGAAGGAAATAGCAAACCACCCCAGTGTCTCTGCCAAGAAAACCTCAAGTGGGTTGAGTTGAACACAGAGCCTAACACAACAAAAATGACTGAACAAATATTTATTTCAGGGTGGCTAGGTAGCACAGTGAGTAGAGCACTGGTCCTGAAGTCAGGAGGACCTGAGTTCAAATCTGACGTCAGACACTTAACACTTACTAGCTGTGTGACCTTGGGCAAGTCACTTAACCCCAATTACCCTACAAAAAGAAAAAAAAAACAACCCCAAACCCAAATATTTATTTCTCTACCCCCAAGTTAGTTTGTTGTTACTATGTGTAGATTAACATTTCCTCAAGGCATACATGTTATATCCCCAGGTGAATGTAATCTCCTTGAGGGTGAGGAGTTTGTTTTCTTCCCTTATATTGTATGACACCTAATAGGTACCTTCAAGTAAGTACTTAATGCTTATTGAACTGATTGAAATTCATTTATATTTATCGGAATGGAAGTGTGGTGGGATGGAAAGAGAAGGGGCTTGAGCCCTTGGAGGCCCTGGCCCATGGCTTGTCATTCTCAGGATCCCTCTGGAGAGGCTGGCTTTGGGGTTCAGCCTCTGCAAGGAAAACTCCCCTTGACCACCCCTTTCTATACTGTTTTGGCCTTCAAAGCTCTTCAAAATCTGGCCTCAACAAACTTTTGTATCCTCATGACATATTCCTCCCTTTCATTCACAGCCTGGGCCAGAGGTACTGGCTTTGTGACTGTAGCTCATGCAGGCCCATCCAGCTTCCTCTTTGTATTCTCTGAACCAAACAAAAGGCCTGACACATGAAAAGAATTTATTAAACGCTTACTGATTGGACAATGTCTTGCAGCACCATGTTTGATCACCTCAATGGAGCCTGCCCCAAACCCTGAGATACAAAAGGGGAGCACTGTGGCACCTTTGCTATGTGGAGCAGCCCACTATGGAGTGCTGCTCTCCGCAGAGAACCCCAAAGAATAACTTCTTCTATTCACCACCCTAAGCGTTCATTCATTCATTCATTCATTCATTTGTTTGTTCATTCATTCATTCAGCATGTATTAAGGACTTTTTTTTTCTTTTTGGAGAAGGGAAGGCAAGGCAGTTGGGGTTAGGTGACCTGCCCAAGGTCACACAGCTAGTAAGTGTTAAGTGTCTGAGGCCAATTTGAACTTAGGTTCTCCTGACTCCAGGGTTGGTGCTCCATCCATTGCACCACCTAGCCACCCCTATTAAGGGCTTTCTATGTGCCAGGCCCTACGGGACGCACTGGGGTTCACGGACAAAAACAGTAGCTTCCATGTTATTGGTAGGGTAGGGATGAAGTAATACAGAATGTATGTATATGAGCTTTACATATGCGTACTGGCTATACATAAATACTCATGCTACAACCACATATGTGTGTGTGTGTATATATATATATATATACATATATACATATATATGTCTATTTAGAGCCAGAACCCTAGTCCTTCTCTGGGTTCTCAAGAGGTCAGAATGAGTCACCTAGAGGCTTCTAGAGCTCTAGTGAGGAGGGTATGGGGGAAAGCTAAAAAAAGGTGAGAAGTCCATGAGAACACAGGAAAAAGCCCTGGTTGGCAAGTCTCTGTCTCCTCGCCTGTTGCACACGGCACCCGACACCCTCATTCTTATGGACAGGAATGAGACATTTTAGCTACAATTTACTTCTGCTTCACGCTATTTTTCTTCAATAATAGCAATGATAACTAATACTTAGATGGAATTGTAAAGTTTGCAAAGGACTTTGCACACATGGCGGTAATATGAACTTCACAACAAGCCTATGAGACATGTGGGGCAAGTATTGTTAATCCTCATTTAATAGACGCAGAAACTGAGGTTCTGAGAGAATAGTGATTTGCTCCCAGTCACATAACTAGTGAGCGAGAACAATTATGAACCCAGGTCTAGCAGCCAATCTGCCATGCCTATTAATTTGCTTCACCCTACCAACTTGCCTCTAATGGAGATGGCCATACTGCTGTGGAGAGCATGCTTAATTAGGAGCTAGAAGAGCTGAGCCTGAGTCCTGGCTTTACTCCTTACCTGCCTGTGTTACCTGAGGCAAGTAACTCAACCTCTCTGGGCTTCCCTTTCCTCACCTGTAAAATAAGGGGTCAGGCTAGATGGCTCAAAGGTCTCTCCCAGCTGATCTATGATCTCCTAGTAATACCCGGGGGTAGGGTGGACTTTTCAGTCTTTCAGATTCCTTTTCCTCACAGTAACCATGAGAGATGGGGCAGCAGTGTATGGTATCATTGCCTATTGTCTTAGATGAGACAGGACGGGCTCAGACATGGTATGTGACTAGCTCAGGATCCCAGATCCACTAAGGGACAGATCTGAGACCAGAGCCCAGGCTTTCAAATTTCTATTCTAATTCAATTTTTAAAAGAATTATTAAGCACCTACTCTGTGTCAGGCATTGTACTAGGCACAAGGGCCAAAGGCAACAATGGACTGGTCCTCTGAGATTCCTGGTCTCTTTGGCTCTCCACCCCGACTGGCAAAGGTTGCAGATGAGAGATTAGAACCCCAGGCAACAGAAGGGCTGGGCTGATCCGAAGTCCGAGCTTCCCCTCTTCTCTGCTCCCAGTGCTTCTCTCAGCAGGCAGAGCTGGAGCAAGTGCATGGTTCCCAGGGGACGGCGTGACCTCTCTCTGTCCTGAACAGCAGCTGGTCTCTCTCTAACTCTCATCCCTCTCTCCTCAGGCACAGCAAACTCTCCTACCGAGCTTTCTGCATCTTCATGCTTACAGTCAGGGCTTCAGCAAAACCTTTACTTTTTCAACCCCTGCTGTCTCCCAATAATAAAATCTAGCATTCATGTAGCATTTTAAGGTTTATGAAGTACTTTACATTTATTATTTTACTCGCTCCTCACCCCAATCCTGAAAGATAAGTGCTGGTTTTAATCTCCATTTTACGGATGAGGAAACTGAGGTTGAAAGTGGCTGAGCAGGGGGCAGCTAGGTGGCGCAGTGAATAGAGCACCAGCCCTGGAGTCAGGAGTACCTGAGTTCAAATCCGGCCTCAGACACTTAACACAAACACTAGCCGTGTGACCTTGGGCAAGTCACTTAACCCCCAATTGCCCTCCAAAAAAAAAAGTGGCTGAGTAGATTGCCTGGAGCTAGGCTAGTGCAGAGTAAAAATGATGAAAGCAAGTCAGTCTGGAGTCCAGGAATCAAGTCCAAGCCTCTGGCATTAGAGATAATTGACTTTATGTACACACCCTTTTGTAAACAGAAACAGCAAATAACTGGGACCTACTGAATGTGAAGCACGTTTGAACTTAGTTCCTGTATGAGAGCTGAAACAATCAGCCTTCACAGCATCAAAGTCATAGGTACAGATGTTAGCCATCTCTGCTCATCTCACAGATGTTGCCTTTAAACCCCAATCTTACAGGAAACTCTCAGAGCACAGACACCTGGAGGGGCAGGGCCAGAGTTTTTAAAAGAGCTGGCTGCTTCTATCAATCAACAACTATTTACTGAGAACCGACTATAATCAGGGATAGGGAAGGTGTGACCTCGAGGTCCCATGTGACCTTCTAGGTTCTCAAATGTGGCCTTTTGACTGAGTCCAAATTTTATGGAACAAATCCTTTTCTGAATGAGATTTGTCCTGTAAGGTTTAGATGCAGCCAAAGGGTGGCACTTGAGGACCTAAAGGGCCATGTGTGGCCTAGAGGCCACAGGTTCCCCACTCCTAGACTATATACTTTGTTGTTGAGTCGTTTCAGTCATGTCTGATTCTTGGTGATCCTATTTCAGGTTTTCTTGGCAAAGATACTAAAGTGCTTTGTTATTTCCTTCTCCAACTCATTTTACAGATGAGGAAATTGAGGCAAAAAGGTTTATGTGACTTGCCCAGCATCACATAGCTAGTAAGTATCTGAGGACACATTTGAACTTGGGTCTTCCTGACTCCAAGTCAGCTGCTCTATCCACTGAGCCAGCTAGCTGCCCTGGATTATAATAGGCATTGGATAATTAAATACAAAGAAAAGATGAAATCCAGTCCTTCCAAAAAAATCCCAGTCCTGTTGCAGGGTCAAGGGATGCTGCCGGCTTCCCAGTGTCATCTTCAGACCCTCCTGTTGCCATCACTCTGCAACTGTTTTTTCCCTTGGAGGTTTGGTCTATGGAAATATATCATCCAAATAAGAACCCGGCAGTGGTTATTCACCGACATCACTTCCCTAGCCTCTCAAGGAATTCAGTATCTGGTGCAGTCTTCATCTCAGACCCAATGGCTACAATTCTACCAGGGGACATAGATATCCCTATTGGTATAGGTCTTGCCACAAAACACCATGGCTTCTTTATTCATTTCCTTCCACTCTCTCAGCCACATTCAGAAAATCACATCCTTTATCTTACCATAACCCACAAATGTCCCACTTCTGGGACCAAGAACTTTGAAATTCCTCAATCCAGCCATACTCTCCCATCATTCCATACCTCCCTAGGGGCCGTTTCTCCTAAAACTAGTTTTTCTTTTCTTAAATTTACTTTTAGTTTACAACATTCAGTTGTACAAGTTTTTGAGTTCCAAATTTCCCCCCTCCCTCTCTTTCCCCTATCCCCCCAAGATGGCATGTAATCCAATACAGGTTCTATATATACCTTCACATTAAACATTTTCACAATAGTCAGGTTGTAAAGAAGAATTATAAATAATGGAATGAACCATGAGAAAGAAGAAAAAAAGAGAGAGCAAATAGTTTGCTTTGATCTGAGTTCAGACTCCATAATTCTTTCTCTGGATGCAGATAGCTCTTTCCATCCTGAGTCTTTTGAAGTAAAACTACTATTTTTAGAAAAGATAAATTTATTTTTACATTTATTGTCTCTCCCACTACCCTCCCCCAATGAATGATTTTAAAAAATTCATCGCAACAAACATGCCAAGTCCAGCCAAACAAATTCTCCCACTGGCCATGTCCAAAAATGAATGTCTCGCCTCTTTAGAAGGGGCTGAACGATACAATTTCTCTTTGGGCCTATGGACTTGTGTTTTATGATTGCATTCATCACACTTCCATAGTCTTTCAAAGTTGTTTTTCTCTATAATATTGTTGTCATTTTGTAAATTGTTCTCCCAGCTCTGCTCATTTCACTCAGCCACAGACCACTGAGGTCTTCCTCGTTTCCTCTGTAACTGTCCATTCCATCATTTCTCCTGGCACAACAATATTCCATGATGTTCCTATGCCCCACGTGGCTAGCCACTCCCAGACAGGTGGGAACCCCCTAGACCTAAACCTATTCTTTAATCAGTGCTCTCTAGGACATTATACCTACTTTGCTTTCACCTTCCTTTCTTCTCCATCTTGACCCCATAGTTACTCAACCAGTTCAATTTTATATTATCCTATATATAGCTATTTTATATTTATCCTATTTTTAAATTTTATTTATTCTATGTTTATATTATCATACACACACACACAATCTTGCCCCTCAGGCAATCACTCCTAATACCTTGTCAAACTCTACCCTGGATGACGCCCCCCCCCATCAGTCTCCTCCCATCCCAGTCATATTCTGCTAAGCAGAGGAGTGGAAGAGGTCACACAACCATGCTGACTGGATTCACTATACATTTGTATTATCTGAGCACAATTCAGTCTTCATTACCCCAAGATAATCCTTTTACTTTTCCCTAATCAACTCTCTATCCAATTCGCCACAGTAGCTGTTCTAAACCTTCTCTTCTCTCTCCAAGCCTTCCCTACCATTCTCCTCACCCTTTCCTTTCAGTAAAGGAACTTGTCTCATAATTAACTGGGAAACAAGAATAGCCATTAGCCATGAGCTCCTACTTCCCTTCTATTTTAAATCTCAAAACCCCTTGATGTCAACTCCAGTTTTCTCCTACCTACTTCTATTCTCTGATAGAGATAGCTCTTCTAGCCAAAGCCAGCCTCATTTGTTTTACCCTTCTTCCCATCCCCTTCCATGCCCTCCAGCAGATTACTCTCACCATGGCTTCCCCCCTCCCTAATCCTCAATCTCTGTCTACAGGCTTCTTCTCTGGTGTTTACAAATTGCCCTACTCTCCCCATTCTCCCTTATCCTTAAAAAAAAAAATCAAATCAAATCTTCACTTGACCCTTCCATCCTCTCAAGATAGCATATCTCTTCTCTTTCAAAGTCAATTTAAAAAAGAACTATCTACCTTCACTTCCTTTCCTCTCACTCACTTCTCAACCCCTGGTATAAGCTGGTTTCTGACCTCATCATTCAACTGAAAGTTTTCTCTGAAGTAATCTTTGATCTCATAATTGCCAGATCTATTGAGCTTTTCTCAGTCTTTATTGTTCTTGACCTGTCTGCAATATTTGCAGGCTGTTGACCATGCTCTCCTCCTGTTTATTCTTCCCTGTGAGTTTCCATGAAGCTGCTTTCTCAGTTCTCCTATCTGACCTCTGCTTTTCAGTCTTCTTTGGGGAAAGTGGGTGTACTTCAAGGAACTATCCAAGGTTCTCTTTCTTCTCTCTGACCTCCTTTAGCCCTGTGGATTTGGTCCTCATCTCTTTGTAGAAGACTATGATCTCAGTAGTCTTTTTCCTGAGTTCTTATCCTGTAGTACCTAATGGATAGTTCCAACTAGATCTCCCATAAGCACTTCTAATCCAACATGTCCAAAATATAACTCATTATCTTTCTCCCAAAGCCCATCCCCCTTCCTAATTTCCCCATTTCTACAAAGAGTACCACCACCCTTCTTTTCCCAAGTTCAATGGCTCTTTGGAGCCATTCTCAAATCTTCAATCTCCCATAACCATTCAATTGCCAAGTCTTATTGATTCTTCCTTCGAATTATCATTCACTTTCATCCCCTTTTCTCAACTCATACACATGGCCACCACCCTGGCTCAAGCCCTCATCAACTCCTACCTTAATGACTATAATCCTCCTCTAATTGCATGCCCTCCCCTGTCTCTCATCTCTCCAAACTATCCTCCACATAGCTGCCAAACCGATATTTAGAAAACATGGATTTAACCATGTCATTTCCCTACTCAGGAAGTTTCAGTCACTCTCCCTAATGGCACTAAGTTCAAATATCAATTCCACTGTTTGACATCTAAAGACTTTCTCCATCTGGGTCCATCTTATTTTTCTTGGTTTATCACATTACTTTCTGTTCACTTATAACCTCCTTGCTTTTCCTTATAGGTAACATTCATCTCCCACCTCCATACCTTTGCACAGGCTACACCCCTCACTCCACCCTGACCATAGAACACTTCCTTTCTTGCCTCCCTTTCATAGACTCCCTGGCTCCCTTCAAAGCTCAGCTCAAGTACCACTGCCTATACGAGGCTTTTCCTGATCCCCCAGTTGCTAGGGGTTTCCCTTCCTCAGAAATGACATTTTCCTTGCATATATTCTGTCTTTACTTTTACATGTACAATCATTTAAGTTACTTGAGGAGATTTTTGTCATTGCATCCCCTTAGCACTTAATACAGTGCCTGACACATAGTAGGTATTTATTAAGACTTTTTGATTGACTGGGCATACACCCCAAATGGGAACTAACAATTCCAGACAGTGTAACATCTTTTTATCAATAATACTCACAACAACCTTATGAAGTAGAGAATAGAGACATCATTATCCTGTTTTGCAGATAAAAAAAAATGAGGGCCTGCAAGATTGTTACCTGCTCGGTCATACATATTAGTAAGTATCTTAGGTAAGATTCAACTCAGGTCTCCTGATTCAAAGTCCAATATTTATGTACCATACTGCAGTAATTAATGCAGAAATGCAAATGCACCATGGATAGAGCTGCAAATCGGTCCAACCATTCTGGGAAACAGTTTGGAAGAATGTGCATAAAGTCACCAAGCTGTCCATACCTTTTGCTTCATTGATCCCATTACTGGGCATATACCCTAGGAGATTAATGACAGAAATAAAGTTCTTAGATATAATGAAATATTCATAGCAGCACTCTCCACAGTAGCAAAAAAAACCCACCCCAAACTGGAAGGAAAATAGGTGCCCATCGATTAAGGGATAGCTGTGCAAATTGTGGAACATCAATGTAATAAAATATGATTGTGCTGGGAGAGAAAAAGACATTGAGGAATTGAGAGAAACAGAGAAAGACTTTGAAGAAGCGATACAGAATGAAGAACGCACTCATTGAGCACAGGGTAGTAAATGATGACAACTCGAAAACACAGTGGAACTCTGATTAATTGTAATGAACAATCTCAATCATGGAGAACTGATAATGAAACATGGCTTTCACCTTTTATTAGAAAAGCAAGGTGGCACTGGAGATCAAGTTCATGAATCAGGAACACCTGAGTTCAAATCCTGCTTAAGACACTTCTTGTATGACCCAGGCAGGTCATTTAAATTATTTCCCAGCCTCAGTCTCCTTATCCATAAAAGGGGCTTAGAACAGCATCTGCTTCATTCATAGGGCAGTTCTGAGGATCCGATGAAATCATACAAGCTTTACAAATACTCCAAAGCATGATAAAAATGATAGTCACTGTTATTAGAGAAAAAAGAGAACTGGAGGCTGAGCTAAAACAGGGGTGCGGAACCTGAGGCCTCAAGACCACATGTGGCCCTCCAGATCCTCAAGTGCAGCCCTTTGACTGAATGCACTTGAGGACCTAGAAGGCCACATGTGGTCTCGAGGCCGCAGGTTCCCCACCCATTACCTGGAACATGATATAGACATGGTCACCATGTTGGTTTTGCTTAAATGGTTTTTTTTGTCACAAAGGAAGGTTCCTTGATGAGGGGAAGATATCAAAGGAGTATGATTTATATTTTAAAAGGCAACAATAGTAGTAAAAAAAATATCAGGGAAGTGGAGAATGATTTCCATCTAAAATGGCAAAAATGAATAAAATATCACCACTGGAAAAAAATCCTTTAAAATGTAAGTGTCCACCTTAGAATCTGGGGTCAGTGAAAAGACCAATGTGACTATACAGCAAGGTTCTAAAGGGGGGGGCAGTGAGAGATCCAAATGGAGAGGAAAACTGGGCCAGACTGCGGATAAAGGTTAGCGCCACTGTTCCCAGGAGCACCTAGCAACACCTGCTGTATTTTGTAGGACAAGAGGGATGACTAATGAATTGGTCATCCTTATCAAGAATGTCAACACAAGGGATTCCTACATGGGCATGAATTAGCCCTGTGTGAAGATGGATATGCCTCCCCCCCTTCCAGATCCATACCTTCTGATTGGTAGGGCAAAGCTCATATGCATCCTTCTTCATCATTTATGTCTGACTTTTTGTGATCCTGTGGATACTGTCCCTGGGGTTTGGCAAAGATACTGGGGTGGTTTGCCATTTCCTTTTCCAGTGGATTAAGGCAAACAGGATTAAGTTACTTGCCTAGGATCACACAGCTAGTAAGTGTTGAGGCTGAATTTTAATTCAGGTCTTCCTGACTCCAGGTCCAGTGCTCTACACACTGAGCAACCTGGCTGCCTTCTTCATCACTAGACCTTTTTTGATATTAACAGTATTTTCCCATCTCATTTTTTTCCATAGAAAAGAGAATAAGCATCTGCCTGAGTTTTGGTTAGGTTCAACCCAGCAACCTGACCATGGTCAAAGAGTTTCCAGGTAACACGGAAACTCCACCCCTACATCCAGCCCTGAGAGCTTCTCACATCCAGTACAGGCGCCCTGTGATACTCTAAGTGCTAAGCCATTGTTTCAGCCTCCAGCACGGAACTCCCTTTGATGACTCAGGATATCCGAGCTAAGGAGCCTCAGGATCCCTGGGGCCTGAATGGTTTTCCAGATTGGAATCTATCATCTGATCCCAACCCTCAGAGCCCTATCAGAAATTCCAGATGAAGTAGGCAGAGGCAGCTGAATGGCCAGATAGGAAAGTGTCTCCCACCAAAACCATGAAAACTAGACTAAGTGAAAGCTTATCTCAAGATGAGAATTAGAAGTTAGCCCACTGCAGTGAGAGGGCAGGGATGCTAAGCCTGTGCAAACTGAATCTTTCCATCATACTGAGCATCTCTGCCTATTGACCACATGTGACCTAGCCCACCATCATAGAACTGGAAGAGACCAATTTTAACAAAGACTTGGCTCCCATACCAAAGGGTTGCCCCACTATAGTGACAGGACAAGGGTGCTAAGCATTGGGCAAACGGAACTCCTCCAATTTATGAGACATTTCCTTCTACTGACCTCCTACCCCCTGTCCTGATACCATAGATCTAGAGATGGAAGAGACCCCAGAGGCAAAGTTTAAATGATTCGGCCAAGGTCATATGGGTAGAAACTGGCCAATGCAGGGTTTGACCCAGGTGCTCCAACTCCAAATTCTGAGACTTCTTCAGTGTGCCATCCCCCAAGGTTCTACATGCTCAGCAGGCCTTCCTCATCTTCTCTGTGTCTTGGATTCCTCTGGAAATCTGATGAAACCTATGAACCCCTTCTCAGGAGAATGCTTTTAAATGCATCAAATTAAATCAAATACACAGGATCCCAAGGGGATGCAGAGGTGACAATGTATACATATTTAAATCTATAACAGGATGTGAAGTGAATCATGCTTCAATCCTCTCAGAAGCTGTGATTTTGCTGGCAGGGGTATTTCCTTCTACCAAAGCTCATTGCCATCCTTCAATGACAACAGGCTCAGGGAGCTAGGGGAAGAGGGGACATGAAGGCTGGACTAGGAAATGGCTGGTGGCAGGAACAGATGCACAAGGGCTACCCCTCTATAGCTTTCTTCTTCAGTCAGGAGGGAAAGGCATAAGGGGACGAGGCAAAGGTGAAGTAAGAGAGAGTGCAATAAAAAACAAGATCCCTCGCCCCCAACCTTGTCTAGCTTTGGCTCATCCTCTCTCCTACCTGGGATCTTATTTCTTCCACACAAATATTCATTAAGACCCTAAGCTTCACGCATCTTATGGGAACACCATGTAGAAAAGTCAGGCAATAGAAAGAATGCTGGATTTGGAGTCAGAGGATCCAGCTTCAAATGTCAGTTCTGTTATTTGTGACCTTGACCAAGTCAATTAACATCACCTGGGTCTTATTTTTTCTCATCTGTAAAATAAGAAAGTTGCACTAGATGATCTCTGAGCTTCCTCCTAGCTCTAAATCTATGAGTTTATGAATTCCAGAGGCTGAGGCTGGAAAGGAAGTAGGATAACTTAATGACATTACTCCATGGAGTAGGAAGGGGGGACACTGAAAAGATGCAATGGCCACCCCACAATACAGCCATGTGGTCCCAGCCACTCTGGCCAAGGTCCTTCTGTTCCCTGTGGTCACATCCTGACCATGGTTTGTGGCTGCCATTCTACCTTCTGCCCCAACCTGCCCTTTTCCCCAACTCCAGTCCTATTGGGAGCTGAAGGAAGAGGAAGGAGAAGGAGGATCAGCCAAAGGTAATTAAACACAGCCCACACCCAGCAGAACTGAGCCAGAGACAGAGAAACACAAGTCAAAGGTTTATAGCAGAGACCACACATTTCTATAATATGGGTGAACAGGCAAAAGGCAAGGTAACCAACCAGCCACAAAGAAAATGTTATTTTAAAACTTTTTTTGATGTGCATTAAATGCAATTAGCAAATTGTCAACAATTTGTTGGACTGGCACAATAAGAAGCCACTCAGCCTTTGGGCAATGTAAGGACAAAGTATTGGCTGCCTGGCACTAATGACCTGGCTTGCCACTGCCACTGTGTGGGGAGCATTGAAGCCTTCCTGAATGGCATCAGTTTCCCAGCTAGAAAGGATCTCAGCAAGAGCTACCACCCACTCATCTTACAGAGAAGAAAACTAAGGACCAGAGAGAGAAAAACAAGTGTTTAGGAGCACACAACTAGGTATCGAGCAGAGCCAAATTCAAACCCAGATCTTCTGACTGAAGATCGAGTGTTCTTTCCACTCCCCACCAAGCACTGCTCAGTTTATCGGCAGTGGCAGCTAGCTAGGTGGTACAGTGGAGAGCTGGAACTGGAGTCGGAGAGACCCGAGTTCCAAACCTGCCTCAGATACTTATTAAGTGCAGGACCCCAGGCAAATCACTTAGCCTCCTCATCTGTAAATAGGGCTAATTAAGAGCTCCTACCTCACAGGGTGAGGAAATGTATAAATTGGATAAATAATAAGGCCTGTATTGGGTTGCTTGTCTTTCCAGTGGGGGTAGTGATGAGGGAAGAAGGGAAAGAATCTAGAATTTAAAGTTTTAAAATTAAATGTTTAAATAAATAAATATATATATACATATATAATTATTATTTACATGCAACTGGGAAATAAAATACACAGGCACTGGGGTAGAGAGATCCATCTTGTCCTACCAGAAAGTCAGAAGGGTGATGGGGGAGGACATAGGAGAGAGCAGAAGGGGTATACAGGGGGATCACTGTTTTGGAGTGGTGGGCAGGGGAAAGACGGGGAGAAAATTTGTAACTCAAAATCTTGTGGAAATGAATGATGTAAACTAAAAATAAACAAAAGTTAGTTTAAAAAAAAACAAAAAATTTAAAAATTGGATAAATTAAGGTTGTAAACCTTCACTTGCTTTATAAACCATAGCTAATGTTGGCCATTAGCCTCTCTCTCCAGTGAATGAGTCCTGGATGCTTCTTCCAAATTCACTCTGTTTAAGGAATGGGGACCTCTGTTTTCTCGTTGAGCAGAGGGAATATGAATGGAATACATATTTGTTACAAGGGTTTTGCTTTTCACTTGGGGAGGCAGGAGGGACAGAAGATGAATTTGCATTATTTGAAAAAAAATTAACTTAAAATGAAAAACAAAAGCTAAACCACATTCTCCTCTCTTTGCTTCCCCTCCCCCCCCCCAATGCTCTGGACACCAAAACAACCCAAAAGAAATCAGATACAGAATCTGGGTGATTCCATTCATTTCCCAGCTTCTAAACTACCATTCCTCAAACACAAATCTGACTACCACCAATGTGCTGAAGAAGTTTCATTATTAATCCTTATGACTTCTAAGATCATCTTGGCATTGAAGCACTTTAAAAGCTGGTCTCAATCTATCTTTCCAAGCTGATTAGATATAATTCTCTCTCTATGACAGTCAAACTGCCTTCTTCCTATTCCCTATACACAACAGTCTATTCCCCCACACACACCCCAAACACTTGGTATTTATTCCATATGTATCTTGTATTAACGAATTTATGAGCAGACTATGCCTTCCCCAGTAGAACATAAGTTCCTTGAGAGCAACAACTATCTCACTTTTATATTTATAATCCCAGGGCCATACACAATTGACTGATTGATCCAGCTACCTGCACAGTGGTAATGGTCTATACTTAAGTCCAAAAGAAAACAGTACAACCTTTCCCCAGCTGGCCATACGCTTCAGGCTGCTGGTGAAAGGATAAGGTTATCTAACATTTTGGTAACTCTTCCTACCTTACGTGACGCTTTTATAGCCATCCTTTGATGGGTCTTACAGTGAATCCATGAGAATGGTGGGATGAACCCAGCCTTGAGCCTTCAGTCAGGAGTGTGAGACCAGACAAGAAAGGCCTTTGCATTTACCTAAGGATCTTTTTTTTAAGCTAGAGATTTATTGTTATTCTGTGTTTAATAAATTGTCAAATTGGCTATGACTCTTTCCCACAACTAAATACCACCATTCACCATTACAGAAGTTGGTACTTAACCAGATTGAGGAACAAGGCAGAAAGAGCAGACATTGGTAACTTAATTTATTCTCTTCGTCCCTGTGTACTTCACATTATTCTCGCCAAGGAAAAGTGTCTGAACAGATTAGTGGGGCAAACCTAAGGATCTCAATGCTACCTTCTCAGCAGCCTGGTCTGGATGACTGGCTTTGGCACAGAGATCTTAGTGTGCCTATTACATTTCAATTGCATAATTGTGATCCAGGGTACAGGTCATTCAGTCTGGTTTCCTAGCTGCTACCACCTCACAGGATATTGGGTGGAAGCTCATAGGGAATAAGCTGAAAAGGGACTTGGACTTTCTTGCTCCCATGGCACAGACTTTCTCTGCTATC
Source organism: Pseudocheirus occidentalis (assembly GCA_028646575.1). Taxonomy (NCBI): domain Eukaryota; kingdom Metazoa; phylum Chordata; class Mammalia; order Diprotodontia; family Pseudocheiridae; genus Pseudocheirus; species Pseudocheirus occidentalis. The sequence goes on along the minus strand of CM053598.1, from coordinate 39,834,541 downwards.
CAGAGATCTTTGGAGAGAACCCAGGCTGGATATACCAACAAAACCAGGTCTAGATCCCAGTGGCGTGCTAAGAAAACTAGATTTAGAGTGAGAAGACCTAAATTTTTATCCCCATTCTGCCACTAGTGATAGGATCTTGGGGGAGTCCTTTTCTCTCTCAGGGCTTCAGGTTCCACATGTAGAAAGTTATGAGGTTAGACTGAAAAATTGCTAAAATTCCTAATCTAAATCTCATGCATGATTCCTGAACTGAGGTCACAGTTTTCAGTTATGCCACGTAGCTCCTCACCATGCTCTACCACACGAGAGTCAATTAAGGAACCAGCAAAGTTTAGCCTGGATCTGAAAGGCTGTCATGTGGAAGAGTAATCCCTCTTCTGTTTAGTTCCAGAAAACAGCGCCAGAGAACAATGGGTGGAAGTTGTGAAACAGTCAGTTCCGGCTTGAAGGCAGGCAAAACTTCCAAACCATTAGCTCTGTCTGAAGATATGGCGGGCTGCCTTGGAATGCAGAGTCATCAAGTAGAGACTGGATGACCACTTTGTCAGGGATGTTATCATGAGGGCTCCTTTAATGTGTGCATTGGACTAGATGGCTGCTGAGGACCCTTCTGACTCTCTACGTCTGTGATTCTGCATCTTATCAAACCACCACTTACTCATAATGCCTTTAGTATCAGCGTGGTATTATCAGAAGGAAATGGTAAAAAGGAAAAGCCACTAAGGATTATGAAGTCCTGAATTTTTTTTTAAATCAGGATAGGATTTCAGAGAAGAAAGCCAGATTTGGGAAATGACCAGCTAGTTAGGAAAATGTTGCTTGTAAGGTTAATACAGAAATATTTCGCATGATTGCACATGTATAACCTATATCAAATAGCTTACCATCTCCAAGAAGGGAGAAAGGAGGCAGGGAGAGAATTTAGAACTCAAAATTTTAAGAAATAAATGTTAAAAGTTGTTTTTACATTAAACTGGGGAAAATAAAATATTATTAATTTTTAAAATGTTTGGGAACGGAATTTTGATTTCTGGACAACAGTTAAACATACATGAATGACAAGGACTGATAAAAATTCATTTGTTTGGAATTTTAAAAATCTAATCAAAAGGACTTTAAATTGAAAATAAAGGGAAGTTGGTGGAGAAAATTGCCTGCATATGTTCAACAAAGTAGGTACCGTAGAAAGTAACGACAAGGTAGAAAGAAGAAAAGCAATAGAAATTTTGAGTAATTCAACAGAGAAAAAAAACAAGAAAGGAGCCAAGAATAAAACCTATAGCTACATGTAAATGCTCACGTGTCAACACATAAATGCACAATATATACAGGACAAGCAGGGTAAATTAGCAGGTCTAACACAAAGAGCCCCATCAGCATGATTTGGTAGGAATAGGTCCCATAATCAGGGCTGGAATGGTGTCTGTCCCTCATTCCAAAAGGACAAAATGGTTGAAAAGGAGCCGAGTAATGTTGTGCATTAAGAAGATATACCCATGGGAGGAAATCCAGTGTGACCTGGGGCACAAATGTAGGTATTTAAACAAGGGTGTGATGCAAAGAACAATTATGCAATGCTCTGTCTTCATGAAGGGCAGAATTGGAGAGAGATTGCGAGATGAAAGATTCTGTCCTTTTGGCTTCCAACTTCAAAAGAAAACATAGACAGTTCCAGGTTCTCTCTCTAGGGAGATGTCCCTGGAGGGAGAAAAAGATCCTGGGAAAAAGTCAACATATAGAAGAGCCAACACCATGGGCATGTCCCTTTTACCAGCTTGCCACATCAGAGGCTTTGGAAAAATTCCCCTGTTGGTTGGGATCATCTAATCTTTATAACTTTTCTGATTTCTGTTTGCTATCTACTCAGATAAATGAATTTGTTAACTATGTGCTATTGCCTTTGTATATGAGTGGCATTTGGTGGGAAGTCAAGATTTCACATAGATATAGATATGTCTATATTATATAGACATGTGTATACGTATATGTGTTCATATAAGTGTTCTTAGATGCACACATATAAATGTATGTGTGTGTGTGTGTGTGTGTGTGTGTGTAATGTGGGGGGGACAGAGAGAGAGAGAGAGAGTACTGTAGAGTACTCTATTAATGGATGGTAACAAGGAAAGCAGCTTGAATCTAAAAATTATTTCCCCTAAATTAGCAATTTGGAGGGGGGGAGATATAATTGTCTGGTATCCTTTATGAGGATAGTAGAGCAGGCCAATCTAATGACCTTAATCTCTTATTCTCTTCTGGCAAGAATCAGTCTCCCTTGGATTAGAATGGAAGAAACTTTAGAAGTGTCTATTCATGCCCCCCTTGTAAAACTACATTTAGATAGCTCCACATGGACACATATAACCTGCATTGCCAACACATATACCCTACACCAGGAATCACAAAGGAAAAACAATCGGGAAAGAAAAAACAAAAGCAGTATGTCTAACAATAATGATTAAGATTGGTCCTAAAGTAGAGAAGAGAAAATAAAACTCCCTCCTACTTTTTTGTAGGAAATTATATTGCATGGTTTTTACATGTATTGATTGACGCACTAAGTTAATTTTACTTAAGTGCTTTCCACCACCCCCATTCCCTTTTCTAACTATTTGTTATAAGAAGTACCTTGCTGGTTGGAGAAGAGAGAAGGATATATTGGGAAATCAAAGTAATATACAACCTGGGGGCACACATTATCATCTGAGTATATGCCATAGACCACTTGGTCAGAAGGAAGAAACAGATGAAGAGTTCAGGAAATGATAAGCATGATGCAGAGATGTGATATTGTAGTAAAAAGGGATTCCAACCATCTGGCCACCTTCTGGACCTCCCTTTTTACCAAAAACAACCTAGCTAATAAACTCTAAATGAAGAATACAAACCCCTATTGCAATCCTGTAACAGTAGCATTAGAACTATTAAATCTCAGAATATACTGTAGCATGCAAGGAATGCTAAGAATAAGTTTTTAAGCTAGACTGGGGAAAAGAAAAAGATCAAACAAGTGATAGAATTACTGTTCCTGATACGTGGGATGATTATAATAGATGAAAGAGTTGCTTAATTCTTAATTTTGCTTGTTTTCTCTGCCAAAGAATAATCTTTGGGTTAGAGAGAATGGAACAAAACCAAGCAATGACAGGGAGCCAAAGAGCGAGATGAATAAGGAAACTTCTAGCTACCCTTGTGAGCATAAATTACTAGATCCAGGTGGACAATATCCCAGAGAACTGGAAGAACCAAGTAGGTGTGATTGCTCTACCATACGCAGTGATTTTTACATAATCATGGAGAACTAGAGAAGTGGATAAAGTGGAGAAAGACAAATATTATCCTAGCTTACAAAACAATTAGAAGTCAGCGAATTGGACTTGTATTTCTTGGAAAGTTCTAGAGTATATTTTCAAAGGGATGGTTAGTGAAAAGTAAGCAGTGATTACAAGGAGCCAGTGTGGTTTCTTCCACAACCAGTAATACCAAACTAATTTCATTTCCCACTTTGACAGGTTATTAGGCTGGTAGATGAGGAGAATGCTACAGATGTGGTTTGTCTATATTTCAGTGAAGCATTTGACACTGTCCCTCATTCTATCCTTATGGACAGAAAAAGGGAGATGTGGAGTTGTTTGACTAAGGAACGAGCTGAATGGTGAAACCCAAAGAGTCATCATGGAAGGAGGAGATCTCTGTGAAATGCTCCATGGATCTATGATTGATCCTATGTTAATATAAGATTTTTGTCATGACTTGAAAATAAACATGTAAGTGGCATACTCATACAATTTACAAATGACAGAATACTGGAAAAGACAATTAACATGTAGGATGACTAATTTAGTATTTTTTTAAATTTAAAAAAGCTAAAGCCACAGGCAGAATCTAAGAAGATGACATTTTAAAGGGATAAATCTAAAGCCTTACATCTAGATTTCTAAAAAATCAGGCTCACAATTACAATGTATGTGAGGTGTAGCTAGACAGATCTGGGGGATTTAGTGGACCACAAACTTAATATGGATCACCAGTACAATATTAAAGCCTAAAAATCTAATTAAGCCTTATAGTTTATTAAAAGAGGCAGAGTATCCAGGAGTTGGGAGAGGATGATTCTTCCACATTCTTCCCTGCACAGAACACATCTGCAACGTCATGTTGAATTCTGGGCACCCTCTTTTGGGAAGGACATTGCTAAGCTGAAGAATCTCCAAGGTGACCAGGAGGGAGAAGAGCCTAAAGACTGGGTGCGACTTCGGTGCCGGTGGCGGTGTGTGTCCTCCGTGGTCATGGCAAAAATCAAGGCCAGGGATCTTCGGGGGAAGAAGGAGGAGCTACTCAAACAATTAGATGATTTAAAGGTGGAATTTTCCCAATTGAGAGTGGCCAAGGTCAGTGGAGGAGCTGCATCCAAAGTTATCTAAGATCCAAGTCGTTCGAAAATCTATTGCCCGAGTTCTGACTGTCATCAACCAGATACAGAAAGAGAACCTCAGGAAATTCTATAAGGGCAAAAAATACAAGCCCCTGGACCTTCGACCCAAGAAGACCCGTGCCATGCACCTCAGGCTTAATAAGCATGAAGAAAGCCTAAAGACCAAAAAACAGCAGAGGAAGGAACGCCTGTACCCCCTTCGGAAATTTGCTGTTGAGGCATAATTTGTTGAGGTGCTCAATAAAAAGACAAATTGTTATAACCTGAAAAAAAAGACTGGGTGCTATGATGATTCCTTGGAGAAACTAGGGGTACTTTAGCCTGGAGAAGAAAAGGCTTAGGAAGACGTGGTGACTCTAGATCAGCGGTCCTCAACCTGTGGTTCACGACCCCTTTGGGGGTCAAATGACCCTTTCACAGGGGTCGCCTAAGACCATCGGAAAACACATATTTCAGATGGTGTTAGGAACCAAGACACTGTCTCCAGGAAGGTCCATCCATATGCAGATACGCCCACATATGAGTATTAAAGGGTGGCAGCATTAGGAAGGTTGAGAACCACTGCTCTAGATGATTTGTCCTGCTAGACTCCAAAGGATAGAAGTAGGAGCACTGAATGGAAACTGAAGAGAGGTAGATTCAGATACAATGTAAAGAAAGTAACCAGATAATGAAAACTGTTCCAAGATAAAAAAGATGGTGTTGGGAAGTAGTGGATCCCCCCAACTAGAGGTTTTCAAGTGTGGACTAGAAGACCAACCATCAGGGGTGTTTTATTTCTGTTTAGATGCATCTTGGATGAGATCAGTGACTGGATCTATGGGCTACAACACTGAGGTGATATTACAGGAGTCCATCTAATGAAATGGCTCCGTATAGTAAATAAGAAGAGCGTGCCTTTTGCAAATTGCATAAATAATATCATACATGTACAAGTTGTACAAGTTTTCATCCGTGTCAATGCTATTGCAATTTACAAAATACAAATTCACTTAAAAGCATTATAGAATTCATGGTAGCTTTTAACATTGTGTTTTCTCAATGTCTATAAAAATGTTTATTTTCCAAATGTGTCCTCATATTCGAAAAGGCTGGATACCACTGGATTAATTGAGCTCTGGGGTCCCTTCCAACATCAAGACTGGGTGATTCTGTGAATTTCTCTCTCATCCTCTTTGGCCCCCTTCCCATACTCTTGGACAGTGGCTCAAACAGGATTCTGTACACATTAGATGCACAGAACACAGAGTGACAAGATTCCATTTTTCTTTGGCTTAACAAATAATAATAAAAGGTCTCTGGTCTTATTGGTATACCCCAGATTGAATAAGCACACTCACAGCACTGAAGGACCCTCAGAAGCTGTGTGATCCTACCCACTCAATTTACCAGGGAGGCCTACAGGGGCTAAGTAACTTTCTCAGATCACTCAGATAATAACTATTAGAGAGGGAGCTGAACCCAGATCCTCTGGCTCTTGACCCTGTGCTCTTGTCAGTGTACATCACCATCCTCTGCTCAGGAGCTGGAAACCGAGGCACAAACCTTTCCTGGGAGGCCAAGATTTGTCTGCTCCACATCCTGTTTAAATGGACATATAGTCATCACCCCTCCCAGGTGAGGCTCATTCACCTCTGTTGCTAGATGACAGAGACAGTAGTATACGGCAAAAAAAATTGGGAGAAGGCATGACGAGGTGGGGAAAAACCCATTTCTTCCATCACAGGATTCTATTCCCACAAGACTGAGGAAGTAGAGGGGGAATGGATGCTCTCTATGAAAGTAGTTGACAGTTTTCCCTCTAAGTTAAATGATAAATCTTTTCAATATTGCCCATGACAGCCGCTTCCTTTCTACATAATTGGGTAAAATGCCACTTAGATTGCTTTTGCACTCATTAATATCATGGCTGTACAGTAGGGCGTCAGAAGGAATGTGAGATGGGCGCAGAAGCTTTGAGACTATGGCATGGAGGAATTATTTTTTTTAATCTAGTGTTCTCATTAAGCAAAATCTATACAGACTCAGTTTCTTAGATCTAAGAAATCACCTAGTTTGACTCTCTTGTTTTACAAAGGGCACTGAGATCATCAGATCATAATTCTGTAGTTTCAAGGGACCTCAGAAGTCACCAAACACAATCTTTTTATTTTTACAGATGGGAAAACTTTGATTGAATGTGCCCAGTTGAGGCAAGATTTGAACTGAGACCTTCCTGACTACAAATGCAGATTTTTACCCACTATTCCACACTGCCTCCTTATTTAGGTTGTGACATGCCCAACCTCACTCAGAAATAAGGGGCATCAAAGGATTAGATTTACATTAAGATAATATAGGTGTCCACCTATACAATATGACCAAAAGAACACAAAGAAAACTTATCCTCTTCTTCTCTTTCTTCGCTCCAAAAATCTTCTTGACCTGCCAAAGTATCTAAAATTCCACCATTAGAGATTTATTCCTTTGGGTTCATCATTGACCTTTCTCTCTGGCTTTTCTGTCAAAGAAGGGAACCTATGAAGCTATTAATACAACCATGAGAATTGTTTGTCAGCACACATTTATTAGGTACCTACTATGTGCCAGGTACTAAGCTAAGCTCTGAGGACACAAAGAAAGGTAATAGATAGTCCCTGCTCTCAAAGAATATCAAGGAGGCCAGTGTCACTGAATTGCAAGAGGGGGTAGGAAATTATGTAAAAGAAGATTGGAAAGGTAAGTAGGGAGCCTAGTTGTAAAGGACTTTAAACATCAAATGGATGGTTTTATATTTGATCCTGGAGGTAAGAGAGCCACTGAAGTTTTATTGAATAGTGACCTTGAATAAGTCCCTTCCCTTTCCTGGACCTCAGTTTCCTCATCTGTAAAATGAAAGGGTTAGACTAAATGGCCTCCAAGGTCCCTTCCAACTCTAAATCCTTCATCCTATAAATGACCTTCAGAGGGCCACTGCTCCAATTCCAACATTATACAGGTAGAACAAGGCAAAGTGATTTGCCAAAATTCAGACAGTTAATATGAAGCACAGTCTAGATTTAACTGAGGTCCTCGTATTCCAAGTATTCTCTTCACTGTTCCACACTGAATCCCTAGTTCATCTCCTGCTGACCAGCCAAATCATACAAAGTTCCCAACAGCATCACACACTCTGGATTCTCACCCATCTAGCCATAGTTACTAATATGCAAACTGAGAGGTTGTAGAACCCAGGATCTTAATGCTGAAACCAGATGTCCAGGCCAATCTGGCAGGAATCCCTTTGGAAAGAGGAAATGCCTCTCTTCTCTCTGTTCCTCTACTCCTACGCAGCGGCAAACACACTGGCATACCTACGATGGCTGCTAGCACAGGTTCTTAGGTCTGCTTTACTAGGAAAGGTAGCTGTTCAAGGGGTCAACAATCTTTTTAATTACATTCATTAGTTCAGGGGAAAAGTCAGCACACTGAACTTCAGAGAAAATCCAAAGAAAATAAAGAAAATACAAGCAGAGAAATCAAGACCAACAGACTGGGTTTCCAACTGTCTAGAAATTAGCACAGATCAACAGACAGATCCAACTATCTGATCATTACATACACACATAGTTACCAGAGAAAGAAGCACCAATATCTGGGTTTTTCACAGCCAAGGGGCTCCTTAATAGCTACCCAGAGTCTCATCTGGCCAAATCACAAGAAAATTCTTCCAATGAGTAAGCCCCAAAGCAAAATGCTAACTCCAGAGTATATGTGCCCTTTTACAACCCTCATGATTTAGTGGCTAATTAGAAATTAAAGGTGTGAAAGCCTTCCTATAAGCAAGCCACCCCTGAGCAAACTTCCCTTAATGGGCTCCGCATGAGGCCTATTAATGGGTGAGGAAAGATCTTATATCCCATTAATGTGACATCCTGCCAGGGGCCAAGGGCCACTGGGGCTCAGTGGTCACGTACCAGTCCTCAGACCCGGTATTGGCTCATCACCACTGCTACCACCTCATCTGCCTTTTTCTTCCCCCAACTGTTCACCTTCTTCTAGGCTGGATCCCCTCCCTACCCTGTTATCATTGTACTATGTGTGTCCATCACAGGTCATCTGGTGAAACATGCTCTCTGGAGAACAGAAAGAAGAAAGATACTGAGGGATGGGTAGAGACTAAAGAAAAATGTGGCATGTGCTGGGGAAAGACATCTCAAGTCTCCCATATCCAAAGGGTATCTTACCATTGTTCACCCTCTAAGCTGCCTGCTGAAGAAATATCAGGTAACTCAATGGTGTCAGATACACACACACACACACACACACACCTTATCGAGAATAATCTCAGAATAAGCTTGACCCAAAGGAGTCAAGTAAACTACACACTGATCACACTGTGTCCCTATTCCAGGATAAAATAGTAAATAACATTTCTGCAAAGGGTTTTAAGGTTTGGAAAGCCCTTTCTGTACACTGTCGACTGACACAATAACCCTGAAACATTGGTGCCACAGGTGTTGTCATCTTCATTTGACAGGTGAGAAGATTGAGATTCAGAGAAATTAAATGACTTCTCCAGGGTCACACAGCTAGATGAGTCAAAGTTAGGAGATGAACCCAGGTCTTACTGACCCTAAGTTCAGCATGCTATCTATCCACAGAGCAAACTGACTTTGCCCAAACAGCTGTGAGGTATAAACATTTATTAACTAATTAGAACTTTGTGATGAATTCCAAGATCTGTAACACTCCCCTGTCTTCTTGCCTGGCCCTTTCCTCTGTTAACTTTACTGGTGGAATTCCACTGGGATTTCCATAGAACAATAACAACAACAAATAACACCTTGATCATGAAGGAGTCACATAGACCCATCCAAGGTGCCCCTTTCTCTGTGCTAACCTGCTTACTTCAGGGTTTCTTCCAGAAAAAAGAAATTCCCCTTCTCTTTCATTTCTTAATCTCTGACAGGTGATCACTTTTATTATGAGCCTGGATATCTGCTTGAACCACAACCCTGAGGCAAAGGGATTCAGCCTCCAGCTGAAACCTGTTTCAAATCAGCAAGTCCTTACTGAGTACTTAGTCTGTACCCAGAGCACCTTCTAGGGGACATAGAGAAGTACAGAACACAGTCCTTGCCCTCAAGCAGCTAACTGTCTCAATGGAGATAAGAGATTGGGTTCTTAGGTTTATTTGGAAATGGGAAGGCAGATTTCTAATGCTCTACCTTGTTAAGGAAATCCAACAAGTTGAACTCTAATTTTGACTCAGGAACCATACTACAACTAGCTGGCATTCCTCTGGGACTCAGATCTCCCATCTATGTACAAAGGGCATCTGGTGGTCCTTTGCCAACTTTTCAAGGAACTTTTCAGGTGAAAACAGAGCATTAAGTAGCTTTTCACTCTAATTACTATTCAATGTTCTGATAGGCTAAGCTTAGGGTTTGTCTATTAATAACACCCACATCCAGGCCAGCCAGCTCAGTATCTGTAGGGTGCATGTGGGCAGGACTGAGCTTGGCTACAGCTGCACAGATGTGGATGTTCTTAGGGCACTTTTCCTTCCCCAAAGTGCTTCTGAAGTGCCCTGAATATATTGTTCCCTAAATCTCTGGGCCAAGATTTCTTCAGTCTCTGAGAACCTTCCAAAGGGGTGAATCAGGACACAAGACAGTGCCCTGAAATGTCTAGGGGATGGTAAAGGGATGACAAAAGTGACTTTTGCTGATCCCTCCCTACCCAGAAATTCTGTCTTGTTCAAATCTTCAGTAAAAGCTGGAAATGACCTTTAGGGGTCATCCGGACTAATTCTTCCATTTCACAGATGAATAAAATGAGGCTTACAGAGGTTAAGTGATTTGCTGAAAGTCACATGGCAAGTTAGTAGCAAAGATGGTGGGAGACTTGAATTCTGTGTTTTTTAAAGCATATCACCAGCTTCCTCGTCTATCAAAACTGTCCCTTCTGACTTCTCTGACCTAGCTTACATCTTTCTGTGATGTAAACACTGACTCATCTCCACCCCACACATACCCACAAAAATACATCCAACTGCTCGAAACAACAGCCTTGCTTTTGATTATGACATTTTTCTGTAACTGGAACCTCTGCCTCTCCTTCCACCCCTTCACCAGAGACAACACCCCAAACTCCTCTAAAAAAGGGATAAAACAAAATTCAATGTAAAGAAAAAAATTTCACATCCATATGAGCAATATACAAATCATAATTCCTAAAAATAACAAATTGCAGGCCGGAGTAATCATAAGTAAATTGATATTGATAAATAAGCTTTTCTCCAGAGCAGTAGGTGGTTTATTTTAATCTAATGAGTTTTGTATTTTCCTAGCTTTCAGATTCCATGATGAAGGGCCATCTGCAATAGAATTATGATGCTCTTTGAAATATTGTAATTTTATGGCTCATTTTGTCAAGACTTTCTCGAAAATGAGATTTGTTCCCAGTGAAAAATTTTACTCTTCCCTTTCCCATATGCCCCTCACCCTCTACCCCTCTCGGATAAATGTGATCCCAATAGTCTACATAGGCTTGGGGGGGGGGGTGGTAAAATAAACTTCTACCTCATGTAGACACAGGACTAGACCCAGGCTCCACCTTGGCCATAGATTTGATATATGACCTAGGATAAGTCACTGGCCCAATCTCTGCCTCTCCTTTGTGACTTGCCCAAAAAAGAGGAGGTAGACAGGAATGAAAGATCTTCAGAGTACTATGCATATACTCAAAGCCTTAACACATACATCCACATAGCCAAATGGCATGTGACTGGGTGCTATGTACAGAGTAGGATCGATTAGCTGAAGAAACACACCAATTTCCACCTCTCATTGCTACTGGCTCATGTCTACATTCTCCAGTTATAAAGAAATTTGGCAGAAACTAGGTATAGACCAAGATAAATTCAAAATGGGTACATGATGCAGACATGATAACATAAGCAAATTAGGGGAGCATGGAATAGTTTATTCATCATATCTATAGATAAGGGAAGAATTTATGAAGTAGTTACATTATGTAATGTAGAACAGATAATTTTGATTACAGTAAATTTACACGGTTTTGCACAAACCAAACCAATAAAGCAAAGTTTAGAAAGAGAGCAGAAAACTGGGGAAAGTTTTGCAGCAAATTTCTCTGCTAAAGGTCTCATTGCTCAAATTTGTAGAGAACTGAGTCTAATTTAGAAGAATATGAATCATTCAAATGTTGGAAGGGATGTGGGAAAATTGAGATACTAATGATCTGTTGAAGAGGTATACTGATTCAACCACTCTATAGAGCCATTTGGAACTGTGCCCAAAAGGCATACCCTTTGACCCAACAATACCACTACTAGGTCTGTATACCAAAGAGATTTTTAAAAAGTAAAGGGACCTAAATGTACAAAAATATTTATAGCAGCTCTTCTTGTGGTAGCAAAGAATTGGAAATTGAGGGATCAATTGGGGACTGACTGAACAAGTTATACTATATGATTATGATGGAACACTATTATGCTATGAGAAAGGATAAGCAAGATGCTTTCAGAAAAACCTGCAAAGACTTACATGAGCTGAATCAAAGTGAAGTGAGCAGAACCAGAAGAACATCACACACAGCAATAGCAATATTGTACTATGATTAAATGTTAGTAACTTGGCTATTCTTGGCAATGTAATGATCTAAGACAATTCTAGAGGATTTAGGATAAAAAATACCATCCTCTCTACAGAGAAAGAACTGATGGAGTATGAATGCAGATCAAAAACTACTATTAAAAAAACATTCCTTATTTTTCTTGTTTTTTGGAGGGGTTTGTGTTTTCTTTCACAACATGACTAATATGTAAATAAATATTTTTTTGCACGACTGCACATGTATAACCTATATCAAATTGCTTGCCTTCTCAATGAATGGGGAGGAAAGGAAGTGAGAGAATTTGGAACTCAAAAAAAAAATTTAAATGAATTTTAAAAAATTTTACTTATAATTGGAAAAATAAATAAAAATTACTCTCTAGGTTCCAAAGGCAATCTAGGGTACAAATAATCTCTGTATTCATCCTTTTCCCCAAAAGCTCAGTGGTAGCAGCACAAATCTGTCCTATTATCCATTTCAACCTCCCCAAACTCTAGAAGACCCAGGGCACTCTAGGTAATACATGCATGTTCACAGAATACAAATTCCAGTTCACCAAATCTCTATAGCATACCACTGGGTGAAGAGGTATCATGTGTGTGTGTGCGTGTGTGTTGGTGTATACATAAGTATATGTATATGTCCATATGTCTATCCATTTTTGTGAAATGATGACTTTCATATAGCACTGTCTAATCATGATTTCATTTAATCCTTACAACAACCCCTTGAGGTAGGGACTATGGGTCCTATTGGACCCATTTTACATATAAAGTCACAGAGATACTAGCCTGTTCTTATAGCTGATTATTAAATTTTCATTGCAAACATTCATACCTCAGAAACTGGCAAATACAAGGGCTTGACTTACTCTTTTGCTAATTGCATAGATTTAAGGTGGTAAAGCATATTAATAACACAAATTAAACTGGAAAATGTATCATGAGTACTTTGTTTCCCCGGAAAGCCAATTGATAAAAATATACTAGCACCTGCCTGCTCAGAGACATCTAATGACTTGCTGATATGCACATGAGTTAGTGTGGGAGGCAGAATTCAAATCTAGGTCTGTCCTGATTTGATTCCAAATCCAGCATTCTTTCTACTGTACCACACTGCCATGCCTTCAAAGGGCTTAATGGGTTATCTATCTGAAGGATAGCTGTATTTTTTATAGATTCAGAATTGGAAAGGATTTATGAAGTCATCTAGTCCAACATCCCACCCATTGTTTATTCCATTGTTAGCTCTAATTGCTGTGGAGTTTTTCCATATATTGAGCCAAAACTTGCTTTCTTATAACCTCTACCCCCTTGGTCCTTCTTAGAATAACCCCAATGGCTTACTCTTTTATCTCCTCCAATGGGCAGCCTTTCAAATGAGTGGAGACCACCATCATGACCTTTAGCTTTCTCCAGACAAAATACTCCTAGTTCCTTCAGTCATTCTTCTTCAAACCCTCAACCCCTTATTTGATAGTGAAAACACACACTTATATTTAACAAATTCAAGTGTTTATTAAGTGTAAGACAAAATACTAGGTCATCAAGATACTAAACCAAAACAATCCTTGCCCTTAAAGAATTGGGGGTGGGAGTGAGAAAGATATAATATGGACACAAGTAAATACATAGAATTTTAAACTTTACAAAGTACTCCCCTCACACACAAAAAAACCCAAAACTTGAAGTAGAGAATTCAAGAAATTATCAACTTGAAGGAGACCTTTAAATATTTATTATACATATTGAATAAAGTTTTATATTCCCTGTTCTCAATTTTAAAATGAGTTTAGCTTTATTTCCTTCCTCCACAAGACTTAAATTTGTTTTTTATTTCTGGGGGGCCCTTCAATTCATTTTTCTCCTTGTGAATAACCCTCAGAAGACAGAAAAGGTTTCCCATTTCTTGCCTAAAAGGAACTCATTTTCAGCTTTTTCCACTAACTGGTCCTCCTCACACAGAGCATCAACTGAAAATGACCATTTCTACACTGAGGTTGGGGGGAAGGGAGGAGGCAGGGGTTGGGGGAAAGGCCAAAAGGGAGCTTGCTGTTCTGTACAAAGAGCACTTCACTCTGGACAAGCAGCGGGTCTCCATTCCGACGCTGCTCGAGGCCCACTGACTGTCTGAGCTAATGAAAGGCAGGCTTGGCAGGCTCCCCGAACTCAGAGGGCAAGCTGGGACTAATCACTCAATGCCTACCAAGGAGAAAAGAGGCAGTGTGGAGAGGAGGTGGAGAAGGGAATTCCACAGCGGAAAGAACCCTGAGCCATCCCAGAGCAGGGAGAAGGGAAACACTGACCCTCAGCTCTGCCCCTCTGTCAGGTCTCAGATGCTATGGTCATTGGACCCTGCTACATTATTCAAACAAAGAAAGTCACCACCAGTTTGGGGGGGGGTTGCTGAGGAGGTCATGCTAAACTGGAATGTCTAGGATCTAATCACAACTCTGTACCTATGGCCAGATTCCTCACCAAATGATAAATGCGCACTAAGGTGGCTCCTTTCCCACTCAAAAAGGCCCAAGGTAGAGAGAAAAACAGTTTCCAAAATGCTGAAAACTTCTTGAAATGAACCCTTTCTCAGAGCTATGCTCCTAAAAAGCTGGATTAATAACAATGAATAAGGGCAGTTGGTTTGCTAGTCTTGATAGGACACACCTTCCTCAGAAGCTGACTTCATACCCATCCCAACATCATACTTGGGGAAGCAGTTCCTAACTCTTCATTAGTGTTAGGACTTCTAGTTTTATTCAAAAGTATGATCCTTTGGTATCCAAATGACCTCCAACTCCACTATCCACAGGTTTCAAGGAACAGAAGAGTCGAAGACTGAGAATAAGGACTCTTGGGTTTCTAATTCCAGAGACAGTAGAGTATAATAGAATTATCTCCTGGACACTAGACTTTAATGAATGCATCCTAGGTTCTATCAATAAATACTCTGAGTACCTCCTAATAGGTCAGACTACATTAAATGCCAGTGATATAAAGATAAAATCAACCCAGTCCCTAGCCTCAGAGGAGTTTGTGATCTATATTGTTAGCATACACAGTACAGACTCTTAATGAGCACATTCTCTATTAAAGCACCCAGCTTGTTGAGTTTTACACACACACACACACATACACACACACACATACACACACACACACACACAAACTGCTTTTTGTCTAGACACCTCTTGAATTTAGGCTGTTGATTTTTTTAACTAAGGAGTAGGGCTTAGCATTTATTTCTATTAAATGTTATCTTATTAGATTATGCCCATTTGTCCCATTTACTGAAACATTTTTTGGATGCTCACGTGGTTCTGTGACGTATTGACTCTCCCTCTCTTCTTTGTACCATCTTTGTAGAAATTTGAGAAGTATGTTATCTATGTCTTCATCCAAATTATTAATAAAAATCTTAAAGTAAATATACTACCAAGGACAGCACGCTGTCCACTAGATACCTCCCTCCAGATTGATCTTAATCTATTAACCAACACTTTTTGGGTCCAGAATTTTTGGGTCCACTGAATTGTATCCAGCTCATATCTCTCCACCTTGTCTGAAAGGACAAGGGAGATTTTATCAAATGCCTTGCTGAAATCCAGATACACCATCAATTCTTCAATAAGCCACTTAAATTCCTTTAAATATTAGGCACTGTGCTAGGAATTGGAAATAAAAAAGCAAAAACAAAAGGTAGCAATAAGGTCCTACTCTCAAACACCTTACATTTTATCTGGAGAAACAACACATACACACAAGAAAGTAAATACAAAATTTGGAGCCATTACCAAATTGAGAAATGTTAGTTGTCAAAGGAAAAACTTTAACTTTCAAGAGTTTTACCAAAAAAAAGAGGCCCAAATCACCAATAACCAGAGAAATCTAAATTAAAGCAACTTTGAGGTTCTGACTCACACCCATAAGATTGACAAAAAAATGAAAAAATAAAATGACAAGTGTTGGAGGGGCTATCAGCAAACAGACACATTATACATTGTTGATGGAGCTGTGAATGGGTCCGTCATTTTGTAAAGCAATTTGGAACAAGTCTCCCAAAGTTATTTAACTGTGCATACCTTTTAACTCAATGATAACTTTACTTGCCACATACTCCAAAGTATTCAGAGGAAGGGGGAAAAGATGTATGGATACAAAAATATTTCTACCAACTCTGTTTGAGGTGGCAGATAACTTGGATCTAAGAGGTACCCAATAGTTGTTCAATGGCTGAATGAAGTATGATATGCATATAAATGTAATGGAATACTATCGTGCTGTAAGAAATTATTAAAAGGGCAGTTTCAGAGAAACCTATGAAGACTTATATGAACTGATGCAGAATGGACTGAACAAAACCAGGAGAACAATCTAGACAATAACAACCACAATGTAAAGACAATTTTGAAAAATCTTTGAACTCTGATTCATGCAGTTACATACCATGATTCCAGAGGGCCTATGATAAGGATGCTCCCTCTAACCTCCTGCTAGAGAAGTGATTGATGTAGAACACAAAATGAAAACTATTTTCCTGACATGGTCAATGTGAGGATTTCTTTTGCTTGTCTATGTTTATTTGCTACCAAGATTTGGTTTTCTGGGGGGAGGGTTTCCCTTAAGGCGAAAGGGGAGGTGGACAAGAGAGCAAATAGATTTTTAGTTGAAAAAATAAAATAAGAATGTAAAAAGTAAATAGAAATGTGTAAGAATTTCTTGCTATTTCCCGAACTACCAGTCCAGTAACACTGTCACCAAAAGGAAGAAAGGAAGAACTGGCAAAATTTCTCCTTAATGAAAGCATGCTGATTTCTCCAAGAGTTTTCAATTTCCCTTTTCTGAACCCAGACCCAGGAGATCTGGTTCCTCCAGTCTCCCATCCAAATAGACTTTCCTCAACAAGTTCACCATTGCCTGAAAATTCCTTGACAGTGGATTCACATGTTTATTCCATAAATAGAAAGAATTATTGAAATGAAAATATACCGGGGTTAGATTGAGAGGAGGGAGGCTGCAATACATTGAATCAGAGTAACCCTCACTGAGATAAATAACTGATAATTATTATAGCTTGCTGTATATAGAGTCTATACTACTACCACCCCACACAGCATTTTACATAGATTATCTTATTTCATAGCAAGGTTTAGAGAAGGAAGAAGCTTTAAAGATCATCTACTACAGCCCCTTCATTTTACACGTGAGGGAATTGAAGCCACAGAAGTGAAGGTGCTTTCCCAATATCAGTAAGTAGCAAACCCCTGCTTAGTGCCTCAGTTTACCCCCACTACAGGTTAGGGCTAAAGCTTATAGCCTCCCACCTTGGAATACCAAACAGTGTCCTTATCCCCTCCCCTGGCCCCACCAAAGCCAGTATTCCAGTGGGATTTAGTACTTTTCTGGTCTGGGAAAGATTCTACAGAATTTAGAGCTAGGAGGATCATCTAATATGGTTCATAATTTTACAAGCCCCATAAGACTTTGGACACCAAACTCAGCACTCTGTCACATTGTACTTTCTAGCCTCTCTCTGTGGAGTCTACCAGGTCAATTTTCTTTCCAGTACATAAGGTTATCTCTGTTACATCCTATTCTGAAAAAAAGGTTTGAATAGAGAGCAGGGAAAAAGGGATTTGAGAAAGGAAGTCTGGAAACTCAGAGAGATCCCTCATTAGACAACTCCATAGCTTTGCCTAGTGACAATTTTGCTTCAGAAAATGTCTACTACCAAGCTGAAGGTATTGAGCCCACAGCTGTCCCCTTCATATGATCAAAGACACCCCTGGTGAACCCAGTTTGATTGGTAGAACCATCTGCCCAGTCCAGGAGGGGTTAATGAACTCCTCATGCTAGATAAACAGCGATGCCAACATGAGCCCAGGGAAGAGGTAACCTTTTAGAGGCACAATGTTCAGAGTAGAGGAAGAAAAGGGCACACCACAATGGATGGTCAGAGAAGGAGGATTTCATTACCCAAAAAGTGACAGGCAAAAGCAGAGAGAAAGTCAAGTTCTCCCCTCCTGCCACCCACTCACACTCCCACCCTTCCTAATCACAGGCGTGCTTAGAGATCCTTCAAGGAAAAGAACCAAAAGATGATGAGTATCCTAGAAGCCACCACTCAAATCATCAACCAGACTCCTGCTGGGGGGAATTGGCTCCATTGTGGGCACTGCTGTGAGCAATCAAGGTCATGGCAGACACAGAAGAGGGGCAGACAGTGAGTGAGTCCTACAGTTCATCTGCAAGGCTCCTGAGAATATACCAAGGTGAATAACTCTGTTTGGGGTCTTTTGGACACAGGTGTCTAGGTTTGATGACCACCTCCGGGTCATTTAGTCCACCTACCTGCCTGCCTCTAGGCTAAACTGTTCCTCACCCATTCTAAAAAGATGGCAGTATTTAACTGGTGGAAACAGCTAGGGGAAATGAACCTACCCCTTAAGAACATCGTGGCTGACTCACAACCTCTTTCCCTCCCTCAGTACATAAAAATCTCACCTTCCATATACATGGGTAGGAATAGCTCCACGCTAGGCCTGGAGAGCCCTCCTGCTACAATTTAAGCTTTATCTAGGATTATTCAATTCAATTAAAAATATTTATTAAAATGCCTGTTATGTGCTAGTTGTAGACCAGTCGACCAGAAACTAAACAATCCCTGAGTTTTAGAACCTTTTAAAGGGTTGGGGAGGGGAGGAGGAGAATGAAGTGGATAGGAAGAATATGCTATATGCACAGACAGAAATACAAAGTACCACATATACAAAATAATATCAAGTAATTCAAGAAGGAGAAAGGTCTAACAGATTAGGGAGCAGGAAGGGCCTCTTCAAATCGGTCAGAGGTCTTGTAGGAAGTAGTAACTGAGCTATGCCTTGAAGGAAGATAGGAATCATACAGTCAGGGAACTGAAAGAGACCTTGGAGATCATTTAGTCCAGAGGTTCTTAACGATTTTTTGTGTTCTGGACCTCTCAAGCAGGGTTTGGTGAAGCTGAGGACCCAATTATCAGAATAATGCTGTTAGATGCATCAGATAAAATACACAGGTTTACAAAGGAAACCAATTACATGGAAATATAGAGATCAAAACATTTTTTAAAGCAAGTTGACAGACCTCAAGTTAAGAACCCCTAAATTCAAATCTAACCCACTCATTTTGCAGATGAGGAAACTGAGGCACTAAATGTTAAATGACTTACTCAAGGTCATAACAGTAAGAAGGATTTGAACCAAAGTGTTTTGAGTTCAAATCTCATTCTCTTTCTTACATTGCACTGCCCCTTTTCAGGAGTTTATATATTAAACCATATTATTCTTTATATCATATGTACCTTTTATACTTTACATATATATGTATCTTATATGTACTCTTTGTTTTTTGCTTTTTGGAGGGCAGTTGGGGTTAAGTGACTTGCCCAAGGTCACACGACTAGTTTTTTGTGTTAAGTGTCTGAGGCTGGATTTGAACTCAGGTACTCCTGACTCCAGGGCCGGTGCTCTATTCACTGTGCCACCTAGCCGCCCCCTTATATGTACTCTTTATATTACATATTATACCCTTAGTACACACATATGTGTATATAAAACCTTTTATGTAATAAAGGATAAATGACTAAGAAGTGATAATCAACTTGGAGTTTCCATCCCACACCCACCAGATGGACAAAGTTAACAAAAAAAAGTAAATAATAAATGGATCATTTACAGCAGTGATAAAGGAAAGCAGACACACTGATGCACCACTGGTGGAAATGAGAACTAGTCCATCCAATCAGGGAACTAATTGAGAATCATGTCTAAAAAGTTGCTAAAATGTTCGTGCCCTTTGACCCATTAGTAACAGAATAAGGTCTACATTCCAAAGAAATCAAAGAAAGAAGGAAAATGTCCTAAATGTACAAAATATTTCTAGCAGTTCTTCTTGTAGTGACTAAGAACTAGAAACTACGGTCAGGGGATGCCCATTGATCGGGAAATAGCTGAACAGATTATTATATGTGAACATAATGGAACATCATTATACTATAAAAAAGGAAGAGATTTTCAGAGACACCTGGGAAAACTTGTATTAACTGATACAGAGTGAAGCGAGAAGAAAAAATTATACTTAAAAACAAAGATGCTGTGGCAAACACACAGTTCTAAAAGACTCAAGAATTCTGACCAGCCATGATTCCAGAGGACTGATGAAGAAACTTGCCTACTTCACATGAGAGAGAAGAGCAGGATTAATATTAAGATTGTGAAATGCGTTTCTGGACATGGATAACCAGAGAATTTATTTGGCTTGTCTATGCTTATATGACACAAGGGTTCACCATTTATTTCTCTTTTTTTTCTTTTCTTTTTTTAAGTGGGTGTGAGTGAGAAAAAAAAATACTTGATTAGAAAAAAATTAAGTGATAACCAAAATTTAGGATTAAGGTTAAAAAACTTGGCAGTACTTCTCTTGAATAAAAACTTAATTCTCATAAGTCACTGTAATTCAAATTTTTTTTTAATGAAGAAAATATTTTAAGAAATAATCCATGTATCTGTTGTGTTTTCTTTGTCTTCTGGAGAGACAAAGTATGATAAAGCCACATAAAAGAATCAAGTGGCATTTAGAGAAAGTTCAGAGGACCTGTGGCCCCTAAACTGATGTGACCTCTTTTGTCTTGAGTCAGAGCCTACTTGAAGGAAGACATCTCACAGTACCTGCCTGTCACTCAAACAGCTAGGGTGTGCATCCTATAGGAGTGCTGAAAGGGCAGTGACCAGCACAATGAGTCACCCCCGCAGAAGACCATGATTCCAGAATTTAGAGCAAAGCCTTCATTTTATAAATGAAGAGATTGAGTCCCAGCAAAATGAAGTGACCTGCCCAGGGTCATATAAGGAATAAGTAGCAGAGAAGAGATTCCACTCCAGAGCAGGAACTTAGGAAATGTGTTATGTCCCAGTAGAGAACAATCATCACCTTGAGGGAGAAATGGGAAAAAAGCTGAGCTTTTAAGTCCTTGGCAATGGAAACAGAATGAGGGGCAAAAAAATATTTTTAAGTATGTTTTATTAAAAGGAGCAACACTTCCACACACCAAACCAAAATACCATCTCTTGTAACACCAGGACCTTCCAAAATGTCTCCCCACTCCCCAGGCTGTGAAATATATTGGTACAATAAGGTCACCTATTTAACAGGTTGCCACTGAATAATTCATGGCCTCCCTCCTTTAAGGGCTCAGCTCCAGTTTCCACAGCCCAGGTGGGCAGTCCTCTTTAGATTGGGGAGCCCAAGGCTGGAGATCTCATCCCAGTTGCCTTTAAGAGTTAATATAGGGTAAGTTCAGCAATATAGTGACCTCCCCCCAACATTCTGATCTCACTTTGGATTAAGGGCTGAACTTCCTTCCTGAAGTGGTCAGTGAAAGTAAGACCAGAACCCTGAACAGAGGTGGATAAAGAAAGAAAACCTGGAGTGAATCAAATAAGCAAGGGATTTCTAGTTATCCTAAGGAAGTATCAATGCACATAAACATTTCCTATGTATGGATTATCATTGCTCTCATCCTCATCCTTCCCACTCCATTTTACACACACATCCCAAAAACATGTATTCCAAACTCTCAAATAAATTGCATTAATCAAAGGAAGCAGTGCACAAATGACAGAGAATAAGAAAGGCATTGATTCAACTTTAGAAAACATCATATTTTATACAGGGGCCAGGACAGGGAGACCCTCCCTGCCCTACCAGAAAGTAAGAGAGCAGAGCAGGGCTTTACAGTGGGATTGATGTTTTAGGGCTGGGGCAGGGGAAAGATGGGGAGAAAATTCGTAATTCAAAAATGTCATGAAAATGAATGATGTAAACAAGAAAACAAATTTTTAAAAATTGAAAAAAAGAAAACATCATATTTTAAAAATCATGCTTAGCTGAAGCTAATGTTAAAATATGGCTAGTTTGTACTGGAGAGAGTGCTAGGTTTAGAGTCAAAGGACCTGGATTCAAATGTTGACTGCAACTTATTATGTGTGTGATGTTGAGGAAATCACTTAATATCTCTGGGTTTCAGTTTCCTTATATGTAAATTGGAAGAGTTAAATATGAACTTGGGGCAGCTAGGAGGCACAGTTAGCACAGATAGAGCACCAAGTCTAGAGTAAGGACAACTTGAGTTCAAATCTAGCCACAGCCACTTATTACCTGTGTGTCCTTGGGCAAGTCACTTAACCCTGTTTTCCTCAGTTTCCTTTTTTGTCAAATATGCTGGAGAAGATAAAGGTATACCACTCCAGTATCTTTGGCAAGAAAATACTAAATGGGGTCATCAAGAGTCAGACATGAATGAAAATGACTGAACAACAAATAGTAATTTCAGAGGACTGAAGGGGAAACATTCTCTAGCCATTCCTTGGTACAGAGGTGGTGGACTACAGATGAGTAATGAAGCATACATTTTCAAGTATGGACAATGGGTTGATTTCTTTTGCTTCTTTATCACAATGGAAGTTTCTGAGGGTGAGGGTGTCATTGGGGAGTGACATCAGTATAAAATAGAATATAAAGAAAACATCTTTAAACAATGAATAATAAAATGAAGGAATTAGGATAAATGAGATACAGAGCTTCTTCTAGGTCTATAGTTATAATCCTATGCTACCCTAGTCAAAGGGCAGAGACAAGACTCAAGACTAGCACATATCGAAAACTTGGTCATAGAAAATGAATAGTGAGGCAGCTAGATGGCACAGGGGACAGAGCACCTGTCCTAGCGTCAAAGGAGCTGAGTTCAAATTTGAATTCAATTACTAGCAGTGTGACCCTGGGCAAGTCACTTAATCCTGATTGCCTGTCAAAAAGAAAACTAATGGTTTACTGTCTGAGGGCCAATGATAGCAGCCACACATGCAGTACTGAGCTGGAATTACACATTTTATATCATAAAAGGCCCTTAGAGAGTATCTAGTCCAATCCTTGCTCATTTTAAGTGATGGAAATGAATTCTGTATTGCAAAGCTAATTAGAGCCTCATTTTTTCCTTATTCCAGAACCACAGTTCTTTGTAATGTTGCTGGGCTTACTATGAATGCCAGATCAGATCTTGGGCGGAAATTTCCACAAGCTGGGCACAATGACTTGAAGGTATGGTCAGGTAAGGGCAAGGACACAATGGCTTCCAGCTTGCTGATTTCTATCAGTCATATTCTACTGGAATGGATATTTAAATATACTGCAGGTTCAAAAACAGACAAGCACATGAGAGTCATCATGAGAGAGAGAAAGCAGTCCAGGACCAGAAGTCTGGTTTCCAGTCTCAGGCTCTACCACCAGCACTGTTTATCCTTGTACAAGTCTCTGGGACTAATTTTCCTCATCTGGAAAACAAGATTGGACTAATTTAGTTTTTGCAAGCAAATGTTTATTAAGTTCATACTATATACAACACTCTAGGCTAGGCACTTGGGATATAAAGGAAAAAAAAGAAAAAATATCCCTATGCTAAAAGAATTTGTTATTCTCCTGGAGGAATACAACACACACACACATATAATTTAGTATATATTATTATTTATTATGAATTATTCAGTATGTATTATGCTATTATATGTCATATAATATACAGTACATAATTATATATGTAGCATGGGAATATTAATCATTTACCATGTGTTATGTTATTATAGATTATAAACATATAGCATATATTTAGTATATAATTCTATATAATACATGTAATTTTATATGGTATACATTACTAAATATATTTATATAATATATATGTATATGTGTGTTCATACAAAGTAATACAATAATTTTAATGTAGAGAGAAGACTAATAAGTAGTGGGGCGCAAAGAGATCAGGAGCTGACTTGGGCTTCAAAGGAAGCTAGGGATGTTATAACTAAACTATCTTTAAGCAACTATGCTGTTCTGATCTATAATATGAGATGATGGTCATTCAGCAATTACACCTCTGTAGTAACAAAGGCTTACATTCAAGGCTCTCCACTCCATCCTCAGATGCCCCACCATGCTATGGAGGTAACCCTGGATTCTCAGAAGCTGCACTGAAGAGCTCAAGCCCTGAAAGGTCCCAAAGGCTTTGTGTATGCCCTGCACGGCTTTCCGTAAAGCAGTGGTTCTCAACCTGTGGGTTATGTTCAATTTAAATACATCCTGCATATCAGATATTTACATTACGATTCATAACAGTAACAAAATTACCATTATGAAGTAGCAACAAAAATCATTTTATGGTTGGGGGTCACCACAACATGAGGAACTGTATTAAAGGGTCGTGGCATTAGGAAGGGTGAGAACCACTGCCTTAAAGGATCAGTTCAGATAAATGGAGAGATACCTATCACTATCAAGTTGGCCACCAGCTAAAGCTTTTCCTCGGTCACTGTAATGAATGAAACTACTTAGTAAACAAGAGTGTGTTGTCACCTTGGTTAGTAGAGGAATACTCATCACTGATGAAAATGTAAGACCTTTTAAAGCAGTATTGAATGAAGTACATTCAAGAGTAGTCACAGGCTAGGACACAAAGGTCATTCTACACTATTTCCTCCAAGCCTCAATAATAGAGTGAGCAAGCCCTCTATTATAAATGAAAGACTCCAAACCCTAGAGCTGCTTCCTCGAAGTCCTCTGAGATCCTCTGGGACCCTACATGTCACTGATGTGACTGGTGAATTCCCCCACTATTCTCCAATCAAAAACAATTCTAGGAATAGATTAACCTGCCGCCCCCCCCACACACACACTAAGAGATGAACTTCCTACCTGGCAGAGGTCATTAGGGGCATAGAGAATTGGAATGGATAAAAAGTAAAAACGTGCTCATTCATATCAGCAATCAATCCATTCATCAATTGACAGGTAAACACTTTTTAAGACCCACTATGGGTCAGGAACAGTGGGAGGCTCCAGGAATACAAAGACAAAAATGAATGCAAAGAGTTTCCATTCTATTAGAAGGGGACTCCAAATTCTCAATTGAGAACAATCTGTTATAATATATGATCTTTCTGACTGCTATTGAACTCAATGGAGTATGTGTCCAGTGGTATAGTCAAATTACTGGGTCAAAGGGTGGGAACAGTTTATTGATCTGACTTATTAATGTCCCTGGTTCTTCTTTTTTATAAAACCACCTCCTTCTAGAACTAAGAAACTTTTTTTTTAAATCTTCAAAACTGCTGAAATGTCCTTCTTTTCTGAAGCTGTCTCATCCATCACTTTAAAAATAAATATAACAGAAGATGTGAAGTTAAACCTAATTTTTATTTCTTTCTCATAGAATGAACACAGAAGATGTAGAGGGACTATCCACTGAGAAACATTAAGTGTATGTAGGGGGTGGGGTGGGGTGGGAGAGGTGTATGTGCCTAGAGTAGTGTAGTATATGTGTATGGGGGGGTTATGTAGTATGTATATGTGAGGTGTGTGTATGTGCCATGTGTGGTGTGATAAATGTGTGTATACATGTGGTGTGGGGTGTGTGTGTGGCATGTGGTATGTCTGTGTGCGTGGTGTGTCTCTGTGTCTGTATGTTTCAAGATCCGTATTCCTCCTCCTCCTCTTCCTCCTCTTCCTCCTCCTCCTCTTCCTTCTTCCAGCTTCTATACTTCACTTCCTTCCCATAAATAGGATACCCTATGACCACTAAGCCATGAACCCAACTGACTGGGGTATTCAGGAGGAGGGCAGTTCTGAGCTCTGATATTAATCTGCTGTGTGATCTTGAGTAAGGCACATTCCTCCTCTCAGTCTCTTTCACCATTTGTAAATAAGGGAGCAAGACAAGGCAACAATGAGGGGTTGCAGGCTACCTACCAATCTCATCACCCCTTTTGTATATTGAAGTGAAGTATCAAGGACATTAGACATGGAGTCAGAACTTCAGGGTTCCAGGTCTGATTCTATTATTAACTACCATAGTAATCTTGGAAAAGTCTCTCTGGGCCTCAGTTTCCTCATCTCTAAAATGTATTGAACTCAAAAGAAAGCTCCGGGTTCTAGTCACAGTTTTACAACTAACTTGGTGCCGATGACCTTAGGTGAGTCTATATCTCAGTTTCCTCTTCCCCAAAATAAGGCTGATAGTTTTGCCCAATCAACTACAAAGGAGGAGGGGGAGGAGGAGAAGAAAAAATAGCAGGAGGGGAATTTGTATATTGCTTACTCTGTACCAGGTACTGTGCCAACCACCTTTAGAAATATCTCATTTTGGGGTGGCTAGGTAGCACAGTGAATAGAGCACCAGCCCTGAAATCAAGAGGACCTGAGCTCAAATCCAACCTCAGACACTTAACACTTACTAGCCGTGTGACTTTGGGCAAGTCACTTAACCCCAATTGCCCCTCAAAAAAAAAAAGAAATCTCTCATTTGACCTTCACAACAACCCTGGGATGTAGGTGCCTTTATTATTCTTACTGTACAGATGAGAAAAATGAGGCAAACAGAGGTTAAGGGACTTGCCCAAGATCACATAAATTAATTAGTGTCTGAGACTGGATTTGAACTCTTCACTCTAGGTTCAGTGCTCTATTCACTGCCCTACCTATTTGCCTTTGTTCTGAGAACCAAATGGGATTTTAAGAAAAGAATCAAATGTGATACCATTGTAAAAGTGATTTCAAAACTATAAAGCCCTGTACAAATAGTATACATCGTTATTGCTTCTATTATTATTACAATCTTTTCATTGTTTTAAATAAGATTCAGAAGAAAAGGTCCTGGGACAAGTAGCTGCCCTGCTATTATTCTTAATGCTCTATGAACCACCAAACATGGAAAGGGGAGGGTAAATTAGGGAGGGATGCATTGCTTTTTGGAATTAAATAAAAGCATCAGCATGTAAGCTCATTGTCTATAGATTCACTGAAAACATCCACATCCCAGCCTCCTTAGGACCACTCTAGGGGCAGGAAGGTCAAGAGGGATGATATGGACCACATTCTACTCCCATATGATTTTGATATGATCCCCTTTTCATGAGCCTTTCATGACAGACAGATTGGAAATCTTGAATATTTGGTGTGCCCACATCTATTAAAGATGTTGCTCTTAAGTTTTTATGGATCAATGTTATGTCTGGGTGATTGTGGGCAACAGTTTGGGCAGGTTCCAGCATAGTTTATTGGTTGTGTGCTCCCAGATACGGGGATTTGTGGCCTCTTGGTTCACGAAAGCCCACTATTTATCATTATTATATCCCTGAGACTGAAAAAGAGAAGGTGAAGAGGACAAAACTGAAGAGAAAGCTCTTTGGGGAAATCCGCCCTGGTTTCATCTAGTAACCAGAGGCTTCCCTGTTCCTGAAGGTGCCTGTTGTTTGTGGGAGAAGAAATAGAAGTAAAGTCTAATGAGAGATTCCATCTGCCCCCAATTCCCCTTTGCTCTTGCTCCCTTACCCTCAGTGGCTCCCAAATTACATATTCCTTGTTCCAGAGCAAATGTCATCCCAGTAGTAAACTAAGCCTAGCCCTTACTCTAAATGATGACTAGATTTCTAGATGCTTAAAGGAGTCTTTGAAATGTCTAGTTCAAACCCCTTATTTTTCAAATGCAGAAAGTGAAATACAATGAAAGTACCTTGGACAAGTTTACCCAGTGATTTAGTGGTGGACGTCAGACCAGAACCAAAGTCTGTTGACTCCCTGTCCACAGCTTTTTCCATTTGATCCACACAGGAAATGACCTTTATCAAAGAGGGGATGCTCAAGGCCTTTAGGTACAGGTATGTGTGCCTTAAGGGAAATTGCCATAGTTGAAATCTTCACCCTGCCCATAATTAGCTGTGCAACTTGGAGTGATGCATTTGAATTCTCTGGTCTTCAGTTTCTTCACTGCTAAGACAGATTTAGCTGATCTCTTAGGGTCCAATTCTAACATTCTATAACCCTGTGACTCTATAATTATGTTTTGTGGGCCTGACCACTGGCTTTGGGCATGAAGAGTTGGTTTACTTTTCCCAAGTCAGTGAACAGAATCCCCTCTCCCCCTCCAAGGATCCAGGATAATTGCTACTGCTAACCTTCCAACTGAAGGAGAGATTTGTCCCTCTCGAATTCTATAGAATTGGAAGTATTTTAATACCCACCAGAGGCTCACAAATTCTTAAAAATATGAACCCTGATCCTGAATCGGACACTGAATTTTCAGATCAATACCTTGTGGCTTCTCAGGCTAAGGAGAGGAAGGTTTTTATATTCTCCTCTCCTCTGACAATAAATCATGTTGGTTTCCTTAGTTAAAAAAAAAACCCATGGGAACATCTCTGAGTTTGAAGGAACCTCATGGGTTATCTGGTCTACCCCAAACTTGAATCAGAATCTCCATTACTATATCACCAACAAATCATCATCCAACCTCACTTGAAGATCTTTAGTAAGTGGAAATTCATTACTTCCAGGACAACCCATTCCACTTCAAAAAAGCTCTAATTTCCAGGAAATTTTCTCCTTTTTTATTGTTGTTCAGTTGTGTCCAACTCTTCATGACCCCATTTGGGGTTTCCTAGGCAAAGATACTGTAGAGGTTGACCATTTCCTTCTCCAGTGCATTTTACAGAAGAAGAAACAGACTCAAAGGGGAACTGACTTGTCCA
Source organism: Pseudocheirus occidentalis (assembly GCA_028646575.1). Classification (NCBI taxonomy): domain Eukaryota; kingdom Metazoa; phylum Chordata; class Mammalia; order Diprotodontia; family Pseudocheiridae; genus Pseudocheirus; species Pseudocheirus occidentalis. The sequence goes on along the minus strand of CM053598.1, from coordinate 39,805,898 downwards.
ACTCCTGGGGAAATGGTCATTGTGAGACAGTGAAGCCGATGAAATCCTATGAGGGTCAAAGGCAGTAGCTGAAGCTAAAGCTGTAACCATACTCCATAAATGAGATAGGTGGACCCTAAGGTGTTCTTTCACAATTATATGATTTTGCTTCTAATTTTACTCCAAACACTGTAATTCTAGAAGGGAAACTCTGTTTGCAAGAGTATTTTGAGCCCAGTCCTATCCACCTATTCCCATTAGGCCCCAGACTTCTGGAGAACAAGAGCCAATTTGTTTGGTTTTTTTTTTTAAACATTATATCTTCAGTAATATTACCATTGCTTCTGGGCTTGATGATGCCCCATGGTATGACTCCACAAGAGTTCCTGTGATTCTGAGTTGCAGATAGTGTATTCCTAAGCAATGTCTTCTGGCTACTACTCCCTGATCCCTCATACCCATTCATGTCATTCCCATCCCTCTCAGGTCCCTATTCCTTTCACTGCACCTTCTCAAGCTCATTTTGCAGGAGGTTAAACTAGTAGTACCCTTCCCTCAGAAATTAGTTTGCCTTTGTATTTAATTTTGAACGTATGTGTTATTTCTCTGCCACCCTACTTCCCAAAGAATGGAAACTCACCCAAAGAAGGAATGCCTTAAATTTTGTCTTTTTATCCATAGTACCTAGTTCTGTACATGGCACATAGTGAGTACTTAATAAATGCTTACGGAATTGCATTGCCTGACACAATGAGTGCATCTCACACAGAAGGCTATTAATGAATGTTGAATTAAGGTCTGTCGGCAGAAACTATATCATTTGCAAATGATCCTGCCCACCTATCATATGGCAGATAGGACCTGACCAGGTGCAGAGAGGTGCTTGATTCAGGCTTAAAATATATCAGCATTAAATTTTTAAACATTTTAAGTCTGAAAATGAAGACAATCAAGGTGTTGGGGTTTGTAATCTCCATTTAATTAACAGTAGGTTTAAAATATTGAAATTAATTTTACAGACTTTGAGTTTAAAATTCAGTGAAACAGGTTTTTAGTTCATTGCCTTTCAAATCAATAAAGGATTTTTTTTAATCTTTGTTTTTAAGTCCTTGAACAATTTTCTGTACTTGACCAGCCCTCATTTGCCATTTTGCAAAAAAGACTACTTTTCACATATAGATCTGAACACAGCCTCCCTCCTTACTTCTTCCCGCTCTTCCCATCCTCTTCTTAAAGGGACCCTACAGAACATTCTTGTTAGTGCTTGGACCATCCCACTTTGCAGAAAAAAAAAAGCACACAACTATTTCAGTATCTTCTGGCCTCTCATCTCAGGTTGTCATATCACCTTCACTATCAGAGAATTCTTTTTTCAACCCAAGCTAAATCCATCCCCTCCTTCCTACTACTTCATGATCCAGTCAGTAGACTCAAAAGAATGAGAAGGTCACTATCTTCCCAGAAACTTATGGACAATAATGCTACCGTGATCCTTATTCCCCCCCCCTTCACCCCCCATATACGTGGGATGGGAAGCAGTGAGAAAGAAAATGATAGGTCTGTATCATGCTTGAAGCTCTCCATGGACCCCAGTTCTTTTTCAGCACCCTCAGCCAGGCCATTACACTTCCCCTGGGGGGAAATCTCAGCATTTAAAGGAAGTGATAGAACATACTACTCGGGTAGCATGATGGACTCCAAGATGCCAACATCTCCTTTTTCAAAAGAGCTGTGGCCCTCATGAGACTTTATTAACGGACCATTCCACCAGGAGAGGAGAAAACTGGGGAAAGACTGATGAGAGCAAAGGGTACATTTGAAATTTCTTCCCCTTATGGAAAGTGACAGGGACATCCACAGAGCTTGCCTCCTTCCGGTGGCACAAAGAATATTCCATTTTCAGACTGGAAGCCTAATCCCACCCCCACCCCCCACCTCCTCTCACTAATCCTGCTTTTCAGTTCAGGTGGCATCATTTTACCTCTGCTCCATAGGGACCCACAAGAACTAATGGGCATCTGCTTATAGCTCTGTAGCAGCACAGAGAGACCAGCTTTGGATAATCTAGCCACAAACACAGTAAAAAGACACAATGTGGGGTGGGGATGGGGATACTATCTGGGGTTCACTTTTACCAACCCCAATTCCAGAGAACAGCAGGGAAGCCAAAATCAGCCTTGGCAAAATCATGAAGCAAAGTTTATATGTGAGCCCTCCTCTTTTCTGCAGTCCATCCCCTTAAAATTATATCCATTGGAGGGATAATTCATTCACACTAAGGGTTAGAGACTCAAGTTATTAGTCCATCCAGAAGAATCAACATTTTTAGAAAGAATCTTTTTAAATGGGTAAGCTGAGAATGGTTTGTAGTGGTGGAATCTCAAGCACTCTAGTACCCAGGTAGGGCAGATATTTGGAGGCAATGAAGCCTTCCAAATGTCCCTCAAATCACACCAAATAGGCATAGAGCACTGGACACGGTCATGTTGGAAAAATCAAAATGGATTCTTGGATTCTGGCTAGAAGAGTAACCTAGAGATCCATGATCAGACTAGAGTGATCTGTTCTAATATGCACACCTTGTCCTTCCCTTCCCCTTCCTGCCCCTCTGTTCTCTCCTGATGGCTAACTAAGGAAGAAGAGTGGTAGATTTCACCCTGTTTTCAAATGTAGTAGTACATATTGAGCCCAGGCAAGTCGTCTGCAATCCCCTACAACAAACCTTAACCCAGTATTGTGAATACCAAGTTCTTTCTTACATCGTTGTCCCAGATGCCTTGGAAGAAGAGTCCATCCTGCCATTTTCAACCTTCTCCCCCAACATTTACTCCAGACCAGGACTGGGAAATGAACCCCAAATGGTTTTATCATTGCCTCCCCACAATTTCTTTAGAAGAGTGAACAAACATCATCAGCAAGACCTTCCTTTCCCCTGGATTTCTTCTAAACCCCACCCTCAAAAAAACCACCTAAGATCAAACCCAGCAACATCAATATGGACAAGCTGTTTCAAAATCAAAGGTACGGTGTGTGATGGGGTAGGGAAGATGTAGGAAGGAGAATAAATGTAGTGACTGGTATGGGAAGAGAAAAATACATTATCACAGAGGAAGGGTCTTTCCCAAGTTATGAAGGTGGGATTGGGTGTCCGCCCTGCCCTCCCCCCCACCTCCAAACAAGTCAATTGCTTCTCCTGCGGGAGAGGTAAGAACATCAATAACGCGGTTCCTTGTGGAAAGGTTAAAAGGGGGGGCAGAGTCTGTAGGTGACTGGTATGACCAAAGAGGCTAGCAGCAGTCAACAAGGGCGCCAGGCTTGCTCTCTATTTGCCAACCATCAGGTCCAGGTGCCCACTTGTTAAATTTTTTAAAATGCAAACTTATGATCCAAATGGGCACCGCCTGCTGCCTCCGATATCTCCAGAAGGTGGCCAAGAAGCCACTGTGTCATTGATCTCCCTTGACTCCCTGGGGACAACTTAGTATACCCCACAGCAGCCCCGGAGCTAGCCGCCTCGGTCCCACAGGCTTTGCTCCGAAGATGCCTGCTGAGCATAGCGGACTCCTAGGCACCAAAAAGACTGGCTCCTCTGGCCGATGGCACCTGACCCTAGGACCCCAGCTCCGACTGAGGGTGGGGGTGGAGACCGAGCACAGCTTCGCTTTTGGTCGCGGCTCCTGAGGACCCCCCCCCCAGGTCTGCTCAGGTGCCAGGCACCGCCGCCCGACACTGCCTCTCCACCCCGCTCTGCCACTCCACGGTGCCCGAGCCTAAGCACGAGCTCTCTAGTTGGGAAGGAGGGAAAGGAACACGAGAGAGAAAAATGAGAGAAAACGAAGCAGACGCGAGGGCAGGTGGGCGGCAGGGCTGGGCGGCCCGCAGCTGCCCACTTGCCACTCTGGTCACACACAAACGAACATTAACCTGTTCTCCTTGTCCATTTCCCCCCCCCCCCAGGGGGCTAGCTAAGTGTTGCCACCTCGCTCACGATCTCGGGGCTAAGGATTAGGCGGCCCGGGTTTGGGGGCGGGAGGGGCGGGAAGGGGCAGGAAGTTTCTCCAGTTCTCAATCCAGAAAATAGGGAAGAAGAGTTCCCAGAGCGGCAGCAGCGGGGCGGCCAAGTTACCGGAGTCCGCTCGCTAGCCAACCTGCTCAACCGCCCGCGGGGCAGGCCTCCCTAAGGAGCGCTTGTGCCGCTCAGTCGAGCTCGGGGGAAGAAAGGCGCACGAGCCTGGCCAGGCCCGGGAAAGAGGAGAGGCGCGAGGTCGGCTGCGGTGCCTGCGGAGGCGGGGAGAAGGGGAATGGAGGGGGTAGGACAGCGGTGAGAATAGGAGGAAAGGCACGAAGCCGGCTGGGGGCTGCGGGTGAGCGGACAGGCAGTGGGGAGCTGCCCGAGCACCGGGAGCCGGCAGCCAGAAAGGAGGCGAAAGACGCACGCAGCCCCAGGGAAGGGCCGGGAGCGCCGGGAACAAGTGGTTGCTTCCCGGTCTCGGACCAGGGACAGCTGCTGTAACTTTAAAGGCTTTTCACCAGAGAGAGGAGAGGGAGAGAGCGCAGGAGATGCGAGGCAGGGAGAGGGCGTGGGGAAGGGAGCAACGAAGTTGCCTTCACTGTACCGTCTGTCTGCCTGGCGGTAGTGCCGCGCCTCAGGGGTCTCTGCTGTTTTTCTCCGTCGCCGCTGTCACCCCGATGGCTCCTGGCCGGGGAGCCTCGCTCGTCCCGCTCCACTGCTTCCCGAGGGGAAGAATGAGCATCCACGGGATGCACCCGGGGAGGAAGAGGACTCCGTGCCCGCCGCCGGACCGCGGCTCCTGGTCCGGAACTTCAGGACCGCGGCGCACGCGAGCAGGGCGGGACCCAGGTGTCGGCGGGCTCTGATCGAGGGTCCTGGAGTCCGGGGCCGCAGCTGTACATCTCCCCGGACAACCAGCCTTCCTCCCCTCGGGCCGGGCCGGCTGAACCCTCGCTCCGTCTGGCACGGAGTCTGGCACGGACCCACCCCCCGGCTCAGGGCCCCTCGGCCGTCGGACGAGTCCGGTAAATCATCGCTGGCCTTCGAGTCTCAATCCTCGCCAAGCCACGGTATGCACAAGTCCACGAGCAACTTTCCCTCGCTTCCTCCGCCCCTATCTCCCCCCAGACCCCGCCTCCTTGACGCTACCCTCACCTTCCCTCTACACACGCACCCCCCCACCTCCGTCTCCACCTCCTCTTCTTCCTCCTCCTCCTCCTGCCGAGCGGGTGCCCCGGAGGAGCTACTGCAGCCCGCGTTCCCGCGGGGCACAGAGCCTGAGCCAAGACCCCCGGTTGGGTCCTCAGGCGGGGCAGCTCGCCCAGAGAGTAGGGCCACTGCTTCCCCACCCCCCTCCTGGGCTGCGGAGGGGGGCGCGGCTGAGAAGCCCAGGGCGAGGCGGTGGCTCTGGTCGCTCAGGGCATGAATATTTCAGTGCGAGTTAAACTGCCCTCGGCTGATGTCACGGTACTTCCAGCTTTACTAACTCTACGTGTCGGGTCCCCCAAAGAAGGAAGGTGGAAAGAAGAAAAGACCCGGCCAGGTATTATAGGCTTCAGCTGGAGCCTCCAGAAGACTCCCTCCTCAGCCAAGAGGCCAGGGGCCAAAGGCGATGAAATGAGAAAGCCTAACGGTCCCTTCCCTCCCCACCCCCACCCCCTCCACTGTCGCCTCTAGGCTGAATCTACAAGGAAGCACAACGGAAGGAAAATAGGGACGTGTGGCTCGGTCTGGGTGTGCTCGCTCTATCTGTTGGCTTTAAGCGCCCCCTCTCTGCTCTGGGAGTTGGTGAGACACCAAGAGAGAGACTCAAGCAGACAGAACAGGCAGGCACACCCGGCTGAGCGCTCAAACCCCTCTGGCTCCCTGGAAATAAGACGAGTTCACTCTCGCCCTCACCCTTCTTCATTTTTCATTCATTCATTCACTCCACTGCCTCCTTGCTGAAACGTCCTTTCTGTCTTTTATCACCATGTCTTTAGAAGACAACAACAAACACCTCAAACCGTAGTAATAACGCAAAGAATCCCAGAATCATAGCACTGGAAACGACCCTAGAGGCACAAGATCACACGCAGTGGTACACATTTAAAGAATGTCCAGTCACAAGATCTTAGTCACTAAGTATTTCTGAAGCGCTTACTATATTCCAAGTACTGGACTAAGTGCTGGGGATCCAAAGAAAGGCAAAAAACCAACCTCTGAACTCTAGGAACTCAGTCTAATGGGGGGTGGGGGGTGGGAGGGGGTCAGAGTTACTCGCCTAGTCTAACCTATCCCTCAATTCGAAAATTATAATAGATGGAAGCGTTGAGCCCAAACCAGCAACGTGAAATTGACCCGGGATAAAGGGAAAATCGTTCATCTTGGTTCACAGGCACAAGGATGGAAGAGACTTTCGTTGACAAAGATTCCTGTAACATCCTGTATAAGCGGACACGCAGTCTGTTATTGACATAGTACTTTCAAGTTTCTTATTTGCACTCTATAATCCTGCGAGGTAGAGAGGTATTAAATAGATATTCAGCTGGAGGTATTAATAGTCCCATTTTAAAGATGGGAAAGCAGACGCTCAAATTTCTATTTGCCCCACAGCTAGTAAGGTCTTAAGTCAGAATTCCAGTTTTGATTTCAAGTCCTAAACTCATTCCCAATGCCAGCTTATCTCTATTTTTTGGACAGGTCAAGTGACAGGGAGCTTACTACCTAATTTTAAAATGCATTTACTGTTGCCTTTTGCTTTTACAACAGTCATTTCTGGAAATAAATTTTTAAAAACCACAATATTTTTCTCTCCTCTTCAACCCATATACCAGAGAAACTCCCATGTATCAAATTAAAAACAACATAAACACCCAATACAGTGACCTCACTTGACTATGTATATTGCATTCTGTCCTGGTGGCCCCTCACCCCTCTGCTGTTTCATTATCTTTTCTCTGGAATCATCATTGATTTCTTTTAGTGTTCTTTTCATTTACATTGTTGGAGTGATTACACATATTGTTCTTTTGGTTATGTTTATTTAAATCTTCATCAGTAAAAAAAAAAATCTTCATCAGTTCACAAAATTGCCCTGTTTCTCTTAATTCTTCATACTTACTGTATAATAATATGCCATTAGATTCAAAGAACTACAGATTACCCCTCTCCCCTATCCTCCAGTTGATGGGCACCCATTTTGTTTTCTAGTTTTTACTACCATAAAAAGGAGCCCACTTCTTACTGAGGCAGTGTATTCCAGTTATCAAACATCTCTAATCGTTATACATTCTTGCCACACGTGGAATCAAAGGTTGTCTTTTTGTGGGTATGTTCTACCCACTTGTCCCAGGCCTGTCTATTGCAACCCCACAGAATAATAATGGTGCTCTGCAGGGCAGCCTTTCAAGTACCAAAAGACAGGTGTTCTGTTTTGTCTAAGTTTCATATTATCCAAGCTACATATCCTGCATCCATATCAGTCACCTTCATCTGGTTCCTCTTTGGGAAACATCATGGTATAGAATGGAGAAAATCATAAACTAAGTAACCAGAAGAAAATTCAGATCACCCCCCTACCCCCACCATCATCATCACCATCACCACCACCGCCATCACCATCACCATCACCACCATCACCACCACCATCACCATCACCACCACCACCACCACCATCACCACCACCACCACCACCACCACCATCACCACCACCACCGCCACCACCACCGCCACCACCATCACCACCACCACCATCGCCACCACCATCACCGCCACCGCCATCACCACCACTGCCACCACCATCACCGCCACCACCATCACCACCACCACCATCACCACCATCACCACCACCACCATCACCATCACCACCATCGCCATCGCCATCACCGCCATCGCCATCACCATCACCCCCATCACCATCACCCCCACCACCATCACCACCACCACCACCACCACCACCACCACCCATGTTCTGGCTCTGTGACTACCTGTGTGACTTTGATAAAGCCTCTCCATCTCTTTGGGCCTCAATTCCCTTATTGGTAAAATGAATGGACTGGACTAGTTTATCTCTCAGGCTCCTTCTGGCCTGAGACTTCAGGTTTTCAAAATGTTATAAAATGTGGTGCTCAGAATTGAATATTGTATCATACTTCAGATGTGGTCTTCTAGGGCAAAATGCAACCAAACCTCTCCCTAGGTCTGAACACTAGAGTCTTAGCAAAGCCTTCCTGACCCATAATCTCATTGAAATGGGTGCTCCGTTGAACAATCAATGATTCCATTAACAAATACTTATTTAGCCTCTGCAGGATCTGTAAATACAAATGCACAAATGAGACAACCCCTTCCCTCAAGGAGCTTGCAGTCTACTAGGGCAGGTGCAACATGTATCAGAGAACAGTGGTCATGAAGGGGACTCTAGACAACTATGAAGATTGGTTAGTCAGTCAACAAACATTCATAAGCACTTACTATGTGTTAGGCACTGTGTATTGGGATATTTAAAAAAACCCAGCTCATTCTAATAGAAGAGACTGTGGAAATAACTATGTACATGAAAGTTCTGCATAGTGTAGATGGAATGTTATCTGAAAGGGGAGGCACTAGGAGCTGAAGAAGCCCAGAAAAGCCTCCTCAAGTAGGTGGGATTTGATCTGATTCTCAAAGGAAGACAAGGAAGCTGACAGGTAGAAGCAGATTGTTATATCATTTCCCATAGCAATGGTAATATTCATTTGATTATTACACCCTGAGCAAGAGGTGGAAAGCAGGGAGGCAGAATTAGGGGCTGATGACAAGATACCAGACCCTTGTGTTCTGTACCTTGGAGGACTGTAGGGTAGAATATCAAACTTCTCCCAATGCCTTCTTTTATAGAGGGCAAGAATTAGTCTTTTCAGTTCATTCCACTCTGTACCTGCTGCTCTGCCTGGTTTCAACTCCACAGAACAAGATATACCCTGGTCTTTCCTACACACACACACACACACACACACACACACACACACACACACCACTTCCCTGTTTCCTTTTTTGTGTTCTCCTCCCCCCATTAGATTATAAACTCCTTGAGGACAGAGACTATAATAAAGAAATAATTAATTGTATCCCACGCACTTAACACAATGCCTGGCACACAGTAGGTACTTGGATTAGATGGAATGGAATGAAGCATGGTCTGATAAATACTGGATTTTAAGGGTTGAAGTGATGATTGACTCATTGAATGATCCAGGACAATTTGCCCCCAGGTTCATTGCCAAAACTGAGTGGATTAGTGAATGTGAGGCAGAGTCCCTGAAGGTGCTACTCAGGAAAGTCGCTGTTCCTAGAGGGTAGAGTGAAGGATACAGTCCACCTCTGTCTTCTCATCCTCTCTGATTCTTGTTCATTATGTCCCATGACTTCTTTGCAAAGAATCTACACAATGTATTGGGGTTTTTAATGTATCATGGACATCAGTGTCATGCTGTTGGGACTTGCTCTAGGTATATGTATGACCAAACCCCTTCCTTGATTTAAAAAAAAATTACACTTTTTGTTTTTACATCTACATTTCTCAATATAGCCCTCCTCCCTCAAAGAGGGTCATCCTTTATGACAAATAATAAGACAGTGAGAAAAAAACAGTTCAGCAAAACTAACCAATACATCAACCAAGTACAGAATGCCATAGAGTGCCCATAGTGTGCCCATAGTGCTCTACCTCTGCAAAGAAGAGAGGGAGTCACTTTTTATAAAAGGTTTTATTGTTTTGTTTTTACATTACAAATGTTTTCAGATTACTCTCATTTTATGAGAGATCTCTTGTAACAAAGCAAAATAGTTAAGTAAAATTAATAATATAACAGCTTCATCTGAAAGTTCATAAAACATTTCACGTATGTAAAATTTTCAAAATATTTTAAGTGAATAAGATTTTTTCTTCTACTTTCCACCCCCACCTCATTAAAAAAAAGAAAAAAGTGAACTTCTTTTAATAGACATGCATGGTCAAAAAAAGTCAATTTACCCAATGACCATATGCAAAAATATATGTCTCATTCTAAACCCCATATCTATCACCTCTTTTTAATGGATAGTATATTTTATCACATGGCTTCTGTAATCATGAATGGACATTGTATTGATCAGTGTTCTCAGAATTTAAACTTGGAGAGGGGATAGTGAATAAAGATGAGAAAAAGGAAAGAGTAATAACCTGAAATAAACAGGGAAAGAGGAGTAGAGAAAAGAAAAATTATGAGAGAATAGAATGGAGGGAAATTTTAAAATTAACTAGAGCTATAAATGTGAATGGGGTGAATTCACCCCATATTACCAAAGAAATTAACAGAATGGATTAGAAATCAAAATCTGTCTAATCGATGTTGAAATACATTTGAAACATAAAAAAGTTCATACAGATTCAAACTAAGAAATTTGACACAAATCTATCATGCCATAGCTGAGTTTTTTTTTAAAGAGGAGTAGCAATTATGATTTCAGACAAGGCAACAACAAAGACAGACTTAATTAAAAAAGATAAAGAGGGAAACTGCATTTTTGTGAAAAGCAATGTTGACAATTAATTTATTCCAATATTTTATATACATGAAACTAATAGCATATCTTATAAATACTTAAATGGAAAAGTAAAGTACAGGGAGAAATGGATAATAAAACTATGGTAATAAGGGATTTTGATTTACCCCATCAGTCCAAGGCAATTTTAACAAAAACAATTCAAAAAGGAACAATAAAAAAGTTAATGACATGAACAGATTTTTAAAAATTAGATATGATAAGACCTAGAACTTTGGTGATTATTAAATGGAAATAGAAAAGAGTATACATATTTCTCATCTGGACACCTTAATAAAAATTGATCATGTCTTAGGATCTAAAAACCTCACAGATAAATGTAGAAAGTCAAATTAGCATATATATATTTTACACAGATGCATACATATATCCCTTATTACTTAAAATGCAATAAAATTATACCAAAATATAGCTATTATAACAACTGGAAGCCAAAAAAATTATTAGGTCAAAAAACCATTAATAGAAATTATTTAACATTTGATTTAAAATAATGACAACAATGAGGAAATATTCTAAAATTTTTGGAATGCAACCAAAGCAGGTTTCAGGGGAAAATTTTTTTGTCTATTAATGCAAAAGAGAAAGAATAGACTAATGAATTGGGGATTCAAGTAAAATCATACTAGAAAACCAAATAAATCAAAAAGCCTTAATTAAATAACAAATTAATAATCCTAAAAATTAAAGAGTTAGCAAGATTGAAAGTGAAAAAAATCTGTTGAACTGATAAAACTAGGAGCTTTTTAAAAAGTAAAATAAACAATTAGGTTAACTGATTTAAAAGAAGAAAAAGGGAAATCAAATTACTAGCAACAAAAAATGGGGAAAAAAAGATTCACAACAAGTGAAGGATAATTTTAGAAATGATTTTTCTCAACTTTATACCAACAAAACCAAGAATTTAAATGAAATAATAAATGTTTACAAAAATATAAAATGCCCAACTAAGTAAACAAGAAACAAGGAATTTACACAAACTAATTTCCACGGAAGAAATTGAACAAACCATAAATGAGCTTCCAAAGAAGTACTTTTTTATATGTCTTCTTTGGGTTAAATTTCATCAGTAACTTCATAGCATTCAATTTTGTTGGTTTTGTAGTTGTTCTTTCCTATTTACAGAGGTGTTGTAACTATGTGAGTGCAATATTACTTGAGAGCAGTATTGTTTCATTTTTCTGTCTTTTTTTCTTCAACATCTAGTATAGTATCTAGCAGATAGTAGGTGCTTAATAAATAAATGCTTGTTCAGGCAGTCAGTTAACAAGCATTTATTAAGTCTTCACTAAGTACAGGCATTGTGCTAAGCATTAGGGATACAAAGCAAGTTTTTAAAAAACAGTCCCTATCCTCATGGAGAATGTATTCTAATAAAGGAGACAATATGGAAATATAATAGTGGGGGGGTAATAGAAAAAGGGAGAGGGGGGAGAGACAGAATGTATTTATTAATAGCTACTTCTGTGCTAAACATCAGGGATACAGACACAAGGAAGACAGCCCCTGCTCTCAAAGAGTTTAGATTCTTATTAAGAAAGACAACACATAAAAGGGAGCCAGAAAGAGGGAAAAGATTACTGCCATACCACAAGGCCCATGACCAGGAGGTGGAGAAGTCTGGAGAGTGAGTTGAGTTAAGAGCATAGCTGCTTTCTAAATAACACAATAATCCAAGACCCCAAAACCTAACAACGAAGCACACTATGCACCTCCATTTAGTTTGAATACAAACTAAAGCATGCTATTTTTCACTTTCTTTCATTCTTTTTTCTTTCATTTGAGTTTTCTTATACAAAATAACTAATATGGAAATATTTTACATGATTGCATATGTATACCTATATTGGATTGCTTACCATTTCAGGAAGGGGGAGGGTCAGGAGGGGTAGAATTTAGAATGCAAAGCTTAAAAAAATTAAATTCTTTTAACATAAAATTGGGGAATATAAATATATATGTGTGTGTATGTGAACATACATAATATAAATAAAAGAAAGGGAGAGAGGGAGAGAGGGAGAGAGAGAGAGAAAGAGAGAGAGAGAGAGAGACAGAGACAGAGAGAGAGAGACAGAGAGAGAGAGACAAAGAGAGAGAGAGAGAGAGAGAGAGAGAGAGAGAGAGAGAGAGAGAGAGAGAGAGAGAGAATATTTGAGGCATCTCATAAAATAGTGGTCCAAGCTGGGGAGTCACCAATCAGGAAAGCGAACATAAGAAGAGAGGTTTCCTCAGGGTAGAAAGTCAAAGAGGTAGTTAAGTCCAGGAAATATTGATCCAAATCTCCTTTATCTTGTACTTGTACAATTGGTGTTTTGGACCAAAACACAGAATGAAATATCATGCTGCTGATCCGAGCCCATCATTTCAATCTATTGAGATAGTTAGAATCGTGATTCAGTCATCTCCAGTATTAGCTATTCCTCCTGGTCTTGAATCTAAAATGGAAAGCATTGCCTTTAAGACTGCATTCAAACTATTGATAAAAAATTTTGAGGGTCAAATGTTTCTAGCTGCTTTCAAAACTAGAGGACTTCTGAGTGTTGGGTGAACATGATAACAGGTAACTGGAACCTACTCTTCTCTCTGGATTTAACTAGAAATATTTTTACTCTTTCAGTGCTGGATATATAAAGTGTAAGCTATTCACTGAACTCATGAAACTGTCGCTCTAGTTAATGAGACAATAAACACACACATGAAAATATCACTAACAACGAGACAAGGAAGTATATGATAAATATGAAAGAAAAAATGATGAGAATAAGTACAACACAAGGTCAGAGTGGGGAAATAAGTGTAGGTTGGGGTGGCCAAGGGAGGGTTCCTTGAAGATAAGCAACTTGTTGGACTTTTAAGGATGAGGAGGGTTTAAATTAAGGAACAGCATCTCAGAAGAGCAAAGACATGGTGACAGCTTAGCATAGTGTCTGGTACTTAGTAGGTGCTTAATAAATGTTTATTGCATTACATTGTTGGATAGGAATGAGTTTCATGGTGAAGATAACTTAGACCAGTTTGACCAGAAGAGAGGGTTTGTGGAGAGGAACATTAGGAGCCAAAACTAGATGTATAATCTAGGTTGAGATCAAACAGTCATTAGTCTTCAGAACTAGGATAAAGTAAATGGATTTTACATTTAGGGCAAAGGGGAGCTATTGACGGGTTTTGGAATAGAGGTATAACTTATCCAAAAACCCATGATAGACTCTCTAAGCTGGATGGAACCTCAGAGGTCATTTAGTCCAATCATATCTGAAGCCTATGTGCTCTTTACAATATTTTCCACAAGCCATTCACCCTCTGGTGATGGAAATGCACTACATCTCTAGGAAGCCCTTTATAACTTTGGACAGCTCCAATGATTAGAAAGTTTTTGTCCCATCGAGTTTATTTCTCTCTACCTTCCATTATGCTACAATTTCTGGCATCTGGAGAGAATCTTAATAAATCTAATCCTTCTTTCACATGCCAGTATTTCAAACACTAGGAGAGATCATGCCCCTCTACCCCAATCCTCCCCCAAGTCTTCTCCAGCTTAAACATCCACAGGTCTTTCAACCAATTCTTGAAACTACAGTTTCAAGAACCATCATTATATTGGTTACCCTCCCCTGAATGGTCCTTTATCTACATGCTTCCTAAAATATACCATCCAGATGTGGACATATTAAACTCATCCAATATTCCCCTCTCATATACAGGCACTTAGTCCTATATCATAAGGAAATTGGATTAGTCTGATCTTTGCATCATAGTGGATAAAGAATTGACCTTAGAGCCAAAGAAGAGCAGAGTTCAAGTCTCACTTATGATATATATTGGCTGTGTGACCCTGAAAGAGACACTTAACTTCTTGATAACTCTCTAAGACTATAAGTTGTAGATGAAAGTTACTGATAGGTTTTGGTAAAGAGAGTTCTCTGAACCCATGAAATCACAGGTGCAGTTCCTATCCCTAGGTTCAGATTCATTCTTTTAGGACCCTGAGATACACACAGAGGGTCAAAACGACAGAGACCATGTCTTAAACATTCCATATTACTATCACTCACAGCAACTGAGGGTGAAGTACACAGGTAGTTCTTGTAAGTACCCACTGAAAAAAGCATCAGGGGGTCAGCTTCTTAGCAAAGATCAAACCTGTCAAAATCCTGATGCCAGTTCTACCCCCTTATGATATGGAAGGAGTAGAGCACTGGAGTGAGGGGGCCTGGAATAAAAATTCTTCTAATTAATTAATTAGCTCTGCTGTCTTAAATAAAATACTTTCTCTAAGCCTCAGTTTTCACATCTGTAAAATGAGCAGGTTATACTATATGAAGTCTACCATTCCTTCCAGATCTAATTTTCTATGAATCTATTCCAAGCCCCACCCCCAAGTTGGTGAGGTGCCTGTCATTTTCCTTTTAACAGGAGGGAGGATAACGAAGGCAGTATGTTTTTCGGGGGGGGGGAGATTTAAATATACCTTTCTTTGGGGTTTTTATCAGTTGCTCATACTCCTGTCTAGCAAAGAGGCAATATTTCCCCTTTATTTCTTTCTCTTTGCTGATCTAGTTAGAGTAGGGTTGTTTTTCCCTCCAAATTCTTTCTTGTTTCCTGAGCTTGCTCTCTCCCGGGGTTGTGCCTGCCTCTATAAAACAGGCGTGTATGTTCTGGAGTTTGGTTTGTGGGCCCTGCAGAGCTTGGCACATCTGTGTCTGTTCAACTCTAGCTTTAAAAAAAATTAAAGGCATGCATATAGGGTTGGATGAGGGCTGCCAAGTCAGCAGAAGAGAAGACACCCAAATAAATTCCTCTTCCGTCACAAGCTTTCTCTGCTCCAGAATACAACCTGGCCCAGAAAATATTGCCACCCTCTCAACCCCAAAAGACCCATTGCTTGTTTCTACCCATTCCTGCCCTGCTTCCTGCTCCCTCTCCCATCATTTATTTATAAAGTGTTCATAGTAAAATGAATGGCAAAAAGTTAGAAGCTAATTAAAATTGGCACAAGCTGGCATGCTGGAGCATGAATTATACATGGATATGAGATGGTGGCACAGCCTAGCACACAGAGCCATGGGTACTGGGGAGTACTGGACTCTCCAGATCAGGCCTGCTCCTCTTTCCTTGACCTTTGTACCATGCCCTTCACCCATGGGTTGACTCTGGAGAAAAACTAGAACTTCTTCAATCACTATCCCCAAGTGGCCTCTTTCCCTTTGAAAAACAGCATCCAGTGATAGGAAAGCATCAGTATGAGTAATCAAAGACTCTGTTCTCATCTGACAGAAGCGACCCTGCTTAGCTAGCCTGTTCCCTGCAGCCTCTACTTATCTGGATCCAGGGCTTTGCTTGGGAGTGGTCAGAGATACAAAAATTACTGACAGCATGTCTCTGGCCAGGGTCCTGACTCAGGATGCCTAGAGGGAGGCTCTTCATTCATTTCCCCTTCCCTTTGCAGGAGAGGGCAGTCTTTGGTATTGTGGAGAAAGTACTAGATTAAGAGGTAGAAGTCCTGGGTTCAAGTACTGGTTTTTCTACCTACTAGCTGAACGACCCTGGGCTAACCTCTGAACCTCTCTGAAATGTTTTCCTCATCTATAAAAATGGAGATAGTGATAATACTTGTCCTGCCTACCTGATGGTGTTATTATGAAGATGTTATTAGTCATGTGAGAAGTATAGAAATTGTGATGTGATCATAAAGGCAGTTAACGCAGTCCTGGCTGTGCAGACAGAGTCACCTGAATTCAAATCCTCCTTTAGGTGCTTTCTGCCTATGACACCCTGGGTCAGTCTCTGAGCCTCAGTTTCCTCGCCTGTAAAGTAAGGGTGATAATAGCACCTATCCCATGGGTTGGATATGAGATTTAAATCAGATATTTAATGATACTAAGTAATGTTATTTAGTAAAACTTGCCAACTTTAACGCACTCTATAAATGATGGTTGTTCTTATAAAGGGCTATATAAATGTGACCCACTATTGTTATAATCATTATTCTTCTTATGGTAAAGAGGAAGAGGGCACCGTTCCCTTCATGCTCCCTCAGTCTCTCACTTTGTGAAAGCTCAGTCACAAACCGGTGCTCCTCTGAAGCAGGTTCTCAAGGCTTCGGAGGTATTTGGTAAGAGAAGGAGGGAGAATCATCATCACTCCATGATTGAGAAACTGGCATGTATAGTGGGGGGAAGTCATGGGGAGATGAAGCCAAGGTGAGTTCATCTATAATAGAATGGGTGTCAATCAATATAGTTGGGTGTCAAAGGCTCTGAGCAAGTCTCTTGTCCAAAAACTATCTCCCTTACAGGCTGTCAGTTGATGCATGGATTCTACCATTGGAGTTGGTTCCTTTCGTCCTCAGTTTGGCTCTTAGTGCTTAATTAAATGTTTCTTGAATAGAACTGAATGGTATTGAGTTACAAATAATTTTCCCCATATCGAGGAGGGCTGAGCTTTATAAGTCCTTTGCACTTTAGTATGTAAAAATTTGTTATATCCCTTCCTGAGAATGATAGCAAGATTCCAGGGATCTGAAAAATAAATGTGGAGGAATCGGGGTGGCATGGTGGAGGGTAAGTCATTTCTCTCTGGGTCTCAGTATCCTTGTTTAAAAAATCTCCAAGGTCCCTTTTGGTTCTAAATCCTATGAATTATAGTTATGTATCTCTGAGGACATGAGGACCTGAGTAAGCCTCAGGAGAGCATTTCAAGAAGAGCTCAAAGTCATGTCTTACTCAAGGATTCTTTGAATGGACTATGGTGGGATGTTAGAAATTCAGTACGTTGTTACGTCAAGGAAGTCCTAGGGGTGTTTTTGGCCAGTTGTGTTTAGGTCTGCTGGATTACTGATGGAAACAGAATTTTCTCTGGCATTAAATGGCATGAAGTGGTTTGTGGATGTGGCTATAAGGAGAGGGGTGAGATGAGATTTAAGAATCCTAGATTGAATGAGGACAGGTTTGGAGTGATGACTGGGAGAGATTTGGGAGTCAGGAGAAAGATTTGAGAATTTTTGTTCTTCTTGCTCAGAATCCTGAGCTCAGCAGAACAGAGGTTTGTTGGAGGGGAGGGGTCAAGTTTACAGAGGACAAAGCTTGGAAGGTGTAAGGGGAAGGCTATTTATGCATAGTGAAGAAGAACACCGCTCCTATGTGTTGTTTCAAAGTTGCTGTTTAAACACAGCAGGTTTACAGTTTTCTAGATATTTTCTCTGGGTGCTAAGTGATGTAAGTGGATGCCCAAGTGAGTAACTAACAACTAGGTGGGGCAGTGAATAAAGTGCTGTAGTTAGGGAGATGAGTTCAAATCCAGCCTCATACTCTCACTACATTTGTGACCCTGGGCAAATCACTTAACCTCTGTCTTCCACAGTTTTCTCATCATTAAAATGAGGAGCATAATAGCACCTTCCTACTTGGGTGCTTGTGAGATAAACTGAGATATTTATAAAGTGCTTTGTAGACCTTAAAACATTATACATGTGCTAACTATTAAATGCTAAGAGATTGTGGGAACAGTGAGAAGGTTTCAGGATAGCCTCCTGTTGAACTAGTCACTGGAGAGTGACTTGACTGGGTTGAAAGGAATGGGAACAGCTTTGGGTACATATTCTCTGCTCCAGTCCCATCTCAGCACTGAAGTCTCTGAGACCATAAGGTACAGGGTACCACCTACAGGTCAACTACAAATCTATCCCTCTCTATTTCTTGCCCCAGGTCTCTTCCTTTTTTTTTTCTTTCTGGAGTGGGGAGGGCAGGGCAATTGGTGTTAAGTGACTTGCCCAAGGTCACATGGCTAGTAAGTGTTAAGTGTCTGAGGCTGGATTTGAACTCAGGCCCTTCTGACTCCAGGGCTGGTGCTCTATTCACTGTGCCACCTAGCCACCCCATCTCTTCCATTTTCAAAGGGTTTGTCACTATCCAGAACCAAAGCTGAGTTTGCGTCTTTGTCTCTTTTGATCATC
This sequence comes from Pseudocheirus occidentalis, assembly GCA_028646575.1. Taxonomy (NCBI): domain Eukaryota; kingdom Metazoa; phylum Chordata; class Mammalia; order Diprotodontia; family Pseudocheiridae; genus Pseudocheirus; species Pseudocheirus occidentalis. The sequence continues at coordinate 39,787,389 of CM053598.1, read as the reverse complement.
ATTCCATTCCCAGTGCCCTTTTATTACTCTTACAAGATGTCCATGGCTTGTTTCTGTTTTGTTTCACACCCCACACATACATACATAGAAGTCACGTCCTGTAGCCAATCCCCTTGAGGCCAGGCTTCCTGTATTTTCAGGGGTGATGATTATCTACTTAAATAAACATGTTCAGTATGCCCAGTTGCCCACCCATCTTCCTCTACTCTTATTTCTATTCTGCATTTATCTCTTACATTTTCATTTTCATAAGGGCCTTCCATTCTCTTACTATATAAATGGCCCAACTAGTTCCTTTGAGAAGGGTTGACTGTGTCTAAGGGAGTGAGTTCTAGGTAGATTCAAGATCCAGAGGAAAGGAGTGGTTTGCCAAAATGAGGCCATATGACTCATGCTTGTATTTGGGTTTCTGTTCTCCCATTTATAAGAAGGGTATAGCTATTCCAAATGTAATCTCATAGAATGTTAATTCTGTAAGAGCAGAGACTATTGCATTTTTTGTCTTTATGTATCCAGCACCTATTACAACACCTGATACAATATGTAGGAGGTGGTTAATAAATGCTTGTTGATCAGTTGGTTGATTCCTGACCTATTCTTACTTTATGGGGATAGGATGAACATGGGAATCAATAGTACAATGGGGGAATCAAGCTAGGATTTTTTGCCTCCCTACCTGGTGACATAATCACACTACCCACCCAGCCACTCTGCTTCTCAGTCTAGGGCTTTGGATGCCTGGTTAGCCTGCCTTTAAAAATGACCTTGAAAAGAAAAGTGAAAAGTTACTCCCAATGCTTTCTATGCCCTCCTCCAGGCTCAGGGTCATCTACCTGACCCCACCTTTGGAGACAAAAGGATGCCTCAAAGTCTGTCTCTTGCAACCAGGACTAGGAAATCCTCTTCTTCTGCCAAGAGCTCTGCCTGACCCTGGGGCAGGATTCCTATCAGCAGGGTATTGAAGCAAAGAGGGCACTGTGCCAGGGGCCGAGTTGGCAGGTGAGAGAAGGCATCAGCAGTCTTCTCTCTAGCTCCAGGCCCTGTAATAACCATCCATCTCAGGCAAGCAATGGCAGATGAGTGGGCCTCCCTCACCAGGCGCTTCCGGTCATAGAGCATCTGTGCTGGCTCTGCAGCTCTCAGAGGGAGAGCTGGCACACAAGGCAGGGCAGAAGCATCAGAGCTGAAGCCCTCATTAGCACATACCTGAACTGAAGTGGGGACCAGATTGGGGCGACCAAGGTACCAACCTGAGGGTCTGCTCCAACAGAAAGACCCAATGAAGCCAAGAGCCATCCTCAGGGTCCTGACGACATTCTCTTTCTCCACCCTGAGGGAAGATGGAACACGTCCCATAAATGCTATGGAGGGCACAGGGTCACCAAGGCAAACATGCCTGGCTAAAAAGCAGCACTCTCTTAGCTAGGGATCCACCAGGGTAGAGAAGTAATGACCTCCAGGGAGGATAAACACTAGACAAAGAAAGATGCTAATTTGCCAAGGAGGGTTGCAAACAGCTCCAGTAACTAGAACACTCAATAATAGCCTCTATATCAACAGGAGGGGAGGGGGGAAGACCCTTAAATTTTTCCTTTCTGTGTTTCCTTACCAAAGTCTCTATTGGCGCTTTTTAGTTCATACAGAAGATTCAAGAGCCTTTCTAGAATGATTTGAATTCCTCTGGACAGCAATTCTTCGATAATAGCAATTGCCAAGTGTTAGAAGCCCTGTCCTAGGTACTGAGGGAACACAAGTTTACAGTCTTGTTACGAAAGTAACCGTGGGCATAGCTCAAATGAGCTAATGAGTGCAAAGCACTTTGCAAACTTTAAAATGTTATATAAGTAATAATAACAATTACAATGATGATGATGGTGATGATGATGATGATGATGATGATGGTACCAGGCTTCCAGTTTGTTGATGACTTCATTCACTAACCTTCTCCCACTCTTCTGCTGAGCTTAAGCCATGTTTATACGGCAATACAGTGTGCTGGTAAATGTTTTACTACCAGGATCTCCAGTATGCAATATATACTTTCAAGTTTAATCTGCATCATTAATTCTTTCTTAAGCCTGAACAATAAAAAACAATAAATTAAGCCTTGATTTGCAATGACTGTTGGTTTCTGGGGTGTAAAACTCATACTGAAAATTTAACAATGGGCTCTCAAGCTGGTCGAAGGTAGTTCCAGAATGCCCCTGAAAGTAATACATATGTGCAAATATAATTGAAAACACCAGGCAGATAAGAGGGATATGGGAACTTAAATATCATGTAATCCAAATGCCTGATTTTATAGAGAAGGGAAGTCAAGCCTGAGGGAAAGTTACTTTTTCACAGGTAATAAATAGCAAAGAAATAGAGCTGGGATTTGAACTCAGGTCCTAAGATCCCAACCCAGTGAATTAGTGAGCATCCACAGCATCCTTTTATGCCCTTCCCAGGACTCGGGGAGGTATGGTCCTGATCTGTCACTAACCAGTCGTGTGACATTGGGCAGCCCCATTCATCCCCTCTTAGATTCAGTTTCTTCACCATTAAAACAAGGATTCAATTCAATTCAACTGATACTTTCCTAAGTACCCATAGTGTAGGAGGCACTGTTCTATCCAACTCATAGGGTCGCTGTGCACATGAAATCTATGCCTGTACAATTTCTTTTATTCAGTCCTGTGAAGCCCTATTTCAGAGGTGAGGATGATGAAGTTATATAAAGCACAATACTGATGCTAGATATTATCATTCCAATAAAGAAAATGGGCTTCAGCTGGGTTTTGGAAAGGAAAACAAGTGTCAGCAGAGGGATGAGACTGGGAAGTGGCTTGCCAAGGCAACAAAGCATCAACTGAATTAGGAGGAGACCCAGGTGTCCTGGGTGCCAATTACTTGATCATGCATGCACTCTCTCAAGATACCCAGTGGCAGCAAAGTCATGGAAGGAAGGAGGCATCACAGAATCAGAGATTTCTAGCTAGCAGGGTTCTTGGAGGCTGATAAGCCTAACACTAACTTGTGACCTCTGCAGCTATGAATGGTCCCCTCTCTCTCCTAACAGAGGTTTCCTGGGGCCCCATGCTCTTGCTCTCCTTGCAACACTGATCCTACAGGAGTTTGGTTTTTGTTTTATTTTTGTAAGAAAAATGCTTTTTATATATCTTAAAATAATTTAGAAATGGAAGCTGGAATTATTATTTTGGGGCAATGGAGTACTCCGTAGATAGCTCCTAGAAACCTAGGTCACTTTAGGAGGTCACTTTAGCCCCTACCAGTGCTGTATCCTTTTACCCTATCTCCAGGTCATTCCCAACTTGAACTCTTCCCAGCCATGAGTAAAGTGGCAAGATGAATTTAGGCACTCTGGGCAGTTAATCAATCACCAATAGTGAAACATCATGGATGAACAGAAAGATTCAGAAACCTTAATCCTACACTCTTCTCTGAACCTCCATTTTCTTAGCTAGATAATGAAGGGTTTGGTGCCAGGTGTCACAGTGGGTAGATTGCTGACATGGAGTAAGGGTAGACCTGAGTTCAAATCCTGCTTCAGACACTTACTCGTTGTATGACCCTGGACAAGTCATCTGACCTCTGTTTGCCTCAGATTCCTCATCTGTAAATTGAGGCAAATAATAGTACCTACCTCCTAGGTTTGATGTCAGGATAAAGTAGATAATACTTTTAAAGTGCTTTGTAAACATTAGGGCACTAAATAAATTATTATTATTATTATTACTAAAATTTTGTGTCATGGGCCCTTTTGGGAGTCTGGTGAAGTCTATTAATCCTTCCTCTAAATAATGTTTCAAAATAATTGAAGGAAAATTTCAATTTCAGTTAGAAGTTAGTGAAAATAAAGTTGTAATTTTCCCCATCTAAGTTTGAAGGCACCCTGAAATCCATCCACAGATTCCTTGAGGTTAAATGGACCCAAGGTTATGAAATCCTGCACTTCATGATCTCTAGGGGCCCACACTCACTGTGAGTCCAACACTGTGTTTCAGCTCTAGGGCTTACAGAATTAAAAATTACACAATATCTTTCTCCTTCATGATAAACCAAGGCAGAATTCTCATGCTCTTCCATGCTTCCTTCTTAGGGAGTAGCTGCATTCAGAATGTTGGCTATTGCTTCATTGTAGATCCTTCCCTTTGTTGATTACTTCTTATTAATTCTGTTTACAACTTGTTTGTACTTAGTTTTTTGTATGTTGTCTCTCTCACTGGACTGTAAGCTCCTTGAGGGCAGGGACTGATTTTTACCTTTCTTTTTATCTCCAAGCTCAGCACAGTGCCTAACACAGAGTAGATGCTAAATGTTGTTGCTCATCCTTCATTTTTAAAGGCCAATGACATCATGAGGTGATGGCTTGACTCTTGCATGATTTAAATTAAGGTGAGGAAGAATTACACAAAGTCATCAGCCTCACTATCTCTTCTAGAGTCATCTAAGTCTAGTGGCAAGATAAAAGAAGTCAGGACACTGGCAATGGGCCTGGGATGGCCTTGGCATGTCCAATGTCTTGCCAAGCTCTAAACATACCACAGAGCTTGCTTCAGCTGCCTTCATGGCCATTGGAACAAATTGTTCTCTTTCACTCATTATTTGAGAAAAAGTCTTCACATGCCTGGAGTAGACATCCCCCTAACTCAACAATGAGTCTGAGGCCTGTTCGTTATCCTCAACATGGTTTAAGCTCATCTCCTAAAAGAGTTTACTGGGGTATGGCCATTGTGGACACCAAAGGTGCATTAGCCCTGAAAGGGCTCAGCAAACCCTCACACCAAAGGTACTTGTCCTTCCTGAATACCCCATACACCCCAAGAAATGTTTATTGATTGATTAGTCCAGGATCTCTGTTTTCTGATGAAAGGGCTGTTTTTCTATTGTCCACGCTAGGCTCAAGCTATATATCTGAAGGCAGGTCTCTCTTCCATTATAATGTCTAGATGCTCTGAGACCCTGCCCTGACCTGAAGAGTGAGCTGATCAGACACCTGGTGTAATTGCATTCTCAGACCCACAGGGGCAATAAGTGCCCCTCCCCCATTCCTTTCTCAGCCCTCAGAACAGAGACTATTCTTGGAATTCCTATTCGATGGACATTTAAGAATTGTGCATCCCCTTACTTCCATGCCTGTTACCCCCAAATTTCCTCTATAGACCCACTAGGAAGTGGCTCCCCATCCCTCTAAATCAAATAAAAATAACCTAAAGCCATTCTCACTATTTCTCATCTCCCCATATCCAAGCTATTGCCAAAGTCTGCAGATTTTGCCTCTGTGGCATCTCGTGAATACACAGCCCTTTCTCTCCTCTGGCACTGCTACCCTTCTAGTGCAGACTCATCACCTCATGCCTGGACTGTTGCAGCAGCTGCTGGTGTGTCTGTCTGCCCCAGTCTTTCCCCACTCTAATCCATCTCCTATTTATGTTACCCCCTACTCAATAAATTCCAGTAGCTCCCTATTCCGTCAAGGTACAAATACCAAATGCTCTGTTTGGCATTCAAAGCTCTTCCTATCCTAGTTCCCCCGGCTCCCTTCCTTTCCAGTCTTGTTACAGTTTACTTCCCAACATGTACTCTTCGATCCAGTGACGCTGGCTTCCTGACTGTTCCCTGAATGAGACAGCCCATCTCTCCACTCCAGACATTTTTCCTATGCCTAGAATACTCTCCTCCATTCTGACAACTAACCTCCCTGGCTTCCCTTAAATCCCAACTAAAATCTCCCCAGCTAGGAAGCTTTTCCTAATCCTTCTTAATTCCAGTGCGCTCTCTCTCTCTCTCTCTCTCTCTCTCTCTCTCTCTCTCTCTCTCTCTCTCTCTCTCTCTCTCCCCGTGTTAATTATTATCTATTTATCTTCTATCTCACTTGCTTTGTATATATCTGTTTACACATTATCTCCTTCACTAGACTATAAGCTCCTTGAGAGCAGGGACTGTCTTTTGCCTCTTTTTGTATTTCTAGTATTTAGCACAAAGCCAGGCACACATAAAGCATCTAATAAATGGTTGGGTTGTTTTTTTTCTGTATTGTGTTATTGTATTGGTTTGTAATTGAAAGGCAACTGTATGCAGAATCCTGGTCTAAATCAATGAGCAGGAGCATTCAAAGATATGGAAAAGATGGTCCTTGTCCCGAAGGTGGGAGGAGGGGAGTGTGACACTTTCAGGGCAATGCTGAGCCCAACTCTGCCAGGGGCAGAAATGACATCACAGGTGAAATCACAGCCCGAAGGGCTCAACTGCCCCTCACCTTGTTGTCTTCCCTCATCTCTGTCACTCCAGCAGCACCCCCTTCCCTGACCTTTCCATTTTTGTCTCATACTACTCTGGGATCCACCACAATTTCTCCGGTACATTTCTGACCCCATGCCATTGCTCATGCTTTTTCCAGTGCCTGAAATATCCTCCCTTCCTCTTTCTGTCTCATGATTTCTGATCCCTCCTTTAAAACCCACTTTGTTGGTCATCTCTGTCAAAAAGCCTTTTTTGGGGGTCAATACTCCCCTCCTATCAGTAACAATCTTCTGCTTTAGACTTCATTTTTAAAATTCATGTTAAAATTGTTATTAATGTAGCATCATGTACCCATCATGTACTGATCTTGGTATTGAAAAGATCTGGGTTCAGATTCTACATTGGACATTCATTACTTGTGCCGCTCCGGGGAAGCCACATAATCCTCCTATGCCTCAGTTTCTTCTTTTGTAAAATGAGATCATTAGACTTGAGGATAAGGTCTGTGATCCTATGAGAGCCTTTTCTTTTTTTACATCTGTGTTGTTTACCACTCACTTCTCCTGACCCAACAAAACTGTCCTTCATAACAAAGAAGCCAAAAATAAATAAATATTGTGGCCATGTCTGAAAATGGATGCCTCACTCTCCCCCTAGCCTACCACCTCTCTACCAAGAGGTAGGAAGCATGTTTCATCATGGGGCCCCTGAAATTATGGATTTTCCCTGCATGGATCAGAAGACCGAATTTTTGTCAATGATTCTTTTCTTCACCTTACTGTGGTCATTGTGTAAATTGTTCTTTGGGATCTGCTTGTGCCTTATTATGAAATGTATATATTAGGGTTACTTACATACCTGCCTTATTCCCCTACTGGACTATGAGCTCCATCAAGACATGTGCCTGACCTAAATTATGCATCTTTCCTAGGGCCCAGCACAATGCCTTGCCATACACATACTTAACAAACGTTGGATAGATGGATGGATGAGTGAATTGTATTCTCAGTTTCCCCACCAGAAAGACCCAAACCTCTTGCTTCTTACCACCTTGGGATGACTTGAGAGCTGAGTAGATTACAGTAATTAGTTAATGCCTGCACAGGGCTTTGAAGGTGAAAAGGCCTTATTGAATGTGCTAAATATGATGATTAAGTAAGAAGGTAGAATTAGTAGCTATGGGGTAACAGGCTGAAGCCCTAAGAAATGATTAGGGACTCCACTGCCCTATTAAACTGAGGCCAAGTTGAGAGAAGGGAGATAAAAGGAAAAGAAGAGGGAGAGGGGGAGAAGGGAGAAAGAAGAGAGAAAGAGAGGAGAGAGAGAGAGAGAGAGAGAGAGAGAGAGAGAGAGAGAGAGAGGAGGAGGAGGAGGAGGAGAAGAAGAAGAAGAAGAAGAAGAAGAAGAAGAAGAAGAAGAAGAAGAAGACTACGACGACAACAACGACGACAGGGAGGACAAGGAGGATGAGGAGAGATGGGGGGAGAGAGAGAGAAAGAGAGAGAGAGATGAAGGAGATCATGAGCACAGAAAAGCACAGTGTTGCTTCCATGACCCCTTTTTCTTTTTCCCTGGAAGGAAGGAAAGAAAAGAACATTTATTAAGCACCTCCTACTATATGCTAGGCACATACTAACCACATCACAAATATTGACTCATTTGATCTTAACAACAATGCTGGGAGGTAGGTGCGATTATTCCCCCCATTTTACAGCTGAGGAAACTGAAGCAGATAGCAGTTAAGTGACTTGTCCACAATCACATAGCTAGTAAGTGTTTGAGACTAGATTTTAACTCAAGTCTTTCTCATTCCAGGACCAGCACTCTACACACTGCATCACCCAGCTGGTTTGTTGTTGTTCAGTAACTTTTTAGTCATTTCTGACTCTTTGTGACCCCATTTGGGGTTTTTTAGACAAAAACATTGGAGTGGTTTTACATTTCCTTCTTCAGTTCATTTTACGAATGAGGAAACTGAGATAGAAAGTGTTAAGTGACTTGCCCAGGGTCACAAAGCTAGTAACTGCCAGAGGCTGGATTTGAACTCAGGAAGATGAGTCTTCTTGACTCCAAGATAGGAAACTAGCTGGCACAGAGAAGGAAAAGTACTGGGGGGAGGGGGGCAGCTAGGTGGCTCAGTGAATAGAGTGGCTTTAGAGTCAGAAGGAACTGAGTTCAAATCTGACCTCAGACACTTAACACTTAGCTGTATGACCTTGGGCAAGTCACTTAACCCCAATTGCCTTGCCTTCCCTCTCCAAAAAGACAAAAAGAAAAAAGAAAAGTACTAGGGGATGGCAAGCGGTGGGAGCATAATTTCAGCACCAGTTCCAACATGGGATTGCAGCATGTAGAATGTAAGTTCCTTGAGAGCAGGAACTCTGGTATTTTTGCATTTGTATTCTCGATATCTAGCACAGCTCAGGGCACCTACTAGGCACTGGTTAATTGAATGACTGATTGGTTAGAGACAACGTAGAAAGAGCCCTGGATTTGGGAGGCTCTGTCACTGACTACCTCTGTGGTTGTGGAAGTGTCTTAACCATGAGATCATGAATGGACAAATACTAGATTCGGATTCAGAGAGCTCCTGTCTGTAGAAGCTGTGTGACCTTGGGACTCTGGTTTCCTTCTCAGTAGAATGGGGGAGGAATAATCCATTTCACAAAGGAGAAAACTGGGGTTCTAAGAAAATAAAGACTTCCCTGGGATGGCAAAGCTAAGACGTGCCTGAGGCAGGACTTTAGCCTTTCCCTAATCCCCAACCCAGAGCCCTTTCTCCAGGCTACCTTCAGCAAGTTTCTGAAGGTTGTACAGTTAATTTAAGTGGCATATCTGAAAACATAGCTTGAGTCTCGTAATTCAGTGTTCCTCCTGCTACGTCCCACTGCCATGAATGCGTCTCTTTCCAGGCATGTAGGGAACCTTGGGAAAGAGGAGTCGTCAGTCAGGCACACAGCTGATGGAAACTTTGGACCCCAAGCGAGGGAGGAGCTGGGGTCTACTGTGCCACAAGCCACTCCTGGAGCTGGGGGGTACAAGTCAAATGCATTAGACCTTTCATCAAGTGAAGCAGGGGTATAGGGACGGAGGGACGGTGGTGGGTGCCTCTACCGAGCATGTGCAAAGCTGAACATGGATGAACTAAGAACTCCAACAACCAGACATCAGAGAGAGGGAAAGAGTTCAAGGAAAAGGGCCAGCCAGCAGCGGCCAGCGGCACCCAGCAGTGGTCCTCTGGCTTTGAATTTGCCCCAGTTTCCAGGCCCGTTTGGAATCAAAGACTCCAGCTTTATGTGAAAGGTGTTGAGCTGGGGGCCAAGATCTGGAGATGGAAAGGGAGGCACAGAAGAGGGGGCTGGCAAGGAGCAGCCCCGGCCCCTTGGCTGTGAGCATGTTAAAAGTAACGCCCACTGTGGCTCTGTCTGCACACCTGGGCAGTTTCAAGCACATGAAGGCTGGCAGCTGGACAGATCCATTTTTTCCAAAGTAGCTTTTGGTGTGGCATCCAGTCTTCATAAAAATAAAAATAGTGGCAGCTGGCTGGCATCTCTATAGCATTTAAGGTTTGAAAAGCATTGGCCCTGAGCAAGCTTGGTCTTTTTTTCTCTCACTTCCACCTCATTTTCCCTAGAGAGATCTCAGCCACTATCATGACTTCAGTATCAACAGCTATTCAAACTCCCCAAATCTCTATCTCTAGTCCCTCCAAGAATTAGAACCCCCAGAGTTGGAGGGGACCCAGAGGTCATTGGGTGCAATTCCCCACCCAGTGGCAGAAATCCCTTCTACCACAGCCCAGACTAGGAGGTCTTAGCTGCCACTCTAATCTGCTGGATTGTGGCTTCATAGGATCTTAGATTGGAACTTGGAAGAAACTTTCAGATGTCATTTAGTTCAACTCCCTCCATGAATTTACAAAGAGGAAACTGCAGACCAGAGGGATGAAATCACCTGCCAGCATCAAAGTTAGGAAGCATCCAAGGTAGGATTTAAACTCAGACCTTCCTTATTCATAGTCGATGACTCTATGTAATCTTCCAAGTTCTCCCAAGTACTTACCCTAGATACTTAATTGATTAATGTAGACACCCACAAGTCTCCATGTTGTTGCAAATGTTAAAAGAATTGCAGATGCAGAATTTGTTATATTATTATTTTTATTATTCTAAGACTTTTTATTTCTTTAGCACACACTAGTGTGAATAGCTGTCATTGGACTAATTAAAGGGTAGAATTCTCTTCCTCCAGCAGAGGGGACCCATCTCCAGGAGGCCAAGCAGGCCATTAGGCTCATTGCATATTCAGTCAGTCACGTCTGACTTTTCATGACCCTGTACTGTGGATGATTGAGAGCCAGACTCTTCTACACTCCACTATCTCCCAAAGTCTGTCCAAGATCACATTGTTGCTTCCATGACACTAATCTATCCACCGCATCCTCTGCCATTCCCTTCCTTTTGCCTTCAATGTTTCCCAACATCTTTTCCAGTGAGTCTCAAATTCTCATTTTATAGACAAAGAATTTAAATTTCAGCTTCAGTATTTGTCCTTCCAGTGGGCCAGTTCTGCCTCATCCCCATTGGTAGCCACATCTCCAAGAAATGAACCCACAGAGAAGTTCCATCCCAGGCTCCCAATCATCCCAGGCCAGAATCAGCAGTACTACTTCTCCCTGACTAAGTCAATTTCACCATTCCACATCCTGTTTCCCTGATTCTCCCCTTACTCTCATCTTCATATGATATTCCCCAACATCTGGGCCAAATTTTCTCTCAAGTGGACAACTGAAGGCTATAGACCCGGGCTCCCTGCCCATAATTCTCATGAGCTGGTGCAGAGGGACTGAGCCCCACTCACCTGATTCTCTTTCCCAAGCTCCCACACAATCTCCCTACCTGCTCTGTACCTACAAATTCCAACATGGAACTGAGCATAGAGGCCACCTCATACAAGTCCTTCTTTTGGAAGCTGACTTATTGTCTCAAGGCAAAGTTACCCTTTGCTGGGTACTAACAAGGAAAGGAATAAGAATCTATAGATACCTACTATGTGCCACCATGTACACTGTGCTAAGGGCTTTACAAATATGAGCTCATTTAATCTTCACAACCTCAACCCTGCAAGGCAGGTGCTATTATTGTCCATATTTTATAGTTGAGGAAACTGAGGTAGACAGGGGTTAAGTGACTTGTGCAGGGTCACACAGCTAGTAAGTGTATAAGACTGGATTTGAACTCAGATCTTCCTGACTCCGGGTGCAGTGGCTCTATCCATTAGCTGCTTCATAGTGGCAAAGGTGGGACTTGAACCTGGATGTTCTGATTCTGCATCCATTCTTCCTTCCACTGGACCATGTTATCTACATTAGGATTCCACCTCTGCAACCATCTTGCCACATTGTGACCTTGGGTCATAGGATTATAGATACAGACTAGATGGGCCTTTAGAGATGCTTTGCTTTTCAGATAAAGAAACCAAGTCCAAAAAAAGGGAAACTGACAAGGTCATATAGATGTTAGTAGTGGAATCTAGATTTGAACTCAGGTTTCCAAATCTGGCAGCGTCCCCACTTACAGCTAGTAAGTGTCTGAAGCGCCTAGGTGATGCAGTGGAGGAAGACCTGATTTCAAACCCAGTCTCAAACACTTACTAGCTATATGACCCTGGACAAGTCACTTAACCCCTGTCTACCTCAGTTTCCTAAATGGTAAAGTGGAAATAATAATAGAGTCTCCCTCCCAGGATTATTGGGAGAATCAAATGACATAATATTTGTAAAGTGCTTAGTTAGACAGGGCCTGGCACACAATAGGAGCTTAATAAGCGCTTATTTCCTTCCTGTACTGCACAGCAAAACTCTGTTGCTTAGCGAGCTGAAAGGCTATAAGTTGGTGACAGCTGTTCTTAACCTTTCTGGGGTCATAGACCCCTTTGGCAGTCTGGTGAAACCCATGAATTTCTTCTCAGAATAAGGTTTTCAAGTAATTAAAGGAAATGCTAAATTTCAATTAGAAATCAGTACGAATAAAGGGATTTTTCCCCTCCTCCCACCCACCATGGACCCCTTGAAATCTAGACGCAAACTCCGGGGAATGAGATTCCATAGATCCCAAGGTTAAGAACTCCTCATCCAGGGGAAAGTTCACTGATTTTAGAATTGAGGTACCTGGGTTCTAATCCAGTCTCTGCCACATAGTACAAGAGGGACTTTAGGAGAATTTGGTCTGGGTCTCAGTTTCCCCATTTGTAAAATAAGTTGGGTTAGATGGATGATCTCTGAGATCCTGCCGGGCTTTAATGATCTGTGAGCCTAGGTGTGTCTGCTTATTTTCCCCCTCGGGCTTACCTGGGGCTAGCCAAACCTGGCTTCCCGCTAACGCTCTTCCGGCTTTCCCCGGGGGCTGAGGCTGGAGAACTTTCTGAGCTCCGCACATCCTTCCTGGAACATTCAGGCAGCCATCTGTTTAGCATTTCATTACTAATGCACAGCCAAATAGGCCAGCCTGGCCCAATACCGTACAATTGCAGCACTAGTAAAAAATTCTGGGTGTGATTTAAGCGCGTGTGTGCGCTCCCGGCAGAGCAAAGCACACATCTGCGCTGCTGGCCCCCACGTGTCCTGACCACAAATCACAGGCCAAACGGCCCCACTTGGACTACCTGAATGTCCCCGAGATGGAGGCTTTTACAGACTTCTCTCCTGGCACAGGGGGTGTGGGACCTTTTTTTTGGAAGGATTCATTCAGCACGGTCTTCTCTTTGGTGATTTCATTTAAAGAAATGGCATGTCACTGGCTTGTAAATCTCCCACGATAAAATACCCCAAGGAGATGCCAGCAGGGAGAGACTGCAGCTGGCAGGCTCTGGAGTAGACTGGGTTTTTCGGTGAGGCTACGCCATTCTCATGTATTTCTATAGCATTTTACATCTGCCAGGAGTGGGAGCACGTCATGCTGCACATTATAAAAAAATTAAAAGAAAGGCGATGCTTTCTTTATCGAGATGGAGGGGAAGAGAATTCTTATCTTTGGAACGAATAGGAGATATCATAGGAGGTTAAGATTGGGATGTAGAAGGGACCTCAGAGTCCCCATCGTAGTTAGTCCAAACTCCTTCATTTTGTAGGTGAGGAAAATGAGGACCGTGGAGATCGAGCGTAAGATCCGAGGAGCATAAATCTAGGGCTGGAAGGGACCCAAGTGGCCATCTAGTTCAACTCCCCCATTTTACAGATGAGGAAACTGAGGACGGGGGGGGGGGAAGTTAAGTAGCCTCCCCAAGGATGGATTTGAACCCAGGTCCCCTGATCCTTCAGACAGGATCTGACTGATCTTTTTACAATTAGATTTGATCATATAAAAACTAATTATTTTATCCAATAATAAGTATTAAAGAAACAGATTGGGGAAATGTCTTTGTGGTAAATATTTAAAATAAACACATCCTATGTGTATTAAAATCAGCTTAAAATCTGACATATAACATCTGCAAAGAACTGATGTAAGTTTATAATAATAAGATTTATTCACCAGCATCCATCAAGAACTGGTGCAAAATTTATCATGGTAAGATCCACTCAGCAACGGAAAAATAATCAAAAGATCTGAACAGGCTGTGCTTGGGAGAAGAAACACGAATTACCGATGAAGAGTGCCTGAAACGCTGTTCAAACTCCCATAATCAGAGCAACACAAATCAAACTAAATCCATGAGGGATGCTTCACATCCATTAAATTGGCAAATATCATTGAAAATAATCAGATTAAATGTTAAAAAGCCAAAGCTGTGATCATCCAGGGGAAGCAATATGGAATTGATAATGAGGAGGTCGAAGGTGTTCAGACTCTTTGACTCCTAAGCCCTGTGGAAAGGGATACTGTTCTTTACCGGAGTTAGAACAGACTTAAAAGAGGGAGCCATCCCAGGGTTCAGTCTGGAGCAGACAAGGATCAGAACGCAGACCCCTTTGTTCACTCCATGAATGAGTGGTAGGACATTTCTGCTTATCCCCAGCAGTTTCAAATCCTTAAAAATTTTCAAAATGTTTTGACTTTACTTCCTCTATTTCTTTTAAAATTCAGTTGGCCCATGTAATTGTCTTTCAGTTTGCCCATATATAAGTGTATGTATATATATGTATGCATGTAAATATATATGTACATATGCGCACATAACACACAGGTGCATTTTATACATACGTACATATATATTCTTTTTCTTCAGTCTTTCTATATTCACTTGTCTCTTCTATGAGAACCTTTCCTTAGGCATCTCAGTAATTGACTTTCTCCAGAGAGTTTCAAATAGAGGATCAGAAAGCTCAGACACTTTTTCCCCTTACCTATCTTTGCCCAAAAGCATTATTAAAAAAATGAAGGGCATTCATCATTGCATTCTAGAGCTGGAGGGAACTTTGATAAATTACCTGATCCAGCCCCCTGCCTTCAGGCAGATGAGAAGAAGGAATCTGGTATAGTGGATGGCATGCTGCACTTGGGGGAATCAGGAGGGACCTGGATGCAAACTCTGGTTCTGCTCCTTATTAGTTATGTGAACATAGGCAAGTCACTCTCTGAGGATCAGTTTCTTCACCTGTAAAGCAAAGATGTTGGACTAGATGACTCTGAGATTCCTTCCAGCTCTAAGTCTTTGGTCCTTTAATAAGGATTACTTTTCTGGGAGTAGAAAGTGTCTAAGCACTGTTGAGTTTTGTTGAGTCTGTAAAAGAGTCGCTATTTCCCAGAAGGGAAGGGAGTGAGCAAAGACCAAGGGGAGCTCCTCTTGGAACTAACAAGCTGATCAGAATGAAGTCCAGACTTTGCCTATAGGTCAGCTGGTCAAGATGGCTTGGGCATTTGATGATATGGATGGAAGATATCATCTTGCTAGAGATGTTGGGCATTTGCTGATACCTTGGATCTTTGTCTTCTTATCTTGTCTGAGTGGGAGTCACCATTATCTAAAGATTGCAGAGGAAGCAAAAATGTTGGTCACAGGCTTTAAAGGTGGAAAGGACCTCAGAGACTGATCATTCCATCCAATCACCCATTTTACAGATGAGGAAATTGAATACCTGAGAGGTATTCTCTCCTCCCAAGACAGCACAGTCAGAAAGCAGACTTTGGATTTTAACTCAAGTCTTTTGACTCCAGGATCAGTGTTCTTTCTCAAATATCCACACAAATGAACTGGCTGACCCAAAGGTACATGCTGAGATACTTGGTAGTTTTTAATCATGCACCACCATGTTGTTTTCCAAAGTAATTATATCTCTCCCAACAGCAGTATAGCGTTCCCATTTCTGCACATCCTTGTTGGCATTGACCTTTAACATTTAAAACCATCTTTGCCAATTAAGTGGACATAAAGGTTGTTTTCATTTGTATTTCTCTGATCGTTAGAGAATTTAAACAACTTTCTGCATAAGTATTAACTAGATTTTTTTGGATCATGTGCCAAGACCTGAGATAAAAGGGAAGAAGAAAAGAGGACAAAAGATCATGATTACCTTCACTAGACCATGACTGTTCTTGGTCCCCTACTATACCTGACCACATTCTTTCCCATGTTCAACTCTGAGCTTTGGGAGGACAAAGGAAGTTGGAAAAGAAGAAAGGATGGGACGCAAGGTTTGGGAGCTTTAATAAGCTCAGATGCTGGGGAACAGAATTAAGAGATACCGAAATAGAGGCTGAGCTCCATCCTCAAGATGTCCTTTACTCTACCCAATGGAAATGGCTGAACCCAATTGGAAAGAAGAGAGGGATCGGTAGGCAAGAACCAGGCCTGGGATAGTAAAGGTCATGGACATTCTATGTAAATGAGCTTCTTGTTTTAGAACCAGCAGGTTAGAAGTGTGTTGCAGGAGGTTGTTTCTCTATTTTTCTCAAGAATGTTTTTGTAAGTAAGGAAGGTAGATGCCCAGAAAGCTGATTTTAATAAACTTAGGCCAGACTGGTGAGTTTGAATTCTGCCCTCCCCTCAAAATTAAGAGAGAATGCAATCAATTCAGTTTCCATTTTAGAAGAGTTTGTTCTTTGGTAATGTCTCATTTCCCTTTTTGAGTTTCAGCAAAGAATCAGCAAAATGAAAAACTGTTAACACCTCAGTAGCTGACAAACACTGGGTGGCAAGAAGAAGGTGTTACACCCCAGGTCCCATGCTGAGTGGCCTACCTTTGATCATCCCCACCTTTACTCCTCCCCTCTCCTCCCCCCCATTTAAGGTAGGGAAAATTTTCACTTAGTGGGAAGTGAAAATGCAAGTTCTTCTAACTTAGCCATCATAGAAAACTGAGAGCTGTAAGGAGCCCAAGAGGTCACCTTAGTCCAATCCCCTCATTTCAATGAGGCTGAGAAAGGAAAAATAAATTACCTAGGTCATGCATGAGGTCAGTGCCAGAGCCAGGATTCAAACCCAAGTCTTCTGATTCTGGAGCTAGCTCTCTTCCTCAGCCTTACCCTGCACCCGCATTGCTAAATGCAGTCAAGTAAAGATTGCTGGTAACTTCTCATGACCCTTCTGTCATTCAATTGATCATTTATCCAGCATTTATTAAATTTCTACTATATATTATGCACTGGATACCCTCTCTCATTCAGTCATTCACTCAGAATTAATTCAGCACCCACTACATACTAGGCACTAGACATACAAAATCAAAAATGAAATAATCCTTACCTTTAAAGAGGTTACATTCTATTAGAGATAAAGAATATATGCACAGAGAAGCCAACGTAAAATATGTTCAAAATAAATATTAAATAATTTCTAAGGGGAAGGCATTAGATATTGGGAGGACCTGGGAATTTGTCGGTGTGACCTTAATAAAGAGACAGAGAGAACCACTAATCCATGACTCATGCCAAAACTCTGGCTCCTCAGTCTTCTCTCCTAACTCTAGTATCATGGAACTGGAGGGAGAATATGGAAAGCGCATTTCACACAGAATCAGGACACCTGGCTTTGAATGCCAGCTCACTATTAATTTGACAAATGACCTTGAGTCACTTAACATCTTAGACCCTTAACTTTCTTGTCTGTAAAAGGGGGACAATGATATTTTCATTACTTGCAACTAGGGTTATTCTGAAGATATCATTATGTCAGATATAAAGCATTTGTACAAATGAGGATAATCTTTCTGACAGCACCAGCTTTACAGGGTTAAGTCTTCAGGCTGAACTGGTAAGAAAGCCTCTATTGCCTTGTAGCTTCCTAAGAAAAGTGTCTATTGGTCCATTAGTACTCATCCATCATAAACCAAGGCTGGACTGTGATTTTGGTCCTTGCCCTTGCCTTGGAAAGCCGGCATTCCAAAAGGTATGTGATGGTGTAGGCTAGGGACAGCTTTTCCTCATAACGTGTAGAGAAAGCAACCCCAAATGATAACCTGAACTGACCTATGGGGGAAAAAGCAAAGTCTGTAGAATCATTTGAGTCTAGAAAAGAGAAGGACAAGAGGTCGCTTGGTCATTGTTTCAAAGACATCAGAAAGACTTAGAATAAAAAGGAACGCCAGTCAGCAACTTCCCACCCCCAGCAGGAGCAGAACCAGAGGGAGCAGTTTCATTTTCAGTGAGAGAGATTGAGGTTAAACACAGAGAAAGAACTACCCAAAAGAGAAGGTTGTTGCCATGGAAGGAATGCTGCTGGATTTGGATTCAGAAGTGGTGGATTCAAATGTTGGCTTTGCCATTTACTACCTATGTGATTGTGTACAAATCCCTTATCCCTCTGGGACTCAGTTTCCTTATCTGTAAAATGGCCTCCAAGGTCTCTCCTAGGTGTAATTCCATGATGCTACGGAGGCATCACTGAATTATCACTTGAGGCTATGGATTCTGACTCTATTGCAGGGAGTTGCTAACCTGGGATCTACATTTTTTTTATTGTTTTGATAAATATATTTCAACATAAAACATTTAAAATATTATTCCAAGAAAGGGTCCAGAATTTTCACCAGACTGCCAAATGGATCCATCACACTCACACTCACACACACACACACACACATAGTAGGTCTATGTCCCTTAAAGATTTTGCCCTAAAACAATGGCTTCAGTGTAATCCATCAGGGATTCAGGGAATGGGACCTTGGGACTCAAGATGCTCTGTTAGCCTTTGAATTCTGAGACTTTGGGGTTTAACTTATAGGATCATGGAATCCTCAATTCAGGGCTAAAAGTAGCAGGTTGGTGGCATAGTGGGCAGAATGACTAACTTGGAGTTGGAAAAATCTGAGTTTCACTTCCAGCTCAGACAGATGTGTGATCATGGTGACTAGCAGAGTGATCCTGGGCAAGTCACTTAACTTCACTCACTTTCCATTTACCTATCTGTAAAATGGGTTTAATAATACTACCTACTATTCAGGGTTGTTCTGAGGGTCAGATGAGATAATCTACGCGAACTATAAAGAAATGTATATCTAATCCAAATTCTTCATTTTATAGATAAGGAACCTAAGGCCCAGAGAAGTAAAGGGATTTGCCCAAGGTACCAAGGAAGGAAGGAAATAAGCATTTATTAAGTGTCTACAGCATACCAGGCACTGTGCTTATACTTTACAGATATTATTCCACAACAAACTCAGGTCTTCTTAGCTCCAAGCCCAGACTGCTGAGAACTGAACCAAGGTTCTCTGATTCCAAATATGGCTCTCTGGGGAGGGATGATCAGCAGGATATGCAAGGATTTCAAACTTTATCTCCTTCCCCTCCCACCCCCTAAGAAGGAAGGACTAGCCAAAGAGTGACATTGGACCATATTTCTCTGCACACTCCAGAATATTAGCCTGGGAAGGGGGAGTTTTCACTTGAGACATTCTAAATGCCTGCCATGTAAAGCCCGTGCCATGAAGCTTCCCCTTCTCCACCCCATGCCCTGTAAATCTCCCCCTCAGCTCTACTGAGCTTTATGTCTTGGCTCCCTATAAAGCACCACTGCCTCCTTTACCAATTACAAATGATCCCACACTAAATACTGCCGAAACATTTTGTCCAGTCTCGCTCACTGCTGTCATTCCCCTTAGATAGATCTATTCAGCCTCCAATCCGGGGCTTTGGCCCCAGACCCAGCAGCTCAATGGAGTCCAGGAAGAAGGCGTCCACTTAGAAGAAGACCATGAATACCATTCAACAAACATTTCTCCAGTGCCTAGGCACCATGGAAACAAAGACAAAATACAGGACAATGGCTTAGGTTTCATATATAAAGAAAAAAATATGATACAGTAACTGCCCTCAAGGATCTTGCAGTCTCATGATTGGCGGCAAACTAATGGAATGATCGCTGCAGCCTCAGTCAGGAGGGAAGTGTGTTCCATCCCATCTCCTTCATTTATGATCTATGTGACCATGAGCAGATCATTAAACCTCTCTGACGCTCAGTTCTCCCATCTGTCAAACAGAAATGCTCAAAGGGTCATTGTGAGGATCAAATGACCTGCTTGTAAAACTGCTTTGCAAACCTTCATGTATAATATAAAGGTCTGTTATTATAACTGAGCAGTTGGGTGGCACAGTGGATAAAGCGCTGGGCTTGGAATCAAGAAAACTCATCTTTACAAGTTAAAATCCAGCTTCAGACACTAGCTGTGTGATCCTGGACAAGTCACGTAACTGTTTGACTCAGTTTCCTCATCTGCAAAATGAGTTGGAGAAAGAAATGGCCCATGGCTCTGGGATCTTTACCAAGAAATCCCCAAATGGGGTCACAAAGGGTCAGATATGACTGAAAAACGACAGAACAAATATGACCCTGGACAAGGCATTTTATCTCTCAGTCCCCCAAGCAGCTCTGCAATGATCTTTACTGGTGGAAGAACTTTCCTTACTGGAAGCCCCCTATATCAATGAGATCATAGCTCTGCTTTTTGAAAAAGGACACATGCACAAATAAGTATGTTATAAGGCAGAATGTGAGGGGTAAAAAAAGAGACCAAGACCAAACACTACAGGAAATTTAGGGAAGTGATCACTTTCAGGTGGAGAGGAGGATGATCAGGGAAGACTTCATGGAGGAGGTGGCAGCTGGGCTAAACCTTGAGGGAAGAGAAGGCTTTCCACACAGGGAGATGCAGAAGGAACATGTGTCCTGGCAGATGTCCAAACAGCCTGCCAAGATGCAGAAGCAGGAGAGAGCAAGACAAAATCATGGAGGAACAAAAAGCCTAGTTTTGCTGTAGAGTCAAAACTGGAAAGGTAGGTAGGTGGGAAGCAGATGATGGGGGGTGGGGAGAGGGGCCTAAAACACAAGGAAGAGAAATGTGCATTTTATTCCTTCTGAGCAAAATGAGAGTTAGTGAAGGTTGATGAGCATGAGAGGACATGATCGGTTCTGTGCCTTAGGAAGACTGTTTTGGTAGGAGGGCAAAGGACGGAGTAGAGAAAGAAGGGCCTCTGCCCCGAGCTCCTGGGATGACCACTTGACCAGACAAACTTCCAATGAATATAATTCTGTGTCCAGTGTTCCAAAAGCTTCATTTAGGGTTAGGATAACAAAATGGTCATCCTCCAAACTAAAAGAGCCTTCAAATCATTACAAGGATGAAGGAGAACCATATTTCCAGAATCATGATTAGGAAAAGAAATGTTAATATTTATTTTAAGAAAGTGTGGAAAAGGCCAGAGTTTTGTTAACATTTTGTTGGGGTTTGGTGGGCGGCCTGTTTTTCAGATGCGTGTGGAATTAGGTAGAGTGGAAAGACATTAGCTTGAAAGTCCAAACACTTGGATCCTAGCCCCAACTCTGCCCCTCACTTGTTGTTTGACCTTGTGGAAATCTTTTCACCGACATGAGTCTCACCTTCATCAGTGATAAAGTATGGGTGTTGGGCAAGGTGATGCATAGGACCCTCCCAGGGCTAACACTCGCTCAGAGAAACAGAGCAGTTTGGGACTTATCTTGAGTCACAAACTCATAGAGCCTAATCCAATCCTTTATCACTGGACCATATCATCTTTTTTTTAAGCTACAATAGGAGAAAACTTGTTACTGCTCATCCATGTGAAAAATGTTACTTAGGGCAATGGGCAAAATGTCTTTTGGCAGTGGCATAACCCATTCACCTTGGAGATCAACAGCCCAATCCCAGAGAGGAATATGGTGAATCTGATTCACCAGTGGTCTGCTATTGACGTCAAAAGGCTTGTCAATCACTGGGATCACTTTTGTATTCTAAAGTCGTGTGTGTGTATGTGTGTGCATGTGTGTGTGTGTGTGTATGTTAATAACAGTAGGAGTGATTCCTAGAGGAAAGTTCATTATAAGCATGGCAGTGGAACAGGGCTCTCTCCTGTCTTCTGCCTCAATATCTTTACACAGGTTTCAGTTTGTCTGAGACAAACATTGTCCTTGACACTGATAGGGAAGGCGTGGCAGGCAGAGTTTGGGATATATAGATATAATATAATGTAATAGTATATGATATAATATGATATATATGTTATTTAATATATAATATGATGTGATATGATGTGACGTATACTATAATATAATAAATATGATATGATGTGATGTGATCTGATATGATGTAATGCAATATTTTACATATATACATGTATATATATATATTTATATAATATGAGATTTAAATTATAAGTGAGACAGAAAGGCCCAGTGGTCCTTAGGATGCAGGGGCAAAATAGAAAGTGACCCAAGTTCCTTAGTGTCATTTCCATCAATAAACCCATCTCTGTTGAACCATTCAATGGCACCAAAGAATTCAATGTTAAGAGCTTTCTTTTCTGGGTCTTCTATAACTCCAGATGTTGAAGATGGGGGGAGGGTGCAAAGCACCTGAAGTTGCCAGGTTTCATCTTTATGAAGACTGCTCACTGGATGATGACCGTAAGGGTGAGCTAAAGCAGGGTCAGTGGTTTGGGGGTTACTGCTATGCTCAGAACTCTTGGGCTTACCTGCTCATGAGTAGCAATTGGTTGGTGATGGTTATTGTTGATAACAAGGATAGTGATCCCCTTCCAGAAGTATTGTTCCACGTAAAAATTGTTGTGAGGAGGGAGATAGAAACAAAGCTAGAGTTCTGTGGGGACACTCTTATTCCTAAGGCTCAATGCTCTACGCTAAGGAGAGAGAACTTAGGGTGAGGAACGACCTCTACTAATGCACATGGGACTTTCTCATTGACTCATAGGCTTAGAGAGCTGCTTAGGGCACCGAGATGGTGAGACTTGCCCAGGGTCACACAGCTAGGAAGGAAATACCAAAGGCAGGACTTGATGCTGAGGTCAGTTTTCTCTTTCCTAAGCCCCATAGACTCTCAGTATTTACATTTCAATAAATCCATGATTTCTTGAATGAGAACACGCTTTGAGTGCAGACTACAACTTATTCACACCCTTCCTTCCCTTATGATTCTTGTGCATGTCTTCCCATCAAACCTCCCCAGAAGATCTTCTGAATTTGCTAGAGGCTTTTCCTGTATTTTCTTATATCTTCTGGGTACCTTGCTTTTCCTATATAGTCAGCCCATTTTCTTTTCTGATCATCACTTTCTTGGATGATGTTTCTAATCACTTTGTGGTTACTCCCATGGTCTGTTTGTATGTATCATACACCTCCCCTTTGCCCTTTGGGTCATCCACAATTTAGATCAGTCCTACCTACTTTTCTATCCTCAATGATAGCGCTGGACTTGAGGTTGAATCCTGCCCCAGCCAATTACTGGCTACATAATCCTGGGCAAATAATTTTTGCCTCTGCCTCCCTCAGTTTCCTCATCTGTGAAATGGGGATTATAATAATAGCACCCACTTTCTAGGGTTGTTTTGAGGATCAAATGAGGTAATACATATAATGGACTTTGCAAACCACTAAACCATTTTATTGCCTGGTGGTCCGCTCATAACTTGGATCCTTAAGAGATTGTGGTATCCTAGGATTTGCATCACTAACAAAGTATGTGTGTTAAAAAGATGAGGTCTGTGCCTGAAAGCAGCTTGAGATAATTAAAGGCCCCATAGGGTTTTCAAAGTGTTCCCTCCTTTTTACTAAATTCTAGGCCCAAATTCATTATCTGTCTGTAATACCTGCCTCTGGTAAATCCACTGATAATGAAATCCATCATGATACAATTGACTCAACGGCCTTGCCTGCCAACTGCATGCCCGAGTCTGGACAAAAGTCAGTTTTCATCCAGTTTCTCCTGTATGGATTGTTAGGTTAATCTATTTTGAGTAATCAAGTAATCAATAAGCATTTTTTTAAAGCATGTACTGTATGACAGGCATTGTCATAGGCACTGAGGGTACCAAGACCAAAAAAAAAATAAAAAATCCGTCCTTGTTCTCAAGAAGCTTGTATTATATTGATTACTCAGAAACCTCATTGAGGAGGCCCAGAAATGTCATAGGTGATAAGACTGCAGTAATCATACTGAAATAATTGGGAATAGAAAGATCACTGGTTCCCAGAAACAGATCTTTCTATGAACCAATTATTCCAATTTCCTTCCCGACTGAGCCTTTTACCAGAGCTGCCAAACAGACTTTTATTTCCTCCACTCGTTCTCTGTAGGAGGGGATAATGCACAGTGAAATATCCCCAAAATGGGCAGCTGTAAGAGCAGGATAAGCAAATGGCCTGAATCGACCACAAAATGGATAATCAGACAGTCCCTAATCATCAAGCACGGCCTGTGTTTTTCTCCCCCAATAAAGCAATCGATTGGAAATATGAAGACTGATGCAAATTACCTTTTCTGTCCCTGAGCCAAGAGGTTCACCCTGGCCACGCTCCTTATTCCTAGGTCGAGAAGAATCGTAAATTTACATAATCATAGTGTTTCCTTTAAAGTACTATTTCTTAAGTGCAGATCTGAACATGTGATTCCCTTGTCAATCAATACCAGTGGTGCCCTATTGCTGTTAAGAGAAAAAATATAAACTCCTTTGTTTAGCTTTTAGAGTTTGATGCAGCCTACCTTTCTAGCTTCTATAAATATCACTCACCATTCTAACATCCAGCCTAATTGGCCTCCTCTCTATTCCTCATACACCACCATGTCCAGGCCTTTTCATTGACTGTTCCCCACACCTGAAACGAACTTCTTCCCTACCTCAATTTCACCAAGTCCCTTTCAAGATACAGCTCAAACACTGTCAGGACAGAATCTTTGAGAGACTTGAGAATTCTCCTTAAAGGAATGACCAACCACAATTCCAAAGGATCAATGATGAAGCACCTTGCCCTTCTCCAGACAGAGAGATGATGGACTGATGGTGTAGAATGAGACTATTTTTTCTGGACAAGGCCAAGGCAAGAGTTTGTTTTGCTTCACTATTCACATTGATTACTAGGATTTTCTTTTTCTTTTTTCTTTTTCAATGGGGGGGGATGGGGAATGAGTAGGAGAAAAAAGATTTTTTTTTGTTGAAAAAAGACATAATTAAATTTTAAAAGGAAAAAAATTGAGGTCAGACACCATCCTCTGTATAAAGCCTTCCTTGATGCTCTGCTTCTAGTGCTCCCCCCACCAGAGGGTCTTGTATTTAACTCCTTTGCTTATTTCATGTATGTGTGTGTGTTTGTGTGTGTGTACACACACACATACATATGAATATATGCATATAATATTTATTAACTTTGTATTTATTCCGTATATATTTTTACATATACTTATCTCCTTCATTGGACTATAAGCTCATGCTAAGTAGGGATCATTTTGGTCTTTATGTTGGTATTCTCGGGACCTAGCAGTGTCTGGGTCATAGTAAACACTTATTACTTGTTGACTATTGATAGATTCTCCCAACTTCCTTTGCAAAGTCTCACTGCCTTCTGAACCACAAAAAGACTTGTTCTTCGACCCAAGTTCTCAGATACACCGCCCACTCCTTAGGTCAGATTTCCCTGTGCTCCATCCACTAATTTTCTGTTACCAAATAGTAGTGTTCAAGCTGAGTGATCATAGGACAATCTATAAAGGCATTTAAAATTACCTCCAAATAATCAACAGTGAGAGATTTATTAGGGTATACGAGGGGGTCAAAGATTCTTGAAGGTTTGGCAGATTCTAACAATCTGGGAAGGCTTCGAATGTGGATGGAGGTTATTAGAGAACACACAGAAGACTGCCCGCCATTTTTCTTTAGCCAAGAACTTATCTCCCCAAGCACTCTATAAAATGAGGGACTTGGACCAAATGACCTTTGTGGCCCCTTGTGGCTCTATGATCTTGTATGATGTACTAAGGTATGAAAGAATCATGACAAACCATGAAGGGAGTTGATGGTCATTGGGAAATGACCAACATTGTGAAAATCAGGGGACAGCTAGGTGGCACAGTGGATAGGACACTGACCCTGGAGTCAGGACGATTCGTCTTCCTGAGTTCAGATCTAGCCTCACACACTTCAGGCTGTGTGTGTATGACCCTGGGCAAGTCACTTCAAGTCACTTAACCCCTATGTGATTGAGTTTCCTCATCTGTAAAATGAGCTGGAGAAAGAAATGACAAACCACTCAAGTATCGCTACCAAGAAAACTCCAAGTGGGGTCACAAAGAGTCTAATGTGACTGAAAAACAACATAAAAATCAGGGTTTAAAAGAGGTTGAAAAAATGCTTTGAAAGGGTCACAATGTATGTGTGTGTGTGTGTGTGCAAGCATGTGTATGTGTATGAATATGTGGGTGGGTGTGAATGTGTGTATTGTGTTTTGTGGGTATGTGTATGTTTTGTGTGTGTGTGTGAGTGTGTCTGTGAGTGTCTTAAATGTGTGTTTGGGGTCAAGGCAGGGTGGGAGAGGGAGCAGCAGCTAGCTCTTTTTTAAGATAGAAAAGGTTTAAAGTTTCAAAAAATCCATCAAGAGTATCCTCTTCAATTCTCTGGCTAAAAAGCATGAGAGTTTACTAGACTGAAACTTTTGAAAATAGAAGCTTCGGCCAGTGGGTGGATTACTGACTGTTTCCCATTTTAATCAGCTGTCTTGCAGTAGCAACGGAGGGGAGGGAGAGAGCCCTGCAGCTACTGTGTAGTCGACAGGTCACTGTCACTGGGCCATGAAGAAGAACCTTTGGGGCTGGTCCCATTTCTCCTCTTGTTTACACCACTCCTTCATAAGTCACCCAGGTACCCCAATACCAGGCAAAAGAGCACAGCAGGGACCTGGAAAGCATCAAATGCTCAGAGCATCAGTAGTTCTCAGTTTCCAGATCAGCTTATTCAGGAACACGAAGCTCATGAATAAACTATCTCTGTCTCTTTGTCTCTCTCTCCACCCTCCATTTTTCTCCCTCTCTCCCTCCTTCCCCCATTTCTTTCTCCTCCTCCTTCTCTCTCCCATTTCTTCCCCCGTCCTCTCTCTCAATCTCCCTACCCCCCCCAAAAAAAAGATTTGATGGAATGACAAGCCCTGTTTGAAGTGGAATACCAGTGATGTACCATTTAGTTTTTATTAAATACACAAGTATTAGTTGGTCCCTGAAACAAATGTACAGACATTGTCATGTTATAAATGGCAACAGTACAAGAGCCCCACCTATAGAGTCCCTGGGGACCACTTTTGGATATGTGTAAATCCATATGAGACACTCAATGAGAGGAGATACATTCCCACCTAAGCTCACAGAATGGCAGAAATGCAGAAGGATGGTTCTTTTCAGTCGGCCATGGATGCAGGACCAGTGGTTGTTGGAGGCAGAATTCAGAGAATCTGAGTTGAAAGTGGCCTCAGGAGTCTACTCGCCTAAGCTGACCAACAGTTCCCTCTACCACAAGTGGTCATTGGCCTTTGCTTGGAGACCATCATTAAGCAGGAACCAAACACCCTCCCTAGATGGCCCATTCTACTTTGGGGATGGCTCTAATTGTTAGGAAATTCTTCCTTGAATCAAACCTAATTTGGCCTCTTAGCAATCCCCACCCCATACTCCTAGATCTGTCCTCCAGGGGCAGTCAATGACAAGTCTAACCTTTTTTCCAGGTGACAATCTTTCAGATTCTTGAAGAGAGCTACCATCTCCCCCTTTTGTCTTCCCTTCTCCAGAGTGAACACCCTTTATTCTTCCCATTGATACCCACATAGCATGATCCCAATACCGTTGTGTACATTTGTTAAGTGGCGTAGTGTTTGAAAAATCACTTTCCTCACAACAATCTCATGAGGTAGGTATTGTATTTTCCACTTATTATGTTGGAGGAAATTGGAGCTCTTAGGGTTGAGTGACTTTGCCATGGTCACCCAGGGACCCTTTCCTTTCCCTCAGAGTGTCTTCCCATTTGCCCAGTCTTCTTCTGAGAACTCACTCCCAAGCCCCAAGTCCTCCAGTGCTCTTTTTTCCAAATACGCTTTATGCTTAGTTTTAGGAGACGCTCATTCTAGTCTAACAATACCATCTCTACCAGTTTCAAAGGCAGCAGGTGGTATGTTGTAGACTGGAGCTCCCTGAGATGACTTGGCTATGGATCACTTCTGGGCTACAACAGCATCATCATTGTTGGTCCAAAGGTTCAGTATGAAGGGAATCAGGAAAATTTTGGAGCAAAACAGAGAAAATTAAGCTCATATTCAGGCTGAAAAAAAATGCTGCATGTAACACATAGTTTTTGATTCATACATAAAGGGCAACACCATGATATAGCCCAAGGGTTCTTAAACTGAGGTCCATGGACTTGGATGATTATATTTTGATGTAATTGGTTCCCTTGGTCATCCTATGCATTTTATTTCATGTACTTACAAGATCTTAATCTGAGAAAGAGTCCCAAGGCTTTAGCAGGCTGCCAAAGGGGTCCCAGACACAAAAAAGATTAAGAATCCCTGGTGTAGTGTTAAAAGCACCAAATTTGGAATCAGTAGTATGACAGAGTGAATTCAATAAAACATTGAATGTGGGGGTCAGGAAGACCTAGGTTCGAATCTTGCCTGGCACTTACCAATTATGTGCTCACAGTTACCTGATGAGTCTCAGGCTCCTCATCTGTGGATTGGGGATAATATCGACCCCAAAAGACTGTTTTGAGGTGCAAACGAGACAATATAAAGTGCTTGTGAAGTTTAAATCATTATGCAAATATCTCTTATTAATACTTGTGTGACCACTGATACCTCTCTGACTGTTTCCTCATTTGTAAAATGAAGGGATTGGAGGAGATAATGTCTAAGGACCCTCCCAGGTCTTGATTGGGAATCATGTATCTTACAAGTGGCATCTTCCTAACTGAATGCAAGTCTCTTCTGGAATTCAAGGGTTATCTGAGGACTGCTCTTCTGGTCAAGAGTCATCCCAGGAAAAATCCTTCAGGGTTGAAGAGAGCTATAGAGAAAGCCTAGAGCTAGCCAGCAAGCAGCTAACAATTCTATACCTCTACATCCCAGGAGAGACAAGGCTTTAAGGCTCCACCAAGGAACTCAAGCTTGGTAGAAAGAGGATTTTTTGGTGAGTGGGAGTTCGTACAAACTATAAAAACAAGAGGTTGAATGACTGGATAAGAAGAGCAAGAAACCAGTTCTCAACTATTAAAAAAAATAGGATTGTTAGACCCATAGTGAATAAGGAATGTACTTAAAGGCAGAATGTCTTGTTTTGATCTGAGACTGTGATTTCATCAATTTAAGGAAATTTCAGAGTAGAAATGCCCTCCAATGATGCATCTTAACAACTCACCTCAACCGTGAGCCTTACAGAGTTGCCTGAGCCATGGAGGGAGGAAGAGATCTGACCACAGAAGCATAGCTAGTGTGCATCAACAGCAGATCTTCCTGACTCCACAGCTGACCTTCCATTCCCTATCTAGATCCTTCTTCTCAGCATCCCTTTTAGTCAAGTTCAAACGTCTAATATATAATGCTTCTTTCAGAGAACCTTATGTTCTTTACATGTCCTTATTCCCCCATTTGACCTTCTAACGGCCTGAGGAAAGCCAGGTCTTCTGCTTCCTTTGGTCCTTTCCAAAATATCAGGCAATAGAAATTAATCCATGGTCCATGATTGACTAATGAATATTTCTCTCCTTCAAAAGATTCCTTATAGAAGTCTCAGAGTACCTTCTCCAGGGCACCTGGGCACCCTACCCATTACTTCCCATGATATTTTGCTTTGCTCTTGAGATGTCTTCAAGGGCCAATGTGGCACAAGGGCCACTTCCTAGATCAGATGGACCACCAAGGCAGAGAAGGCTGAACCCAAGGCTAAACCCAGACATAGATAAAATGACATCAGTACTCCAGTAGCCTCAGCCAGTTCCTTGGGCATGATCCTGGGGCCATACATTAGTGCCAAGGTGCTGAGATAGCCATTGCTGAATCCTAAGAGTGAGATGAAGATGGATGGATATATATCAGAATTAAAAAATACCTTGTCCAGATGGTACCGGGGCTGATAGTTACAGAAGATGAAAAGTGGAATAAAAAATGTCCTTAGGAGAACTAGTGCAGGGAGAAGTTTGCTTTTGGGCCCTGGGATCTGAATCCAGGCAGGGATCTGTCGGCCACACAAGTCAGCGACATTGTACAGGAGGAAGCTGGTGAGAGGGACAAAGAACTTGTTAGTCCATAGAGATCCAGAGCTCTTGTTGACTGACTCAATATTGGAGGAGAGGGCAGGGAAAATGATGATGGAGATGAAGAAGACATAGACAACACAGAAGCCCAGCACAGCTGTTTTCTTCAGGATGAAGGCGAGAGGTGGAGTGCTTGGATCTGTTGTCCTGCTGCTCTGTGGTGGAGGCTTAAGGAGGTTTGAAGGCTTCTCTTCTTCACTAAAGGAACCACCTGAAAATGCACGACTTTGTTGAGTTGGTTTCATGTAATACCTAAAAAGAAAAAATAAAAATAACTGATTTTAGGAAAAATCAATCAACTCCAATGATAATGACTTTCAAAGTAGTCTTGAAATATGGAGTGGGGAGGGAGAAGTCTTAGATTACTCTGTTGTGTGGTAATTGAACATTGTTTGTAATATGTAGGACATTAATTACAGCTTGAAAATATGGATATGTAAAAATTTAGATTTATGTAAAAGCTGAAAAAATAGCCATTGTTTATATTTTTATTTATAAATATTAGTAATTATTAGTAATTAGCAATTAGCAATAAATTAGTAAGGCAAAGCACTTTACATGTGTTATATCATCTAAGCCTCCCAATACTGTAAGCCAGGTAGTACATGTATTATTTCTCCCATTTGACACATGAAGAAACACAGGCTCAGAGATATTGACTTGCCCATGTTCACCAAATCAATAAATATCAGAGACAGGATTTGAACTCAGGTGTTCCCATCCCTAAGTCTACTGCTCTGGTCACTACAAAAGAGAAAAACACAGTTAGAGAACAAGAGAGGACTCCTTAGGCTATGCAGGGTAGGAGGGCTGGGATGACAAATGAATACATTGGGAAAGTCAATAGAGCCTGGCATTGGCACCACCTTGAACTCCCACTAAGTCACAACACTCTTCTCTCTTAGTCACTCAGACTCAGTGATACTATTCGATTAGATTCTAATGTGTTTCTCAACCTTCCCAAAGCTGATACCCTTTAATACTCGTATGTGGGTATGTCTGCATGTGGGCAAGCCCACCTGGAGACGATAGAGGGAAGTCTCGTTTTCTAAGACCATCAGAAATATGTGTTTTCCGATGGTCTTAGGCGACCCCTGTTACCCCTGTGAAAGGGTTGTTCAACCCCCAAAGGGGGCGCGACCCATAGGTCGAGAACCGCTGGATTAGAACATGATGGACAACATAAGGCACCTGCTGGTGATTCTGAAAATCTCTGCACTCAGCCTCTTCAGCGTTTTACCGATAAGCTATTGAATTACCAAAAACTGCAGGCTACAGTCTTTTAAAAATGTCAATAGTTATGTCAGTTCAATTAAACATCCCCTGACTAGCATAAGGGCTGGTGAAAAAGAGTCCTAGACAAAGGTCAGCAGGAAGTGGGTTGTTTCAGTCCTTACTAGGCCTTAAGGTCTGCCCTTAAATCAATTAGAAACAATTTGATTCAACAAACATTCCTATGTTGCACAAGGCCCTAAGGGCATACAGACAAAAGAAAAGCAGTGCCTGCCTGCCCTCAGGGAGCTTATGTTCTCCTGGGAGAAAAACAACATGTATTTCGATAACTAAACACAAAGCAAGGACAGTTATTCCAAGACATTCCCGAAGAGGGAGAAGAAAAAGGAAATGCGGACAAAACTCCTGAATAAGTCATCTAACCCCTGTGGGCCTCCAGTTTCTGGAAAAGCAGCAGGAGACTATCTGGGTTGCACTTTCCTTGGAGGGAAGTGATAAGGATGTGCGAGATAACGTTTATGAAGTTGAGTCAGACTGGGGAGAAATACCCCTGTATTAAAATTATGCACAACTGCACAGGTCGCTTCATTCGGTCTTGAATTCTGTTTGATTTCATAAGCAGTGCCTAGAGAAAGGAACCATCTTACTTCCTTCTGCCTGCATTAGCTCCATCTTCTCTAAACAGCTTGAAGACTGCTCTGTGCCAAGTTTGTCTGGCTGAAGAAGCCCCGCCCTCCAAGCCCTACCAAGCTGATGTCTTCCGGTACTTATCCCTAGGTTCCAGCCTAGGGTTTCCCCCCCCTTGTGTTCTTAATTTGGATATTTTATATTTTTTGTAGATAATAATCCATTTCCATTGCTTTCTCGGTTTGGCTGGCATACCAGTCTATTTGAGAAGTACCCTGGCTTAGTGGATAGAAGGCTGCCAGCCTTAGAGCCAGGAGGACCCGAATTGGAATCTTGCTTCTAACACATATTAGCTGTGTGCTCATGGGCAACTCTCTAAGACTATAGAGGAGTTGCCAATCTGTGCCGGTGGAGGGAATTTTCATACTGGGAGTCACCACAGGTCTGAACTGAGTCAGATTGAGTAGAGCAGGTTCTGTTTTGCTCCATTTCTTCTTCTCTTTTGGCTATGAATGTGTAGGACCCCAAATTTAGAGTTGGAGGGGTCCTTGTAGCCAAATTAACAAGCATTTACTAAGCATCTGCTATGTGCCAGTTACTGGGCTAAAACAGTGCCCACTCTAAAAGGGGAAATGACAGCTCCCCATTTGCCCCTAATACTATTGATCATTCAGTCCAACCTCCTCACTTTCAGAAAATAATTTCTAGCCCAAGATCGCACAGGGAGTAAATTGTGGCACTGGGATTTGAATGCAGACCCTCGGACTCCAAGATCAGTTTTCTTTCCACTCTCCCAGTCTGCCCTTGTCCCTTTCTGCAGTCTGCATTTTAACAGGAACGTCCTTCCGATGCTACCTAACCCCTGTCTCCTTCACAGGTTAGCCAGATGAGCCCTGACAAACTCATTGACATGCAATGATTATACTTTTTATTCTTAATTAAAATGCATTTCCTTCATTTGGTTCAGACTGAATGGACTTAGGAAAAACCACCTGGGTCTCTCTCTGTTAATAGTTTCTTGGAGTTTCAGGATGGTTTTGTTCAAACCCAGAAGTTTTGACCACTCAGCCAACAAAGGCACTAAATGCTGTCCCAACCTAAAGTTCACGTTTCTGTCCCTTAATTTATAATTAGTTCAAAACAAAGTTTGAGTTGTCCTGGACCGTTTTCCAGAGGAGGTGATGTTTGATTCTAGGATCTTCTGGACTCTTCTTGGCCCCACCAATCCTTCTCATTCCCTCTTGTGACAGCATTACTCAAAATCACTTCGCAATGAAAATACCCTCAGAAGGGCTTGCCACCTAAAATGGTTGGTTCATGTTTTCCAAACAATTTTAAACATTTCAGGACCCATTTTCATATGGCCTTTGCCCTTCTTCCTTCCAGAAGCCTTAATTAGCTGGTGTTAGCTAAGGCTGTGATGAATCCCTGTTAATTGGTGAAGTACGGCAGCCACCCAACTAGAATCAGTATTCTGATCCCCTCCACAAAAGGACTAGAGAGCATCTCCTTTCCTCTTGGTTATAGAATCCTACAACGGACCCCATTTAGGCACTGGTGATAATGCCTGGAAGATCAGACTAGAACAGCAATACTGGTTGTTTAAGAAAGAGGACCCTTTCATCCTTTCTTCCATTAGAACCCAAATAGGTAAGTTGCTTCATTTGTTCACTCACTCACACCTTCTGAGAGGTGGAGTGGCAAAGAGGCTAGGGCTGGTTTTAGAGTCTGGAAGTCCAACTTTCAACTTCTGCCCCAGATGCATACTACCTTAGAGACATCATCAAATCCTTGACCTCTCTTGACTTACCCATATTCAGTAGAGAGAGAGAGCTCCTTTCACTAACCATATCATAGATGAGGAGTATGAGGAAGCACACACACATGCATGCGTGTCGGAAAAACAATTAATTTAACAAATCTGTATTGATCACCTGGCAAGTGCCATAGCCCAGGGTCAGCAAGCTCTCTAAAATTGAGCGCCGCTAGTTCAGCCAAATAACACCCACGGAGGCCGCTTGGGCAGGTCAAAATTGGCATAAGGCACCACAAGACCTGGGTTCTCTAGTTCCAGCTCTACCGCTGACTAGTTGTGTGATCTTGAGTGAGTAACGGCCTGGCCCCTGCTTTGACTGCTTCATCTGCAAAATTAGAACAATAATTTCTGCCTTTTCTACTTTCCAGGGATCACCACAGAATCCATTGAAATAAGAAATATAAAAGCACTTTTAAAAGCAGAAAGGACCAAATTATTTTTAAAAAGGAAATGGCAGAACATAAAATAAAGGAGGGAAAGAAAGAGGAGAAAGAAGGAAGGGGGAGAAGAGATACATTTGGTGGAAAAAGGAAGAGCATCACTCCCAGTAACCTCTAGGAGACTCCCTACCTCTGTTCTCAACTTGTAAGCTTTAGTTGTTAACAAGCTTCAGCTAAGAAGCCCACTTCCACCATTCTCTCACCTCCATTGCCCTCAGCTCACCCTCATCTCCTTTCTGAATGCAACACAACAATCCACCTACACTTAAGAGAACATGGAAGACATCAGAATAGCCGATCACCCTTACCTGGTATACTCAAGCTTGGGAAGGATCAGATACAACCCAATGCAGATCACGATGAAGATGTCTGCTGTCAGAAAGAAAGCCAGGGCACAGTCCGTTACATCTTTGGATGCTGCCAGATCCACCAATGAGGCCATGGCGCTGATGGTTCCACCCATGGCCCCACCTATAGCAAATAAGCAGACAATAGTCATGGAAAGAGAAGCAGGTAATGGAGCAGTGAACAAGGAGGCAAGTGTATAAGAAAAAAGCGTGTGTGTGTGTGTGTGTGTGTGTGTGTGTGTGTGTGAGAGTGTGTGTGTGTGTATGTGTTATATTGTCTGCCCATTCCACTTTTCCCCCTCCCTTTGGGCTTGACACTCCATAGATTCCATTCATTTCTTGGAGGCACTTTGCTAGTCCCAGAGATACAAACGCCAAAATGAAACAATGCCTGCCCTCAGGGAGCTCACAATGAATGACTGCTCTTCCAGTCCTCACAACTACTTCCACAGCAAATGGCCTCAAAACATCCCTAATTGACTCCTATCAGAAGCCTACCCATCCTCAGCTCCTCAATCATCTTCCATCTCCAGTCTCTTTTCTGTTTCCACAGGATGTCCCATGGCTGTGCCCTCCTCCCCACTCACACAGCCATCACCTCCACCGAGTCATCACCTGCCTGGACTATGGCAATAGCCTACTACCCGGTCTTTCTGTATCAGGTGATGCCCCACTCTAATCCATTTCCCACACAGCTGCCAGTGATTTTCCTGACTCTGTCACTCTCATACTTAGCTCCAATAGCTCCCCATTAATTCCCGGTTCTAGCTGTTTGGCATCTAAAGCCCTTCACAAACTGGCCCTAAATTCTTTTTTCAGACACCTTGCACATGATTCCTCTTTATGCATGCTATGGGTTTGATCTCAGTGGCCTTCTTACAGCTCCTCACACTCGACACTCCATCTCCTTAGTCCGATCATTCAAGGTCCACGTTCCCCCTCCCTACATCCCACTTGCCCCAATGCCTGGAACACATCCCATCTCGCCTCTGCCTCCTCAAATCCCTACTTATCTTCACAGCTCAGCTTAACCACCCTTTTCCATATGAAGCCTTTCCTGATTTCTCTAGTTGCTAATATCTTCCTCCCCTCCTCCCAGATTAGCTTGTATCTATGTTGTGTGTATTTTGTATATAATTATAGATTTACATGTTGTCTTTCCTAACTAGGTTGTAAAGTCTCAAAGGCAGGGACTGTCTCTTTTCCTCTAATCTTCTCTTTGCCTGGCACAGGGTAGGTACTTAATAAAAGCTTGATTGCTTGAGAGCCTGGAAGGATCCTGACCCTGGCCATACTGTCACATCAGTTCCAGGTCTGGACAGGGGATGCAAGGAGAAGCCAGTTACAGTTTTTGAAAAAAGACTGAAACTGTTGGATCAGGCCAAGTTAGACAATCAGTGAACACACACACACACCCCCGCCCCAACTTCTTTACTTTTGACTTCTTCAGGCATGGATCTGCCTGCTCTGTTCAGCTCCCTATTTCTCTGACACTATCACCCCCCCAACTCTGACCTGGCTTTTGGCTTGTGCATGAACTGTCCCCCTAATGTGGACCCTAACTCCTCTCCTGACCTGTCCCTTTGCCTGAAATATTGTCTGATCAATGGCACCCGTCATCTTGGCCTCAGGTGGGACATAAGCATGATGCCTTATAGAGCAATGTCCCTACTCTCTACCCACGTCTCTATGGCTTAGAGCTATACTGGAAGCAGAGAGACTAGGGTCACCAAAGGAGATCACCTCATTGGTGTCCAGTGAACACCTATGGATATGGGTGATTCTGAGATGAAAGGGTTAAACATTCCCTACTCCCTCCTCAGGTATTTGCTAATTTGCTCTCTTCCCACCTTTAAATAGCAATAACATCATGAAAGCTTTGCCAGCAGGGCAGGGGGCTGCTTCTAAGGAACCGTAATTACTACCTAGGCTTCTTGTAGTATTTGGGGTTAAACTCGTTAAGAAATTCCCAGTCTGCCCCAAGGAATAATATCTAAAAATCACTGTCTATTGATTCCTCTTGATCAAGCTCTCTCTTGCTCTCTCTCCCCCTTGTAGAGAATTTACAATATTATCATCAACAACAAGGCAAGCCTCCGGGGAGCTCATCTTTCATGACTCCATACTTTTATCTCATCAGTTATGGAAATGTATGCAAATGAGGGCTTTTTTAAAAATCCAGCATCAAGCAAATGAATTGTTTCCTGAGATATGAACACTTGCAGAACTCCAGGATAGTTTCTCCCCTCAATTAAAAGACAACAACAACCAGATATCACGTTTGAGCCATGATATTCCAAGTGGAGAGCACCCCCTAAACCTCAAAGGGGTAAGAAGGGACCTTCACCCCTCTCTCACTCTCTGCACGGTGCCTCACAGATGTCTGTGAAGAGTTCACACCCAGCTAACACTACAGGTTAAGTACCAAATCCATTAACCCCTTCCATGCTTTCTACCACCTTTCCCTTCCTTCCTCAGAATGCACCTGCATGATGAGGTGAATGCAAATGGAGGCCTGAGAAACGTGAGTGACTGGAAGACCACTTGCTTGTGGCCAGTTGCAAATGGAAGGACTGAAGTCATTTGTCGTCATACTCTGGTATATGGTACGAGCACCAGGGGAAGAAAGAATCAGCCTCTAAGCTTGGGTAGAAGAGGACAGAGACAAAGAAAGTAGACAGCCCTTGGTAGGCATGGAGAGCTCTTGTTCTTCCCATTGCTGGTCTTCCCTGTGAGATTAGCTCCCATTTATACTTTCTTCTTATTGTCGTTGTTTAGTTGATAATAGCATTATTATAACTGTCTACTCTATGGTCTGTGGACACCAAGGTAATCATAATATATCCCTCCCAACTAGAGTTAAGCTTTCTAAGGGAAAGACTGACTGGGTTTTATTTGTCAGTCCACTTTCCATGACCCCATTTGTTCTGGCAAAGATACTGGAGGGGTTTGCCATTTCCTTCTCTGGATCATTTTACAGATAAGGAAACTGACTCAACAAGGGTTAAGTGACTTGCCGACTTACTTGTGGCCAGTTGCAAATGGAAGAACTAAAGTCACAGAGCTAGCAGGTGCCAGAGGCTGGATTTGAACTCAGGTTCTCCTAACTCCAGGGCTGACACTTAATTCACTGCACATGTAGTTGCCCCGTTTAGACTCTATACATCTTATGTGTTGTTTGCATGCTGTCTTCCCTGCTTTAAAATAGGGACCATACTTTTATCTTTGCTTCCCTGGTGCTTGCCCTAAACTTAGCATAGAACAAGTTCTTAGTAAGACTGGTCTAGAAATCAGTCATCAATCACAGATCTGGAGACAGAAAGGATCAAGGACATCATCTAGTCCACCTTCCACATTTTAAAGATAAGGAAACTGAGACTGAAAGGGGTTAAAGGGTATGACTTCAATGGGCATCTAGGCAGCACAGAGGATAGAGTGTTGTGCCTGGAGCCAGCAAGTCCAAAGCCAGCCTCAGACATTCCCTAGCTGTATGACCCCAGGCAGGTCATTTAAACGTTCCATGCCTCAGTTTCCTCATCTGTCAAATGGCCAGAATGATAGGAGGGTTGCTGTGATAACAAATGAGACATAATTGCGGAGTGTTTAGCACAGCACCTGACAGGTGGTCATACAGAGAGCACTACTGTAAATTTGTTGTTGCCTTTCCAGGATGATTTCATGTCACTATTCCAGCCCCCAATTCTACAGGCTACAGCCAAGCTGCCCTCTTTGATTTCCTCCATCTACTGTGTGCCATTTTCCACTTCAGGTCCTGTACCACCTACTCTAAGAGTGGTCTCCCTCCTTCTGTTCTCTCAAGGTCCCGCCTGACTCTCCCAAGAGGTGTTTCCTGACATCCCCTGAGTCAGACCTCTCCTAAATCCTTGCAAAAATCACTCTTTAGGTACGTTTTACACCTGGACACATTTCCTCCCAAGCCTGGGTCCAGGGACCCCCAGGAGGATCTGTGGGGAGATTCCAAGGGATTGGAGAACTTGCTTTTCCCCCTTCATAATTTCACAACTGTGCTTCAATATAATCGGTTTCCTTTACAATCCTATGTATTTTATTTTATGCATTTAAAAATTATTCTGAAAAGGAGTCCCTGGGCTTCACTTCAGTCAGTCAGTCAGTTCATGAGCATTTATTAAAGGCCTCCTATGTGCTGGATGCTGGGCCAATCTTCTGGGAATACAAAAAAGTGCAAAAGACAGTCCTACCCTCAAGGAGCTTATAGTCTAATGCCAAAGGGGCCCAAGATTAAAAAAAAAAACAACCCAACAACTTTAAGCAGAAGACAATTTCCTTTTAGGTAGCGGCTGCTCTGTTTTTTTTTTTTCAGGTGTTATCTCTAGTGACTAGTATAGTATTTGCCACGTAATAGGAACTTAATAAATGCTTTGAATCAAACTGAACAAAATCCTTACCAGTTTTCACCTACAGGGTAGTGAGTAGGCACATATATCCTGACAAAGCAGTCCCCTACACCTGTGGTGTTCAACTCATGGAAACAGGAGCCACTAAGCTACACATAAATATCCCAGAGGACACACTTAGAAAACCACATAATAACATGATCAATGGTTTACTTCTTTTGCTGAATATTTCCCAATTATATTTTAATCCAATTTGGGCCAGAATTAGGAGTGCTGTGGGCTTGTGGGCAGCACCCCACCTGGGCCTACACAGTGAGAAAGCAAGGCAACACCAAATTAGGTCAGAAGAATCTAGTGAAAGCTCCCAGACCCAGCCCACTCATAGCCTGTAACTCACTGGATCTAAGCTGTACAATAGAGGGAGGGGTGGAGGGTGGGGGTATTCACTACTGGTTTAGGATCTGTGACATGTCAAAGTCAATCAACACACAGTTCAGATTCTAGCCCCGGTGTGGATTCCTCCCACCCTGAAAGAAGTTAGCCAGCCTGGATTCCAGCCCACCTTGATGGCAGCTCTCACCTGAGATCAGAGCCTGAGAATTCCTCATGGGGAAGGAGGCCGCAAGGCCAAAGACACTGCTGTTGAAGATGGTAGCGGTCCCACTGAGGATCACCATGCAGATGATGGTGATGACAAAGAAAGAAAAACTCCACGAGGAGGTGTCCACTTTCACCAGCACCGTCATCAACACAAACACCATCAGCAGAATGGCCAAGGAAGTCAAGACTCGAACATGGACCGACAGCCTGTCAAGGAGATTTGATTCATTTGTTTAGCTAACTATCTGGTGTGGAGGTCCTGGGGGATCATAAACCTTCTGCTTGGAGACCCAGCGGTGAAGAAATAAATAGCTCCAGCTAGATGGAGGCATTCGGATGGCTTTGTCCCCACGGGCTGGAAGCACTGGGGGACTCAGAGCCCAGAGGCAGGAGTTTCACCAGAAATTTGGGTAAGGATGGGTGGGGTGGAGAGGACCAGAAATTTGGGTAAAGATGGATGGGGTGGAGAGGACCAGAAATTTGGGTAAGGATGGGTGGGGTGGAGAGGACCAGAAATTTGGGTAGGGATGGGGGGAGGACAGAGAGGAGGGAGAGAAGGGCCTAGGGAAAGAAGCAGTTTCCAAAGAAAATGGGGCCAGAAAAGAAGGAAAAGAGTCTCTGGCTTTAATTTTTAGGAATAAAAGGTTGAAAGAAAAAAAACAGTTTATAGAACTAAGATGCTGGACAAAGCAAAAAATCAATAATCACCCAGAATCTTTCTCCAAGTATTTCCATATCTATTATTTAAGAATGTGCATTTAGGGCTGGAAGGGACCTTCGGAGAGCAATCCTGTTCAGCCCTCTATTTTACAGATGCGCGTCACTGAGGTTGTTGTAAGGCTCAAAATGCAATGATATTTATAAAGGGCACAGCTCAGGGCCTGACACAGTAATACATACTTCTGTGTGTGTGTGTGTGTGTGTGTGTATACACATATATTCTGAAGTAAGTAAAGCAGGTTTCATCAGCCCCATTTAACACAACACGGGGCCTTGGGCTAGGGACTTGATTTTTGTGGGTTTTAATTTCCTCATCTGCTAAATGAATGAGGAGAATTAGATGGTCTCTGAGATATCTTTTGGCTTTAAAATCTAGATGGAAAACATGATGTAGCGAGGATAAACGGCTGGCCAAGGTCACCCACTGAGGCAAAGCAAGGCTGGGATCCATCATCAAGCAGTCAATAAATGCTTATTAAGTACCTACTATATGCACTAGCCACTGTGATGAGCACTGGATGATGACCCAAGTCTTCTGAGGCCCAGCTCGGTGATCACTCCATTAGTCAGAGTTCCCAGATCTACCACCTTATCTTGCCCTCACTCCAGAGCCCCTCCTCGTGGTGGCTTCTACTGCTCCCAGAATCCTGAGCATCATGGCAGCTGCCACCTCTCCAGGAGGCCTCCAAGAGCCCAGCCCTGACTCGTGGCATCAGAAGCAGCTAATTGGACAGCTCCAAGGGGAGCCGAAGGCATTTGCTTTAAGCATACCGCAGGAGCTGGGAACTCTGCTGGGACTAGGGAGCAGCTTTTACCTTTGGCTCACTGAGGGTGAGCCTGTGTCCCAGCCCATCCCATCAAGATCTCAGTCCTAGGAACACCCTCCAGGCAGTGCTGGAGCAGGAGACTGGCCCACACAGCTCACCTAGGTAACCATCAGCCACCACGGTAACAAAAGGCCAAGGGGGAGAAGAAGCAGTGAGTCTGAAGGAAGTCAGCTAGAGAGAGAAGAGCAAGGCCAGCCCCACGTGGCTGCAACCCATTCCTCTGGGCAAGGAACAACTGAAGAAATGAATAACCAGAGAGGGAAGAGAGTGCGGGGAAGCCTGGCCGGACACTTCCAAGGTGGGTACAGGGGAAATGCATCATCTCTGGAATCAGGGACCGCAGGCTCAAATCTTGATTCTGACACATCATCTGTATGACTTTGGGAAAGTCTCTACTCTTGGTCCTGTTTCCTCAAATGTAAACTCTAAGGGGGTTGCAGCAATGAGTGGTCTTTGAGGTTTCCTTCACCCCTAAATCTAGGATCCCCAGCTGAGTGTGTACCTGTGGACTTGAAAGCTTCCTGAGCCTCAGCTTCCCCAGATGTAAAGTGAGGGGGACTAACTTGTAGGTTCTTAATCTGGTGATAGATTTCAGGTGTCTCTGAACTTGGATGAGGATAAAAGTTTCATCATCATCATCATTATTATGTATTTCATTCATAAATGTTATTTCATCATTTTCATTAACCTCTAACTAAAATTTAGCATTTCCTTTCATTATGAATTCATTTAAAAAAAACATTGAGTCCCTAGATTTTTCTGGACTGCCAAATAACATTAAAAAAAAAGGTGATGGGGCGGGGGTAGCTAGGTGGTACAGTGAATAGAGCACCAGCCCTGGAGTCAGGAGGACCTGAGTTCAAATCTGACCTCAGACACTTAACACTTACTAGCCATGTGACCTTGGGCAAGTCACTTAACCCCAACTACCCCTATGAAAAGCAAAAAAAAAAGTGATGACCCCTTGGATTAGGTGGTTTCTAAGGCCCTTTTAGTTTCATGATCCTGAGGCAGGATGCCATAGGGTAAAGGTAGCCTCAGAAGTGAGGAAGCTCTGAGTTTGGGTCCTGACACATTCTAGCTATGTGACCCTTAACCCTCTTTAAGTCAAGCAGAACAGTTGCTGGTGAGGGTAGTTTCCTCAATGGGAGTCCCTACACCAAGGAGGGAGTGGAGAAGACAAGACAAAGGAAACCCAATCCAACCCTCTCGTTTCCCATTTGTCCTGTCTGCAGTGTGTTTGTACGGAACTGCTTGCACATCATCTGCTCTGAGCCCCTCACGTAAGGATGGACTTTTGGAGTGTGTGGCACCTAGTAGGTCCGTAGCAAATGTTTACAAACTGACCTCTGGGGTCTCCTCCACCAGCTGGGCTATGGCTCTCCAACCAGGTTGGCCCTAAACGCACCAGATCAGTGGTTCTCAACCTTCCTAATGCTGCCAATCCTTTAATAGTCATATGTTGGCATCTGCATGTGAGCGGACCCGCCTGGAGATGGATAGAGGAGGTTCCTAAGACCATCGGAAATATGTTTTTGGATGGTTTTAGGCAACCCCAGAAAAAAATCAGGCGACCCCTGTTGTGACCCACAGGTTGAGAACCACTAATAAAGTCAAAGTCCTGTTGGCAGAATGGAAGCCATCACATGCCCCCAACTCTGAGTTGATTAATTGAGTGCCTGTACAAGAAGGTTACTTATAAACAGCAGGACTTCTCTATGTAACCCAGGCCAGGGAAGAGAGGGATCCGAGTAGGAAACATTCAGTGGATTTTCAAAATTCCTCTGGCCCCCAAGTGAAGGTCCCTCAGCTAACTGGCCTTCTCTAGTCCACGAGGCCCCAGTTTCCTGAGCACACTCTGTCTCCTAATAACCTGCTGAATAAACTGGCCCCACGGACCAGAGCCTCCAGACATGAGCCTGGAAGCCCTCAGTAATTATGCCCTGGGCTATTTTTAATGATCATAAAAATTTATGAAATGGTTCCATGTGCAAAGAGGCCTACCCAAGCACACCTAATGTTCAGTGCAGGGCTGTTATCTGGTCCTGCTGCCTTGAGTGGAGGAAGTAGCCAAGTCCCAGCCTGCTTGGGTTTAGGAAGGGGGTCGGGGCATCCCTTCAAGATGGGATTCTAGATTTAGAGCAGTGGGCAGAGATTTCTTCACTTGACAGAGGAGGAAACAAGCCCAGGGAAGTTAGTAGCTTGCCCAAGATTAAGGAGCAGAGGTAAGATTTGAAGAGGACTTTTTCTGTGGGGTCTTTTGTATGAGTCAATGGGGAGGGACAGTAGAATGGTCCAGGGAGCCTCAGATAGGTCTGGGCTATACATTTATGTTAAATTAGCAGACCTGCTCTGACTCTCCTGACCAAGAGCCGTCCTCATGAGATGCGACTCGTGATGGGAACGGGCTACAGGCTGCATGCTATCTGCCAGTCTCCCCCAGCCTCCCCATACCCCTTCTCATGAGGAATCTGAACCCCAGGGGACTGATTTCCTCACAAATCTCCAAAATGTAAATCCTGCTCATAAGTATTTATGATGCTGCAAATTTAACATAATAAAACACTTGGCGATTATAGATGAGCCAGGCAGAAAGAGCTGGGTCCTCCACAACAGGGAAAGAGGCGACATTTCAATCTCACATATTAAATAAAAAGCCACTTTAGCCAAAAACTGTTTTCCCCCCAGCTTGGAAACAGATGGAGACTGGAAACAGTTTCCTAAGTTGACTCTTTGGGCTCTTTCTTCCCTCTGCAAAGGGCAGGTCCTGGTGTGGGTTTATCACAGTGATACAGTCGTATGAAGGACCATCTATGACTGAGAAATCCAATGTCCCCTGCTCTTACCCCCTTCATGCCTCAATCCCAATGAAGGCAGCTAACCTGCCCTCCTCCCCTACTGGGAACCAGCAAAAACTCTCTTTCTTTAAAAAAAGTTATTGATATCTTTTGTTTTTATATTGTCTATATTACTCCTTGTATCCCTCCTCCTCCTTCAAGAGATGCATTCTTTGTAACAAAGTAATTTTTTAAAAGAGAAAGAAGAAAAAAAATCTGAAAAAAAACAGTCAATACATTGAAAAAATTCTTGGAATAGATGCAATGTCCCAAACTTGTGTTATTCCCAGCTCTGAAAAGAGAGGAGGGGGAGGTGATATCCCCTTTCTACTCACTTCTTTCCTTCCTCCAGAAGCCTGGGTTTGGCGGCTTGAGCGGGGAGAGAGAAGGGCAGATGGAGTGGGGAGTTACAGATGCTGGGGGAGGAGGAGGGGAGAAGGCAGATCTATGTGAACCTCAGTGAAATGGCTGCTGGGGGAAGAAGTTGTGCAAAGTGCATGAAGGAGCACCAGGAAGGAGCCTTGTGACTGCCAGACATCCACTAGCGATTCAAGAGATTAGACTGAGAGCCCTGTGTCCCAGAGCATGGAAAGAGGACCCAAAGTCTGGGTCACGGTAGCAGAGAATTCTCAGTGTCTGTATATGAGATTAGAGAGTGGAGTCAGAGTGTGCACGTGGAACTTGGGAGCTCCAGCCAGGCACTCGGGACTTGGGGAGAGATGAAATAGGAGGAGAGCAGAGGGGGGAAGGAAAAGGGATGGGAGGAGCATGTCTGATCATGTGAAATCCTCCCCTCCC
This sequence comes from Pseudocheirus occidentalis, assembly GCA_028646575.1. Taxonomy (NCBI): domain Eukaryota; kingdom Metazoa; phylum Chordata; class Mammalia; order Diprotodontia; family Pseudocheiridae; genus Pseudocheirus; species Pseudocheirus occidentalis. The sequence continues at coordinate 39,742,994 of CM053598.1, read as the reverse complement.
AGGAGGGAGAGCTAGTCAGCTCTTCAGATACCTTCCAGCCACGAATCTATGGTACCAGCCTTGTGACCCTGGGCAAGTCAACCTCCCTCAGCCTCAGATTCACCATAATAATGATAACAGCCAGCATGAATAGAACACTTTGCAAAGTCTTTTACAATTACCTCATTTTATCCTCATAATAACCCTAGGAGGTAGGTGATATTATTATCTCCATTTTGCAGATAAGAACACTGAGGCAGACAGAGGCTGAATGTCTTGCCCAGGGTCCCAGAGCTCGTAAAAAGGCTGGATTGGAACTCAGATTCTTTGTGATGCTAGGTCCGGCACACTTATCTACCACCTTACCCGGCCATCCCTTGGTAATTATGTGACTTTACAGGTATAATGGGGCTCACATTGGGTGGAAGAAGGGCTGAACAGAAAGAATCTGGAACTCAAATTTTTTTTAAAATGGTTATTTAAAATAAAGTTATAACCAGAAAATAGTAATGATCATATCACACATCATATACCACAGCCTGTAAGGTTGGTACAGGGCGGCTAGGGGGCGCCATAGCGCACAGAGTGCTGGGCCTGGAGTCAGCAGGACTCATCTTCATGAGTTCAAATCTGGCCTTAGACACTTCCTAGCTGTGTGACCCTGGACAAGTCACTTAACCCTATTTGCCTCAGTTTTCTCATCTATAAAATGAACTAGAGAAGGAAATGGCAAACCCCTCCAGTAGCTTGGCCAAGGAAACCCCAAATGGGGTCATGAAGAATCAGACGTGACTGAAATGATTCAACAGCAACAGTAACAAGGTTGTTAGGATTAGGTAGAGATAATATGAGTGTATGTATATGTAGGTATGTATGTATGTTTACATAGATATATATGTGTATGTACATGTATACATGTGTATATACATCAATCTATAGGCATATCTATATTTATCTATATATCAATATGTATCTATCTCTATCACAATATCTATATCTATTTATCAATATCCATATACCAATATTTCTCTATATATCTATATATCAATCTATCTATATCTGTCTGTATAGCAATATCTCTCTACATATCTAT
>CM053598.1:39671636-39741422 GCA_028646575.1 Pseudocheirus occidentalis | reverse complement strand
CAATATCTCTCTATATAAGTATATATATCAATTTATATATATATATTAATATCTCTCTATGTATATATATCAATATCTATCTATGTATCTCAAGTGCTTCATAAACCCTCAAGTCTATAGAACTGCTGGATTGTGGGGGTGCACAGAGCTTACCGCTCCCTGCTTGGCACAACAAGACTGCCCTGCCTGGGCACAGGGCACTCAGTTCCCCTTTACCCATCCCTCCTTCTTCTCCAGGTAATGCTGCCCTGTCCTATTTTAAGGGAAGCCTGTGATTTTAGCTTTTCTGGAGCAGTGCCATCTAGTGCCCAGGACATGGCCCTGCACCTCTGCATCCTCTCAAGCTAAGATGCATTGGCCTGGATTTGTGGGGCCCTTGATTGAGGACAGACAGCCAGATGTTAGGTCAGAGTTCTAAAGTTGGTGCAACATTATGAACAACACAACCAGCATCGATCTGGTTCTATAAGGCCCGCCAAGCGCCATGTAAATATTATTTCTGTCTACCCTCACAAGCACCCTGGGAGGCATTGGCTGTTACTATCCCTACTTTACAGATGAGTAAACTGAGTCTGAGAGGGGTTGTTCTCTTGCCCAGGGTCACCCAGCAGCAAGCGTCTGAGGGAGAATACTACACCCCTGATGCTAAGCATAAGGCAGGATACTTCTACTGTGCTGAGCAGCAGAAATGAGTTTTGGTAGTTAAAGGCCATCTCTGACTGGGAAGATATGGTAACAAACAGAAGAAAAAACGGATTTAGAGCAGAAGGGGTCATCCAGTCCACCCCCTTCATTTTACAGAGGAGGATATGTAAAGTGAATCACGAAAGGTCACTAGGATGGTAAGGAACAACGCCAGGATTTGAACCAAGGGCTCCGTGACTCCAAGCTTGGTCCCCTTTCCATTGTGACACATGACCTCTGGCCTTGGTGGACATTTTAAAGTCAGCCTTAAGGGAAGAGTTTCCAAGACCCCGACCCCAAACATCCTAGTGGCCCTGACAGGCGAGCTCATATAGCTGGCACTCCAAAACCTGGTGGGTGCTGGGAAAGTTCTCGACAGAGAAGCAGGCATCCTGTCGTAACCAGGAGCCACGTGGACAAGACGACTTCCCAGAAGTCACACCAGGCACTCAGTGCCCGTGATATGGTTGGGAAGCCTCTTCTCATCTGGATGGTCTGGGGTTCTTATCATGTGTCTGGGGTCTGGGTTCAGATTGGAAAGAAGGATCTGGGAGGACCGAGAAGAGGGTGAGAAAGAGGTCCTGGGGGTCAGTATTTAGCTACACTTTGAAAGAACAAGGCAGATACAAGAGGAGGGGGGGAGGGGGAACATCAGCCATCAAGACCTTTTCCTGCCCAGATCCACCCGCCCAGCAGGAGCTGCCAGAGACAAGAGAAGGCAGGGATCGGTTGTTGTTCAATCATTTCCAATGCTTCATGACATCATTTGGGGTTTCTTGGCAAAGATAATGGAATTGTTTGCCCTTGTCTTCTCCAGCTCATTTTACAGATGAGGAAACTGAGGCAAACAGGGTTAAATGGGTGGCCCAGGGTCATGTAGCTAGTAAGTGTCTAAGGTAGGATTTGAATTCAGGCCTTCTTGACCTCAAGCCCAGTGCTCTATTTACCTTGACATGCTGCTGCTTTCCCCTTTCTTCTGGGAAGGAAGGGGGAATAGAGCTGAGGTAAGGGATTTGCCCTAGGGAGGCTGGGATGCTACAGGACTGAGGAATTAGGAGGGAGGGACCTCTAGTATATTCCCTGGTAGAAGTTTTCCTCCCCTTCTATGGTGCAGAGATGGGGCCAGGGTGTGGGGGCAGGAAGGGGGATAGCCACAAGGGGAAGAAACACGATTCCTCAAGGGTATTTAGGCACACCAGGAAATAGCCTTGGGGCCAGTGCACTGTGAGTCAGAGAGAGTTTAAGCCCAGAATGTAGGAACCCCTGGCAGAGGAAGTGAAAACACACTGTGGATGGGGATAGAGTTGAGGCCTGGTCACTCTCCCGGCTCCATGTGACTGCCCCCAACCCCCAGCTGGGGATGTTTGCCTCTCTCCATAGGTCTCCCACAGTGAAAGGAACAGTGAAGTCAGACTGGGGGTGGGGGGACACGAGCTAGTACTTTAAATGTGCTCCCGTTGTCCCAGGGCAAGCCAGTGCCTTCGTCTGTAAAAGGCAAGATTCAGACTTGATCTTCTCTGCACTGCAGATCTGGGTTCCCCCCGGTCTAGACCCTCATGCCGGGGAGAGGCTGGAAGGTCTAGCTCCTACTTCCATAGAGCAGCCCCTCAACTCACTGAAGATTTACCTGCACTAAAGACTGGCATCACTGCACCTTCTGATCTATAACCTCTATGGCAAATCACTCTCAGCTATGTGGGAGGGGAGTTATCCCAGCTCTGAAAACGAATACCTCTATGGGGTCACAAAGAAGCAGGGTATGTGAGTCTATCAGACAGCAGCTTAAATAAAACCAGGCACTGAGCCACAGATGGAGAGCTGGAACGGACCTCAACTTAGCCACTGAGTAGGTTCTAGGGGGGCCCTTATTCCCTTTCCCCTCCCCACTCCCATTACTTCCTTCCCCCTACCTATATCTGAAGCTCTGCGGGCCAGGGGCACCCTTTGGCACAGCTGCCCCAGAGGCCCTCACGCTAAATAGTTACCTCTTCTTCTCAGTGAACTTTTCTATTCCTTGAGTAGGAGGTTTTCATGGGCTTCTATGTCTCAGAAGAAACTCTGAGTGTCTGGCTGTCTAAGGCTGCTGATCCACAGGAGAGGACAGCCTGGGCAAAGAAGGGGAGCTGGCAGGCGGAAAAGGCCAGACCATTTACAGAAAGGTCATCAGGCTCTAGTCTAAGGGCATCCCATTGGCTAATTCTTCCAATTGATTCACAAGGCTCTGTGCTCTCATTCCTGCTATACCACCTTCTCCCTCTCTGTTATCTGCTCTTTCCTCCATTAGCAGGATTTGGGAGTAAATCATGCTAATCTCTGTCTCTCAGTTCCCAAGCCCCTGGGAAGCCAGGCTCTTCAGACCACAAGGTGGTTTATCTGAATTATAAACCCAGGATCTAGGAAGAAAGAATAGCCTCCAAAGCCTAGCAAATTCAAGCCTACAAAGGGATGGTCCAGAGCCACCAAGTCCTTAGATATATGGGCCATTCTAATTTGTATGGCTTTTTCATTTCTTCTATCTCCTACTCAGGAGACAAGCCTTTTCGCTGGAGTCTTTTTTTTTGTGTAGGTATGAAATCAAACAGAGTCCCCGAGAAAGAAGCAAATTGGAGGTAACAGTTGAGTCTGAGCACAGGGGTCACATTTGTTGACTTAAGTGTTGTTTATACAACAATGAAACAAATGGTTAAAAAGCAACAGATGAAAGCGAAGTTTTCAAATTACTGAGTATCGGAATGTTAGAGACCAGCTCTACACCAACCGCATCACTGTACAGACGGGAAACTGATAGAAAGCGTCTTAACCAGGTCAGGGGCAGAAAACGGCCCAGCTGGAACTCTGGACTCCCAGACTAGTGCTATTCTTTTTCCTACCTCCAGAGACAAGACCGGCCAATGATGGAAGAGCAAAGAGCAGAAGCAGACTTCTGAGGAGGGGAGAGGAAGGTGAGGGAGGAGAGGGAGGCTTCACAGTCACTTACCTGTTGACTAACAAGAAGTTCCCTATGAGGCACAGAACAGAGGGCACTGTTGAGGCAATGGAGATGTAACTCTCAAAATAGTTCTGTAAATAAAGAAATGAGAAAGTTTTAAAAGGGAGTTGAGTCAGACACTTAAAACAGACACTGAGTCCTTCTCTGGTTAGGGTCCAATTTCTCCACATTCCTCTTAGACACAGGAATGAATGAATGAATGAGTGAGTGAGTGAGTGAGTGAGTGAATAAGCATTTATTAAGTGTTTACTATGACAATGAAGTAAAGTCAGTGAGATTGGTGGCACTTTCCCTACTAGGTCGGAATGAAATTGTTTGACTACCAGATTTCTTTTTTATTATTATTATTTTTAAGGGAGGAAGGTAGGACAATTGGGGTTAAGTGATTTGCCCAAGGTCACACAGCTAGTTTTTTTGTGTGTTTAGAGTCTGAGGCTGGATTTGAACTCAGGTCCTCCTGACTCCAGGGCTGGTCCTCTATTCACTGAGCCACCTACTACCCCGATTACCAGACTTCTGCAGCTCAAAACCCTTTTCCCTCTCACATTCCCAGTGGCCCAACCTGTCCCCACCTTCCTCATTCTGTAGACAGTTTGAGTGCCTAAGTCTCAAGGCAATGGGAAAGCAAGTAAGTGTATTTTCAAAAAAATCATGTGTCTGGATGAGAACCATTTGTAGGGGGGGCCATCGCCCCATGGTGTGCTCTGGATACATCTGGAGTACTGGGTAGCCACATCCCTAATACTCTGGCCTACCTCTTCCTCCCAGCAGAACTCAGACTCCTGCCTCTTGGAGTTCTGGGCTCTGAGCAGGTGAAATCGCACCTGAATGCGCCTAGAACCAGGCCACTGGGCCATTTCCCAGCTGGCTCCACACCCCTAACCACCCCTAGCTCCCCACCTCTAGCTTCTCTATGCATGGTCTTCCCCTGTTAAAATGTAAGCTCTTTGAGGGTAAGGACTGGCTTCCTTCCTTATAGTTCTATCACTAGCATGTAACAAACAGTGGCAGGCACATAGTAAGTACTTAATAAATGTTCTTTCTTCACTCATTTCTGGACCTCACATTCCAGGACATTGACAGTCTGGAGAATAACCAGAAAAGAAAGGGTGACTAGGTTGATGGGGGAACTTGAAATCCCACCGCCGTTGAAGGAAGCTTCCCTCTCCTACCCTCAAGTAGACCATAAGCTCCTTGTGGGCAGGAATGATTCCATTTTGGTCTTTGTCTATCCCCGTCACATTATACAGTGCTGTGTACATATAAGAATCATAGATCTTGAATTACAAGGAACTTCAGAGGCCACTTAGGCTAAATCCTTCTTTTTGCAGATGAGGAAACTAGACCTAGGAAGAAAGTGACCGGTCAAGATCACAGAGGTAGAGAGCATCAGAGGCAGCTTCTGAACCCAGGGCCTTTGACTCCCGAAGCCAGGGCTCAGCCCACCGATTTCAATCAAGTTGTTTCTTAAGCTAAAAAAAGAATAAATCCTTAGTTTTGCTGGGGTTGGGGGGAATAGTCAGAACTAGGAATTCTTGTTCCAGGGGAAAATTCAGGGAGGAGGGTGGGAAGGGGAAGTTGAAGCTGTATAGCCTGATTCTGGGGACAGTTGTACTGGGAAAAGGGGAGCCTCTTCCATCATTCAAAGAGGCTGTACTAGACCCCGACAAGTGGTGAGGGAGAGATATAGGGTACCACAGTGTTGGGATGCTGGGTATTCCTTAGATGCTGGTGCTATTAGAAAAACCAGGCTGCCCATTTTGCTACCACCAAGCTAGCCCAGTTTTTTAAGGTTAGCGGTCAACTAGGGAAAAAATTTCCAAGAGTGACCCGACAATCGTTAGAGCTCAACCAAAGGTCTCAGCTCTCATACATGAAGCTGAGAGCTGCTGGAAATGTGGCCTATCCTTTTCCCTGCTGGGAAACTTTGTGCAGTTGCCTGATTCACTCTTTCAGTGGGGTTATTATATAAGGCCCAAACCAGGCTGTGACAGTGGTGTGGCCAATCGGGGCCAGGCCAATACCAAAGTGTGTTTTCCTGGAGTCAGCAGAAAGGTACAGTGGGCAAAGAGGGGCACGTGAAACGGCAAGCCACTCATGTCCCTTCAGTGAGAGTGACAGATGCCATAACAGCCCAAGGGGACATCACGACCCAGTACACACAACATCCAGATGCTTATTAGGGAGGTCAGGCTGCGGCTTGATGGGCCCCGATGCTGAGCCAGGTCATGTCCCCCCATCACCTCTGTCCAGAGGAGTTAACTCACTTAACCAACTCCCTTCTGCTCTTATGTCATCCCAGGACCTCCCCTCTCCCCCCCCAAAAGTGAGCCATTCATCACTCACTGATTTTAAGAACTTCGGCAGTTTTAGGCACTGTGTACCACTGTGATTGCTCCAGGAAGTTTTAGAAAGAGTAAGTTACTGGGAGAGTGGGTGGTCCCAGGCACTTGGGTGATGGATGAGCCCCGGGTGCCTCGGTGGTGTCGGCTGGCAGCCTGAGACTGAGCTGGGCAGAGCTGACTCAATCCGGTAGGCTGTCCTTTAAGAATGTTTATTGTGGCATCAGGGTAGGAACAAGCTGGCCCCATCTCCCAGCCTTTTTGCAGACTCAGACACTAAGATCTGGGTAAGTTAAATCATTTGCTGAAGGTAACACTGATAGGTGCAGGATTTGAACTGAGGTCGTCTGACTCCAGGATCTATTTTTACCTCTGTTCCCCACTGCCTCTCCTTCTGAACTGCCTCATTCTGTCCTCAGTGGTAACTGATCACTGTCCTCCATTCAGTTCCCCTATACAGCCACAAAGACCTGAGCTCCCCTGAGGCTTAACTTCTCTGGTCTAGATCAACCAGCCTTTGCCACAGCTCGATTTCCCAAAACTTCTTATAATCTTTGGAAATGGTATGTGCTCAAAGGAAAAACCAAAACGCCCAAGAGTTTAAGCAAGTCACCGAGTCTATTCATCATCCCCACACAGGCAGTGCCTTGGGGCTGCCTGCTCACAAAGCCCCTTGATGTGTGATCAGGGGGAACAGAGACCTTCTACTACTGGACCAAACAGAAAGGAATCAATCAGGATGGCAGAAACACCAAGCATCTCCTTCCCCTGCTCCCATCCTCAGCATTTGTTTTCATACCTCTGATTCAAGATTAGACAAATTTGCTTCCAGTCTAAGGGATTGGACTGGGCACACAATTTCAAAGGCAGGTTTAAAATTTTCAGGTTTTAAGAAAGGGGGGGAACCCATAAAAAGGACCAAAGAAGGCATTTTGCTATCATAAAGAGACTGGCTGCCAAGTGCAAATTGTGTCTCAAATAACGGGCCCTAAACGTCTATAGAAAGGTCTGAAAAGACTTGCTGGAAATGTTCAAAGGAAGAGCTGGGCTGGACCAGATTCAATGGCCTTTGATCCCTCTGAATTTTAAATCTGTGATTCTAATTTCATTTGATCATGGTACTTTATAAGGTGGGTCTTAGTCTACTCCCTGCCCCATTCAAACATTTATGAAGCATCTACTGTGTACTAGGCAGAAAAGCAGATCAGCATCTATAGTGAGAGAGGTGACCCTGAGCTAGAAAGATCCGGGTTCAAATCCCCCAACAGATTCCTATTGGTGGTGGGGTCTAATAGATTAGTCTCTCAGTGTCCCAAAGATGAGAAATCAGAAAGCAGTTGTCAATCCACATGAGTCCAGGGAGTTTCCCATGGAAGCATTTTATCCCAATTAAAGCACAGGTCCAGTTTAAAAAAATGTACCAGGCATGGAGATAGGCACTTGGAATACAAAAACAAAAAAGAAACTCAAGGAGCCCTTCCCTTCCCCTTCCCTTCGGGTAAATAATAATAATGGATAGCATTTATTAAGCACTTACCATGTGCCCAGCATTTGAATAACACAGCTATTAAGTGTCTAAGGTCAGATAGGAACTCACATCCTCCTAACTTCAGGTCTAGTGCTCTGTCCACTGTGTGATGTGCAGAGGAAGCCAAGTCCAAGCCAGAGTGGGTAAAGTGGCAATGAAGACACCCAAGGAGCCTCTAGAGGTTCAGAGGCTCTTCATCTGGGCTCCATGGAGAGATTTCACGGGGTCTGAGAACTTAATGGGAGGAAATGACATCTTGCTTTTCATTCAGCTCTGTCTAAAACATAGGATTGGCCTCAAGTATTTAAAAACATGATTCTGAGAAGGGGCCCACAGGCTTCACTGGCCTGACTGCTCATGAAGCCCAGGACACAAAGCAGCAAAGAACCCCTGCTCTCTCAGGATCCCCATTTCCCCAACAATTCACTGTGTGGGGTCATCAACTGCTAACTTCTTTTCAGTGGTGGCTGGAAAATGTGAAGGCTTTTGAACAAGAAGAATGAAATACATTTCAGTAGTAAGACGTAGTCCAAAATACCCAATATGAAATTGCCAGGCACTGTGGAGACCTGTAACACATAACCATGGTCAGTGACTACACACTTTGGTGAGTCAATGATTATACTGTCAATATGTCCTTTGGTGAGTTTGGGATCTCATGGGGGCAGGTATTCCCTTTCCAGGTACTCTTGGAAACTTATCTCATAATAATAAATTAGCTAGCATCTGTATAGCTTCTGAACGTTTGCAAAGCCTTTTTGAGTAATATTTGCAAAGCAAATATTATCACATCTGATCCTCAAAAACACCTGGGGGCAGGGGGCAGCTGGCACAGTGAATAGAGCACTGGCCCTGGAGTCAGGAGGACTTGAGTTCAAATCCAGCTTCAGACACTTGACATACTTACTAGCAGTGTGACTTTGGACAAGCCACTTAACCCCAATTGCCCTCCAAAAAGCAAAACAAAAAAAAAGACTTGTGACTTGCCAAGGGTCACACATCTACTAAGTATCTGAGGCAGGACGTGTCTTCCCAACTGATACTTAGAGCACCAGAGTCAGGAAAACTCAAGTTCAAATTTAGCCTTGGACACTTCCCACACTTACTGTGTGATTCTGGGTAAGTTACTTAACTTTTGTCTTCCTCAGTTTCCTTCTCTGCAAAATGGGGCTAATTAGAGCACCCAACTCCCAAGGTTGTTGTAAGGATAAAATAATGCTTGTGAAACACTTTATGACCTTAAAGCCTTATACAAATACGATTATTATGGTTGTTCTCAATCTGTCACATAACAAAGGAAGAAAAACTCTGCCATCTAGCATGACTCTTGTCTGTGTCTTTCAGGAAATACTTCCTAAAGGACCTACTGCACCTGCTGGGGGTATTCCCCCTCTTAGTCTTTTATTATCCATTCCACAGATATCAGCACAACACTCCTGTGTGGTCCCTCTGCCCCTCACACTTGCCAGCCCACTTCAAACCACCACTGGCCAGATATTAGGGCCTACTGACAGCCACCAGAAAACTTCTGTTGTCTTTGGAGTCACCTACAGAATTGTTTCTTCTAAGATCCTCACGTTCCATGATTGGCAGTCGTAGCATCCCTGGGAAAATGCTGGTGTTAGAAATGATGGACCTTTGTAGGAATGAGCAGCACGGGATCACTGAAATTTGTCTAGAGTGATCTCCAAGGCCAAACTCCTCCTCGTGTCCAACTCTGGGCCATTATCCATCAGCAACATCTTTCAGAGACATCAATATATAGACTCGCCGATAACCAGCTCAATGGGCTGCCCGTCCCACTGTATGTCATAATAATCTGACAATACATGTTTATCATCCACTTTGCCCAGGGGAGATGGCCAGGCTTATTACTCTTTGGAGAGAATTTTGGACTCAGTAAGGAATCAATTACTCTCCCATATCTCTACCACTGGGAGGCAGCTGGAATTTCCATAGCTTCAGGGTCAGACTATGGAATAAGGACCATCACTGAATGCTTGGGCTCATTAATTTTGTTCCCAAGATACAATGGCTATCTTATCTGCCCAACAGGGACAAATACGTTCTTGCTTAAGGGGACCACCAGAGAATCATTCTGTCCTAGGGTAAATGAGGACAACTCTAACCGGGCGGGGGGATAAACTATATACACTGACCACAACACTGAGATCCTCGAAAATGGGAATTATTTTTTTTGTTGTTGTTTTTGTATCCTCATCACTCAGCACAGTTCCTGGAGCTTAGTAGGTCCTTAATAGATGCATGTAAACTTAATTTGACTAGGGAGAAGAATAATAGGCTAGATCATTCTCTAAGAGTATTAATGCCTAAGGCAGTTCAAACACAATAGCCTAAAGCTTAGTATTCTTTGGGTTACAAAGACTTGGCAGGCCTTCATGGTGAAACAGATGGCCTCAACAACAGTAACCAGCACTGGGGGCAGATCAGCTGGTGGTCATTCGTATCAGCCACCTCTGACCTCTCTGGAAGACACCAGCTGACCAAGGCCTCTAAGTTTCATTCAGCTCTAAGAGTCTAGCTCTTTGAGACTGGCCTGGCAAGAGGAGACATAGGAATGTGCAGGGCTGCTTTTGCCATCTCAAAAAAATTAGGAGCAAGACAGAAAGAAGGAACTTGTGGGAAGGGGAATCATTTTCCAAAGAAGCTATTGCAATTCCACAGACCCACTAGGCTGGTTCCTAACAAACCAAGAAACACAAAGACAAGGGAGAAAAAAATAAACAATTTTGTAGTTTCAAATAAATACTATGAAGGAATTCATCATCTCCTCTCGACCCAATGATCCTGAAAATTTTCCTATTTCTAACAAAGGAAACATCATCCTCTAGTCCCCTGGGTTTACAACCTCAGTTGTTGTTCAGTCCTATCCAACTCTTCATGATCCCATTTGGGTTTTCTTAGCAAAGATCCTGGATTGGTCTGCCATGTCCTTCTCCAGCTCATTTTACAAATGAGGAAACTGAGGCAAACAGGGTAAAGTGACTTGTCCAGGGTCACCAGCTAGTAAGTGTATGAGGCTGGATCTGAACTCAGAAAAACGAGTCATTTTGACTCCAGATCTGGTGCTCTATTCTCTGTGCTACCTAGCTGCCTTCACAATCCCTCATCCTCAGCTTCCTCCCCCTCATCCTCCTATAACCCATCTATTGCTGAGACTTATCGATTCTACGTAGCTCCAACACATTTCTCACATCTGTCCCCTACTCACCACTCCCTCAGTCATCACCCCAGCTTAGCCGCTGGACAAACCTCCCACAAGAGGCCTCCCTGGTTCTTTCTGCCCTCTCCAATACATCTTCCACAGATGCTCAAAAAACTCAGAGGTTCATGCATGCCCTCTGACCTAGCAACACCACTACAAAGTCCATATCCCAAAAGGTATTTTTTAAAAAGGAATAAGACCTATATGTACAAAAATATTTACAGCAACTCTTTTCTGGGCATACAGAATTAGAAATTGAGGGGATGCCCATCAGTTGGATAATGGTTCAACAAATTGTGGTATGTGATTATGATGGAATACTATTGTATTATAAGAAATGATGCGCAGGATACTGTCAGAAAAACCTGGGAAGACTTACATGAGCTGATGCGAAGTGAAATGTGCTGTGCACAAAGTAACAGCAACATTGTAAAATGATCAGCTGTGAATGACTTAGCTGTTCTCAGCAACACATGGATCTGAGACAGCTCTGAAGGACTTGGGATGAGAAAAGCTATCCACCCCCAGACAAAGAACTGACAGTGGCTTGATTGCAGATTAAAGCATACTTTTTTCAAATTTTATTTTTCTTGAGGTTTTTTTTTCCTTGTCTATGTTTTCTTTCACAACATGAATATTATGGATATGTTTTGTATGACTACACTTGTATAACTGATATCAAATTGCTTGCCTTCTCAATGGGGGTGGGTGGGGAAGGAGGAAGAGGGATAATTTAGACCTCAAAGTTTTAAAAGCAAATGTTAAAAATTACTTTTAAATGTAACAGGGGAAAAATAAAATTCTAAATAAAAGCTTAAAAAAAAACCTTTGGTGTGGGATGACTAGGTGGTTCAATGAATAGCACACCGGCCCTGGAGTCAAGAGGACCTGAGTTCAAATTTGGCCTTGACAAACTTACTAGCTGTGTGATCTTGTGCAAGAAACTTAACCCCAATTGCCCTCCAAAAAAAAAAGAAAAAAACTTTGGTGGCTCTTTATTGCTGTTAGGACAAAATTCAAATTCCTTATCTTGGCATTTAAGAACCTTTACTGTTTGGCTCTCATTTACCTTTTCAGACTCTAGATTCTAGGCAAACTATCCCCTCTGCCAGGAAGACACTCCTTTCTCGAGTCTCACCTCTTTTAATCCTTAGCATCCTTCAAAGCTCCATTAAAGGTGGCATCACCTCCTTACTGTGACCTTAAACAAATCAGTTCAGCTCTCTGGGGCCCACTTCTTATCCATAAAGAAGCTTCCATTCTCCTGGGGAAGCAGGACACATCAACAAGTACATTTACAAGTAATTATAAAATGGGATGCCCTCAAATGGCTTGTTCATTTTCTTAGTGATGTGCCCTTCTACTTCTCCAGGAGAATGGAAGCTACTTGAGGACAGCAAACATTTTTCACTTTTTCTCTGGCTTTCCAGTGTCTAGCACAGTATTTTATACATGGGAAATGCTTAAATAATTGTTGACTTGAAATTGAACTGTCTCAGCTGCTGACAGGGGGAGGGTTTGTTGAGCCCTGAGCATAGTACATTTCAAAGTCAAATAGAAGTTATTTTTGGATTACCCAGTGTTTTTGGATTATTCATGCCAATGCTCCCCTCACTGGCACTAATGACTGAGAGTTGATTGTAGGGTTTCTATTGTTATTTATCCCTCAAGACACCCTGAGGGGCCAGTCAGAGAAACTACCCCTAAGGTACAAAGAGGAACAGAGGGACCCAAAAGGATAATGACCCGCTCTAGCTGAAGACATAGAAAACCAGGATGAAAAATGAGGAGGACGGCATCTCCTTGGTGAAAATGGACAGTCCAGGTGGTCAGTTGGAGGCTGGCATGACTGGGAGGGAAGGATGATGAATCAGTCAGCAATCAATATGGAGGAGGCTGATGAGTCATAAGGGCTCCATCTCTGGTCCCCCAAGATAAATCGGTTTTCCCATGAGTCTTAGTCTTCGAAAGTTGGGTCACAAACTGGGTGTGACAGGGACTGGTCATTCTAACAGCTTGGTATTTCAATTTCTTTACCATTCAGCTCCGGTCTACTCAGACCTATTACACATCACTCACCTCGCCTACACACGTGCACACACACACACACACACACACACGCACACGCGCCAGCGTGCACATACCCTCTGTTTCTGGGAAAGTCTACTTCCTATTCCCTACATTCTCCTCTGTTGCCTTTCCTCAAGCTAACCCCACCCCACTCCCACATCCCCCAAATTCTCTCTCTCTTCACCTCCATCTTCCGGAATTTTTAGCTCCCTTCATGATTCAGCTACAGTGCCATCTCCCACACACAAGAGGCCCATCCTCATTGCTCCCTAGCCCAAGTGAATTCATTTTTTATTTTATTCATCCATCTACTCAACAAACATTCAAACAAGACTTTATTAAGCACTTACTAATGTGCTAGGCCCCATGCTAAGCATACGGGATACAAAGAAAGGCCAAGACCATTCTTCCCCTGAAGGAGCTCACATTCTAAAGGGGAAGAACAACATTTTAAAAATGGCAAACTAAAATAGATACTGAGTAAGTGGAATGAATGGAAGGCAAGGCACTAGCTGTGATGGGATGGGGGGCAGGGGGAGTGGACCTGGAAAAGATGGCTGAAGAAGGTTCAATTCGAGCCAAGTTTTGAAGGAAGCAAAGATGCAGTGGAAAATCACAGTCTCTCCCCTCAGGAAGCTTATTCTATTGCAAGAAAGAACATGTACATATAAGTAAATACATCCAAAATATATACAAAACACTTATAAAGTAATTGGAGGGGGTGCTATCAACTTGGAGCAAGAGAGGTCAGGGAAAACCAATGATATCAAGGTGTGATTTCTTGGTGTGTGTGTGTGTGTGTGTGTGTGTGTGTGAGAGAGAGAGAGAGAGAGAGAGAGAGAGAGAGAGAGAAATAAGAGAGAGAGAGAGAGAGAGAGAGAGAGAGAGAGAGAGAGAGAGAGAGAGAGAATTGGATTTAAATGAGGCAGACTGCACAAAGTTATCAGCCTCACTCTCTCTTCCTGAGTCATCAAAGTCTAGTGACAAGATAAAAGCCAAGAAAACTGCTGATGACCCACGATTCAGTGACCTTAGCAACTTCTATATCTGACCAAGCTCTAAGCGCTTCACTGCACCTGCTTTAGCCACCTTCATAGCTATTGGAACAAACTGTTCTCCTCTGCCCATTCTACCAGGGAAAGTCTTCATATGCTTGGGACAGACATCCTCCTAACTCAACAACAGGTCTGAGGTCTGTTGGTTACCTTCAACCTGATTTAACAACTGTCTGCTGAGGTGGTTGACTGTGGTTTACTTGGGCATGCTACAAGCTTCTTGGAGCCACAGGCGAGAGTTGAATGAATCAGGTGGACACCAAAGGTGGATGACAGCCTTGAAAAGAGCTCTGCAAGCCCTCGCACCAGAGGTGCCAGTCCTCCTGATCACTCCACACAAACCAAAAAATAAATATAGATACAGATAGATCTAACTATACAGAAACAGTTATATCTATAGATCTCTAGCTATATAAATAGTTCTCTCTGTCTCTCTCTCTCTGAGTCCCCCAGATTATAGAACCTCAAATTCATCCTCAGCTTCTTCCTCCCCCTCCCCCATAGACAAAGATGTATATGTACATGTACACACACACACACACACACACAGTCTTCAGCATGTCACTTAACCTGTGTAGGGCTCAGTTTTCTCATCTGGAGAATGAATGAGGAGGATTCTGGGAAGATGGCAGAGTAGGTCAGAAAACTTTAAGCTTTCCAAATTTCCTCCACAAACAAACCAAAACCAAAACCGAGCAACAGCAACAACAAACCAGAACACCTCAGAGGGAGCACAGAGTGGCAGAAATAAACAAGAGTTGGGATAAAGCAGGCGTCCTCCTAAAACAACTTGAGAAGAGCCCAGGAAATACTTGACCTCTGGAGGAGGAAGTGGGGCCTGAGGGAAGTGCAAACACCTTCAGACTCCACAGAATCAACAAGTCCAGGGGCACCTGGGACTAGGAGGCATCCTCTGGAACTTTGACCTTACAGATGGGAAGGGGGAGGTGAAGGCAGAGTGGGAGAAGATTGAAAGACTTTCCCAGGGATGGACACCAAGCACAGCTGTGATGACCCAGCCTGTCTTGGGCTGTGGCTGCCATCGGAGAAGGAGATGGCACATGCCTGTGTGGCAGCAGAGGGGTGGGAACCCTGCTGACTGGGGGCACTGGAAGGAGAGTAGACTCTGGTTTCAGTTCCACACAGAGAGGACAGCTGTAGTTTTCAGCCATCTGAGGGACCACAGGGAACAAGAGTATTTGTGGGACAGCATGACTGGGGGCCCTAGCTGTGCCTTGGGGGTGAAGAGAGTTCAAACTTGGGCCCTAGGACAGACCTCAGAAAATAACAGTAAGAAGGACCTGAAGCTTGAAGTATCATTCCCCATACCTCAGGACTAGAACTTGATTATACTAATAGCTGCTAAAAACAAAATAAAAATAAGTAAGAAAATGAGAAAGAGAGCCACTATGGGGGTAGAGAAGGTCTGGGTTCATATTCAAAGGAAGACAATGAAATTTTAAAAAAAAGAAAAAAGTCACTCTTTTTTCAATGAGAAATGTCAAATGGTTCCAAGCACAAGAGTTCTTGGAAGAACTTAAAAAAAACTTTAAAAATCAAATAAGAATGATTGAGGGGAAAATGTTGAAAATCAAAAGAGCAATCCAAGAAAATCAAGAAAAGTATGAAAAGAAAGTCAACCAACTTGAAATAGAGAATGAAAAACTTAAGGAAGAAAGTCATTACTTAAATTTTGAATTGGACAAGGGGAAGCTAATGATGTTCTAAGACACCAAGAAATACTAAAAAAAAAAATGAAAAGAATGAAAAAATGGAAGAGAATGTGAAACACCTCATCAGAAAAACAACTGATCTGGAGAACAGATCAAAGAGAAGCAATATAAGAATAGTCAGACTATCTGAAAGGTACAAACAAAAAATGGATCTTGATAAAATATTATAAGAAATTATCAAAGAAAGTTGCCCTGAAGTTCTAGAACAAGAAGGCAAAGTAGAAATAGAAAAAATCCACCAATCACCACCTTAAGAAGATCTCGGAGAAAAACTTACAGAAATATCTTAGCCAAGTTTCAAAGCTCCCAGGTTAAGGAGGAAATATTGAAAGGAACAAGAAAAAAAGTTTTTTAATGCCACAGAGCTACCATATGAATTACACAAGATCCAGCTGCTACTATGTTGAAAGACTGTAGGTCTCAGAATACTGTATTTCCTAGAGCAAGTTGAGGAAACTGAGGTAGACAGTGGCTACATGACAGTGCTCAGGGTCACACAGATTGTATGTATCTGAGGGCAGATTTGAACTCAAGTCTCCC
The DNA here is from genome assembly GCA_028646575.1 of Pseudocheirus occidentalis. Taxonomy (NCBI): domain Eukaryota; kingdom Metazoa; phylum Chordata; class Mammalia; order Diprotodontia; family Pseudocheiridae; genus Pseudocheirus; species Pseudocheirus occidentalis. The sequence goes on along the minus strand of CM053598.1, from coordinate 39,725,255 downwards.
TGAGCAGCCCAGATCTAAGGCTCCTTGTGGCTCTACATCTATGACTCTAGCCTATGAGAAAACAGGTCCCAAGGCAAAGAGTTCTGGAGGAGATCGGTTCACATTCTGTTTTTCTGATTTACTATTGTGAGATATGAAGATTGTCACAACATTTCTTGGCCCCATTCAGGTAGTAGAGCCAAGTGACCACTAAGGTCCCTTCCAGTTGCTGTCATCTCTCATTTTACAGAGAAGGAAAGTGTAACCCAAATCAGTCACACTGTTTATTCAAGGCCACACACTCAGCTGGTAAATCAGTGGCACAATCAGACTAGAATCCAGGGCTGCTGACTAAACCTAGGTCAAATAATTCCCCACGGGGGTGCTCAGACACCCAGCCCTATCTAGGAGACTCCCTGATCTAACTAGGACTTTGTGAAAATCAGAGGATGATTTTGCTGTCTGAAGTTATGGTTGATACAGAGCATATTTTCTTCAAGGTATCTGTTCATCTCTGCCAAAAGATAGACCCAAAAGAAAAGACTTTGCTCAGCCAGGAAATGACAGGCTTCCCTAGCCTCTACCCCTACAACTTTCTTCTCACTGATGTCAATGGGTAAAACCCATGACCGAGAGGGAAAAAATTTCCTGCCTTGAGGATTGTAGGCTTAGAGCTTGAGGATTTACCAGAGCCCATCTAGTCCTACATCTGCTTTTAATTTTTTTTTTTTTACAGATAAGAAACTAAAGCACAGAAAAATTAACTGGTATGTCAGGTCACACAGGAAATAACCCAAAACTTCAGACTCCCAGGTGAGGATTCTTTCCACTGGACTGCATTGTGCAATGCTCTGTAAATGTTTCTTTATTCTTCTGGGTATGAGGTCCCTTTTTACATTAAAACAAAACAAAAAAAATGCGTCTACTTTTGGAGACTGCTTAGAACTACCATACTGGTCTGTGTAGAGGCCTGTGTCCCAAAGCTGGCTTACATAAAACTCTGGAGAGATTCACGATCAGATCCCAAGTAAGAGAATGCCGACCAAAGCAATGGTGCCAAAGAAAGTGACAGGGGCGGGGGATGAATCAAATATTTATTTGAAAAACCCATCGCCAAACCTTTCCCAGGAAATAGAGATTTCATGTGGCAATTTTGGATAATTATTTTTCAATGTATCTTCCTTTCAATGAGATCTCATTCCAGGAGGGCACTTTCTCTCTAGTCCAAGCATGTCATGAAAGCCTTTCCGTTCACATTGAATGAACCCTGTTAAGCACAACTAAACATAAACATTCACAAAGCTCAGTGGAAAGAATCCTGGATTTGGAGCCAGAAGACCTAGGGTGGGATCTCCCTGGCCAAGTCACCTAACCCTTCTGTGCCACCTCCAAAAGAAGAAGGTTGGGCTAAGTGGCCATACCCTTAGGAAACCTCTAAGGTTTGTTCCAAGTCCTGAGTACCTGGAGTTCTCCAAAATCTTTTGGTTAATGGTGCACTCCCCAGTTATGGGGGAATATTGGAACACACCCTGTACTAATCCTAGGGGACAAGGTATGCCCCAGGGGCATACCTAATGCTTTTACCACTGAATAGCAATTCCCAGATTATGGGGTCATGTATGGGATCCAGGACCCTAGGATGTTTAATAAATTTAAGATACTGATGAAGAAACTCGTTTTCATTTGTAAAACCCCAGCTCTGTTCATGGATGCCAGGGGAAAAGGAATGACTCATTTTCAAACACAATTTAAAAATCCACTAAAGCCAGCTGGCCAGATTTTAGTCCCATTTTATGACAAGGAACATTTCCTTTTCCCCGCCATGCTGAGACCTTGTGTTAAGGGTCTCCTCCAGAAGAATTTAATTCCAGATTTGGAGACCAGGTAAAGAGGTTTGGGGAAGGGGGAGCCAGGTCTGAAATTAGCCAGTTTATCTTTGGCAGACCCTAGTCTGGCTTTCTATCCATTGGATGCCATTTGGGCACTTTTTAGAAACCGTAGCAAATTAGTCATGAGCTGCAGCAGATTTGGGCCCCCGAGCCTCGGAGTGGTTTCTGCAAAAGACCTTTTGTTCAGCTGCCGCCTCGAGAACTCAGCAGCAAAGGCAGCTGGGCTCCTGCTGGGTGAAAAAAAGCAATTCCAGCCGGGGGTGGCGGCTCAAGGCAGCAGAGCATTACCTGGATCACAGGGGCATGAAATTAGCAGCAGCAAGCAGGCTAAAGCCAGTAAGAGTTTGTGGTGGCAAACTTGCTTTTGGAGAGCCAAGTTCTCTGCTCCTGATGACACTGCAAACAGGGTGCCTTTCTCAAGGCAAGGGATGCCCAGATCCCCTGGCAAATGCAAATGGCTTGGATGCCCTACCTAGAGAGTCACAGGATCAAAGTTTGAGAACTGAAGGGCCCTTAAATTTCATCAGGTGAATCCCTTCATTTTTTTTAACAGATGAAGAAACCAAGGCCTGGACAGATTAAGTGACTAAATGACAGAGAGGCAATAGGGGGCAAAATGGGTTTGAACCCAAGTTCTTTTACTCCAAATTCAGCACAATGACATGGTGTGGGGGAAGCCAGTAAGGGAAACAGAACTGACAAGAGAAGCCAAAGGGTTTAACACCAGGAGACAGGGAGCATGAGGGTCTCTGGGGCTGAGGCACAATGCAGGTGGGATGAGACCAGAATTAGAGAAAGCTGAGCTCAAACATTGTTCCTCTGCTCATGGACGAGTCCCTCTAACTTTCAGAGTCTCCGTTGCCTTATCTATAACGTGAATCTCTTAACTCCTATAGGATGAGTCATGAATGGAGAGGTGAAGTGGAAAGTCTGGACACTGTTCAGATCTCAGCTCCGACACATGCTGGTGGAGTCAAGTCACCAAAACTCTCAGAAGTCCAGGCAGTGCTTTAAGTCAAGAGGTCTAAGGAGAGCTGCCAATCTATGGGTACAATGGGGGTTTCCCTCACTGGAGCCTCCCTACAAAGAGGAAATCACAGACACAGATACACACACACACACGCACACACACACACATTCACTAAACACTTGTAATACCTCCCTGATGGGACTGTCATGACATGAATATCAAATGACATCATGTCTGTGTAAGAAACTTGACAAAACCATATAAATATCTATGGCCCGTTACCAGGCCAAGGCCCAGGATTAGGAGACCGAGGGGGGCATATTAAAGGATAAGGCAGGCATTAGGGTAAAAATATGAAAGAGTTCCAGAAACCAGGTCTCAAGGGAGGCTGGAAGGATTGAAGCAAGTGTCAGGGGTTACCTGATTAGGGCTGAGGTTCAGAACCTGGTAAACAAGGAGAACCCAAAACATGCATCATTATTAGCAAAGGTTAGAACAAGTGACCAGTTAACAACTGTCAATAAGTGAGTACCAGAAGGGCAAATCAAGGCAGAGAGTCAGGGATCTAAATGCACTGTAAGGAATCAGAGATGAAGAAATGAAAGGAGACAGGGGGAAAAGGTGAGTTTTATTCATTACAATCAAAGTCAGATTAGAATTTTCAGCCTCTCCATCCATCTCACAGCCAGGCGCATTCATTTACTTAATTTGCCCAAACCTCCATTGGTCCAAGGATTCTTTTCATAGACCCTGCCTTCATCGGACTCCATGGAAGTTAGGGGTCGACAGGCTTGTTCACAGACTTTCACTGTGCCCTCACTCTCTTCATCAACCTCAATGAAAGGTATAGGATGGTATAAATATAAGCCCCTTGTCTCTATGAAACAAATGCAGACAGCTCAGAGAAGTTGCTGGGCCATTCGTGACTCTCTTCCAAAAATTGCTGCCTGACAATTACCAAAGAAAGGCCCCACACCAAAATGTTCTTGTTCTGTCCATTCCTAGAGGACAACATCTTCTGTCTGAGAAGCAAGCACCAAAGTAATGGCAGCATCTCCCAACTGGAGTCTAAGCTCCTTGAGGGCAGCTCCTCTTTCTTACACTTGGTATATGCCATGACATCTTACACAAATGACTTTTTTTTGCTTTTTTTTTTGGAGGGCAATTGGGGTTAAGTGAATTGCCCAAAGTCACATGGCTAGGAAGTGTGTCAAGTGTCTGAGGCTGGATTTGAACTCAGGTCCTCCTGACTCCAGGGCCGGTACTCTACTCACTGCGCCACCTAGCTGCCCCCACATATGACTCTTTCTCCTGACTCACACAGCCTACTCCCACAGTGGAAAGAGTCAGAGGACCTGGGTTCTGATCCTACCTTTTTCCTCCCCCTCTGTGACCTCTGGCAAGATAACCTTTCCAAGTCATCATTTGTAAGATGAAGGACTAGATGGCTGCTGACATCCCTCACAGATCGAAATCTATGGTGTCTCATCTCAATGTTTGCACCTGTCTCTTAATTAGCTTCAGGTCTCTCCCCAAATAAACCCATCCTCCACACAACTGCTTCTCCACTCATAATGCCAGTGACTCTCTTTCACTTCTAGGAACAAATACGAACTTCTTTGGTTAGCTTTAAAGACTCACAATTTGGCCCCAACCTCTTTATGACTTCATTTAAAATTTTGCTCCCTCCCACATTAGTCAGTACAGACAAACTGGCCTTCTCTTTTCTTCTCTTCACACAGGATACTTCATGTCCCATCACTGGACCTTTGGCACTCCTCCATGACCAGAATACTCTCCTTCCTCCCCCCTACTTCACAGAATAGCTCTCTTCCTTTAAGATACAGCTCAAGTAACACCTCAGAGATGCCAATCTCATAACCCACAGGGGGCCTAGGAATTCTCTGAACCAGATTATAATATAATCAGAAAATGTCTATCAAAATAAAATAAAAACAGAATATTGTTCAGTAGTTTCAGTCATGTCTGACTCTTCATGACCTCATTTGGGGTTTTCTCGGCAAAGATATCAAAGTGACTTGCCATTTCCTTCTCCGGTTCATTTTATAAATGGGAAAACAAAGGCAGATAGAGATTAAGTGACTTGCCCAGAGTCACACAGCTATTAAGCATCTAAGGCTGTATTTGAACTCAGGAAAATGAGTCTTCTTGATTCAAAGACCAGCACTCTATTCAGCCACCTAGCTGTCTCAAAATACAACATAGTTAATGTTAATTTGTGGTTTTCTAGGGGATCCATTTATATTTGAGTTTGACATCACTGTTCTACATAAAACATTTCCTGATTCAACTTCCCCCCAAAACACAAATAAACCCCACTGCTAGTGTCCACCCTCCCTCCCCTAGTTATTCTGTACATACTTCTAAATGTATTTGTTGTCTCCAAGGATAGAACGTGATCTCTTGGAGAGTGGGGATTGTTCCATCTTTGTCTTTGTATCCAGCACAGTGCCAGGCAGATAGGAACTTAAAATGCTTATTGACTGGTTGAGAAACAAAATCCTGTATAATTTAATCATAATTAAACAAATAGCCCTAAATAAACAAGTTACTTTTACATGTCCAGTGATTTAGCCTATAGGGGAGTCAGATCTGTTTCCTTCCTCTTCTGAAGCCTGGCTTTTGCCATGTGATTGCAAGCAGAAGAAGACCTTCCATGCAACACACCCACACAGACACACAGATAGACACACACACCCCTATTCAAAGGGTTTTCAATTGCCCTCGAGGCATCTACATCACAGGTCTGAGTTTCTGAATGAATGACTGAAAACACTTTCCTGAGGTCTGGGGCTTCCATGGCCAATTAGAAATAAACAATGGATAGGGAAGAAGTCCAGCCCCTTGGCACCTGTTATACTTTCAGGGGAACTTAGGAATCACTTTTGTCTCACAATTTCATTGGCTTTGGTTAGAGCCCTTCCACTTACAATGGTTTCATTTCTCTGTCTCTGTCTCTCCCCCCCTCCCCCTTTCTTTCTCTTTCTCTGTGTCTATGCCTCTCTCTCTCCCACTCTCCATCTCTGTCTTTCTGTGCTCCTGTCCCTCTGTCTCTGTGGCTCTCTCTTTGTTCCTATCTCGTCAATTCTCTCTCAGTCTCTCTGTGTCTCTGTTCTTTTCCCTCCTTCTCTCTCCTATCTCCTTCTATCTCTCTCTTTCTGTCTCTCTCTCTCTCTCTCTCTCTCTCTCTCTCTCTCTCTCTCTCCCCCTTCCCTCTCCCTTCCTCCCTTATCTGAGTATCTGTCTCTCTATGTCTCTGCCCCTCTATCTCTGTCTCTTTCTTCCTCTCTCCATGTCTCTCTGTCTTAGTCTCTCTCTGCATCGCTCTCTCTCCCTCCCTCTTCCCCCTTTCTCCCCTCCTCCCCCATCTTATCACACAACAGTCTGAGAAATAGTCCCTACTATTTCTCTTCCAAGACATAAAGCAGATGTATAAAGCACTTCTTCCCAAAGAGTCAGCTTCTAGCACACACCCAAAGGATTCTGGGTTGGTGAGTTTAAAAAGGGATGGTCAAAAAGACCAAATTAAGCCATGTCCTTGTCCAGGTTGATCGTGTAAGTCCCCTTTCAGGCAAATGACTGGAGGTAAAAATGAGACTTGAGCTTCTCCGAAGAAAGACTCTCATTTGGATTATGTTCTCCAGATACTCGTGATAATCACATAAGAGGGACACTTGAGCAGTTAAAAGCTAAGCTGTGTTCTAGCTTTGGAGTGGGAAATCACCTCTGGATTCTGAGGACCTGCCCGAAAAGAAATAAAATCAGAGACAGAACGGGGAGAGAGATCGATAGCAGAAGGAGGAGGAAATGTGGAGGGGGGCAGGGAGGAAAGGGCATCAGGGATGAAAAGAAAGAGGGAATTAAAGAAGTAAAGATCACAAGAAGCATGACTGACAGTGTGGCGGGTTGGCCTTCTCTCTATCAAGCTAAGAGATTGCAAAATCTCAAACAGAAAACACATCATGACTGTATTTATTGGGAATAATAGACAGTGTGTGAGTCTGCAGCCATGATCAGATAGCAGCTGAATTAATGAGAGAGAGGGAGAGAGAAGAAGAAGAAGAAGAAGAAGAAGAAGAAGAAGAAGAAGAAGAAGAAGAAGAAGAGGAGGAGGAGGAGGAGGAGGAGGAAAAGGAGGAGGAAGAAGAGGAGGGGAGGAGGAGGAAAGAGAGAGAAAGAGAAGAAGGGGAGAGAGAGATGGAGAGAAACTTTAGTTCAATTAAAAAAATAATTAGCACCCCTCAATGGTTGAGGACTTTGTCCTTCAGTCCTGGAAGCTATTTGTAATCTATAGGAGAGAACCAGAATCTGGTCCAGCTCCCATCCTGCCTAACTCCTGCCCAATGACTTCCTGGTACTTTACCACCTCTTTCTTACTCCCCAGGGTTGCCCTCTTGAGGAAGACAATCCCACCACCTCTAACCATGGCAGCTCACATCAGGTCCCTTTTAATGGACACAGCCCAACACACAGGGTGGCCACATTTTCTGTGGGCTCTGGTATCCACAGAGAGGTGCGTGATGATACAGGGCTGAGCCAAAGCAGAAATGTGGTGCCTGTCCTAGTCCTTTCTCCATCTCCCAGGAACTCCTGAGCATCAGGCCTTGAACATAGAACATGAGAAATGTATTGACCAAAAGCAGAGTCATCTCAGTCAAGTCAATGAGACATTTGTGTCACTGTCACAGAAACTACTGGTTGGCAGTGTCCACCATAAATATATCTAATGTTTATATAGTACATCATAGTCGTGTGATGTAGGTGCTATCCCCATTTTTCAGATGAGGAAACTGAGGCTGACTTGCCAAGGGTAACAAAACTTGCAAGTGTCTGAGTCAATTTCAAACTGGCTTTAATTTCAATTGATTCAGATTCAGATTTGAGTCCTCCTGATCTCAGGTTCAGCATTCTAAGACATCTGGCTGCCATAGAAAACCCCCAAGGGGATCTGGAATCTTTTAAACAGTGGCATCCTTAGAATAATGTCCACTAGTGGGCAGACAGCTAAACTTAAGAGTCAGGAAGAGCTAATACTAGGTATATGGCCATGGGTAAGTTATATCACCAGAGTCTCAGTTTCCTCATCTGTAAAGTGGGGATAATAACCTATTGCATAGGCTTATTTAAAATTCAAATGAGAAAACATATATGAAGCACTATGTTAATTTTATAGCCTTATTATAATTGCCTCCACCAAGGTAATAATAATATATCTCTCCCAACTAGAGTTTAATCTCCTTAAGGGAGGGACTGATTGGGTTTTATTTGTTGTTCAGCTTTTCTCCAGTCATTTCCAACTCTTTGTGACCCCATTTGGGGTTTTCTTGGCAAAGATAATAGAGTGGTTTGCTATTTCCTTCTCCAGCTCATTTTATAGATGAGGAAACAGAAACAAACAGGGTTAAGTGACCTGCCCAGGGTTACACAGTTGGTAAGTTTCTGAGACCAGATTTGAACTTGGGTCTTCCTGACTCCAGGCTCTGTGCTCTATCCACTGTGCCTTTATCCACTACGATGCTGAGGATATTTATTAGGAGGCCCTTTTTAATATATACTTGTGGATTGAATGATAGTCAAATAGGCCACGGAGAGCCAAAGTCTACAGATAATCCCCAAATGTTTTCATTTTTTAACTTTTGCTAATTGTCACAACCTCCCTCCTCTACTGGATCATTAACAGGGCAGCTAGAATGAAACAACAGATGGTGTTATCCTCTTTTTTATTTCCCTCACTCCTTTCTGTGGGGGTCCTCGTGGGAAAAGAAAGGGCCAAAAAGGAGCTAGATAGTACAGTAGATAAAGTACTAGGTCAGGAGTTAGGAAGATTTGAATTCAAATCCAGCCTAAGATATTTATTACATATGTGACCTTGGGCAAGTCACTTAACCTGTCTGCCTCAGTTTCCTCAACTGTAAAATGGGGGTCCTAATAGCATGTACATCACAGGATTGTTGTGAAGATCCATTGAGATAATAATTGTAAGGCACTTAGTAAGCCTCTTTTTTGTTGTTGTTGTTTCTTTGTTTTGTGTTTCTATACCTAGTTCCTAGTATGGTTTTTGGTGCACAGGAAGAACTTAATCAATGCTGGTTCATTGACTGAGTGACTGAAACACTTGAAGACAGCTTTATGCCCCACAGCCATGTCTTTTCTTCTCTAAGGACCCTAGGTCCTTCAATCAATCTTCTTTTGTCATGCTCTCCAATCTCTTCATCAGCCTAATCATCCTCTTCTGGATATTATTGGTTGACAAATGTTCTCTGTAAAAATAAAGCACATATAACTAATGCATTGTTGGTGGAGCTGTGAACTGGTCTAACCACTCTGGAAAACAATTTGGAGCCATGCTAAGAGTGACCAAAATGTTCATTAACTTCGACTCAGAGATACACTAGGCATAAGTCCCAAGGAACATAAATCCCTAGGACAACTAGGTGGCACAGTGCCAGGCCTGGAGTCAGGAAGACTCATCTTCTTGAGTTTAAATCTGACCTCAGACATTTACTAGCTGTGTGACCATGGGCAAGTCACTTCAACCTGTTTGTCTCAGGGCACTCATCTGTGAAATGAGCTGGAGATGGAAATGGCAAAACACTCTAGTAACTTTTCCAAGAAAACCCCAAATGAGGTCATGATGGGTCATTCGTGACTGAATAACAACAAATAAATTTCAAGGGGAATCAAATAAAAGTTCTATAATGTACTAAAACACTTAAAGCATCATTGCATATAAAAAGTGTGCTCATTGACTGAGGGACAGCAAACAAACTGGGATACACGAACGTACCAGAATAATAACAATTGCTGTGTGAGGAATAACAAAATGACAGATAAAAAGAACAGAAAGAAAAGAAACATACAAGTAATACAAAGCAAAGTATGCAGAACAAGGGTAACAATACGTATGATAACTGCAACAATGTAAATGGAAAGGACATAAAAAAATAGGAACTGACCACTTCTTAATTACAGCAGCCAAGCTTGGCTGGGAAGAAAAGATACAACAGTGAACAATGGTGAACTTTGAAAGGAGAAGGGAGTTGGGTTAGACATGTGGAATATGGCTTACACTGTCAGATCGTTAAAATGGTGGTTTGTTCTGGTGAAGTGATTTTCTTCCTCTTTCATTTTCATTCTTTATTAAAAGGCATGGCTGTCTGGGCTTGGGAGGCATATGTTGGCAGATCAAGGTGAAGTAAGAACAAAGGATGATTAAAAAGGGTTTTACTTTTTAAAAGAAGAAATAAAGAAAGAAACATTGTACCCAACACAATATTTCATATATGGTCTGACAAGGACAAAGTAGGACCGTACTTTACACCCCTGAGTTTGTTTGTACCTCTTAATAATGCAGCCCAAGATTCTATTGACTCTTCTGCCTGCCGTATTCCAATGGACACATATTGATTTTCCAAACTGCTAAAACCTCCAGATCTTTTTCCACGCAAGCTATTATCTCAGTGTACCTCCCTCATTCTGTATTAGTGAAATTCACTTTTTTGAGCCCTAGTATAGGACTTTACATTTATCTCTATTCAATTTCACTGTAATAGATCCTGCTAATTTTTTTCAGCCTATCATGATCCTTTTTGAATCCATCTTCCAATGTGTTTCTTTTACCCCAAAACTTAATAAGCATGCTACTTAATCCCAAGTCACTGATGAAAATGCTTAATTGCAGAGCCAAGGACAGAGGCTTTGGTTTAGCCAATGGAACTAGTCATCATTATTAACAATGACCCCTTAATAACTACTTTTCTAGGTCTGAGCATTCAACCAGATCTAAATTTACATAATATTAATAATCAATAAATAAACATTTATTAAGTGCCTACAACGTGGCACTGCATTAAGTACTGGGGATACAAAAAAAGGCAACATACAGTCCCTACCCTCAAGGAGCTTATATGGGGGAGACCGCATGAAAACAAATATATACAAAGTGAGCATTATTTATAGAATAAATAGGAAATAATTAACAGAGGAAAGGCACTAGAATTAAGAAGGGTTGGGAAAGGCTTCTAATAAAAGATGGGATTTTAGTTGGGACTTAAAGAAAGCCAGAAAAGTTAATAAGGCAGAGTTTAAGAAGGAGAGGGTTGAAGCATGTTCCAGGGAAAACCATCTTATCTACAGAAGTTTGGTGAATACTCTGCTTTATCTAGAGAATTCATGTGATCTACTAATGTAGGAATTCTATCACAAAAGAACATGAGGTCAGTCTGGTGGGGTCTGTTCTTCAAGTCATAATGACCCCTGGTGTTCACTGGTTCCCTTACTATGTGCCTTTAAACCATAAGGATCTTGGGAGCATTAAGCAACCTTAGAGACCATCTAAGCTAACCATTTATTTCACAAATAAAGAAACCAAGGTTTGGAGAGGTTATGTAATGCGTTGATCAATCGACCAAAAAAGCATTTATTAAGCACTTACTATACATGCTAGGTACTATGCAAAGTGCTGGGGATTAAAAACAAAGGTAAAAAGAGTCTGACCTCAAGGAGTTCACAGTCTAATGTAAATAACAAGGTATATGGAAGATAAGGGTAGCTTGGTGGTGCAATGGATAGAGCATCAGATCTGAAATCAAGAAGACTGATTCATCTTCCTGAGCTCAGATCTGGCCTCAGACCTTACTAGCAGTGTGACCCTGGGCAAGTCACTTAACCCTGCCTGCCTCAGTTTCCACATCTGTAAAATGAGCCAGAGAAGGAAATGGCAAACCACTCCAGTATCTTCGCTAAGAAAACCCCAAATGGGGTCACAGAGAGTCAGACATGACTGAAAAACAAATGAACACATGCGCACACGCACATACAGATAAGATATACAGAGTAAATGGAAGGAGGGATTCAGTCACATGGAGAGTCAGTAGCAATACTAAGATTGGGGCCCAACTCCTGGCACCAAATCAGAATCAAGGCTTCTTTCTACTGCACTGTTTTGTCTTCCCTTAATAAGGAATTCTAGACAAAACAAACTTATAAAAACCTGAATGTTGGGTATATACAATGACTAAATTTGGTCCCGAAGGAAAGATGAGTAAATGAAGATGTGGGGGAATATGAATGGGAAATGTCACATATACTGCCAGAGTTAGTTCATTTGTTGCTTAGTTTGGCTGAACTGCTTTTGGTTTTTCACTCTTGGAGATGGGAGAGAGAAATATTTAGAAGTGAAAACAATATAAAAAGAAAATATAACAATGCAAGTTTTAAAAAATAATATATGCTAAAATTTTGTAGGAATTAAAATCAAGTCTACTGACTTATATTATGAAGATTCTATCCTCTTTCTTTTTCAAAATCAGATTAACATTTATCCATTCATACTCTTGCTCACCATGACTGTTGGGCATTTTAAAACATTTTATTGATGTATTGATGTTCTTTTCCTTTCTGTTTTTCTCTTCCTTCCTCCTCTTCCTTTTCTTAGTTCCTTCCTTCTCATCTTTCCACTCTTTCCTTTTCTTCCTTCCTTCTTTCTTTCTGTTTCCCTCCCTCCCTTCCTTCCTTCCTTCCTTCCTTCCTTCCTTCCTTCCTTCCTTCCTTCCTTCCTTCCTTCCTTCCTTCCTTCCTTCCTTCCTTCCTTCTCACTATCCACTAGCTCATAGCCTCCTAAATAAAAGTCTTCCCTTGTAACAATCAAAGTGAATCAACCCAATGGCCACAACCAAAAGTGGATGTCTCACTCTGTTTGTCTAGTCAATTACCTCTGCCAACACTCCTCCATTATTTTATCAAAAATCACATAGCAACACAGCAATCACACTGGCCAATTTTTTTTCTTAGTCCCCTGGAGTACTGTCTGCCTAGACTTGGTGAACTGAACTTATAAAGGGCAGATGAGAAGAATGTTAAGCCATCAGATCCTATTTGTTCTTTCTTTGAACTCCTTGAAATTAGCCCTCCCAAAATTTCGAGTGTGTGCCAAACTATACCTGGGTTTTCTTTTCTCAAGAGGTCCTTAAGAAGAAATTGTTTCCAACCAATTTACTCTTTATTGGTCACCATCAAGCTGCAGAGTCAGAGCATTCAAATCAAATCAATATTAAGTTCAAATCCAGCTCTATTACTTATTACCTTGCTTGACTCTATTCATGTTACTGTGGGATTCATTGTCCTAATCCAGGGATGAGGAACCTGTGGCCTCCAGACCGCACGTGACCTTCTAGGACTTTAAATGCAGCCCTTTGACTGAATCCAAAATTCACAGTTAAGTCTCGATTCAGTCAACGGGCTACACTTGAGGACCTAGAGGGCCACATGTGGCCTTGCGGCCACAGGTTCCCACCCCTTTGGACCTAATCTATTAAAGGAGGTGGGTGGATTACATATCTAGAGTCCCTATGGCTCTAAATCTATAATAATGTGATCTCATGATTCTGGGTCTACAATAGCTAATCACCATGTTGTTTCCTCTGTCTCTTGAATCAAGAATGAATCAATTACTCAGCTTTTAGCAGAGAGAAAATACAGCATATGTCGAAATAACTAGTCTCCCACCATAACTGTGCATTCTTCATGCCAAGTCAATGATCCTGTGTTTATTTCCTCCTTCTGGTCAAGTGGTCTGTAGTACATAACCACAACAAAATGGTTTCTGTTTCTTTCTCCATTTATTTTTCACTCATGTGATCTTTATCTTCTCCCCCCTCTAATTCTTAGATTTCCTCAAATTAATATATTTTCTTATTGCACAATATTGTTCCACCACTTCTTTTCCTCTACTCTGTGATGTTTGAATTATATATTTTGTAGCCATAGTCCATTCATGAATTCCATCCAAGTTTCTGTGACACCTATAAAGTAAAATTTGCCTCCTTGCATTAAGATCTATGAGAAGTGGGGAGGCCCAGGAGGGCTGGCACTGGAGTCAGGAAGACCTACTTCTGAAATATCATAACCAGGAGACTATGGACAAGTCACTTAATCTCTCCACAGCCCTAAACTATTCGTCTCTAGAACTATAAGTAGCAGATGGGGTACTGACTTGAATTGGTGGAGAACATTTCCACATTGGGCATTCCCTACACTGATAAAAATCAAAGGTCTGGAAGGAAAAAATAATAAAAATCTATATTTATTATCTACATCTTGTTCATGTATGTGTATCATTACATATGTGTGTGTGTATGCTTGTGTGTACGGAGAGATAGAGAAAGAGAGAGACAGAGAGTTTCATTGCTATCTCCCCTCTTGGAAACTGTCTCCTGTTAATTACTGGTCTTCTCTGTTAACAGCCTTCTTTCTTTGTTGTACCTGCTATACTCTGAATTATCTGGCTTCGCATATTATCCAGGCAGTTGTCTCCTTCCCCTTCTACTGTCAGCTAAAGTCCTCTTTGTCAGATTCACAGTATTCCAAGCTTCTATGTTTTTACCATCCCTTGTCAGGTGTGCTTCATCTCTGGCCAAGAGCCTGTCATTCCTACATATTAAGTCATGGCTGAAAAATCCACATACTATCCTAACAGACCATCTTCTTAATGATCTGTTTTCTTCCTAAATCTTTATCTTCCTTAGTCCTAACCTTCGTATGGCAGCAAGTCAACAAGCATTTATTAACCATGTCTTATATGCCAGGAAGTGTACTAAGTGCCAGATTAGAACAATAATAAAAGTAGCAGTGCTAAAAAAGTCTCCCTTCAGCTTCCTTGATAACCATGAAGACAAAGTCATTCCTTCAAACCTTTCACTTTTGGTTCTAGCAAAGAGATGATCTTGTACTCTGTACACAGACATTTTTACCTGGCCCTGGCACACATACAAACTCAGCATTCTCCCTGCAGGTTTCTGAAAAAATTCCTCTCATCCTCCATATTTGCAAAAAAACAAGATTCTCAGGGGATTTTTTTGGTCCTGTTTTGCTTTGTTTCATTCTTATAGCAAACTCATGGCTAACTGCCATAGCAAACTATGCCAATTTGTTATAGGCTCTGTTATTGGGGCCCCCTAGACAGGGTATTATTTATAGCAGGCCTTTTCCCCCAGAGCAGATGCACGCTTGCTCAGCTGTCTTTGGTCCCTGTTATTAGATTTCTGCCAAAGTCCTAATACAAACAGAAGTTTTGGAATGGACTGAAGTGAAAATGGGACTTATGGACCCTTCTCATCTATTCCCTTTTCTTCTCTTCTCCCCTTTCTTCAATGGTCAGATTTCCAACAGCTAATTCCTCTGGTAGCTTATATGTTACCCTCATGCTCTCTATAATCAATCCATAATTCAAAAGTCAGCCTTCAATAAATAAAAACTACATGTAAAGATCCCACAATGGGGTCAAATTGTTGAACAATACCGAATATCTGAGGGAAAATGATCATATCCCCTTTAAATCTCTTTTCCAGGATAAGCATCCTCAATTCTTTGAACCAATCCTTCAATAAGTTCAACAAATACAAATTTATCAGGTACCTGCTGTGTGCAAAATAGAGAACCAGGCATTGGAAAAGATACAAAGCCATTATTATGGCTCATAAAAATTACCAGGAGCAAAGAACATTGTTTCATAAGCAAGGTCACAGAGAGGTTGATCAACTTATCCAAGGCCACACAGTAACACACCATGGCTTTAGGAATAAGGCCAGGGTGTCTTGGCTGCCAGTTCAGCATTCTGACCACCAGACACGATTTTCCTTTATTCAGTTTTACTGTCTTACACCTAGGCAACTCGGGTGCTAAAGTGTCCTTAGTGTCTAATGACCTAATGGTCATCATTTTTATTTTTCCTGGAGCCTGTGAAATGAATTAAAGAAAAGAGAAAGGCTTTAAATGTTCCTTCTGTCTATCAAGTACCTTCATTGGGCTCCTGTGGGTCCTTGCTCACTGAGCATCAAACATGCTTTCCTTCCCCTAAAAGGAGAGCATCTGTCCTCAAAGAAGGTACCTAATGTTCCTCTCAAAGCCAATCACAGCCAAGGCACCTGATGGATTAGACAGGACAGCATGAACTGTCTTGATGAGTTAATCAAAGCAAAATGGAAGCTGAAAACTCCTTGATCAACAGATGCGGAAACCTGCTGCAGCTGCGACATTCAGGCTAAAAGAAATCTCAGCCCATCAACATTTGCACTGGGCCTAGTGTTATCAGCACAGATTTCAACACTCAAGAGCTGCATTACACCAGAGGCCTTCTCGTTTATTTCTTTGCCTCCAGGCAGAATTTAGTTGTAGGAGAAGACTGACAAGCTGGGAGGGTGCAGAAGATGCTTTCAAGGATGGTGAGGGGAGACCAAACCAAGCCATAGGGAGATGGGTTAGGATATCCAGCCTGGAGAAGAGAAGATTGAGAGATAGTCTCCATGTAAAAGAGAGGCTGACATCTGGAAGAGATTAGATTTGTTCTGCCTGTCCCCCAAGGGTAGACATTACAGGGCGGTAGATTTGGGTTAAGTATGAAGAAAAGCTTCCTAACAATTAGAACTATTCCAAAATGGAATCAGATGCCTTGGGAGGTAGAGTCCCACATGGCTGGAAGTCTCCAAGCAGCAACAGTATGAAAAATGAAATAAACATAAAAGCATTTATTAAGTGCTTCCTATGTACACCATACCTTTAAAAAGCTCAGTATACAAAGATAAAATGCATGACAATTCCTGCTCTCTAGGAGTTTCATTGGGAGGAACACATAGAGCAAAATGTAGCTGTCAATCACTGGGTAAGGCCGGGACTTGCTAATGGTGCAAAGGCAGGACCCATGGCAAGGCCCAGAGGTCCTCAGGCTACATCCTGAGCTCAGATGACTATCTCTGGGGGTCTGGCAGGTATGGAGGCAGGGCAGACAAGGAGGAACTTAGGAGACTTGGTTCTCCATGTCACTGGAAGGAGTAAGGTTAAAGACTCCCATGTCATCAAAACCACATGGGCTGCCAAGCAGCCAGATGAGATAGGGTAAGGGTAGGGGACAAAAGGAAGACAAGAGAAGAAAAGTGGCCCTGGTGGTAGAGGGTGTCCTCACTGCCCAGCCATGCCAGGCCATATCTATGGTCACATAAGGAGGCTGCAAACAGGGACTCCTATTTCAAGTATTGATTTGAGACCATTTCCAATAGGATTCTAAGGCATTAGAATCTATGCTAGTCTTTAATAAGAGCTATGAAATTCTGCCTTGTATCTAACCTAAATCCTCACACTTCATTTCAGTCCATTTTGGACTTTAGAGGTTGCTCAGTGTAATGGAAAACATTTGATCACCAAACTCAGCACAAGAGTCCTTTGGTAAAACAACCTTCAGTCTTCATGACTCTTGACTAACCAATCCTACTTCCTCTTCCTCTTCCTTTGAGACTGAGAGTCAGGTGATCAGGGACAGGAGACCCTCACTAGTCTGTCTCTTCACCCTAGAATCAGGCTCTATTTTTGCTTCATATAAAGGTCATTCTTTTGAGTCATGTGTTAAGACTACATGATCATTTTTCTCCTGCTCTAGCACCGAAAGGCCATTTTCATTTTGTATTAAGGCAGCTGAATTTTTCTTCCCATCCATGTGGTCAAGACTTGTTCATTTTGACTCTCATTTTGGGGAGACACATCTCCAATTCACCAAAGCCTTTCTGAAGTCAGAGCATCTTTCCAGAACTACTCTCGTTCCAGAAACACAGAATCTCAGAGTTGGGAGGATCTTGAATGCCATTTGGTCCAACCCTTAGAGGAATAAGAACTCCATCTCCAACACCTCCCCCAAATGGTCATCCAGCTATCCTTTGAAGACCTCTAATGAGAGTGTGCCACTACAGCCAGAGGTGGTCCATTCTATTCAATATTTCTTGATGTTAGGAAGTTTTTTCTTACATTAAACAGGATAAATCCAGGTGAATATACTTAGTAAACTGCTCCCTAGTGAATCATCTAAGACCCTGTGGACCACATAAAACAACAATAGATCTGGGACTGACACTCCCCTCCCCCTGCAACCACCACTTCTTAAGGCATACCAAGTTCACACTGCTCTTAAGCAAGGTAAGCACTCTGAGTGTGTGAAGGTTCAGCCAATCTTCTATCCATCTCATCAATTACTGGGTGACTCTGGCTGGGAGGCCCCACAAAGTACAACAACTATACTATGCATTATCATTTGATAGAAATAGTGAGATTTTCAATGGCTAAAATGCAGCACCAAATACTCAATGTTTGCTGCTAATGTAGGCAGAAACTTGGGCAAGATAGATGGTGAATATTCACCTGAATTCCCTCAGTCCTGACCCAAATTCATCGGCACCAAAGTCAGAGATTGAGGATGTATAAAAGTAACTAACCATAAGTCAGATAATCACAGGTAACAACAACAACAACAACAACAACAACAACAACAACAACAACAACAACAACAACAAATCTCCAACCCCGACACAGGAGCAAAAAAAAAAAAAAAAGAAATCTCTACTTTTAGTCCAAAAGCACTCTGACTTTTGTTAGCCAGGTATGATGGCTATGACAAAAGACCTTTATCTGCTTTTATCAGGCAAAACCTCTTGCCACTGTGCCCTTGCAGAATGAAAATGAGCACAGGCAGCTAGGTGATGAAGTGAATAGAGCGCTAGCCCTGGAGTTGGAAGGATTTGAGTTCAAATCCAGCCTCAGATACTTGATGCGCTTACTAGCTGTGCGATTTTGGGCAAGTCATTTAACCCCAATCGCCTTGCTTTCCCCACTTCAACAACAACAACAAAAAGAATGAAACTGAGGTGGCTAGACCAGACCTGAAGAAATTAGACCCAGAGACAATAGCAAGAAGCAGAAACAAGCTGGCAAAGACAAGTACCCAGAGAGTACCCAAAGACAAGTACCCATCAACGCTTAGTAAGAACCACGCTATGACATCAGGGCCCCTTGTGGAAGATTCCTACCCATGTTAGTTTTCTTTACTGATGGAGTAAATGTCTGTGAGATACAGTGTGTTTATGAGGGCAACGTTCCACCACAAATCTTATTTTGTACTTTCCCAGGGGAATTCCCAGAGATGCCTTGTCCCATGTCTCCCCTCCCTCTACCATACAGAGGTCTCCCTGGGAAATGGGGGTAGGTGGATCAGAAGATCCTGAAAGCAGGTGCTGCAGTCCCATACTCCAGGTTATCCCACCTACCCCAGGTGAAGCCTGGGGTTGGGGGAAGGGGCTCAGATGTGGGCCCAGCCTTGGGATTTTCTGATCAAGCACAAAAAGGACCGTGTGTGATTTATGGATAATGGACAAGATGACAGAAAGTACATAATTAAGTACCTTTGGTTTTAATTAACTGTGGCCTCTGATTGACTAGCAGCAAAAGTGGAAACACTGGTGGGGGCTCATGAAGAATGGCTTTGAGTGATTGCAGACCCCCCCCACAGAGAGACTAGAACCAAGAGTAGTCCTTCTAGTGGTCATGTTCCATGAGATACTGAGGTGCCACAAGTACCACAATCTCAATTTTTTCTTTTTCCAGCCCTGGACCCACCAACCTGTCCTAATAACCAAGGGGTATTAGTGAGATATTCTCATTCTAGAGATTAAGGAAGAGAGAGTTGAGTAATACTGTCCCCCAAACCATTTAAAAACAACAACTACAAGCAGTTCTAGGTAGAAAGGAGGAATCTAAGAGACTGCAGGAGGAAAGGGGGCTGGAGGCAGACTTCCAGGTGATGCTCTGGGTTCTCTGGGCTGACACACTGTCTGCACAGCTTTGGATTTCCAAAGAGTATGTATGCCCCATCACGTAGTAGCACTCATCTCTGGGTAAACAAGGGGCAAAAACATCCACAGCTAATCAGGCTGCAGGTGGTGACTGGAGACAGGAATCATTTGACTCTGCCCTCCTCCCCCATCTCCACCAAAAGTGGCCTTCAGGTGAAGATGTCAGATTAGCCGAGTCTTGCAGGAAAATCAGGAAGAGGGTAAGAGTAAGCAAAGCAGGGGATGGTGGCAGGCATGAGGAATTAAGTGAAGAAAAATGGCAGGAGAAACAGGGAGACGCACCAGCATGCTTTCTGCAGAAGGCTTGGCCCATGAATCGAGAGGTGACAAGTCTCTCATCTCAGATGCCAAAAGCCAGGGGCTCAATGCTGCAGCAGGTACTACATCCACACCTGCCAGCCCTTGGAAAAAAGCTATAAAGCATCACAGGAGGGCTGTGGAATGTTAAATGCTGGAAGCTGGAGAGGGTTCAGCCTTGGAGAGCAGCAGCAGCAAACGTCCAAGGTGCAAGAGGCTGGTTCCCAGAGATGCCTCATCCCAAATCATCCCTCCTTCTATCATACAGAGATCTCCCTGAGGGATGGGGGGAGGTAGAAGGAAGATCCTGGAAGTAGCTGCTGTGACCCCAGACTCCAGGTCATCCCACCTGCCCTCACTGAAGCCTGGAGTTGGGGGAGGGGGTTCAGATGTGGGCCCAGCCATGAGATCTTCTGATCAAGCACAAAAAAGACTGTATGTGATTTATGGACAATGGGCAAGAAGACAGAAAGCTAGAATGCCTTGTAAATAAAAGCAAGTCATAAAACAGCTCAGTCAAATCCAAGTTTCTATGGAAACCCCAAAAGGGTCATATGAGGCATGCACAGGGCTGCAGCCTACTTCCAAGGCAACACCAACACCTCAGTTTCCCTGCTTGTTAAAGGTATTTCAAACACAGGACAACTTCATGCCAGCAGGGGACAGCTGGTACTTCACTTCTTAATGATGCAAAGATGATATGATGGCTAAAGATGGTTTATTCATCTTTTGACTCCATTTCCCACCTGTCTAGAGATGCTGCCTTTGCAATGGCAAAGATTCCAAAGATGTTTTCTTGTGTAACAACAGAGGTTTATCCTGGGTATCTTTGTTGTACACAGAACATTCACTTTGTCCTTATCTGCAATGGTGGAAGAAAGAGGAATGAGGAGGGAAGGCAGGAGGGCATAGGCTTCTGAAGCAGAAGACAGATCTGGATTCAAGTATTACTCTTGACACATATGACTCAGGGCAAGTTAATTACCTTCCTAGTGACCCCAGATAACTTTCTTAGACTAGAAATTGCTTTTTTTCCAAATGTTTCCCCTATCTCATATTTGTGAAATTGATTTTTTGAACCCATCTGTAAGTCTTACATTTATTCCTTATAGGAATTTCTTCTTACTAAATTCAGGCCCAACACTCTACCATCGGTCTTTAACTGGTCTTTAATTGATCTTTTTTGGTCATGGACCCCTTTGCCATCCTGGTGAGGACCATGAGCTCCTTCTCATCATAATGTTTTTACACAGTTCAGATAAAATGCAAAAGATTGTAAAGGAAGTTGCTTATCTGCATTAGCAAAGGAAACCTCTTGTATGAATTTCCCCATGCTAATGAAAAGAAGAGGGAAGAGAAGGAGGAAGAGGAAGAAAGGGAGGAGGAAAAGAAGAAGGAGGAGGAGGAGGAAGAAGAGAAAAAGAAGAAGAAAGAAGAAGAAGAAGAAGAAGAAGAAGAAGAAGAAGAAGAAGAAGAAGAAGAAATGGGGAACAAGGGGGAAGTGAAGAGAAGAGGAAAGACTCCTTGAGCCAGATCTTCTTTCCAGGAAGGATATAGTGGAAAGAATGTAGGATTTCTCTGAATTCTGATGAGATGAACCTCAACCCCCCCCCCAACTCAACCACACCTCAACTGGAGCCCTTCCAACAGTAAACTCAGAAGTGTGAAAAATTATAAATGATCTAAGAAACAATGATAAACCTTCCCACAAAATACCAAGTATTTTCCATAGGTATGCAAACTATCCAGAGAGCACAGTTCCTTTCTATAGCAGGCCAAGATTTCCCTGTAGAGATGAACTCAGAGCCTGATGGAATTCTAAACAAAATCTGAAAGCTAGAAGGAACCTGAGCAACCACCTAATCCAATCCACAGACAAAAGGGAAGCTCACTATGCCATATCCAAAAACCAGTCACTTGACCTCTGCCTGGAGACCTCCAAGGAGGGAGAACACACTACCTTAGAAGCAGCTCATTCCACTTAGGAACAACTCTAACTGTTACATTTTCCTGACAGAGAACCTAAATAATAATAACGAACATTTATATAGTGTTAAGTTTTCAGAGCACTTAATATATTAATATATGTAATTAATACGTCTCACTAAATCCTTATAATAACATTGCGAAGTAGAAACTACTGTTATCCCCATTTTGTAGATAAGAAAACTGAACCTGATAGAGGGCACATGACTTACCCAGGGACACACAGCTAATAAGTATCTGAAGCAGAATTTGAACTTGGGTCTTCATGACTTCAGGCCCAGCACCTACCTGCCCTTCCTTGTAGCTTCTACCCATTCTTCCTGGTATTACCCTCTGGAGTCAAATGGAAAAAATCTAATTGCTACACTGCATGAGAGACCCTGATATTCTGAAAGACCATTATAATGTCCTTGAGTCTCCTTTTCTTCAGGCTAAACATCACCAATTGCTTCAGCACATCCTCCTATAACACGAACTCAAGGAGTTTTGTTTGCATTTACCATTGTTTGACCTTCTCTGTATAATTTGCAGCTTATCTAAGTCCTTCTCAAACCAAGGCATCAAGAACTGAACCCAAGACTCCAATGAAGTCTGACAGCAAAGAACGATGACGTCCTTACTCCCCTATTCCTGGAAGCTATGACTCCTTTAACACAAACAAAATCAAGTGAGCAGTTTTGGCTGCAGGTCACCCTACCATGTACAACCCCAGAACTCCTGTCTAACCAAGACTCCTCCATCTTGTATTTATGAAATTGATTTTTTGATCCCATGTGTAAGATTTACATTTATTCCTTATTGAATTTCACCTTACTAGATTCAACTCAATATCATAGCACAAGGGGTCTTGATCTTTTTTGTATCCTGAACCCTTCCAGCAGTCTGGTAAAGCTTACTGTTTTTAAATACATCACATAGGATTAAAAAGAAACCAGTAATACTGACATACACTCAAAACAAATGTTTTAAACAAACACCAACAAGTACAGGAAGCCCAGGTTAAGAACCTCTATCTAAATCTGTATCTCTTCCTATTTTCCTATGAATAAAAACCAGGTTCAAATGCCTCGCTGGTCACAGGGTAAAGGAGATAAAGACCCATATATGGTTGCTAGATATTTCAACATCCAAGGACTAGAAAAAAGAGCAGAGCTGGAGATTGCTGTTATATAATTGCCTCTCCCTATTTGTGGCTTGCCTTCCTCAGCACCTCCCACATCCTCAATTTCAAAAGTTCAAGTGGAAAAAAAGAGTAGCTCCTTACTGTCTTCCCCTCCACCCCCACCAAAGAGTGGGGAACCTCTGACCTAATCCAATTTTATGCCTTCATTTTATAGAGAAGAAAATGGGACCCAGAGAGTTTAAGTGTTAGTCCAAGGTTACACAGATAGAAAGTATAGAGTCTAGTGGAAAGAACGTCAGAAGAACTTAATTCAGATTCTGGCTTTCGGTCTTATTAGCTATATGATCATTAGTAAATTATTTCACTTCTCCAAACCTCAACTTTCCTCATCTATAAAATGGGAAGAATAAGACTTACACCAACTATCTCACAGGGTTACTGTGAGGAAAGCACTTGGAGGGAAACATTAAAACATCATATGAAGGAGAGCTCCTATCAGATGGTAGAGCCAAGAATCAAATCCACGTCTGGTGACTCCAGGTCTGGTATTCCATGATGCCTTTAAATCCAGCCCATTGCTTAAACCTGTGTTCAAATCCTAGCTCTGCCACAGGAGGAATCCCTCCCTTCCAAACTGATATCTGTGATCCTAAACTATCTGACCAAACCAGAATGTTTGGAGAGAAACCATACTATGAGCTCCTAACATGGTAGTGTTTCTCTACTGCAGTGGTTCTCAACCTTCCTAATGTTGCAACCCTTTAATACAGTTCCTCATGTTGTGGTGACCCCCAAGCATAAAATTATTTTCATTGCTACTTCATAACTGTATTTTGCTACTGTTATGAATTGTAATGTAAATATATGATACGCAGGATGTATTTTCATTGTTACAAATTGAACATAATCCACAGGTTGAGAACCGCTGCTAGCCCATCACCAGTTACCTCTTCCTGGGAATGAAGAGATTACCTGAATGTCTGAGGCTCCCTGGGAAGAGCAGTTCTGCAGTTTGTACATCCAATACTCTTTTGCAGTGATAAAGAAGTTCCAGGGCAGCAGGGAGCCAATTCCCAAGCTGAAGAAGATGATGTAGGCCCCATAGTAGCGATCATGAGGCTTGGGGGAACTATAATGGCTTCCTGGACGTCCTTCAAGCAAGGGGGCCTGTTCATCTGGTGGAGGACTGTTTGGAGTTTTGTACATGGAGTTGGAGCCATGATAAAATCCATCTTCTGAGGCAATGGCCACTATTGGAAGACAGAGAAAGGCTTGTGTCAGAGTCAAAAGCAGACTAGGAGGACCATTAGAATCACACCGATCTTAAATAGCCCAATCTCAGAAAAGGAAAGAGATTTAGTTGTAAAGGGACTGCCAAAGAAAAAGTAATTCCTGTATTTGATGGATTTACAGGAGAAATCTAGCAAACCTTTTAAAAATTATTTTCCCCAATTATATGTAAAGATAATTTTTAACATTCATTTTTAAAATTTGAGTTCCAAATTTTCTCCCTCCCTCTCTTACCTCCTCCCCTCCCCAAGATGGTAAGCAATTTGTCTATCAAATTTTTAAAGAACATTTAACATCCAGATTTTATACATTAATTTAAAAAAAACTAGAAAAGAAAGCACCCTCCCTACCAGAATCCTTTTATGAGATAAACATAGTCCTACTATTTAGTCAAGGAAAGAAAAAACACAGAAAGAAAACTGTAGATCAATATCATTAATGAACATTGATTCAAAAAATTTTAAACAAAATTCTATCAGTCTACGTCAATTTATCCAAAAAAGCATTTATTATGATCAAGTGGGATTTATACCAGGGCTGTTAGGACAATTCAACATTAAGATGATAATAAACATAATTAATCATAATAAAAACTAAAACATCCCAAAACGACACAATTACCTCAATAGATGTGGAAAAAGCCTTTGACAAAGTACAACATTCTTTTATGCTAAAAAGCAAAAGAAAACAAAAAACCAACCCTATGAAATATCGACATAGAGGGACTTTTTTCATATCATAAAAACCATCTATCTGAAACCAAAAGCAAATACCATATACAATGGAGATGCACCAAAACTTTTTGCATTAAATACAAGAGTGAAGCAAGGATAACCACTCTTCCCACTATTATCTGATATAGTTCTGAAAATGCTAGCAGTGGCAATAAGTCAAGAGAACAGAATTAAATAAAGATAGATAAAACTATCCTTGTTTGCTGATGATATGATTGCTTACTTGGAAAACCCCAGGGAATGAGCAAAGATACCGAGACAATTAGTAGCTTTAGCAAAGTTTCAGTGAATTGGATTTAAGTGACAAGTATTTTATAGTTTATATGATCAAAGTCACCAGCCTCACTGTTGGATCAGGACAACTTGGAGATGGCCCCAGATGCAGTGGGAGATCTTGACCTTTATAAGTTAAGGTCTTTCCCAGGTCTCTGTTTCACTGAGGCAATGTGCATTCAGTGATAAAGGCTACTGGATAAGAAATGAGGCAGAGAATGGCCTCTTCTAGCTAGTAAAAAAAAATCAATCTGGAAAGGGAAGATCCTCAAGGTTTCTGGTCAAAACAGAAACAACTGCTATTTACACTCAATCGGGGCCCAAACAATGACCAAGAGAGGCTTGGGCTGGGACTTATAGTTGGTCAGTCTATGAGAGCCAGAGTGATCTGGGTATAAGGCAAGATCCTTAAGAAAGGAATCTAAGCATAAATTCCAAGATATCTAGCCAGGTTTCAGTGATCAAAATTTACATTTCTTTGGGCAGAGCACCCAAAGATTAGTTTATGATACTTTATGTGGAAAGAAGGAGAAAAGACAGAGGGAAGGAGGGAAGGAAAAAAAGAAGGAAGTAAGGAAGGAATAAACGAGCAAAGGAAGGAATGAACTCAGACTAAAGTAAGCAAAGCCAAGAAAACAATATATGTACAGAAACTGCAACAATGTAAAGAACTGCATACCAAAAATATCCAAAGAAAATCTAAGAGGTGCATCTAGGCAGGGCAGTAGAAAGAGCACAGTCCCTGGAATCAGGAGGAGAAGGACCTGAGTTCAAATTTGGATTCAGATACTTACTAGCTGTGTGATCCTGGGCAAGTCACTTAACCCTGTCTACCTCCACACCCAAAAAGGAAATGTAACAAAATCAAGATCAAGTAGTATTAAAATGAAGAGATATGAGAGGGCACCCCAAATCCACCCCTTTGTGGAGGTGGGATATCCACTGGTGTAACACTGCACTTGCTTTTGGATGTTTTCAACGTGTAGATCATTGTTGACTTTTTTCCTCCTCTCTAAAAAATACCCAACCATTTGTCTTATGGGATGACTCTTTGGGAGGGAGGAAGAAGAGGGATACTGTAACCATGGTGCTATAAGAAATAAAAATTTCAATAGAAACTTAAAGTAAAAAAAGAATCACAGTGAATGAGTCTTTACTGTGCAGGACACAAAATTAGTGAAAAGCTTCTCAGTCTGAAATGTGCCCCCCCTCAGTTCTGTACCCTCACCCTTTCTCCTGTCAATTACTTTTATCTTCCTTTGTCCATTTCTTCCCCCGCTGGTGAGGGCCCTCCCATCTCCCTCCCCTTTTTCTCTTAGTAACCAAGGGATTGGTAAAGTGAATTTTTCACCAATGAAAGAAGGCAGTTGGCCAGGAGAGGGGACGTCCTAATTAGGTCTTTAAAATCCTAGACCTGATCTTTTGGAGCTCTTTCTCTCTCTCTCTCTCTCTCTCTCTCTCTCTCTCTCTCTCTCTCTCTCTCTCTCTCTGTCCAGCCTCATGCATCAACATCAGTAAGAAATCCGAGATGGGGCACCCCTTTCTTCCCGGGGGAAAGGGAATAAATTCCTCTTCTTATCGAAGGCATCTCCGTGTTTACTTTTCTAATTAAATTAAGAATAGTGGGTATTTTTTTACCCCAAACATTACACACAAGACTCCATTTCCCATCTCTGTGTTTGTATAGGCTATTTAGGTACAAATCTGAAATGCACTTCTTCATCTCACTTTTTAGACACCTTCATTTCCCTCCAGTTTCAAGCCAGATGCCTATTTCTGCAGGAAGCTTTTCCTAATTCCATCCTGTTGTCTCCATTTAACAATTACTCTGTATTTAATCTGTAAATACTAATATATGCACATGTAGTTTCTCCCCTATAGAATGCAAGCCTCTTGAGGGTAGGAACTTTCATTTTTCCTGTATCCTCAGTGCCTGGTACATACCACTTAATAAATGCCTGTTAATTGATTGAATGATTGATTGTCTTTCAGGGGGAGTCAGGAAGCTTTTGAAGTTTACAATGCATAGACCATGTTCCCTATTATAGTCCAAGTATTTAAATTTGGAATGATGTGAGACAGGTTACTAAACCTTTCATACCCTTTGACCCAGTGATCTCACTATTAGGCATATAGCCCAAGGGATCAAAGACAGAAAAAGACAAAGAAAAGGACAAAATATCTATTCTAGCATTTGTAATAACAAAAACTAAAAAAAAAAATACCCAATACAAGTGGGTGCCCATCAATTGGAGATTAGCTTTTAAAAAGTGTAACATGTGAATTAACAGAATACAACTTTGCAATGAGAAAAATGCTAACTATAAAAATATAAGAATTTCAGAGGATAGGATGATTTGTCAGAAATGATGCAGATTTGGATAAACAAAACCAGAAGGATATCTACAATGAAAATAACATAAACAAAAAGAATCATGATTAATTACAATGCCAATTTTGATCCCAAAGAAATTCCAAGAAACACATCCCTTCCCTGTATCGAGGTGGGGGACTGAAACACAGAGGGTGTAGACAGTCTTGAGCTGTGCAGAAATAATGGAGGGAGAGCACCAAGCCAGCCCTAGCCGGGTTAGTTCTCCTCGCTTCTCCCATCCTGGGCAGCAGCCTCCCTTTCATGTTGCTTATCCTGGGTACAAAACAAAGCTCTGCCTGCCTGTTCAGACGTTGAATTTGGCTCCAAGATAGCATGTCTATTTTTGTGCTCCATATAAAACCTCACTGTTGAAGCATGGAAAAAAAATATGTATTGCCATAAAGCTAAAGATGGGATTCCCATCAGTCCCTTCCCTTGCTCCTCCCTCAAACCAAACAGGATCACAAGAAAAGCCAGAACAGATGAGACTGAACTCACATTCGCATCATCAAATTGGACAAAGTGGGGCTGTCTTCATCTGATGGGATAACCAGCTAAAGAAAGAAAAGCATAGGAAACCGCAGGAAATAAGCGAAAGGCCCCGCTGGGGTGATCTGACCCAACCAGACTAATAACTGCAACACATAACTCTGTACAGCAGCAAAGCAGGCTGGTCCAGCTGCAGGCATCGGAGGCATTGGTGTCAGCATTTCTATTTTAAACTCCCCCACTTCAGCACACTCCAAACTCAACTGCAACTTGCAGAGATCTCCCGCTCCCCCAAACTTACCAGCATGGATTGACTTTTAATTTCATTCGTAAAAATGTTTAAACAGGTAAGTTCTGAATCACACAGGACAGCAGGGAAGAGAGGAATAGCTTCTCCCCAGACACTCTACTACTCATTTGGTCAAGGAGAAAAAAATGTGGTGACACAAGAAGGGCTCACTCTGCACTACATCCAAGCATCACAAATTTGGAGCCTTTCTTGCTAATTATTTTGGGCACCATGAAGAAAAAAGTTGGTAGGGTTAAACAAGTTTCTAAAAGATGAGCCATGAATATTCTCTCTCTCTCTCTCTCTCTCTCTCTCTCTCTCTCTCTCTCTTTCTCTCTCTCTCTCTCTCCTCCCTTCCCTCATCCCCCTCTTCTCTTCTCTCTTTTCTCTCTCCTGTCTCTTATTTTACTCTTCTTTATCTCTCCTCTGTCTCTCCTCTGTCTTTATCCCTGCCTCTCTTCTTTGTCTCTCCTCTCTTTCTTTCTTCTCTCTCTTCCTCTTCCTCCTCCTCCTCTTCTTCTTCTTTTCTCCTTTCTCTTTCCTGTCTCTCATTTTACTCTTCTTTATCTCTCCTCTGCCTCTCCTCTCTATCTTTATCCCTGCCTCTCTTTTTTGTCTCTCCTGTTTCTTTTTCCTCCTTCCTCTCTTTGTCTTCCTTCTCCCTCCTCCTCCTCCTCCTCTTCTTTTTCTTCTTCTTCTTCTTCTTCTTCTTCTTCTTCTTCTTCTTCTTCTCTCTCTCTCTCTCTCTCTCCCTCCCTCCCTCCCCCTCCCCCCATAGGCCAAGGCATTTAGATAGAATGAAACCTTGCCACACTTTAGAAGTTAGCTTTTGAGTTTCTTGTAGGAAAATGAAAAGACACAAGCTAACCACAAAACCGAGGAACAAGGGCTGAGCTACCAAAGAATAGTCATAAACCATGCCTTTCCCTTGGCTTTCCTGAAGGGTCTGAATCATATAGAGTAGAAGCATCAAACACTCAAATACCCCAAAATATACTCAAACAAAATGGAAAATATTTAACAAAATAAGTAAAAATGCAATAGAACATTGTTCATTTATGTCTGACTCTTCATGACCCCATTTGGGGTTTTCTTTGGCAAAGATAATAAAGTAGTTTGCCATTTCCTTCTCCAGTTCAGTTTACAGATAAGAAAACTGAGACAAGCAAGGTTAAGTGACTTGCCCAGGGTCATAAAGCTAGGAAGTGTCTGAATCCAGATCTAAACTCGAGTTGAGGCCCAGTGCCCCTATCCACTGTGCCACCTAACTACCAGTTAATATCTAGTTTTCTAAGTCAATATGTGGTCTACAGGGATTCTTAAGAGCAGTTTAGTGGCCCTGTTTATATCTGAATTTGATACTACCGATATAGAGGAATGAACACTAGACTGGGAATTAAAAGGCCTAAATCCCAACAGAGATCTCTGCTCCTTTCTTCTCCTCCTGCCCCAACCATGGCCACTGCTCCTGTCATTGCCACCTGATATCATAGAGTGCTTTAAAGTTCACAAAGGAGTTTCTATCATTGTACTTCACAACACTGTGCAGTAGCTGCTTTTTCTGAAGGGGGAGGGGTGGGTAGAGAATTCAGACCTGTGACTTTGCCAGCATAGGGAATTCCCAGTATGGAAGCTCCCTCTGCCAATGCAGATCAGTCTCAGATAATAGCCTAGGGGCAATCATGATCCCAGCTGTTCTGTAGCAGAGTTAGGACTCAACCCAAGACCTTCCTGAGTGTAAGGCCAGGACATAGGAATCCACTCATGATGCCTTTTGAAGGTAGGTATGGCAGAGATGATTATCGCTATTTGACACATGAGGAACTTGAGACTCAGAACAAAGGAGGGTCTTGCAAGTGTCTGAGGTAGGATTTAAGGACTGGCTTTCCCTTTCCTCCTGGGTTCAAAGATGGGCCTGGATGGTCTCTGAGGCTCCTCCCAGTTCTGCCATTCTATTATTCTGTGCTCTTATATTCTGGCCAATTTGAGTCCAACATTCAGTAGCAATCCCTGATCATACGCCCTCTGGCCAGCCTTGGTGCACAGCAGCATCAAACTCACATGTGGGGGGGAGGGAATGGGCACTAAAAAGCCCCTTTTTTGAATAAACAGTACAGCAACCAGGAACAGGCACACCTGGAACATAATTCTGTACAGACTCCAAGTCCTGTACCCAATTTGTACATGTCACCTGCTGTGAACGTCCCCTGGGGTTTCCATCACAGTAGCGGCTCAGGGGCATGGGGGGATAGAGTGCCAGCATGGAATCAGGAAGACCTGAATTCAAATCCAGATTCAGACACTTATTAGCTATATGACTCTGAGGAAGTCAGTTAATGTTTGCCTCAGTTTCCTCATCTGCAAAATGGAGATGATAGTAGCAGAGGATTGTTGTGAAGATCAGAGGAATGAATATTTGTAAAGTGCTCAGCACTGTGCCTAGCACTTAGAAGGCTCTGTAGAAGTGCTATCAATGTCACCTAGGGAAGAGGAAATCCATGTGGGCAAAGAACCAGGCAATGTTACTGCTGTGATAGAAAGACCAGTCACCAGGCTCCAGTGGCAGTTTTACTAGCTCTGTCCCTCTTGAGAAGTCACTGCTATTTCTGTGCCTCAGTTTCCTCATGAGGTAACTACTTATTTCACAGGGTGAGGACTGTGAGCATAATCAAACTGAGGATGCTTTGAAAAGTACAAAGCGTTATTAGCAAGGGTAACCTGTTATTATCTATTCTGAAACAGTGAGGTTAACTTGGTGAACCACTAATTACAGTGACCTGCTCTGTCTTCAGTGAGCCGTCCCGAGTGGCAGGGGCAGGCTTAGTCCCTCTAGGGATCCTAGTTTTAGACTGGAAGGAACTTCAGATGTCATCTAGTCTAAGTCTTCATTTTACAAATCGGGAAACTGAGGAAACAACGTAAAACAGCTGCTTATTGGTAGGGCCGAGATTCGAACCCAGGGTCTCGCACTCCAGATTCCACTACCGTACTGCCGGGGTCTATTTCTTATTCAGTAGCCCCCAGACCCAAAGCTGGTCTGGAGGAACATGGAGAAATCTATTGAGTGGAAAAGGAAGCGGGAGAAACGGGGCAGACCATAGACCTATGCAGAGAGAGAAGAGAGAGGTGGGAGAGGGAGGGAGAAGGGCACAGACAGGAAGGTGGGCGAGTGACAGGGCTGAGTGAGAGACAGGCAGGGGCTGAAGGAGGGACAGGGGCTGAGGGAGGGACAGGCAGGGGCTGAGGGAGAGACAGGCAGGTGGAAGAGACAGGGAGCACCCAGGAGGGGGGAAATGGGAAAGAGCAACAGCCCACGGCCAGGAGAAGAGAGAAAAGAGGAGGGGGCTCGAAAGCCCCAGGGATGGTGGGGGCTGAAAGAGAAGGGGCCGGGGTGGGGGGCATTGGGCAGCCAGAGCAGGGAGCAGGGAAGAGTGGCCGGCCGGCTGGCCGACCAAGCGATCTGGAAGAGGGAGGGAGGCCCAGGGAGCTGGGCGAGAGAAAGAGAAAGCGACAGAGGAGGAAGGAGCCGCGGCCTCAGGAGGAGGAGCGATGTAGGGCGTGAAAGAGCCGAGGGCGCCCACACGGCCTGGATGGGGCTGGGGCCGGGCCTGAGCCCCAGCTTGCGCCCCCCAAGCGCACCCCGGACCCTGATCCTGGCCACTCCAGCCTGGTCCCTCCTCCGGACCGCGGGAGGGCCGAGCTCCCCCCGCACTCACTGTCGCCTCCTTGGGGCTCCGCCGCTGCTGCTCCCCCGGGGCCGCCGCAGTGTCTGGGACAGACGCCCAGGCCGACCCTTCGGGCCCCTCCCTGCTCCTCCCCCCCTTCCCTGCTCCTCCCCCCCACGCCTTGGTCGGGGCGGCCTCTCCCCGCCCCCCGCCCCTCCAGCCTGGGCCCGCCCCCGGGGAACCCAGCCAGCTTGGCCAGAGTCCAAGACACACTTCAGTCGCCTGCTTATCTACTGTGAGACTTCTCTGGGCCTCAGTTTCCTCATCTGTAAAGTATTCATTAAGCATCAGTCATGGGTCAGGCACTGTGCTAGGAACTGGGGACAAAAACAAAAGGCACGATCCCTTCCCTGGAGGAGCTACCTTCTATATTCAGGGGTCTCTGCCCACTCTCATGTGCTGTGTTGTATTAATCTGAGTGCTAAGGTCCCTTCGATAGTCTAGCGTTTGCGTCTCTTCCCCCCTCCCTTGCTCTCCAAGATCCTGTGAACTAAGATCACTTCTAATTCTGGTTCTGTATGTTCTAATGCCCCAAAGTGTTCTAAAGTCTTTCACGTCTAAAGTTCTATGTTCTTATTCTAAGGACTGCCTTTCATCGCACACACCCTATGCCCTTCTCGTCCTCTGTGGTCCCAGCTCTAGCATTCTGGGTCGGGAGATCCCTTCCAGCTCCAATATTCTGTGTTCTAGACTCTAAGATCCCTCTTCTACCCCACCCCACTCCACAGCTCTAAAACTCTATGGACTAAGATCCTTTCCAGTGTTTTGGTTCTGTGTATTCTAAAGTCTCAGTGCTAACTAACATTCGATTTTCTGAGGTCCATACCAGCTAGCTGTACTTTTCCCATCAACAGAGTTTGAGTTCTGGGCATAAGGTGAGTGATAAGACATGAATGGTGTGAGTAGGGATTGTTTAATTTACTATACTTACATTTTCAGAACCTAGTACAAAATGCTCATTGATAATTGATTATCACACTCTGTATCTACAGCATATAAGCTCCTTGAGGGGACCAACCATTTCTTTTTAAGGGTTTAAGAAATGTGTTAGGTGATTGTTCTTAGTTACCAAATCTTTCCAGACCCCCAACCTTTCTTTCTAAAGTTTCCAAAGGCTCTTCCCTCCCTTCCTTGGCCCTCAGTCCAATTCTTGGTTATTGTAGACTGAGCCAGGACAGCCTCAAAAAACTCAGCTCTGCCTAGGAAGCCTTAACTTTGACTGCTGCTGTGCTCAAAGCAGTGTGTCATGCTAGGAGTCAGGAACTTGGAGCCAAGAGATTTCCATTTGAAGTTTTGTTCCAGCAGTCCTGCTGATACTAGCTGTGTATTCCTGGGTAAATTACTGAACCTTTCTGTGACACCACCTTATCTGTAAAATGGAAATAATAATACTTTTGCTGTTGGGAAAGAAAGTGTTTTTTAAACATTAAAGCAATATATGAACATGAATTATTTTTATACAAAGGGTGGGTCTAGCCCCTTGAAATAGAAGGGCCAGGAGAAAGGCCACTGCTGTAAGAAGGCAAAAGGTGTGGGTTAGGTAGGAAGCATGGTACAATGGAGAGGGCCTTAACTGGAGGATTCCTCCTCTATGGGCTATGGGCCATGTAAGGCTATTAAGCCTGAGCCTCATTTTCCTTATCTGTAAAATGAAGAGGCTGGATTAGGTGACCTCTGAGGTCCAAATCCATGATTCTATTAATGTTCTAGTGATGCTCTCCATAATATGTAGTTATACACATAACACTGTGCAGGAAGCTGAAAAGTCTTATAAACCACAAAATGAATTGATTGACAGCTCAGGCAACCAATCACATGGCATGCAGGAATACTAGAGGACCAGCATTCTTCCTCCTCCCCTCTACTTGACAAGACAAGGAAAAGGGCCCAGGCAGCCATCTGAGGATGGACAGCATGTGCTACTTCACTTGGAACCTCAGAGTAACTGCGGGCACTACAGAATCCTCAGATTGCTGCTGGGTTCCTGCCTCTCTTACCACCTTGGAAATGACTATTGAAGTCACTGTGTTTTACAAGAAAGTAGGATTTCAGCAGCTCCAAAGAAAGGAGAGATCCACAAATTTAGACATCTCCACTACGAATGTTGATATGGGCTATTTGTGCCTGACCTGTGGTAGAGCCTTCCAAGCTCAAACTGGCCTGATCAGACACGATCAGAAACACTGTGTTTTGACCCTAACGTAGTGATAGTGATGTCATTTTGGTCTTCTTCCAGAACAAAGGACAACAATCATTGGGAAAAGGGGGGCAGCCAGGTAGTACAGTGGATAGAGCATTGGGTCTAGAGTCTGGAAGATCTGGCCTCAGATACTTCCCTGCTGTGTGACCCTGGGAAAGTCACTTAACCCTGTTTGCCTCAGTTTCCTCATCTGTACTGTGAACTGGAGAAGGAAATGGCAAACCCCCTCCAGCATCTTCACCAAGAAAACCCCAAATAGGTTCATGGAGAGTCAGGCACAATTGAATCAAGTGAACAGCAAAATTGGAGAAAGGGCCTTTTTACCCTCTTTTGCCAATATTGATAAATGGAGCAAATTCGCCAGTGTGTTTATGACCTGTTTAAACTTGATAAATCAGAACAAGATATTAAGGAGGTCCAGGCCATGGGGTTGAATTCCAAAGAGGTCTGTTAGTGATATGGTCATAGACTTCACTCTGATCACCTGCTAGGTCAATTACACCTGTGGTCACAAGGGGGCGCTGCGCTGAGGGGCAGTGCAGACTCGGTGCAGCCGGTTTATTCCCCACTACTCCCAATACGGCTGGAAGCAGAGGGTAGGTCCAGACAGAACACAGAAGCAGTCCATTATTAAATGAGCCTGAGGTTTGCAAGCCGATCTTCAAGATTTGCAGCTGCATTGGCATGCTAGATCCAGGAGCTCCCGGGGCCATCCCAGCATCCAGCAGGCACCATCATCCATCAGCTCCGGGAGCATCTCTGAGCGGCTGCAGTGCTTCATACTCTCATATCCGAGGCTGAAGACGTGCAGCAGTCCGGATTAAGTCAGACTGCTGGGAGCCCGAGAGGCTGAACCATGTGGAGGGCTGGCAATTAGCACTGGCAGCCCGTCTGGATTCCGTGGGAGCGTTCTGGTCCATCGGATAAAGTGGAGAAAGCTCCAAGCCCTAGCTCAGCAATGTGGCTGTAATCATGGGGCTGGTGGGAAAGAGGAAGGGTAGCGAGAACAGGGCAGCTTGGAGGAACCTGCCTGGAATGGAGTCCTTTGGACTTTCAGGCCATCCCAGGGAACGACTTGGGAGGGGAAGGGAGAGGAGGTGCCTAAGTTCTCAGCTTTGCACCTGGTAAGGGGACAAGGCGGAAGTGATGATATAAAAGGGGGACGTGGCATCCTGGACAGCTCCGCCATTCATTCATTTTACACAGATGAGGAGCAGGGTGGCAATAACACTAACAGTGGCTCACAATTTTATAGCACTTTACATACCTGATTTTCTTATGTCCTCACAACAACCCTATGTACTTCGATGCTATTCATATCCCCATCTGACAGAGGAAGCTGAGCTGAGGGAAGCCTTGCCAAAAGATGGGATTCAAACTAGGGTTTTCCCGACTCCGGTATTCCTTCTCCTCTGCCACCCAAGTGCCCTGTATCATGGAAAGAGCTAGCTTTGGAACCAGGAAGAGCTGGGCTCAAGTGCTGACTCTGTCACATCCTGCCTGTGTGACCCTGGACAAGTCACCTAAAGTCCCAGTGCCCCAGACCACTCTAAGACTACAAATTGCAGACCAGGTCCCCCTCTGTGTTGCTCCTCATGGACAGCTCCCACAGACTGCTCCCTGCCCAGTTCCCAAAACCCCAAATAACATCAATAATTTGCAAAGTACTAGGCTGGGCAGCAGAGGCGATGTGACTGATTGAATAGGGCAGTATCTGAAAAAGAGAATTGTTCTAAGAGTAAGGAGGCCCCAGAGGGCAGAGCCATGAACAATGAGTTCAAGTCATGAAAATAAAATTTCAAATTGATGCTAGGAAAAACTAATGCCAAGATTTCCTAGCAGTGCTATCTAAAAGTGCAATGGGCTGCCTGGATAGGAAAGAGGGTTTTCAAGCAACAGATGGCTCAGTGGGCAAACATACAATAATATTGTAGTATATAGGAAGAATTAGAGTAATTATGTTATAGTAATTATATCATAGATCTATATTATATTAGAGTAATTATATCATACATTTAGATTTATTATATTACATTATATTATAATGTTATGTTATATCATATCATGTGATGTCATATTATGTCATGCCATGTTATGTTACATTATATTATGTGATGTGATGCCATATCATATCAATATCTTATCATATATCATATCATATTTATTTTATTATTATATTGTAGTAATGCAGTCAGAATTCCTTTTTGGGTGTGAGTTGGACTACATGGCTACTTGGATTCCTTCCGATTCGAAGTATTCTGTCATTTTTGTGACCTTCTTTACTGAAAATACCAGCCAGGTGATTGGGCAAGTTCCTTAACATCCCTGGGTCTCATCAGTTTTCTCAAGTAGAAAACAGGGTTAAGAACACTTGGACCAGTTATCCTCCCAAGACCGTTATGAGGAAAATCATCTTGAAGATTAAAACCTATGTAAATGTGAACTACTAATATTCTGAAGTCTAAGACTGAGTGTCCACATTCAAGGAGCTTACGTATCAGTTTAATGACATTCAATGTTTCCTAATATTGAAGGATCACTAGAAGCCCAAGACCTGGCTTCTTGGGTACCACTTATTTCCTGGACTTGGATACATAACAACCCTTCAGGGCTGCCTCTCTCAATTGGCAATACTTGAAGTTTGGGGTTCCTAAAGGGATGACTTCTATTCCATCTCAAGGTTCCAGAGGTAACTTTGATGGGCAATGCTTATAACATTATTATAACTCCTGGGTCCCTAACAGCATGTTCCTCAACAACAATCCACCAGTTAGCTAAATTATCTTTCAGGAAAAATAAGTACTAAGAAGGTATGACACAAACAGATGCACAAAACATTCCCTCTCAAGCCAGGAGTTCATTGTCTCACAAATGCACACAGAGTCTGGAGGAGGGGAGAGTGGGCACAAACTTGGAGTATGATGATAGTAAAACACACATTGTAAAGAATGTGTGTGACAAAGGAGTTCCTGTCTACTCTTGACCCTGGAAATTCTTTTCTCCTTTCATGGAGTCCTCATGTTGTTTCTTTTTGTGTGTAGCTTACTGTGGCTGGGCCCCTCAGTCACAGCTTTTGGATCTGTGTTTTCCTTATATCCACAACTAGTGTTTGTTTCTGCCTTGAGGGGAGATACTCTCTAAAGCAGCCACAGTCCTCAGGTGACTGCATTTCTGCACCAAATATGTCCTCGATTTGTCTACTGAGGCAGGTGCTTCCGTTGTTGTAAGCCATTATCATTCCGGAGGACAATGCTAATGCTAATGTGGCCAAAGACCTAAGATCTTTCTTTGCAAGGCCACCACCTCAACAGCTCTATCTTGGGGGACTCATTTATCTAAGATGGGAAAAGAACAAACACAAAAGGGACAGAGGTAGCCATGTGCTCACAGACTCATGGTCTAATGAAAGATAAGGTAGATGCCTTTTCTTCACCTGGATTCGAGATGCAACTCAAAGCAGTCCCAATTCAAATGAGAAGGGAAGAGGAGAGGAGAGGAGAGGAGAGGAGAGGAGAGG
The DNA here is from genome assembly GCA_028646575.1 of Pseudocheirus occidentalis. NCBI lineage: Eukaryota > Metazoa > Chordata > Mammalia > Diprotodontia > Pseudocheiridae > Pseudocheirus > Pseudocheirus occidentalis. The sequence continues at coordinate 39,687,432 of CM053598.1, read as the reverse complement.
AGAGGAGAGGAGAGGAGAGGAGAGGAGAGGAGAGGAGAGGAGAGGAGTGGAGAGGAGAGGAGAGGAGAGGAGAGGGGAGGGGAGGGGAGGGGAGACAGAGAGACAGAGGAGGTCAATAATCATTTTTGCATAGTCACTAAATCAGTGGTTCTCAACCTTCCTAATGCCGCGACCCTTTAATATAGGTCCTCATGTTGTGGTGACCCCCGATCATAAAATTTTTTAGTTGCTACTTCATAACTATAATTTTGCTATTGTTATGAATCTACCTGATATGCAGGACATATTTTCATTGTTACAAATTGAACATAAGCCACAGGTTGAGAACCGCTGCACTAAATTCTAGTTCCGAAGTAAAATTAGAATATTTCTCATCACATAGTACAAGATCCTGAGTTACACATAGACTGGAAGTAGCTTCCATTATGTTCTACATGGTAGAACAGAACCAGGGAAGGGACTTAAGTGCCCATACTATGAATGAAGAACAAATGTCCCCTGCCTTTTATGCAAGTAAGGTAGGATATCAGAAAAGTCCTGTCTTAAACACTCCCTACAATTAGAAGTGCAGTATAGAGATGATGAAATCAAATACATGGGAACTGAGGAGATCACCATGTGAAACAGTATAGAAGGAGAAGGAGAAGGCCCATGAGAGAGCCCTGGGGGGTGACCACTGTTAACAGGATTGATCTGGGTGAAGATTCAGTACTGGATCAAGAGTCTGAAAGCCCTGAGTTCAAATATTACTTCAGACACTAGCTATATGACTCAGGAGAAAATCACTTGACCTCTGTGTGCCTCAGTTTCCTCAACTGTAAAATAATAATAAAAATATAAGATAAAATGAGATAATATTTGTAAAGTGCTTGGAAAACCTTGAAACCCTAGATAAACCTTTGTTGTTGTTGTTAACCTAGCCTAATAGTAGCAGAACTGTGAATTCATTCATCTATTGCTTTTGCCAAATTTGGAAGTGAATTTGGTGGTGCAAATGCTATGGGGAAACTTCTGTAAATCTGAGCTGGCTCTTCCCAGATACCAAGATGATATAGGAGAGAGTGCACTGCCCCCCCCCTCCACTGGGGAGAGATGTCTGTAACTTCTGTTCTGTCTGTAAATATCTTCTCTTATATATAATATATATGTGTGTGTGTATACATATATATATATGTATATATATCTTCCCACTAAATACCCCTTTCAAAAAACCATTTCACATTAATTGGTTAAATGAAACTGGGATGCTGATCACCAACCACTCTGAGTAAAGGAATACCCCAGATGGCGGCTCAAGCCAAGAGCATCAGGGAAAGACAACTGTGACCCCACCCTGAAGGGGAGCAGCAGCTGGCCCCACTCTCAGAGAACAAAGCCAGTGCATTTGGTACTTGTGTTGTTTTCATCAATGCTGAGCTTTCACTGGAAGAGCAACCCAGGAGACTCCTGGGAGTGAGAGAGAAAAGAGCAAGTGAGTAGAGAGAGGTCTTTCTAGTTCATTAAAGTACTTGCCTTAGAGTGAGCAACTGCCACCTTTGATCCACACAGTTGACCTACAACTGTTGTGATATCCTCTTTGGAACAACAACAAATAGGGGCGAAGAGTTCTGGCCTTGAACGCAGTAGGATCTGGGTCTGAATGCTGCCTTTGATTCTAAGCTATGCATATTTAATCTAACCAAGCCTTAGTATTCTTGACTGAAAAAAGGTATAACATTTTACCTACATCACAAACTTGTGGGGAGGTTGGTGTGAAGGTCATGGCAAACCTTAAGGTTCTACCCAACTTCAGTTTTCAGTGTGAAGGAGAAGCAGTGTGGGGAACAGAGGGAGGGCTGGCCTTGCTGAGAAGGCCTGGGTTGAAGTTCTGAGTCTGACACGTTAGACAAATATCCATAAATAAGTCTCAATACCAGGAGCAATCCCCAGGCCTCATTTTTGCCCTCCTTGTATCCCTTTCGAACAGAAATAGGAAAGTTATTAGGAAGAACGTGTACAGCAAAAAGTAAGGGGCAACCTTATTAACTGAACCAATAGACTACTACAAATATTTGAAATCTTCTGTATAGCCTGCTGCATGGAAGAAGAGCAAAGGTGATGATGGTCAGGTGAGGCCAATAGAAGAGGGGAAAAGGGCCAGGCTAATTTAAGTTCTTTAACAGCAGAGACAGTATCATTTTGGGCTTTCTTTTCCCAGTGCCTATCAAAGTGACTGACACATAGTAGGTGCTTTAAAAAATGCCTGAACAATCAAAGGGAATACAAGACCCAGTGTTCTCCATGAAACAACAGGCTTGGTATCAGCTGCAAGTAGCAGGGTTGGGGTGCAGAAAGGAAAAAGAAGAGAGAAGAAAAGGGCTGGAACAGTTGCTATGGGAGATTAGCTAAGGAATTGATAAGGACAGAGAAGAAAGACTGTTGAGTAGCAGTGAGGGTCCAGCCGAGTTCATGTACCATGAATTTGTAGTGGGTGAAATCAGCTCAATTTCATCACTTGCTCCATCGATGCTCAGCAGCCCTAGAGCCAAAGCAGAGAAATCAGATTGTGGCGGTTACAGGGAATGAGGAATGACAGACTGCAAGTCACAGAAAGTCTGGGAGGCCGGGGGAGCCTCAGGCAGGCACTAGGGAAACCCACAGTGATGGACAGTGAGGTTAAAGATGAGGCTAAAACATTTGGCCTGGACTTCAGATAGTCCAAAGGATTAGAGGTGATTATAATGCAAGATTAGGTTTAGTAAGAAATCCAGAGTGGGAGAGGCAGGAGGCAGGGGATAGAACTGAAGTATGAGCTCAAGAGATGGGGAAGTCAGGTGGGAACTTGCTAGTGCAGAAGCCAAGCATTATAATTGTGGTATCTCATTGGTAGCAAGTTGTCAAGCAGGAATATCAAGGTCTGCCAGGAATGTAGCAAAGAAGAAAGACCATGCCAAAAGTCAATCAATCTAAACTTAGTCTAAGTAAACTAAAGTTTAGTTTACTAAACTTCTAACTTGTGCCGGGAATATGTTGGGAATACACAGACAAAAATGGAACAGCCCTTGCCCTCAAGGAACTTACATTCTCTTAGGGGAAGCAACATGTAGCTTAGAAAATAGATACAAGGTAAACATGGTAGTCAAATCGACTAGTGTTTGTGAAAAACCTACTGTGTGCTTTGCTAAGTAATGGCCATACTAAGGAAAATAAACACAGTCCCTGACCTTAAGGTCATAATCTGATTGGGGATAATAATTGTTGTTGAGTCATTTCCAACTCTCCATATCCCCATTTGGGGTTTTCTTGGCAAAGATACTAGAGGGATTGGCCATTTCCTTCTCCAGCTCATTTTATAGATGAGGAAACCGAGGCAAACAGGGTTAAGTGATTTGTTCAGGATCACACAGGGGAGTGTGCAAGTGTCTGAGGCTGGATTTGAACTCAGGAAGATGAGTCTTCTGATTGGGGAGACAATGTGCAAATAAATGTATCCATTCAAGATTTATACAGGGAAAAAAATGGAGGTAATCTCAAAGGGAAGTCACTAGCACTGGGGAGAGCCAGGAAAGATTTCTTACAGAAAGTATTTGAGTTGAGTCTTGAAGGAAGCTAGGAAGCCAGGAATCTAAGGTAAGCAGGATAGAATTCCAAGTGTGGGGGACAGCCAGTAAAAAGGCAGAGATCTGGGAAGCAGGTGTTATGTTTGGGGAATAGCAAGGAGGATGTAAAGAGAAGCAAAGTGTATGAAGAATTCCAAAAGGTAAACAGAAGATTTTATATTTGATGCCTGAGGTAATAGGGAACCACTGGAGATTATTGAGTAAGAGGGAGTGAAATAGTCTGACCTGAGCTTTAGGAAGATCAATCTAACAGAAGGCAATCTGGGGAACTGAGTGGTGCAGTGGATAGAATACCAGACCTGGAGTCAAGAAGAGTTGGGTTTAAATCTGGTTTCAGTTATTTACAAGTTGTATGACCTTGAGCAAGTCCCTTAACTCTGTTTGCCTCAGTTTTTACATCTGTAAAAGGAGCTGGAGAAGGAAATGGCCAATCACTCTAGTATCTTTGCCAAGAAAAACCCAAATAGGATTACAAAGGGTCTGACAGGAATGAACAACACTAACAACAAGAGGGCAGACTAAGGTGAGCCTGAAGACCCACCAGCAGGTTATCGCAATAGTTCAGTTGTGTGGTGATGAGAGCCTGAACCAGGGTGGTGGTAGTGTGGAAGGAGAGGAGGGGATATGTATGAGAGATCTTTTATTTTATTTTTCTTTGCTTTTTGGAGGGGGGGAAGGTAGGGCAATTGGGTTAAGTGACTTGCCCAAGGTCACACAGCTAGTTTTTGTGTTAAGTGTCTGAGGCTGGAGTCAGGAATACTCAGGTACTCCTGACTCCAGGGCCAGTTCTCTATTCACTGTGCCACCTAGCCGCCACCTGTAGGAGAGATCTTAAGAAGACAGAATTGACCTTGAGCAGGGTCTAGGGTCATGGGGTGGAGAGATAAAGGGATATTTGGGAGGAGTAAGTGTGCCCTTGTCTTTTCCACCAAAGGCAATGAGAATGAATGACCCGGCTTGCCTTGGTCTGGCAGGAGGGAGCTTGTAGCAGACTGCTCGGTCAGCAGAACTTAACTTAGACAGGCCTGGCAGAGCTAATCCACCCCAGTGGTCCAAACAGAATTGTGAACGCTGATATATGGGCCTGTAATACAGTGACATTCTCCTCTAGGTGTACTTCTGTAGGATTAAGATGGCAGGGACTCTGGGCACTAGAAGAACCACAGGCTACTAATCCAGCAGACTGCCCTGGGATGGTCCAAAATTGGTCACAGACAGAGCTTTTCCCTCTATTCGGTGGCAAGTTGTCAGAGTCGAACCTGTGACATGATCTTCTTTGGACCTATGGCATCCACCACAGAGCTGGGTTATAGCATCATTAATTCAGAGGTAGGAGAAGGGACGTTCTCATTTTACAGATGAGGAAACTGAGGCACAGAGGAATTAAATGGCTAAATGAGTGGTCACACAGTGAGTCAGAGTCAGAGCCAGGGTTCAAACACACATCTTCCAGACCTCTCTTTTTCTGTGGACCTTCCTTTACAATGCAGTTCTTTCCCCCATGGTATCCCCAGACTTCTTTTTGTCCTTCCTTATTTGTACCCCTTTGTAAAAAGCAAATCTGAAAGAGTTGACAGAACTGGGGAGGACCTGGGGTCAGTATGAGCTGAGGCTCTAGAGTGGCGGCTCCTAAATCTCAGGAGCCTTCTGTAATTTAAAAAACTGTCAAGTGCCTCAAAGAGTTGTGTTTATGTTCATTCTATCAGTATTTACCATGTCAGAAATTTAAATGTCTTAGTATTTCTTTGAAAGCTGTTTTGAGGGAAGGCTAAGCGGTACAGTGAATAGAGCACCAGCCCTGGAGTCAGGAGGACCTGAGTTCAAATCCGGCCTCAGACACTTAACACTTACTAGCTGTGTGACCTTGGGCAAGTCACTTAAGCCCAGTTGGCCTGCCCTTCACCCTCCAAAAAGAAAAAAGAAAAAAAAAAGAAAGTAGTTTTGATCTTGCAAATGTCCTGTCCATCTCATCATCCAGAAAGATAGAGGACCTTTATGCATGACTGGAAGAAGAATAATCCAAATGCAGGGATCTTTTCCTCTATACCTTACTGAATCCAAAGGGACAGAACTCTGATTGGACAGGTCATTGAGTCTGATCTCTTTGTTAGGTGATCTGCCCAGGTTACTCAATGGGTAGAGTGCTGGGTCTGGAGTCAGCAAGACCTGAGTTCAAATCCAGCCTCAGACGCTAGCTGTGTGACCCAGGGCAAGTCACTTAACCCTGTTTGCCTCAGTTCTTTCATCTGTAAAATGAGCTAGAGAAGACATTGACAAACCACTCCAATATCTTTGCCAAGAAAACTCCATGGACAGTATTGTCATGAAGGTCCATGACGTCATGAAGAGCTGTACATGATCAGATAATCACCCAAGTAACAAAATGGCAGAGATCAGCTTATGAGGTCAGGTGCCACCTTCCCAGGCCATTAGAGTCAAACTCCAAGGTTCCTTCATCTGTCCTTCACTGACTCCCTAAATGTTTGCTACATTAAATTAACCAATAGGACTCTGTCTTTTGAGGAGCTATAGCTCCTTTCCCTACAAAGGTTCAATCTGATTTACTTTTATTTAAAAAATATTAAAGTAAATTAATATGAATTTTGACACACCTTTTCTTTCGATCTCCTGATGCTTGTTGAGAGAATTGTGGTAGTATTTCACTTTGGAATGGTAGAGATGGAAGGAGACATCAAGCTAACTTAGTCTAAGCTCCTCATTTTAAGAGTTGAGGAAACTGAGGCCCAGAGAGGTTAAATGACTTGTCCAAAGTCACACAAGAGATAGTAAGTGGCAGGGTCATGATTTGAATCCAGCTCATCTAGCTCCAAATTCTTTCCAGAACCAGGAACCCTTACCTGACAAGAATGAATGAGTGAATGAATGGATAAAAAAGCATGATTGAAAGGACTGGGCAGGTGATACGATTGAGCTAGGTTAGGAGTTCTTGCCCATGCTGGATATTCTCTAACTCAATAGGCATTTATCAAATGCCTGCTGGATGCTCAGCTCTGTGATCAGTACTGTGGGAGAAACTAGAGGGACATTAGATTGGTTGAACATTCTGATTGGAGAAAATGTTCATCACACACACACACACACACACACACACACACACACACACACACAACTGGAACCCAGGATGGAACACCAAACAAGCAACTGTATGATTATGGGGTATATGTCAGAGAAGCATCATGAGGTAGTGGAAAAAGTATTGGGTTTGGAGTCAGAGGACTTGAGTTCAAGTCCTGACTTTGCCACCTAATGCCCAAATGATGCTGGGCAAGTCATGTCAATCTTTCGGTATCTCAGTTTCTTCAGTATAATGAAGGGTTTGGACCAGATAGTTACTAAGGTTTCTTAAAGTTCTGTATCCATGGTCCTGATGGCCCATTTGGGAACTCTGCCCATTTTCAGACAGGTGTCAAGAGCTCAGTGTGCCATGGGTCTGAGAGTGATACCAGTTGTAGGAGTGGTCCTTTGTGGAGATAGAGTGCTTCATTTACTCCTTGGGATGTGGAGATAGCTAGAAAGGGAAGCTAGTAAGTATAATTCTATTGGGTTGTTTAGCAATGTCAGGAAGAAGCCAGGGCCCTGGTGCTCCTTGCAGTCGGATCTTTGGAATATTTATGTGACTGTGGAGAAGCTAGAAGGTGGCCTCCATCACTGGCAGCAATCGGGGCAGAATGTGTTGTGGCCTGAGGGCAAAGGGTGGGTAGAAGGAACAGAAGGCAGTGGGTACAAGAATGCAGAGAAGGCAAGGCATGAACACAGAGGTGCTTCCCCGCCCCATTCCAGACCGACCGCCTGATTGAGCAGGTCTGGTGAGTTTTTCTGATCTTTTAGGCCCAGCTGGAGTGCCCTAAAGGGAAGGATTCCATTGCTGGCCAGAGGCAAACAGAAAGAGATAACAAAGTTTTCTGAGAATGGAATGGGGACCCATGTACCTTCTCCAGTGACCTGCTCAACTACTGGATGATTAGGCAATTCAGAGGTAGCTTAAATATTTTCCATCTGCACAGGCATTTTTAATTACTCCCTCTGTGTATCCAGCCCCAAACACAGGTTTCTGCCCCATAGGAGACGCATGAAGCCTTTAATCAAGGCAATCAGATGGTACAGGAATGGGAAGGCCACTGTAGGTCAATGCTGCCACCTTGTGGAGAATTTCTGTCATTGCAGTACTCTCAAGCTGAGACTGCACAGAGTAAGGTATTTTGGGGGAGTGGGGAGGGAGGGAATCTCAGAAGCCATGTAGCCATAAATAACTGAGCTGGACGCCTGTCTCCAACACCCCTGAGAAGCGTTCATCACACTGATTCCACAGGCAGGTCAGTTCACTTTAGAACCCTGGACCAGATTAATTTTTTAAGTGATTTTCTTCTCATTTCGCAGGTGGCACATGTTACAATGGAGCACCTTCTCATGATGGTTTTCCAATCCTAATCATTCATTTCCTTACCTTAGTTGTAGGTCTCAGCTCCATATTACTGACCTCCCAGATGTTCTTCGATATTCTGATGAAAACAATCACTGACGTGTATGTAGCACTGAAAAGCTTAGCATTTTAAAATTTTTTAAATTTAACATTTTAAAAAATGAATGTTACATAAATAAATAAATGTCAAAATGCTTGTTTATGTGTAATTGAGGAAAAAAATTAAAAGCAAATGCAAAAAAGGAAAGCTTCATGTATTGCCTCCTTTGAGACTCACAACCAATTAGCAGGGGTAGGTATTTTCAGCATAATTATCCACAATTTACAGACAAGGAAACTGAGGCCCAGAAAGAAAGAGGGACTTGCCTGTGGTCGAGTCAAATCAAAGGCAGAGTTTGAATCTGTTTCTTCCTGATTCTAGACCCAAAATCATCTTCATTCCACCATGCTACCTTCCAACTAAAATGACACTCATCTCTTTTTTTTCCCCACTCTGAATTTACTTCTTTTCTTCTTTACATCACTCATTTCCATGAGATTTTGAGTTATGATTTTTCTCCCCATCTTTCCCCTACCCCCCACCCCAAAACAGTGAACCCACTGTAAAGCCCCTCCCCTAATCTACTCCCTTCTATGTCCTCCCCCATAGCCCCTCTAACTTTCCGGTAGGGCAGGATGGGTCTCCTACCCCAGTGACACTCATCTCGTAGCCCAGGGCTGGCAAATTACATCCCACAGGCCAAATCCAGTCTGCCACCTGTGTTTGTACAGCTAGCAAACTAAGAGTGATTTTTACATTTTTACATTTACAATGTAAAAATAAAAGGCCTTCATGCACAGCCTTGATTCCGTGGTTACCTCTTTAATAACTTAGTAGTTGCCCCCTGAATTTTCTCCCTGTGAGTTCTGATCCCTAGGTGTGGTATTCAGCCATTTCAGTCATGTCTGACTCTTCGTGACCCCGTTTGGGATTTTCTTGGCAAAGATCCTAAAGTGGTTTGCCATTTCCTTCTCCAGCTCATTTTACAGATAAGGAAGCTGAGGCAAACAGTAAAGTGACTTGCCTAGGGTCACAGAGCTAGTAAGTATCTGAGGCTGGAATCGAACTCAGGTCTTCCTGATCCCGGGCCTGGTACTCTCTCCACAGCACCACTTAGCTGCCCTCTGATGCTTGGGTAACTCCTGTGATAAAAGGTCATAGTTTCATAGATTGAGAACTGGGGGGAATCTTAGAATATTCTAATTCATCTCCCTCGTTTTACAGGCAAAGAAACTGGGGTCAGAAAGACAGACTCTGCTCCTGCTCTGGGGCTGCTGAGAAGAAGTCACAAACGAAGCTGATTCCACGTTTGGGGAAGGAAGAACACAACCTCATCTTGCTGTGAGCTGAGAGTGGCTAATCGTGGCAAAGAAGTTAATGAGCCAACCTCAGAGTTAGAAAGATTTGAATTCAAGTCTTTGTGACCCTGGTCAAGTCACTTACCCTATTAGTGCCCCAGGCATTCTCTAGTCTAACATGTTAGAGTAGCAATGGATCCAATTTCTTTTTGGGTCACATATTCAGCAGAATTCTGTGGCTCTATGGGCTTCCTGGCCTTCTCTTGAAGTTCCAAGGTCTAGTGGGGCCCCAGGGAAGGCTCTGGACTGCCAATGAGGGAATTCCTGTTTGGAGAAGCTATAGCAACTCCTGTCTCATTCAATATGGGGCCAACGTGTTTATGACCAAGAGAACCTATGATGGCAGCATCCAAGGTAGCCGGTCATGGAGAACTGTTTGTTCTCTAGCACCATCTGCTGGCCAAATCAAGGGAATGCTTCCCTGCCGCATGAACACTCCTTTTTGACAGTCCTCAAGCTCCTTATCTTTTCCTGGAGGCTCCAAGCATTATGGCTGTCTTCCTAAAGGTCCAGAGTCTAGCAGAACTTTGCTTTTTCTCCTCCAGGCCTCCTTGGAGCACAGACGCTCCAAGGCTAAACACAGCGAGGGTGTTGCTCAGTCCCCCAGATTGCCCTCCTTTGTCCGGTCATCTCTGCCCCTGGCAGAGAATCCCTACACAATTTCTGCCTGTGTTTGTCTTCCCCTGTCTCTGTCCTGATTCCTGGTCCCTGTTTGGCTTCTCCCTTCACTCCCAAGTCAGGTGATCGGGTTCCCATTTCTAAGCCAGATTGGTCCTTTGCTCCATACACACCTTGCTCAGGCTGGCATCAGTTCCTTTGCCTGCCTGTTCTCTGATCACTTGATCAAAGCTTCAACCCCTTCTCTGGACTGCCTAGTTGTGCGACTAAAGAGGAAACAAATCTATTGCAACAGCCCATGAAGGGACCATCCATAGACCTGCTGGCCTGGGTAGCACCACCTTATGGGTAAATCACTCCCTTCAATCCAGCACTAAGATTCCTGGTCAGCTCCCCTTCCCTACTAATCTTGAGACAGTTGACTTTATGCAATTCAATTCCATCTGACAAACCTTAAAAGCCTAGTAACAATAATAATGGACTGAGTTTACAAAGCATTTTCTGTGCACATTTTCATTTGAATCTCACCACTACCTGCTTTCAGCCCCATTTTACAGATAAGAAAACTGAAGGCCATGGAGGTTAAATAGCTTATCATGGTCACACTTTGTGAAAGGTGCTTTGCCACCTAAGGGTGCAAAGATTTTTTTAATGGTCTAAAGGAGCTTGCATATGATTGGGGAACAATTCAAGGGGCTAGGACATGTAGCACTGAGAGAGTAGAGTGTGATGGAACAAAGGAAAAACCTAGACAAAGGGCATATCAGAGGAGGGAAAGAACCCTTCCAAATATAGAAATCAGGGAAGGCTTCATGGAGGAAGGTCATCTGGACTGAACCAACTTTTGCCTATTGAAAACAAGTAAACATAGACTTTGATGTCAAGAAAAATGTCCAAATAATCAGAAGTAACTCACACCAGAATACTCTGCCTTCAGGGATAGTCTCCCCCGTACTGGAAGTGCAAAGTTCTTAGATCTAGCTCTGGAAGAGACCTCAGTTCAGTCTCCCTCATTCTACAGGTGATGAAACTGAGTAGTCAGTGTCAGAATGGGATTTGAACCCAGGTCCTCTGGCTCTTGGGTGTGTCATAGGAATAATTTTTTTTGGCCTGGACTAAAGGACCATCTACTTCCTTTCCATTCCTGGAATTCTGGGGTTGAATCTACAAGAGGTTTCGAGCCTCTTCATTTTCACAAAATAAGTACCCAGATGACTCAGGGAACAGAATTTTCTGACATTATGACTTTCACTTAATGAAGTCTGATGAATAATGCACTCCTAAAGTGCTAGAACCTGCACCCCTCACCTACCCCTAGGGAGGCTCAGACCCTGCTTGGAAGACAAGACCCAATAGGCCAGTACAGGACTGAGCTAACTGAGCAGAGCACAACAGAAATCACTTTTCATTGCTGAGTGCTGGTTTTGCTTGCTACGTTGGAATTATTTGGCCCTGGAGGATTGAACAAATGCTACAACCATTGACATAGATAGCAAGATTGGAAAAGGGAGCTTAGGATCCTCAGTGCTAAAGACCATCTGGGTTTATAGCATTTAGGATCTTAGCTCTAAAGCTGGAAAGGGCCTTAGAAGTCATCTGGTCCAACTCTTTTATTTAAAAGATGAGGAGGCCAGCTGCATGGTACAATGGATGGGCCACCAGCCCTGGGGTCAGGAGGACCTGAGTTCAAATCTAACCTCAGACTCTTACTATACTAGCTGTGTGACCTTGGGCAAGTCACTGATTACCAAATAGATAAATAAAAAATAAGGAAACCAAGACCCAGAGGGTGAAGTGACTTCAAGGTCACCCAGAGAACAAGTAGAAAAGCTCTTATTTGAACCCTAAAGTTTGGGTTATTGTCTCTACCCCTCCACCCCACCCAGGGAGGAAACAATGTCTCAGAAAGAAGAAACACTAGATTTCTCCCTCCCCCAGAATTATAATAAATGATCTATCCTTGAGAGATTTCTGTTTATATGAAGCTTACTATGTGCGAGACTCTGGGCTAAGCCCCTCACAAAGACTGTCTCATTTAAAGCTCACAACCACCATGGGAGCTAGGAGTTAAAATTATCGTCCCCATTTCATAGTTGGGGAAACTGAGGTAGACAGAAGTTAAGTGACTTGTCCAAGGTAACACAGTTAGTAAATGACTTGTGGTGAGATTGAACTGATTTCAGTCCCCGTATTTTATCCACTCTCTGCACTTCTAATGAGGTGGGCTTGCACATGAATTAATCTACATCCCTTAGCCTGATGATTTCTTAAGAGAAATTATGAGAATTGATCTATCCCTTTCCCAGCTATAGCTCCATGAGGTGTCTGGTTGGTTATTTGTGAACCAGTCTGACCAGGAATGGTAATGAAGGAGAATGAGTTATTGTTAAGAGACAAAGAGAAGTTCGAATCCAGAGGGGGAGGCTGGCCACCAACCCCAACCATAAGGCTTTCTGAGCACATGGAATAGAGGGGGCCATTGGGGGTAGGGGATTCAGGGAGAGCCTGGGGGATGTGACACCTGCCTGTAGCCTCAGGGAACAGATCAGAAGAAGCATTGCCTCTAGGAAGCTGTGTGAGATTCTGAGTGCATAATGCACCCCAATTCCATGACTAACCGGAATTAGTAGGACCATAGATAGAGACAACATTTCTGAAATATGCTTCAAAAGTGTCAATCTCTGCATTACTCTGTGATCTGGACCACAGAATGGGGTAGAAGATGATATGAGGGTTAGCTGTAGTCTTCACCTAAGCTAGGTACCAAGTAGGTTTGCTGTTACATCTTGTCCTCACTTATCCATTAAAGCTCATTTTTTTTTTTGCTAACCTATTTGTCTCCATCGGAAAGAGTGGCATAGGAAAAAAGGGTTTTCCAGCAAACTAGTTGGAGGGGTGGCTAAGGGCATCTCACTAGATGAATTGACTTAATAAGCTAAGGAGGTATTGAGTACTCTGCTTTCCCCCTGCTCCCACCCTGTGGATATGGGTGAAATTTCTAGATTTGACTTTGGATCTAACTAGAAACACCAACAATTTTTTTGTAACCAGAGCCACCAAAACCATGCCCAGGACCAGATGTAGGAAAGACATCCTGTAATAAACTTAAGGATTTTTTAAACATTATTTTCTTTTTAAATTTTGAGTTTTAAATTCTCTCTTTCTCCTTACAACCCCTCCACCACCCACTAAGAAGGCAAGCAAAATGATATCAGTTATACACACGAAATCATGTAGAACATCTCTCCATGTTAGCCATATTTCAAAAGCAAGTAAGAAAAATAGTGAGAAAATGGTACTTCAGTTTGCACTCAGAGTTCGTTGGTTCTCTCTCTGTAGGTGTATAGCATTTTTTTCCATCATGAGTTCTTTGGAAATGTCTTGGATCATTTTATTGATTGGAGTAGCTAAGTCTTTCACAGTTGAACATCATTACAACATTGCTTTTACTGTATACAATGATCTCCTGGTTCTTCTCATTTCACTTTGCATCAGTTCATATAGCAATTGCCATGTTTTCTTCTGAAACCCTCCCCCTTGCCATTTCCCATAACACAATAGCACTACACCACAATCATATGACACAACTCATTCCCCAAATGCTGAGCATCCATCCCCTTGATTTCCGATTCTTTGCCAACACAAAAAGAATAGCTATAAATGTTTTTGCACATATAGGTCCTTTTCCTTTCTCTTTGTTCTCTTTGGGATACAACCCTAGCAGTGATACTACTGGGTTACAAGAGCATGCACAGTTTTATAGCCCTTTGGGCAATGTTCCAAAATTTTCTCTAAAATGTTTGGACCAGTGCACTTCTCTACCAATATTCATTAGCATCCCTATTTTTGCTTCAAGCCAGAATTTGCCATTTTTGATTGGTGTGAGATGGTATCTCAGAGTTATTTCAATTTATCTTTCTCTAATCAATAGAGAATTAGAGCATTTTTGGAGGGGACAAGGTAAGGCAATTGGGATTAAGTGACTTGCCCAAGGTCGCACAGCTAGTGAAGTGCAAGTGTCTGAGGTCAGATTTGAACTCAGGTCCTCCTAACTTCAGGGTCAGTGCTCTATTCACTTACAGCATTTAAAAAATTCTGCTATAGATGGCTTTTATTTCTCCTTCTGAAAACTGCCTTTTTATTTCCTTTGACCATATATCAGTTAAGTGATGGTTCTTATTTTTATAAATTTGATTGAATTCTGAACTCAGTATATATTTGATAAATGAGGTCTTTATCAAAGAAATTTGCTATATAATTATAAAATATTTCTTTTGTCTATGGTGCATTTTAGCAGAATGCAGTTTTCCTGATTATCCTTTTTAATTAAGTCTATTTTTGCTTTTGCTTTGTCTGAGATCAGGCTGCCTTTGCCTTTTTTTCAGTTCATCTGAAGCATATTTGATTAAGCTCAAGCTCTTTATTTCAACTGTGTGTATGTGTCTTTCTTTTTTAAACGCGTTTCTTGTAAACAACATATTGATGATTACGGTTCCTAATCCATTCTGCTATCTGCTTCCATTCTGTGGGTTGGTTCATCATATTCCCATTCAGTTATGATTACTAACAATGTTTTCCCCTCTATCTTATTTTATTCTGATTCTTCTCCTCTCAAAATCAGCTTGAAAATCTGGGACTATAATGACAGCTCCATTCTTCTCCATGGACAGAAACCCTGGAAAGCTGCAAGTGTGAACCCAAGCTGGGCTGAGTTGGGCTGGAGAGGAGCTCACTTGGGGTAGAAAGGAAGCCATAGGGGAGCTTTTCTATTTTATTTCTTGCTTTCTCTGTAGTTTTTATTCTTTGATTGTTTTTGTTAAATTTTAAGTTCCAAACTATCTCCCTCCTTACCTCCCAACCCCACACCAAAGAAGAGCTTTACTATTTTAACTAATTATTCTTGCTAACCGTTGCTAAGATCTGCTGTTTCCACGATGCTAAAGGACTCCATGTATGTACTTTCAGCAGCCTTTAAATTCACTGCCCTTGATCTAGCGCTCAGAAAAACTTGTTCATCTTGTCAGGTCTCTCCATTTACCATCTCTCTTCTAAAGCCTGACAGCAGTGCCTGGGTCTCTGTAGTTAATACCTCCTAATGTCCTTTCAATTCAAGTCAGTAACAACATATCCAGAGACATAGTTGAGAAACTGGCAATAAGGCAGCTGTCATACTCAATCTAGTTCTTAAAAGCATCTAAAGTCCCTGAACAATAGTACCTTCTGTCTAATCCTCACTGACTAGTTGGAAAATAAATATCTTATCTTGTCTCTGGATAGATTCTTTCAAAGTATGTTTACAACTGTCACCTCAAGAGCCCGAGCGGTAAGCAAGGATGCACTGGCGATCAGTAAAGATGGCCCAGGAAGATAGAACTATTTTCCTGATGTTATACAGGAAGTCACGTTGTGTTTCTTGTTGTTTGTTTTTATGTAAATATTAGGAAATGAAAGCATCTCTCTGAACAACTCTGGGCACAAAATGGAACCAGTCAAATGTTAAAATCTAATTATTTCCATGACTCCAGCATAGCTATATTTGTTAATATATGTGTGGGTTTGTAGATAAATAGACAGACAAATGGATGGATGGACAGATGGATAGATAGATAGACAGATAGACAGATAGACAGATAGACAGATAGACAGATAGATAGATAGATAGATAGATAGATAGATAGATAGATAGATAGATAGATAGATAGATGGATAGATAGATGGATAGATAGATGGATAGATAGAT
>CM053598.1:39590733-39671136 GCA_028646575.1 Pseudocheirus occidentalis | reverse complement strand
GATAGATAGATAGATAGATAGATAGATAGATAGATAGATAGATAGATGGATAGATGGATAGATGGATAGAAAGATAAATAGATAGTAGATAGATTGGGTAGATATAGAGAGATATTTGTAGTTGCTACATATTACCTTGTGTCCTAAAGTTACTTAACTTCTAGTACAATGTGCACATACTGTTGGTCACAGGAAAAGTGAATGAGGATGGTGCCACTAAATTTTTATTACAGTCTTAGGCTTCAGTCCTTCAGAGATCTGTTGTCTCATTGTTGAAACCACAGCTAACAATGTTTGCGATGCGGCAAGAGACACAAAATACATTTCCAAAACTGAGTTTGGAGGGATTGATGGCTCAGATGCCAGCACTCTTTTTGAGACCACTGCTGGGGATACTCAAATACTTCAGAAGGCCAGAGAATTCATCTATAAAAGCAGTCCAGTGAGGGAGAAAGGTGAAAGAATGAGGCTTCTGGTAGAATTCTATTTTATCTAATTCATCTTGCAAATTAAGTTCTAAGTTGCATTATTTGCAAGCCGACAAAGGGGCTAAAAGTGCTGTTAGTGTTCCTTTAAATGTTGGCACCTAGAGGTAAAGACCTAACTGGGCCAGACTAGTTACAACTCTGTTCTCATTGATATAGCCATTTCCTCCACCAATACTAAGCTCATCCCTCCTCCTCATAACGTAGATGGTGTCTTAGGGTTACTATGACCAACGGTTTCATCGCCCTGTGACAACACAATAATTGGTAATGAGGCTCTCTTGGACAACAGAATTGCAGAATTGGAAGGGGCATTCTGAGGCAACCCAGTCCAACCTGTACCAGAATGGAAATTCCTTCTGAGATATGCAACAAGGAGTCATTTTGTTTGTGCTTAAATACCTTCAGTGAGAGGCAACTCACCCCCCTCCCTAACTGGTCTGGTTAGATTAGCTCTAATTATTAGGAAGCTTTTCTTTACCCCAGTCCTCAATTTACCTCTTTGCAACTCCTACCCTTTGCTATAAGCTCTGCTCTCTGGGACCAAGAAGAACAAATCTCCTTTTGTAGTTTAGTTCATTTTCAGTTGTGTCTGACTCTTTGTGAATTCATTTAAGGTTTTTTTGGCAAAGATACTGGAGTGGTTTGCCATTTCCTTCTCTAGTTCATTTGACAGATAAAGAAACTGAGGGAAACAGGTGAAGTGAATTGCTCAGGGTCACCCAGCTACTAATGTCTGAGGTGGGATTTGAACTCCTGAAGACGAGCCTGACTTCAGGTCCAGTGCTCTGTGCACTATGGCGCCACCTAGCAGTCCCTTCTGTCTTTACAACCCTCTGTCTACTTGAAAACTGCTATGATGTTCCTGACCATTTTAATCACGTACTTTTGCCAGGAAAAAACAAAAACAAAAACATATTCGAGCCCCTTCTCCTGATATGTGTGAATTTCCTTATTTACAAAACATGCTTCTACAGAATTAGAAATTAAAAGTAGCAAGGTACAACAGACAGAATCCTGATTCTGAAGAGAAAGGTCCTGGGTTCAAATTCCACCTCCAATATTTACTACTTGTGTGACCTTGGATAAGTCACATAATATAATTTTTGATGAGAGGGCAAAAGAGTCAGACCAGGTGGTCCCTGAAGTCCCTTCTGGCTCTGGATCCATGATCCTGTGAGATCCAGATTAAATGATATTTGATTAGAGTCAGCAAGAAGACCCTGGGATTTATTGAGAAGGTGAGTGGCATGGTCAGATGTGGGCTTTTAGGCGATCACCTTGGCAGCTGGGTGGAGGGTGGGGTAGATTGGAGAGGCAAATGCCCAGAGGCAGGGAGACCAATTAGGAAATGATTGTGATGGTCCAGGCAAGAGGTATGAACTAGAGCAGTATTTTGTGAGAACAGAAAAAGGAGGTGGAAATACCAAGATTTGGCAACTGACTAGCATGTGGAGCGAAGACAAGGAGTCAGGAGACATGTTGAAGCTGTGGATTTGGGTGACTGGCAGGACAGGGCTACTTCCACCATGGAGAAGGACAGAAGGAAGAGGAGTTTAGAAGGAAAGATCATGTAATAAAGAGATTTGCCTGCTTGTCCTGGGTGACTCTGTCCCACCCAAAAAAAGGAGTGGGTGTGTACACTCACTCACTGGCCACTGCCCTGGAGCTTGAGAACCAGTCACTGCCAGGTGAGGGGCATCTGCTACAGACACAAGGTGATCCAGGGGCAAGGTGCAAGTATCCTGGTCATTAGAGGGGGGATTTTCTTAATGGTATCTGCCTACCTACTGACATAGGTGCCCTGGTAGAGATCAGATTATAATCACCCAAAACAGATGGACAGAAGGAGAGAGGTTAAGAGTTGGCACAGCAGGGGAAAGTGATGGAGTATGGTGATTCTGGAGATAAATTCTGTGATTCACTTTCACAGGGAAGGAGGGATGTGACCCATATTCCCAATCTCTGATTGGTTGATCATGCACCTCTGAGAGTATTGTCATGGCTGCCCCCCTTAAATTGAAGCATACAGAGGCTAAGTGACTTACCCAAAGTCACACAGCTAGTAAGTGTCTGAGATGGAAACTGACCTCAAGTCTTCCTGAGTGTTGAGTTCAACACTCCATCCATTGTGAAGGTGCTTTGACAAATACAAAAATGAAGGGATATCACCACTAGACTTCTACCATTGCCTTGGGCATACAATCCATTACCAACCAACACTTTGAGCTTCTCCAGCATGGTAGGTATTGTTTAGGCTTATACTTCTCCAGCTACAAGAAGTAGGGTCATGTCCATCCCGTTTTGAGGTATGAGAGGAACATTTTGGGTGGACCCCTCCTCAAAAATGGAAGAATAATTCAAAGTGAAAACCCTAGTGATGAATGAAGGGTTAGCATTGTAGATGTAATTGTGTAAGAAAAAATTACAACCAAGAAGGCTTTTATGGAAATCTTTACTATAGGTCTTAAAAACAAGACATGATTGTCTT
This sequence comes from Pseudocheirus occidentalis, assembly GCA_028646575.1. Taxonomy (NCBI): domain Eukaryota; kingdom Metazoa; phylum Chordata; class Mammalia; order Diprotodontia; family Pseudocheiridae; genus Pseudocheirus; species Pseudocheirus occidentalis. The sequence continues at coordinate 39,668,160 of CM053598.1, read as the reverse complement.
GTGCCAGACACAATTATCATGAAAGAGTAGTCTGCCTCCAAGTCATTGACATTTATTAAGCAAGGTACCATGCTAAGAGCTGGAGGTACAAATACAGGGAAGGAAGGTGAACTAGAACCTGGTTACTAGATAACCTCTTGAGATCACTTCTGACCAATGACTTTACCCCCAAAAAATGTATTGAGTAGAGAATGAATGAGTGAAAATGCATTTATTAAGCACCCACTAGGGATACAAGAAGAGACTGGATAGTTCCTTCTCTCAAGGAGCTCACATTCTATCTGGGGGAAGCAAAATATATTTTAAAAAATTCAGTTGTAGGGCAGATGGAAAAGTCAAAAAGTCTATGTGCCTGAACTGATGACAAGTCCCGATACCAAAAGTCTATAAGATATAGAGACAAGGAGAGTGATAAGGCATGAAATTCTTCCATGTTACTAGAGGGAAGAGAGTGGGTGAGACCCACTAGAAGAGTCAAACAGCAAGGAGGGACTCTGGGTAGCTGGGATGGGAAGGAAAGAGGAGGAAGGGTCCCCCTGTTGGCAGCAGGTCTTGTACCCAACCTGTATCACTGGAATGGGTTCTAGAACATAGATTTAGAGCAGAAAAAGTCCTATCAAAGCCAATCCCCATACTTTTCAGGTGATGAAATTAAGGCACAGAAAAATTAATTGACTTGCCCAAGATCATACAGCTAATAAGTGTCTGAGGTAGCATACAGTATATACAAGACACTCTTCATATGGGCTGGGTATGTGAGGGACACAAAGGATGAGCTGATCCCTGCCCACAATAAATTTCAGTCTAGTAAATGAGTGGCCATTATAATATAAAAGGGGAAAAGCCTTTCATGTGAATCACCCAAATCTCACAGAACCAGAATTCCAGAGCTGGAAGAGACTTCTGAGGCCATCTCACTGAATGCCCATCACTTTCTAGGAGGCCTCAATGACTGGTTCAGGATCTCACAATGTCAGTGACAGAGCTGGCCCTAGATGACGGGTCTCCTGATTCTCAGGGTCCCATGTTTCCTCCACTACTGCTGGAGAAACCAAGATTAAGGAGATAAGTAACTTGCCCAGCCACTATAGAACAAATATGTGAATCAGGATTAGAATTCCGGCCTTCTTGACTAAATTTAGTATTCTATCCATTATATGGCACTATATCTATCAGGACAGCAGCTAGGTGGTGCAGGGGATACAGTGCTGGCCCCAGAGGCAGGGAGACTTGAGTTCAAATCTGACTGCAGACATTTACTAGCGATGTGACTCTGGACAAGTCACTTAACCCTGTGTGCCTCAGTTTTTCATCTGCCATTTGGGATAATGAGCTGGAGAAGGAAATGGCAAACTATTCCAATATCTTTGCCAAGAAAACCCCAAAATGGCATCACAATCACACGATTGAAATGACTCAACAACAGTAAAAAAAATCTATTAAGAAATGACTAGGTCCTAAATTTATTCATGCTTCAACCCAACAACATAGATAGAAGTGGTGCAGTAGAGAGACCGTTGGGCTGGAATAAGGAAGAAATGAATTTATATCTGACTCTCAGATTCTTGCTAGCTGTGCAACCCTGGGCACAGGCTTGCCTCAGTCTCCTCAACCATGAAGTGAGGATAATAACCACACCTACCTCACAGGGTTGTTGTGAGGATCAATGTCTAGCACATAGTAGGTGCTCTATACATATATATTCTCCCTCCCCCCTCACTTCTCCAATGACTGTATTTATCTGTATGTCTTAGCTCCCTCTTTACGGTAATACAGCCCCATGGGCATTTCATGGGGTAGGAGGACTCTGGGGTGCAGGAGCTAAGCTATGCCACCAATTTCATCAGGCAATAGAATTGGCTCTCAGGGAACTGGTGAGGCCCCAAGCCGGGAGCCCACAGTGAGGCAAGGGGGGGTCTGGGCAGGTGTGATCTTCTCCCTGATGCAACGAGAAGAAAGCCACGTCTTCTATGAATGTAATAGAAAGTGATCGCACCACTGGAGATGAAGAAGTCCCGGAAACGTGAGGAGACGCATAAGCTGCTGCCTAACACCACAAAAACACCCTGCTTGACGACTGCATTGATGTGCAGGAAATAAATCGAGAAATCCGTAGCTGTCCTCAACAATTCCAGAAGCTAGGGGGGAAACGTGCCTCCGAGCATCCTCCTGGGGTTGTGGATGGCCAATGTGCTGGCTCACCTTGCTTAACTTTACTCTTATCTCCCTACCAAGAAAGAGAATGCTTTCCACGGACACATTGCTTCACTAAAAAGTTTAGGAACAGAGGTAGAAATAACATGAAACCCAAGGAAGAGCATCTCCCTCTCCTCCTAACCTCAGACCACTCTCCCTTCTTGGCAGGACCTCTCCAGACCTTTTAGCATCCAAGATGGCTTCTTTTGTCTTCTTGGTCAGTGGGATAGAGGCCATGCATGACTGCTTGTCCCATTCCAGGTGACCAGGCCATATAAGCACCTGAGTTGGCCTCGCCAGGACCTCCTCAGACTTTCTACCTGCTCCCATCCAAGCATGACCACCATCATAAACAATATGGCTGGATCACTGCCACCATCATGAAGGGCATCACTATTTTCCAGCGCCTCACCAGAAATACTATCAATGGCCCATCAGTGATACCAGCAGCCTCCACCTAAATACCACCAGACCCCACCAAGAATACCAAAAGCTGAGCAGAATGAGGTAATACTGCTGCCAGCAGGAATACTTCCAAGAACACGAGGATAAAACAGAATGGTTCAACCACCATCACCATTACAGATACTACTGCCAAACAGAAAAGGAGACCAGAGGAAATGCCAATCACTTCCTCACCCAGGCAGGGCTTTGTTTACTGAGGCATCCCAGTTGTATATAACCAGCTGCTCCTGCGGTCCTCCCCCTTTCCTACGTTCTCCACCCAACTTCACCTCAGGCCTGTTTAGCTTTGGGCCCCTCTTGCTGTGCAAGGGGTTAAAAGCAGATGCTGTACTGAGCTCAGTGCTTTGGCTGAAAGGGATTTTAGGGGGAGGGGGAGGTCCCTACATTTATTGGCATAATTTTCCTATAGTCAAACTTGCCTTTATATGCGGTTGAGTGGCAGTGTTAGGATCCTATGGTGGAATCCAAAAATCTTTTGAATGAGAAGCGTTTTGGCTCTATCAGGGAGGAGGAGAGACTCCAGGGATTGTAGCCATGGGGAGAGTGGGAGGGCCCCTGAGGCCTCAGCTCCTGCAGTTTTCCTAGTTCTCAGGACATACTCAGCCTGGGAAAATGCCAGCTCAGTCATCTAGGCCCTAATATAGCATGTCTGGTGCTGTCCCTGCTCTGGCCCCAAGCCCAGGTACTTCACAGTCCTAGACACCATGCCTTGGGCACTGTGCTGTGGCGGCTTCTCCCTTGGAGCTAGAGGGAAACCCCTTGATGATACATCTCTGACAGGGGCCACTTGGTTTCTTACTGGAGGATGAGGGCTACCCTGAGGCCATTCCCCACCACCTGGAGCATTGCTTCTATGTCTGGCCCTTCCTCGTTGTCAGGCAGCCTCTTCCTTTCCAGCTTGGCCTCAAACTCAGCTTCATCAAGACTAACCCCAGCTGGCTTCAGTCTCCCTGGCACACCACATCCTTGTGGGTTCATTTTGCCCTTTTATTGCCCATTCTCTCACTCAGCCACGAACTCTCCTTGCCTTTGCTCATACCCTCCCCTTAGCTTCCCACCAGTCACAGAAGAGGAAAGAAGGTTAGTCTTAAGAAACCTGGATTCAAATTTAGGCTCTGAAACGAACTCTTTGGCATTGCAAGGAACTTCATTTATATCTAAGCCTCCATTTTCCCACCTGTAAAATGGGTACAATAACCCTTGGATTACATACCTTATGGTTGGTATGGCATGGCATGGTATGGCTTTGTATGGTATGGCATTGCTTACCTATGAAAACCGGTGTTGTTTTTTTTTTCAGACCACCTCCTTTAAGGCTTAACTCCAGCCCTGTGTCCTGGAGAGAGTCTTCCCCAATTGTAACAGTCCCTGGTGCCTTCCCTCCTCTGACCAGGTCCTATACTCTGGCACTTGAATTACCATATTGTTCTATCCTAAATTGGAGAACCCTGGAGGGCAGGTACTATTTTCTCCTCTTAAGTTCTCATACTTGTGGACCCTGAGGAGAGGAAATATTTGTTGATTGACTTAAGGCCCCCTTCCCCTTTCCTTGCATGATCATGTGGAGAAAGACAGCCTATGGCAAGAGGCCCAAACATTGTGTTTTCTAATGTGCCAAAACAAAAGTTGGCAGCAGGATTCACCTGGTTTCAATTTTTTTATTAGACTAAGAAATATAATTTATTGCATAAAAATTAATTTTCTCAAAATAGGAAAGCTAGACATTATTTACAGGTTTGGAGTTTACAGAAGAGACCACCCTAGGTTCAGGGGCTGTCCTTCAACCCCTGGCCTCCCTCCCCTGCCATGTATAAATAGGAAAAGAGAATGCCCACTGAGCATAGCAATTGGCCGTTTCCCCCTGGAAAGATGCTCTCTCCTCCCCAGCCACTGGGGGCTCCCTCCCCCCATGTGCTTGCCTGTCTGCCCACCGGGGACATAGACAGAGCTGCTGGTCCTACTCTTGGACACTGGAGCAGCTGCAAACAGTCCCAGAGAAGACAGAAAGAGATACAGCGAGGGGCAGGGAGATTGAGAGCAGAAAGAAGCATGAGTCCAGAGAGTCCTGAGGGGAAAGGAATAGACATTCCAAACTTGAGATATCCAAACTAGGGACAAGTAACTGAGCATACATTGTATGTAGTAAATAGAGTACACACACACACACACACACACACACACACACACACATCCCTTTTAAGGTGGTTTCAGAAAGAGTTGGGAGAAATGTTGAAATCTATCCTACTGCCCATAGTCCCTCACCAGTTCTACTGGATCTGGGAGGCAATTTTACCAGCAAACCTTATAGATGAGGAGCCCAGTGAAGCCTTTATGGGGCCTCTTTATGACCATGGGCAGCTGGACCTTTCCTAGGAAGTGCAGTCCAAGCTGCTTCTGCGCTCTGAAACGTGTCCACAATTTCTAGGAATCAAACCAATCAGGGCTGGTGTAGATACATATCTTGTCATTCCAAATTCTCCATGATGCAGCTGTGGGCTCCACAGAGCAATAGGGGAGGAAGGGTGGTGCATAAAAAGAGCAAAGAGCAAGGCATTTGGGGTCATAGAAAAAGTGAATGGAGGAGGAAAAGGAGCTGAGTAACTGAGGCTACTGACAGCACCAGAAGTAGGCCCTGGGGTCTCTCCTCAGCATTTCCCTTGAGGATGACAGAATCATTGAACTTTGGAGCTAGAAAGGGGACCCCAGAGATGATATCAAATCCAACATCTTTGTTCCATAGATAAGGAAAAAGAGGCCCAGATCACTGGATGCAGGAGCAGAACCCAACAGTGGGAAGGCCATCAAGTTCACACCTACACCTCAACACTTCAAAGATAAGGGACTGAGGCCCAGAGAGGTTGGGACTTCTCTCAGGGTGGCCCAGATATTGAAAAGCAGGGCTCGCATTTGAACACCAGTTCCTCTGACTCCAAATTCAAGGGCATGAGTTGTAAGCAGGACTAGAATCAGGTCTTCTGACTCCCAATCAGGTTCTCTCTTTGCCCTATGGCAGTCCTAGCCAGGCCACTCCATTGATCCAAGGTGCGGTGTTAGATTTGGAAGTCTAAGGACCGCCCCAGGTTCAAATGCTACTTTGCTATCTGTAAGATGTTGGGCAGGCTACTTCTTCTCTGGGCCTCCACTTTCCTTATCTGTTAAAGGGGAATCTTTTTCTTTGGGCAATCATTCCCAATGATTGTTGTTCAGTTGTTTCAGTTATGTCTGAGTCTTTGTGACCCCATTTGGAGGTTTCTTGGCAAAGATACAGGAGTAGTTTGCTATTTCCTTCTCCAGCTCATTTTACAGACGAGGAAACTGAGGAAAACAGGGTTAAGTGACTTGCCCAGGGTCACACAGCTGGTAAAGTGTCTGAGGTCAAATTGGAACTCAGGTTTTCCTAACTCCAGGCCTGGCATTCTATCCATTGTGCCACGTAGCTGTTTCAATTTTCAATTTGTCTTGAAGATAGGTCTCTAGCTAATGACTAATGTTTGATTGCTAAGCCCTTGAAGGGTCTCTCCAGAAACTTGGTGATAAAGGTGGAAACTATGCCCATTTGTAGCCCACACTGCTTGCCTGAATCCAAAAGGATAGCACCATGTAAAATGGCTGCCCATACTCTCCCCTTCCCTAAATTGTACAGTACCCCTTTTTCCCTTCAGGATAAACACCCTGAGTCATGATATCCTTGGACCCCAAATGGCTCCCACTGCCTCTGCCAAAGCCCTGGCCAAGGGTCTTCCAGACCTAAGAGTTCAGTTTTTGCTACATCCTGAGTTAGGGAGAGACCTCAAAGACTTTCCCATTCTCATTCCCTCCCTCCACCTCCCCCCTGCCCCACCCAGTTGTGAGAACCACCATAAAGCCTCCAGCTCACAGCCTCAGACATCCAGTGCGACCTAGCCTCACGCATTATAAAAAGAGCCGCCTCCCAAATGAACAGTATTTTCAAAGGCACAGGGTCTGCCTGGCTTGTTCCGGTGAATTCTCAGCAACCACATGATGGCACATGTTCCTACAGGTCTCTAGATAATAGCCAGGAGTAGCCCTGGGGGAGCTGGTACTTAGCTCCCAGTCTGGGTTAAGGTGTGAGGATAGAAATAAGAGCTGGTTATTATCCAGTAAACAGCAAATACCAAGTGTTTGTCATGGGATGGGGCCAGCTGGGGCAAGACCAGGGCCCCCTCAGGAGCCAGTATTAAAGAACAGGACTCTCCTTCCCTCTTCCTACTTTTTTCACCCCCTCCCAGAAAGAGAAGATGTGTCATAGAACATGTAATTGAGAATGCCAAGCCAGTTGGGGGGGGCCTCCCTTCTCATCCTCTCACCCTCTCCTCTTGGGATGGGTCCCACCTAACTACTGGCTCTTCTGCTATGGGATGTGTGGGAGGGCTTCCCTGTTATGCCAGGCTCAGCCACAAGGAGGTAGATAGAACACACACATCACCTCCATTTCCATGTCTATTAAAGCAGCCCAGAACTAGTTCTGAAGTTTCCAGACTTAATTACGTAATAGTACCTGGAAGAGATCTCTCCAAGGATGGGGCCATCACCATTAGAGAGGAATCAGCTTTTGGAAAAGAGACCTGGGAAAGCAGGAGCAGCAACTCCTGAGCTAGCCAGACCTGACAATGCCACCTGTGCCTTGGCACTACCCCTTCCCCCAAGCCATCTGACCCTCCAGAGAGGTAGTGCTGAATTATAGGATCCAGGATCCAAGTCTTAGTTAGGATGAACCAGAGAGGTCACCTAATCCAAAGCTCTCCTTATTATATGAGGGAAAAACTGGGGCACAGAGAGTTTAGGGGACTTTCCCAAAGTCACACAGGTAGGAAGTCAAAGCTGAATCCAGGGCCTGTGGCTGCATATGGGAACCCTTTCTATTCCATTATACTCTCCTTAGAAGGGGCAGTACCCTTTTCTGAGGACCTGTGTGAAAGATGGAAAATCCCTTCTAAGGACTTCTTGTTTGACCCCCCTCCCTTTTTTCAGGAAAGGATGCTGACTAAGGTCTAGAAGTAGGAAATGATTTCATCACGGCCACACAGTCATGGGCATAACCAAGACCAGATGCCTAATTTTATATTTCTCACTATCCTGGGAATTTCGTCACACTCAGGATCCATACAAGGGACAGAGTTGCATGCTCATTCTTTGTGGAGGGGGAGGGCCCTGAGTCACAGTAGTTGGCATTTCTCGGCTGACCTAAGTGGCTAGCTCTTAAAGATCCCTAGCTACTGATCGCCCAAATCTGGCTCAGCTTATGGGATTCAGCTTACTTTGGATTCCCCACCATGTGCAATAAAGCTTGGGTTTGTTACTCTTATTTTCTCTTCCTCATACCCAAGCCCTGATTTTGAGAGCTCATCTTTCATCCAGGACATAGGGAGGATAGAACAATGAATAAGTAGCCACCTGGAGTCCCCACCTGTCATGCGTGGCTCACCCCAGTATCTTTTGATAAACTGGGCAGCCTGGGCTGTCTTCATTCTTAAGTGGTTCTGCCATGGTCCCTCAGGCATTGACATCAGCCAGGCCACTGGCCACAGCTCTCCAACCAAAGGGTCAACTCTTCCCAATGGCATCTCCTCTGACCCTAGGTTATTATTACCTAGCAACAAACCCAGGTTTCCGACCAGGACTGGAAGCCCAAGGCCATCCAGGATGGTAGGTTGAGTCCAGTATCCAAAAGTACAGTTCAGAATGCAAAGTCTGTAGCATTTCTCCTTTTACACTTGCTGGGCACTCATAAGATGGACAGATATGCTTCTGGGGTACATGGGAAACTGTGGGACTCCTTTCAGTTTCTGCTCCCTCCAGACTCCAAAGACACATTTGGTCTTTCTAACTTCTCCCTAACTCCTATTGGTTCGTACTCAGGGCCAGATTCCCATACTATCCCACTCCCTTCCCCTCCCCCTGCTCTCTTTTCCTTCTCCCCCTAGATCACAGAGAAGGGTTCCATCCCTTGACATCTGGAAATGAGCAAAGCCAGGTGATTTATCCTTCTTGTTGGCACATATTTCTTCTGAATTTAACCCAAGATTGATTTCAGAAACAAAAAACTTTCCCAGCCCACCTCTGCTGATCTCCTTCCCTCCCTCCCTCCTTCCCTCCCCTTCATTTCTGTGCTCTCCATGACTTTCTGTCCACACCCAAAATTCACACACTCATCCACTCAAGGAAACAATTTTAAAATCTTTTTTTGTTTGTTTTTAGTTTTCTTTCTTTTTTTTCTTAAAAAGGACGCATCCAAAGATCTGGATAATAAATCATTTTGCGTTTCCTAAGAAACTGGGTTTTTTCCCCTCTTTTTTTCCTTCTTTGTGGCTTTTGTGGTTTTCTTCTTTGACCTTTCAATAGCCATCTATGTAAAGCTCTCTCTTTCTCTCTCTCTCTTTTCGACAGAAGAAAGCAGTTTGTCTAGATCATACTGGACTTCTTCAAACCATAAAATAACATTAAAGGAGGAGAGGAGGGCAGGGCGTTGCGAGGAGAGAGAAACCCATCATTAAAAAGAAATGAAAAGAAAACCCAACCCAGAAGCCTAAGAGAGAGCCCTGGTCTCTGAGGACTGTGGGAGCTGTTGTGCATATGGGTTTGTGGGGTGGTGGTGGAGGGGTCACCTACCCCTTTGAGACTCTCATCATCACAGAGCCATTGGTCCCAAGCTCCCTGCGGCAGGAGGGTTGGAGCAGGAAGAGATAGAACCTGGGGAGGGGGGATTCTAGGCTCTCCTGTCAATGAAGTGTGTAGATTTCCTAAGGCTGGTTATGGTAAGTGAGAGTGGGAAGAGGAAGAGGAAGAGAATGGGGAGACCCCTGTCTGTAGTTGTGGGGTGAGATGGGAGGGGGCATCTCCCCATCCCCAAACTCACCCCCTTTTTTCCCTGTGCTCTCATCCTGTCCTGCCCCCTACAGTTCCACCCTTCCTGTGTCCATGGGCGGCAGCTAGGGTGGCATCAGCAGTCACCATCCGTGGCCATGACCACCAGCATCTCACTCTTGCCCATTTCTTCCAAGGCACTGGCCAGGGTGTTGAGGTCACCGTCATCCTGGTGCAGGGACTCCCACAGATCCAGGATCACCCCCGTGGGGCTTGCTTTGGTGGCAAAGTAGTTCAGGTACCTGGAATTGATAGAGGGGAGAGAGAGAGAGAAGCCTTGGGTTCCTCAATGGTAGAAAAATCAGATTATGGCAGAAAGAAACATGGTCATGGACTGGAGTTGGGAGAATTTATGTTCAAATCATGTGACCCACTTATGTGACCATCAGCAATTCACTTCATTTCTGTGACTCAGTTTCCCCATTTATAAAGTGGGGATAAGAACAATCTACACTAACAAATGATATCACATTCACAAAACACTTTTAAAGAACTACATTAACATCCTAATTATTATCAATACATTATTACATCATGTATGTTAATAATTATCATAACATATTATTAACATTCATAATCTCAATTCAATAATCATTCTGCAAGCATATATTGAGTGCCTGCTGTGTACAAAGTACCATGCTAGGCACCAGAAATACAAAGACAAAATAGTGACCGTTTCTACCCTCAAGGAGCTTTCATATGCCTGGGGAGACATGACGCGCACACTGATATAGAAGGACAACCTATGTCCAGAGTAGTACAAACTAATTCCAACAGGAGAGAAACTGACAACTGTGGAGAACAAGAAAGAAACCCCTGTAGAAGGTTCCACCAGAGCTGTGCTTTGGGGAAGTCGAGGACTCTATAAGGTAATGGGGTATATTCTGTACAAAGGTGTGGAGGTGGGAAATGGGATACTGTATATGGAGAACAGCAAAGAGGCTAGTTTGGAATGAAGGGTAGAAAGGCCCATAGGAGCCAAATTGTGGCTGTTATTATGAAGCTGGGGGAGGACAGGGACAGAGTCAAGTTTCCCAGACTTTGAGCTGGGCTCTGAAAACACTGCACCCACATTTCTCAGGGTTTGGGGATAGGTGTGGATGTGTGTGTGCACAGGAGGGGGAAAGGAGAGCCTTTTTGATTTGTGAAGGTAAGACTGGGAGAAAGCAGCTCTCATGAAGGAATCAATAAAGAAATGGAGAAAAGAATACAAAATCGAAATTTTGGAGCTTGAAAAAGCCTTAGAAATGATCTCTAGCCGGACTCTCTAATTTTAGATAAGGAAGCTGAAGCTTAGCAAAGGGAGGGGACCTGCTCAAGGTCACATAGCAGGGCTGAGATTCCAGCTCAGGTCTCCTTAAACAGTATTCTTTCTGCTGTCTTCTGCTGCCCCCATGTTATATATACCACCATCTACAGAGAAGAGAGATTGCCACCAGGCTAGAAACTTCTCCACTGGATTGTACACCACTTGAGGATGCAGACTTTCTCTTATTCCCCTTGGCATTCCCTGTAACAGGGTGGTTTGCCTAAAGTAGAGGCTCACTGCTTGAAGAATGAGCTCAAATCCAGCCTAGCTGTGTTGGAAGCGAGTCAAATATCATCCAAGCAAAAGGGAGGTGGGATTGGGTTAGGGGTACAAGGAGCCAAAGAACCTCTTTTAGTGAGGTTGAGTATGGCCATGATCGGGAAGGGTGTATATGTGGGCTACACTGGAGGGCAGGAAGTCCTTGGCACTCACCGATCCATAGACAGTTTCTGGGCCAACAGCCTCCAATCATTTCCCCGGGAGTTGGGAGCATCGAGGCTATTGCAGATCTTCTGCCGAATAGACAATGGGATCTTGAAGGCATAGGGTCCCAGCTGGGTGGTCACTGAACCACTGGGTGCAGAGCAGAAGTTGTCTAGGGAGCCAGCGGCTGTCTGAAATGATTAAAGCAGGTAGAGGAAGTTAGCAAGGGCAGAGGGTCATTTCCCCAAACTCAGATGATTTTGAGACTTGCCTTTCTCATACCTTTAATCAATCCATTTATTAAGGTTCTAAAATGTGACAGGCCCTATGCTGGGTGCTAGGGATATAAAAAGAGGCAAAAGACAGTCCTTCTCCTCAAAGAGTTTACAGTCTAATGGGGTGGAGCTTGCAGAAGAAGCCATTAATGCTATACTCAACTTGGTTGGCTATTGATGTGGACACCAATTCCCAACTTGACTGTAAGCCCCTTAAGGGTTGGGACCAAGTCTAAAAGATTTCTTCTTTGTATCTAATAGCTAGTATGGTGCCTTGCACATTGGACGTGGGTTCTTAATGGTGGTGGTGATAATATTGAAATTCTCTTTTCTCCTGATTCTCAGTTACTGTAGATCCAAACTTTTACATTTTTGGTAACATTTTATTCAACTCTCTACTGTTTATTCAAGGAAAGAGATGATCTATCTCACCGGGGTCCTGTTTGGGCTGGACTTGGCCAATGTCGGCATCGTGGATGGTCCTCCCCATGCCTGGCCTCCCACAGTTTTGAGCTGGGTGGGCATCTCCCTCCTGGGAAGGAAGGGCCCAATGGAGGACAAGTATTCCCATTCCCAAGTTTACCTCGGCCAATGTCGTATGCAGTTGGAATATCTGACCCTCCCCTTCCACCTGCCGTACACAGATCTTGCAAGTGAATTCTGTGGAGGCCAGGCTGTATCTTTCCAAGGTGAAGGTACAGTGCAAGGCCTTCTGGCTGCCACTCCAGATGTGGTAGAATGGAATTTCCTGTGGAGAGGGGGAGCAATGCGTACAATCAGATTCCAGCAGCCTCGGAAGACATTTATGGCCTTTCTTCTTCCTCTCTGCCAATCCACACTAAGCCTAATGATAGAAAAATGTGTACCCCATGCCACAGTTAGACCCCATATCTGGCTCTGGGTTTCTCAACCTGGATTCCTCACTAGGGTAGGGTTTTGGGGCGTCATTGATCCTGTTGGCAGTCTAGTGAAGCCTAGTGATCCCTTCTCAGAACTATGTTTTTAAAAAAAGTTGAAAGAGATGCTCTATTTTAGTTAGAAGTTAGTGAACATAGTGAAATAATTTTCCTATTCAAATTCACAGAAACTTTGAAATCTATACATGCATCCATTGGGAATTAAGAACCCAGGCATTAGAGTAATCTTTTACTGGGGCTATCAAACTTTTCTGGAGTTGGGGTTTACCAAAGCTTTGGGCTGCTTCTGATTTTTACCATATCCATCTTGGACATAGAGAAGCTCATCTCTCATCTACCTATCCCTCCAGAAATGAAAGAGTGAGAGGAAATTTTTGTTCACATAAGTTCAATTTATTCATAGGATGTCAGAACTGGAAAGGACCCAAGAGATCATGTGGCTGACCCCTTCTTAGCCCAGAAGAGGAAATTAAGATTGGCAAGGTCACTTGTCCAAGGAAACACAATTAGAAAAAGGTGCACTACAACCAACAGAAGTTATTCAGAACTTAAGGATGAGGCTGGTTTGTGTCAACAACTGCCTAAAGACTCCGTGCTCTCCATCCCATTTCCCCTCCATTTCTGCTTCCTTTCTCTCTTAGTAGTAATGACAACCGCAGTTTCAGGACCACTGAGGAAGGATGTTGGCCACCTCCCGCCAGAGAGGTGGTGGACTCCGTGTGCAGAATGAGACACGCCTTTTGTGGACGTGGCCAATATGGGAATCTGACTAGGCTTATTTGTTACAAAGAGGTTGCCCTTTCTTCCTCCCTCCCTCCCTTCCTTCTTCCCTCTCTCCCTTCCTTCTTCCCTTCCTTTCTTCTTCCCTCCCTCCCTTCCTTCTTCCCTCCCTCCCTCCCTTCTTCCCTTCCTCTCTTCCTCCCTTCCTTCCTTCCTTCCTTCCTTCTGGGAAAAAGGATGTGGGAGGGAGAGAAAAGAAATCCTTGTTCATTGAAAAAAATCAAATTGGTTTTTAAAAAGAGAAGAGGCTGTGTAAGTCTGTCACTGCTCCAGAAACATCAGCTGTTACTGTGATTATTGATGAGGCATTTCTATACGGAGAAGAAGCCCAGTATAGCAAAGAGTCATAGGACTTGGGTTCAAATTCTGCTTCTGCTTCTGCTTACTACTCTTATTACCTTGGGCAAGTGACAATTTACCCCTCCAGGCCTCAGTTTCTTCATCTGCAAAATGGACATGTGGGACTACATGGCACTGGAAATCCCATTCCAGTTCTAGGTCATGGCCCCAGGATCCCAGAGGCCAAGGGTCTCTCCACCCTTCATCAGGAAACATGCTTTTCTCTCTGCCACCCTGCACCCCCTCCACTGTCCCAGGCCAGTCTCCTCACCTGGTACTTGGCCAGCAGCTTACTTCTCCACAGGGCATGGGGGATATCATGAATGGAAAGGCGAAGGTTGTGGTAGCTGTCCTTAAAAAGCAGGGGCTTGGGCTCTTCCAGCAGGTACCCACCTAGGGTCTTCTCAAGCTCTAGCACCTCCTGCAGGACACCCAAAGCAGGAGCTCTTGAACTGAGCCATCTCCCCTTAACCTTAACAAGTCCTAGCAAGGGACAGAGGGGACCAAGAACAAGGAGAGGGGCACCCAGGACAGACTAACAGAAGCCCAGTCCAGGGAAGAAGACAGATGAGAGAGGAGCTAGGTTAGAGAAGGCAGAAGAGGGAGGCCACAGTGGCACTAAATGTCAGACCTGAGATAAAAGATGAGCCTGTGGCCTCAGGAGACCCAAGGAAAGGACAAAGATGATTGTGGCTTTGTACAGGGAACAGTTATTGATTTGTGAGGAGAAACAGTAAGGAAATTCCACAGAGATAGACGTATAAAAGGAATATAAAGAAAGGAATAAAGAAGAACAGAGTTAAAGAATGAACCCAAAGACCTAAGAATACTATATAGATACTCCAGATCTCATAGAAATTTCTGAGACCAAGGTCAGTCTCTGGGTCAGCTAGGATCTCCCACTAACTTGAGGGGATTAGTTAACATTCCACATAAATAAAAAACCCTTGGGGTGTTTTCTCTGCATGTTCTCAATCCCTGGACTTTGCTAGACTCCTGATGGTTTCAAGGTCATTTTCCCAGGTCTCTACTTACCCACTCCCTCAGCCTGGAAAAGCCTCAGACTTGTCTCTCTTCTCTCTCTGCCTCTATTATATCTTTCAAGACCTGAGCCACGTGGGATCAGCATCATCCCTCACTGCAATTATCTCCTTGTTTCCCCTAAGTTGTCCACTACCACGTTATGAACCCATAGGCCAGGCTATGCTCTTTCCCCAGCATCTCACCCAGGGTTCAGCCCCAGCAAACTTGCTAAGTGGTTGGCAGATTGTTAAGAGAATAACAAAGAATAAGGATGTATCCAACAGGGCAACTTACAGCCCATTCTTTCCAAGGTCCTACTGAACCACACTTAGGAGTCAGAAGAAACCTGAAATTACATTCTCTGTGTGGCCATGGTTCAGTCACAAGCCTGTGGTCATACACTTGTGATACCCATTCCACAAAGTGGCCATCGGGATCAAATGTGCTCATGTACGTAAAGCAATCTGAAAGGACCAGACAAATGTTTCTCATTATTAAATCAGCTCTGACACCTTATGCACAGACCTGGTCATGTCATCCTTCTGCAAAACACTCAGTAGTTCGCTGCTGTCTACCAGCTAAAGTTAATGCTCCTGAGTGGGGCATTCAAGGCTCCACCTTGGGCTAGGTACCACAAACTAAATTCTCCAGGTAAAATGGGCTACTCAACATCACCTCAAACACATACTCTGCATTTCCTGATTCTATGTCCTCACCAATTCCATCTGAAGTGTCTTCCCTTATTACTGGGTTAATTTCCATTCGGTTTTTAAGACCCAACTATAGTTGCATCTCTTCAAAGAAACCTTCTTGGACCCCGAAACATACTCCACAGTTGACCATGACTCTTTCCCATAAGAGACTTCATACAGATCTCTATTTATACCTCTCTAAATAAATGTACTTATCATTCCCAAGCTTGGTTTCTAGTCCAGCAATGACCTTTTTATTGGAGGGTGGGTTGGTAGGAAAATACTAGAGGAATAACAGGGAGAAGGTATCTTGGAGGAGATCATATTATCAGTGGTGTAAGTATTTTTACATTCAAGTTAGAATAGGGATGAGGATGAGGTCTCAAATGTAAGCTCCTTGAGCGCAGGGACTTTCACTTTTGTCCCAAAGCAAGTATCCCAAAGCATCTGCATAGTGCCTCATATCTAGGAAGCATTTAATAAGGTTTTTTTGTTTATTGCCCTCAGGGAGGACCAAGATGACCTTAGGAGATATGGAAGGCACCATGTTGAGAATATAGGGAAAGCTTGGAAGGTACCATGAAATAGGGGCTAGGAAGACATAAAATGTGGTCCCAGAATGGTAAGCCCCAGCCTACCTTGAGTGCATCAGGTGTGTCTTCGAGGCAGTAGACCCTGAGTGTATACTCCAGAGAGGTGCATAGTGCAGGGGCAAAGATGGCCAACTGGAGCCTTTTGATGGCTGAGCGGGAGTAGGACTCCCCCATGAACACATAGGTACCCAGCTGGTCCAGAAGGATGTGGCAGGACTTGGCTTCCAGCTGGCAGTAGCAAGGGGTGTTCAGGGTCTCCTCTTCTAGAGTCACAACCTCCTGCCAGGAATAGAATGGTAAGAACCCTTTGGAGCACAGGTCTGACCTAGAGACATGTGGGGCCTCAGGCTGGCTCCCTGCTCCTGCTGAGCTCTGGGGCTGAACACCCCCAAAAAGATGATCCATCTTCCTTGGAGGGGCAGGACAGGTAGCTTATGGGGAATCCCCTACTACCCTCCACCCCTAAGGAAGGGAATAGAGGAGTTAGGGCTAACTCTTACCCTAGAAAACCTGCTTTGACAACTCCACCCTTCCTCCTTACCTCCCAATTCCCTTGGTGGGACTGAGTCTTCAACTGGAAAATCCAGTCACCGGAGTTGACCTCAGCACAGTGGGGGACTGTAAGGATGACTGGGCGGCAGAGGAGCAGCCCCGTGGGCCCACAGGTCACCATGGGGCTCAATACTGTTTGGGTCCCTTCTGAAGGTAAGCTAGAGAAGGGGAGTGAGAGAGAGAGGAAGAGGGAGAGAAAATAAAATGAATGTCCCTGCCCTCAAGGAAAGAGAGAGAGCTTCTAAGCTCCAGACAGTCTTCTTCCAGCCAGGAATGGAAGGAGAAAGGACTTTGACCAGGCAAGAGTCTCAGCATGAGGCTGTAACTATTGGGGCTCTTCCTGACTCTGCTACCATTTTCTAGAGAACCTTTATCCCCTGGAGCCTCAGAATGTCCTTGTGTCAAATGGGAGAGAATAACTACCCTCCCATCACAGCACTGCCTGACACAGCCTTCGTTACCTGGCCTGTCCTGGCACCCTAAGCCATGACACCTGCCTGGGGGACAATGGATACAGCCTACTCAGAGTTGGGGGGGGGAACTCTAGAAGGTTACTACTGATGGAGGATGGGAGTGACTGCTCTCTAGTGATGCTAAGCCCCTTCCAAACTGATTTCTCTAGGGGTGTGGGGAAGGAAAGGAAGGGGATGGGTGAATGGAAACATGGGAAGAATACCCATTCCAAAATCGAAGAACTTGAGGTCACATATTGTCTCTGTTGCTTACAATCAGGTACCACAGCACAAACCACTTGACCCCCATAAACCCAGGCTGCTCATTTGTCTAATGAGGGGGTTGGACTAGCCAGCTTCAAGGGCCCTTCCTAGCTCTCAGGAACCCCCTTTGCCTCATGGTACCTCTCATGATCAGAGAAGGAGGCTCCTAGGGACAGAGACCCTTTTTCTTTCCATAATTCTGGGGGCTCATAGTTTTCCATTCATGGGAGGCAAGGGGAAGAAGGGCTGATCTGGTGGAGGAAACCAGGGGCTGCAGCAGAGTATGACTGAAGAGAGATCAGGAAAGGCTGCAGCCCTCCCTCCCCTCCCAGGCTCCTCCAGTGGCAGCACTGCAATATTCCACCACCAGTGACTCATGCCTTTGGCTTAAGAAGTATCAGTTTTGGACATGTAAATGCCCCTGGGGAGGGTGAGGCACTGGGCCTAATGTGATGAGTCATTCCCACCTAGTTGTGGGAAATCATTTATTCAGGGAATAAGAGTTTTGATGGGAGGGAAGAAGGAAGAGCATTTTGGAGCAGACAGCCCAGCTCAGGAAGGGAAGGCAGGACCAAGCAGTTGCCACAGTGAGGGGCCCTGGGCTTGTCAGGGTCAGCACTTGGTAGCAAGGACAGGACGACAAAAAGGGAAGAAAGGAGGAGGGGCCAAAGATAGCCCTGAGATGGGGAGGGGGCCTCAGCTACTCACAGGGTGTTCTCCGCCTTGTTGATGAGCAGGTACATCTCGTAGAATTTCCCCTGGGGGATGGCCCCATTGGGTACCAGCAGGCTCACCCCTGGAGGGAAAGGGAGTTCAGTGGGGGAATGGATGGAGAGCTGGGCAAGGGGCACGAGCCCTGCAGAACAGAGGCTGCTCCCCAGACTGATGCCAGGAGCAAAGTGCCCAGGGGACAGGTGTCTGGTTGGGATGGACAGAGTCTAGAGGAAGAGGAGAACTGGATTTTCAGCCAAAAGACCCAGCAGTCAGAATTAGCTTGGGATGAAATCCTAGCTCCACATTTAAAGTCTATGAAACCCTTTCTGATCCTCACTGTGCTCATCCGTATGGAGGAATTAGGGCTAACTCTTACACTAGAAAACCTGCTTTGTACAACTCTACCCTTTCTCCTTACCTCCCAATTCCCTTGGTGGGACTGAGTCTTCCACTGGAAAATCCAGTCACCGGAGTTGACCTCAGCACAGTGGGGGACCATGTGGATGACCTACCTACTTCACCTACTATAAAGAGCTATAGGAAATGTGAGCTATTGTTATTAGCTCCTTCCAGCTCTAAGTTTCTATGACTTTATAATTCTAAATGGAAGAGTGGCAGCCCTGTGATTTATCCTAAGAAGGCAGTGAAGTATATGGCACCTAAAGTGCCAGACCTCAGGTTAGAAAGACCAGGATTCAAATCTTGCTTCTCATATTTACTGATTAATTTATTCTCTGCTCAACTATAAATTGTGGGTAATAATACCTCTATTACCTACCTCACAGGACCATGTGAGTCTCAGATGAAGTAATGTATTCAAAGCCTAGCTCAGTGTAAAGAGCACAGGCTCTGACGTCTGGGGACCTGGGCTCAAATCCTGCCTCTGGCACTTACTATCTTGTGTGACCTCCTTGTCTGTACAAAAGGGAGGCTGGACTCCAGGCTCCTCAGGTTCCAGAACCTAATCTCTGTGATCTGTTACAAGTGCTCTGCAGACTCTAACATACCATCTAAATGTCAGCTATGGTCATCATTATTTTCATCAGTGAAGGGTGTAGTAGAGACCATAACACCAGGCAGATCCAAAAGGAAGGGAAAAGGGGAAAGGAGCCAGGGTTGGAGGGGGCACAGCCACAGCCAAAGGAGGCAGGATGAAGGGAATGGAACAAAAGAGCAGAGCTGAGGGTGGGGCATGCCCTCCCCTGGGGATCTGGAGGGTTCTGGATGGCCCCACTGTCCTAGAGCAGGGTGCTGCCCTCGTGGGGCTCTAGACCCTCTGGCTGGGGCCATACCTGTGCCGGGAATCGTGAGTCTTCCCCCAAGGCAGCCAAATGTCCCACTGGCACAGTTGTTAGGATCTCGAGGCAGCCCCAGGGTCTGCTGGGAGCCAAGGCTGGCATTTCGCAGGTTGAGGAAGTGAGCATCCCGGATCCCCTCACCAGGGTAGGTGCCCACAGGCAAGACTCCCAGTAGATCGGCCCCATCGGGCAGACCCGGGGTGGATGATGTGGTAGATGAGTTGTACACCTTGATCTTCAGGCTGGGCAGGGGGTCAAGCAGGGGTGAGTTGGTCATAGGAATCTTATCCGAGGAGTCCTGCAGGGCAAACACAGGCCCTCGATAGATGCCTGCACTGGCTGTAAGGTCAGGAGGCACTGAAGGGTGCAGTAGCTGTGGATTGTCTGCAATTCAATATATAAATCAACAATCAGTCAGTCAATAAGCACTTATTAAGTACCTACTGTATGCCAGGCATTGTGCTAAGCACTGTGGATATAAAGAAAGCCAAAGACACCCCTGCCCTCTAAGAGCTCAGTGTTATGGGAAAGACAGCCTGCAAACAGCTATACGCAAGCAGGATACAAGGGGGATGGACTGGAGATGATCAGCAGAGAGTATTCAAGGAAATCAGGGAAGGCTTCCTGGAAGAAGTGGGATTTTAGCTGGGCCATGAAAGAATCCAGGGAAGCCAAGGGAGAGAAATGAAAAGAGAGAGACCTCCAGGCTAGGGGGACAATCAGAGATGAAGCCCAGAGTCTGGAAATGGCGTGTGAAGCCAGCATCACCGGATGAAGCATGTTTGGGGCACTGTGCTAGAGGCTGAGCAACGGGACAAGATGGTGTAGGGACTGGAAATGTGATTTCATTGACGTAGGGAACTCCCAGGTGAGGAAAAGCCTTCTACCAGCACAGGCTGGCATCTTCTTGGCTACTTATAGTCTCAGAAAGTTGCAGAGACCATTGAGAAGCTGAGTAACTTGTTCATGATTACTTAGCTAACGGTTAGAGGCATGCCTTAAACTCATCATCCTTGCTTCCTAGCTCTGTAACTAACATGCGCTGATACCTAAGAACTGGGGGTACAAAGACAAAAACAAAATATTTCTTGTCTCCAAGGATCTTTCTTTCTATTTGGGGAAGTCAGCATCAGCATGGATCAATCTAATGCACAAAGTGCTATGTAAATGCCAGTTATCACCATCACTACTACCACCATCATGGTCATCATCTTCCTCATCATCATCGTCATCATCACTATCATTATCTTCTTCCTCCTCCTCCTCTTCATCTTCATCACCATCATTGTCACCATCATCATCACCGTCATTATCATTGTCATCATTATGATAATCATTGTCTCTCAGCCTATTTCTCCTTCCCTTAAACCCACCAGCCTTTTCCTTAGCTGGGCAATGAACTCCTTAAGACTGGGAACGGGTAGGTCAGCCAAGCAATAATACTCAGTATTTACTGTGGGCTAAGGAAGTCTAAATCTGTCTCCTTCCACAGCTCCAAGTTAGCTCAGGGCTGGGCATACAGCAGGTACTCAGTAGTTTTTCAGTAATGGATTCTAAACAAGGTCCAATGTCCCCAAGTCCACCTTGCCCCCTCCTCTCCAATCCATCTTAGGATTTCTGCCCTCTCCAAGGGTTGGGCTTCTCTTCCTCCCCCCATCCTCCTTACTGTGCCGAGCCGTCTTGAAGTTAACTGGGTGGAAACCACCAGTAAGGGCAGCGGATGAGTCTGTGATGTCCGTGTCAAAGTCGCGGCAACTGCGTCGGTACACCACCACCCCAACGGCCATGAGGATGACGATGAAGACAAAGATGGCCACCACCAGGCCTGCATAGAGAGCCACGTCCCCTGTTGCTTCCATCACTAGGGGGAACAGGGAAGTGGGAAAAAGTAAGAAGGAGAGAGGGCAACATGGAGACTCAGAAACCTGAGAAAAAAACCCCAGCTCCAACATAGTGCTCTACACTCATGGAGGCAGCATGTGGTGCCAGATAGAGCACTCTTTGTACTTGGAATCACAAAGGTTTAGGTTTAGATCTTGCCTCTGATACTTACTAGCTGTGTGGCCCTGGGTAAATCACTCAACCTTTTTGAGTGTCATTGGGGACAACACACACACTCCTCCAAAAAGAGCCTAGTGCTCCTGTCAGAGACCTCGTCTGAATGAAGCATGGGGTCTCATCTGTAAAAGGGCCATAAAAATCACACCAGCCTGCCAGGATTGTTGTGGAGGGTTCTAATAAGATAATGCATGAAGATTAGTGTGCAGACCTTAAAATATGATACAAACGAAGGTATTATTATAAGCAGGAAAGGTCCCAAATGCCTAATTTTGTATTTTATAAAGGGGATCTCGCCTCAGTCTTCCAGCCTTTCAAGACTTTCAACTTTGACATGCTCAGGCTCAGGGATCTGCCAGACCAGGACAGGATATGTCCAGTGAAATAAATACTAATAATTATAAAACATAATATACGCCATTCCTATGTATTCCTGTCTTCTATCCTAACTTCGATAGATTGACAGGCACAACAGATAATCTGATCCCTCTTTTGTAAATTAGAAAACAGGTCCTGGAAAAGGAACGGGTGCATCTCTTAACCAAAGTCACGTGACGCGTTATGGTGTGGGTCTCCAGATTTTTAGGTCTGGGATTTTTTCATTAGGCCACACAATCTGTCTAAGCTGCCCCAACCCCACTCCTGTGGCTGTTTCTGAGCTCCCATGGTCAGGAAGCAAGGTGGCCCCATAAGAAAAATCATATGGTAGGCTGAGGAGATGGTGAGAGAGGAGAAGGAGAAGTCCATAGACCAGAACCTGAGAGGCAGAAGGGAGACGGTGAGCATTGCAATGATGAATGGAGGCAGCAGGTGAGGAAGGATGGTGAGAGGCAGCCCTCTCCCTTCTTTCCACTATGCTGACAGGTGTGCACAAGGTCAGCTAGATTAGGGTTGGATGAGAGGCAGGATCCTGACTGGCCAGCTGCTCTCACCGGTTGGGAACATCTGGGTCTAGTCATCCAGTCTCAGAAGATCCTGAGATAGGGATATCACCTGCTTTGCCTCTCAGTAGCCGACTCTTCCCCACCTTTCCTCTGGGGAGCTTTAAATGAGATCCCACTTAACCCTTGAAAGGGGGATGATTAGCCTCTGGGGAGCTTTGGGGCACACCCTCTACCCCCAGCCTTGAATGGGATCCCATTCAACTCTTGAAAGGGGGATGATCAACTTTTGCTTGGTCTAGTTCCAGGAAGCCCTGAGATGCTTCAGGCTTGGTCACAGGCCTTGGCCTTTCCTAACCAGGCTGTGGTCTAACTCTGTGCTCTAAGACAAGCAGATGCTGTCCCTGCCATCCAAGAGACAGCTGGGGCAAGGAGGAATTCTTAAATATTCCTGGGGAAACATGCCAGGCTTCGTCTACAGTTGGTTCCCTCTCCCTCTCCTTCCTCTTGTCACTTCTTCCAGTTTTCTACCCCATTTTACAGCTCTTTTGCCCCTGCATTTAAGTTAACTGTGTGTCACATGCCCCAATTAGGCTGTAAGCAGCATGAGGACAGGCACCCTGCCTTATCTGAACTCTGCATCGGTCCCAACATCTAGCAAAGGGCCCTGCAAAAGAAACTGTTTAATTGAATTTTCTGCCTCAACCCCTTCTAACTATGTGACCCTGGACGATTAATCAGAAAAGTCTCTCTGTTCCACTTTCCCCGTCTGTCAAATGGTGATAATAGTCCTTACAGGATTGTTGTAGTATCAAATGAATTCATCTATCTTGGAACACTCTGAAGGGCTACATAAATGTGGTTATTATTAGCTATTATTCAATGGACTCCGAGGCCTCTTCCAGCTCTGCATCTATGACCTGTGATTTAGGGGACAGGAAGCTCAGTCAGGGTAAGGACCACATGTCACATCCTGATGTGGCTCCCCCAGCCTCCCCAGCACCTAGAACACAGGAGGGGCTCAGTGAACCTCTCTACTGGCCCACAATAGCTTGGCTGAGAGGCTGGGGCTCCCTGCCTGCCTCTGCTATGCCCATCTCTTGGATGTCTGCAGAAGTGGGAACCACCCTGGCTACCTTCTGCCTGCCTTCTCATTCATTGTGTAACCCACATGGGGCCATTTGCCCAGTAATTTACAATCTCTAATTAGTCAACCTGGCCTCTCCCCCTCCCCCAGCACCTTCTCCAGAGAGTTGGGGGTCGTTCAGCATTATTGCTAATTTTATTACTCCAGAATTATCTGGGAGCTGTAGTTTAATTACC
Organism: Pseudocheirus occidentalis; assembly: GCA_028646575.1. Classification (NCBI taxonomy): domain Eukaryota; kingdom Metazoa; phylum Chordata; class Mammalia; order Diprotodontia; family Pseudocheiridae; genus Pseudocheirus; species Pseudocheirus occidentalis. The sequence goes on along the minus strand of CM053598.1, from coordinate 39,644,721 downwards.
ACAGTAGAATTTGGCCATTGCTGTTTTATTAGCCTTAGTGTTATTACTATGGCATTATTAGTATGGGCACTCAGGGGGGGCTAACTTATTAGATAGTAAGTCCCTAGCAGGAGGGAGAGGAAGGGAAGGAGGGAGAGAGGGAGGGAGTGAGGGAGGGAAGGATGGAAGGAGGGAGGAAGTGGAGCCTGGCTCTTTTTCTAGGGAGGAGTTGGTCTTGCTTCAAGCAACATGGGCAAGAATGGAGAATGATGGGGTGCCCAGGGGTAACCCTGGGGTAGGGGGTGGAGGAGTAGAACCAGTCATTTGGTGTCAGTCTTTGAAGGAGAGGCGACCTCTCAGAATTCCGTCCTGTGATTTGGCTGTCTCAGGAGAGCATCCCTATCCTGAGGGCATAAGAGCCTGGCACAAAGGGCAGAACTGAATGTTGAATGGTCAGGAATGGGGCATATAGGACAGTGAGACCAAAGCATGAGGGAGCCTGGAGCAGGAGGGGCCCAGAATGAGGGAGGGGGAGGGGATGAGGGGACCAGCATAGGAAGCAGAACAGGGGAAGAAGAGAGCCTCAGGCAGCTGATTCAGTGCCTCTGGTGCCTGCCCTTTTCCAAGGAAGAAGCAGCAGCATTGGTTAAACCCGATCTATGAAACTGCCCACCATAGGCAAGCCTCAGGAAGCCAAGGTCTGAAGTGCCCATGGCCACTACTCCCCAGCTTATGCAGCCATCTCTCTACAGCTACAAGAAACAATCTAGATGCCATTACAAGACAAGAACATCACCTCTCCCAGGGAGATTCCCAGCATCCTTTGGGCTCCAGCTGCCCAGATCTCAGCACCCTTCACCTGGGATGGCCCCTATGCCTTTGGTCTTTTCCCTTCCTCTCCCTCTGCTGATTTGGAGGAGAATAAAAGGGACTATCTGTGAACAAACAACTCTACTTGTGCCCCCCAAATCGTCATCAGGCTAAGAGGTCCTTTCAACCATTTCTAATCTATTTGGAGGATTAGGGGACCTCAGGGATCACCTCATCCAGATGCTTCTCACCTGAGATCCACAAACCCTCTAGGACCCAAAGGGTCTACACTTTAGATGGAAAATGATATTTTCCCCATGAACTTCTAACTGAAATATAACATTTTCTGAAATTATTTTAAAGCATGATAAGGCTTCACCAGATTACCCAAGGGGGCAATGACACAAAAAATGTGGGGAAAAAACCACAATCAACTCCAATCACCTTATGTTATAGGTCAAGAAATGATGTGCATGCGTTTGTGTGTGTATAAATCTTAAGGCTCATAATATTTCCTTTAAGGTAGGGATTTTCCATTTGACAGAAAGAGAAACTGAGGCATAGAGCTCATTAATTTGCCAAATGTCAGGTCTCTAGGTCCTTGGCACAGTGTTCTTTTCAATATCTCCGGGGTAGCTCCTTTTTCTGGGAACAGTGCTATTATGTCTAGTAAGTTCTGATTACTTTGGGCAAGATTTGAACCCTGGCCTTCTTGGATTATACGTCATTATAAGATTATAAATCCCAGACCCTGTTTTTTAATCTGTCAGAGGAGGAAGTTTGCCCCAAAGGCCTCTATGGTTCCTTATAGCTCTAAAATCTAGGATGCCAGGAGCTAACTGGGTGGCAGGAAACAGTTTGCACACCAGAAGAAGAGTTCAGCCTGGGCACCATCTCTAAAGGAATTAGAATTACAAGGCAGAGCTCTTCCCTTCCCCTCAGGAAATGGAGAAAGGATTGGACCCAGAGTTAGGTCACTCTGTGACCTTGGGGAAGTCACTTTCCTTCCTCTAAGCTTCTATAAAACAAGTCAAGAATGAGAATGTGTCCAAGGCTCACAGTCCATTCTATCTGCTCGCCGGGACTTTGGTGCCCCGGTCTCTAGAGACGGCAGGTGGAATCTCTCTGTCTATTCCAGAGAGCAGAAGGCCCTCCAGTTAGAAGCTACAGCCCCTTCAAATGAGGAGAAAGCCCAGTCACCTTGGGGTCTCTGGATCCTTAGGATGTGGCTCCTAGGAATGAGATGTTCTTGGTTTTTCTGCTCCCCTCACCCCCAGAGACCTCTTATCACCCTCCAGCCCATGAAAAGACAGTCAGAGAGAACCAATGATCCCATGGAAGACAGAAAATGGTCATGAAATGGGGACTTACGGTGGCTATTGGGTTCAGTTAGAACTCTTTTATCTGTTAGGGAAAACAAAGTAAAAGAAAAAATGACATGGGTGAAAATGACGATGATGAAGATGGCAGAGAAATGATGTGACTGAGGGCCCAGAGCAGCTCCCCCACCCCCACCTTGGCACCCCACCAATGGGCAGGGAAAGCTTTGGCTCTCTACCTTCTCAAGGGAGAAAGGCCTGCTGAGCCGCATCTCTGCCCTCCCCCCGGTGCCCGCTGACCCCCACCCAGCCAGGCCTGCCCAGCCTTGGCTCACTCACTCTGAGTACACAGCCCGTCGGTGCAGTTCTTGGAATCGAGGAGCAGCCCGCTGCAGTCTCGACCCCCGTTCTGGGGCGGTGGGGCGGTGCATTCCCGGCTCCGCCAGTGGGTGCATTCTGTGCTACACGCCGACCACTTACTCCACTCTGTCCATGCTCCATCTACTGTGGATCACGCAACACCCGCCCACACATTCACATACATGCACACGGGGATGGAGAAACGCAGAGATTGCACGTGCCCACATACAACCAGATAGACACAGCCCCAAATGGGGGAACGAAGCCCCATATGTACATGCACATGTGTATACACACATATGAATGCATATATACATATATATGGACACACAGTCAAACAGACGGATGGAAAGAAGCAGTTGGATGTCACATACACACAGTCAGACATACACAGAAGGCGCAGAAGGGCATAAGAAAACACAGCCCAATGCAGAGAAGTCATCATAGGGTCATGTGCAATCAGAGAGATATGTGGAAAGGAGCAGGCATGAAGTCAGAAACACACAGAAAACCCAATGCAAATAAATACATTTGATTGTACAAAGACAGACCCAGATACAGGCAAGAAGACGTAGATGAAAACACGCACACACACGCACACACACACAGATCAGACAATGAAACAAAGAAGATTCACTCATTACAAAACTGGGAGGAGCCACGGAGAATCTCAACAGGTGGGGAAGGGGGCATGCGTCCTTTCCTGGGATCTCTGGGTTCATCCAGCGGGCAGCACTAGCTGGGGGATGTAGGGAGACCCAACCTGAGTGACCAGATGGGCATTTCCAAAGCTATAGGGTAGCTGTCTAAGTCTCTGGGGGTTAGAACTCTCCCCTATCCCTGGGGAAGGGGGGATGACATGTACCAGGGCTGAGTTTGGGTCTTCCATTGGAAGTCTAGGAGAAGCAGTATATGTGCATGTATGGGCTATATGGAGGGCTGTCCTTACCTGGGCACATGGTGGTACATGCCACCTTTTGAAAGGCCTGCCCATCACAGAATGCACCACCATTGAGTGGAGCAGGGTTGGTGCAGGTACGGGTGCGCTTCTGCCAGCCTCGCCCACAGCGGTTATTGCAAGGTGACCACTCTGACCAGGTGGACCAGCCACCGTTCACTGAGGAAACAGAAAGAGAGAGAGAGAGAGAGAGAGAGAGAGAGAGAGAGAGAGAGAGAGAGAGAGGCTGGCATCACTGTACTATGAAGCATGTAGCCCATGCCTAACCCTTCCCCTAAATGACAGCTGTGTCCTATAGAAGGCACACCCTTGGATCTTACAATGAAAATATTTAGAAATAGAAAGGACCATAAAGGCCACTGAATCCAACCCTCTCATTTGAAAGATGAGCAAACTGAGGCAGACACAGGCTAAGTGACTTTCCCAGGGTCATACAGTTAGCAATTATCTAAGGCAAGATTTGAACCCTGTTCTTCCTAGATTATAAATCATTATAAGACTACAAGTCTCAGGCTCGGTTCTCTAATCTGTTAAAGGAGGAAGCTGAACCAAAGGTCTCTGAGGTCCCTTCTACTTCTAAAATGTAGGATGCTCTGAACCAACCAAGTGGTACATCCTTGGAATTGGCAAAGGCATGCCAGAAGAGGAGTCAGCCTGGGCACCATTTCCAAAGAAATAACAGGCAGAGCTCAAGCACCCAGGTGGGGTTTCCCAGCTCTGTTCTCTGGGTTAGCTTTCTGTTCCTCCAAGATAACATGCTCTTTTCCCAAAAGACACAGATAGTGGCAGCAAAGTCCTAAAGTCCGCCATGTTTGTGCCCTCTGACTCAACATCTTCTTGCTGTGGCAGGAACCTGGACCTGCCAGGTCTGCAGTTACCAGTACAGCTGGTACATGATGCCAAAATGGGATGTAATTTTTGCTTCTAATGAGGTCTCTGTCACTTGGAGTAGAAAACAGGATGAAAAAATTCTAGAATAGGAGACCTCATTGTCAACTCATCGGTTGTGCAACTTTGGAGAAGTCATAACCTCTCTGGGACTCTACCATCTCCAGAGTGGGCGAGATATATGCCCTACCCATCTCCCAGGTGACTGGCAGCAAATCAAATGAGACAATGGGTCATAGGGCCATTGATTCAGAGTTGGGAAGGCCATGAGAGATCAAAGATGGTTGGAATAGAGATGGAGAGTTGGGAGGGGCCTCAGAGACCCTTCTAGTCCCAACTCCCCATTCCACAGATGAGGAAATTGAGTACTGGGAAGGATAAGTGATTTATTTGTCCAAGGTCATAGAGGTCATAAGCATCCAAGGTGGGATCTGAATGCATTCTATTTCCACTGTATCACACTGGGATATGAAGGCTTTGTGATACATTATTAGCATGACATTAGTAGTCATTGTGATCATTAAGTTATTAGTAGTTAGGACAATAAAAGTCATAGGCTCACAGAATTTGAACTGCAAAGGTTCTCAGTAGCTCATCACACACACACACACACCCCAAAGGCACCCCCACTATAATATATCTAATAAATGGACTCCAGTCCAATAAATAGATTTCCTGTCCAAGACTCCCACTTCCTATCCCCAGCCCCTATGGGGTCCTTGGTCCATCCAAATGAAAGAATCTCCCCAAGTAGTGTGTAGTCCGCACTCAGCACCTCTGATTTTGGTGCCTGCCATCCTACCATAGATGATGACGGTGGCTGTAGTGCTACGGCGTTTGGCCACGATGTTCTTGGCCACACACGTGTAGTTGGCTGTGTCTGAGAGCCTGGCCTGCCGGATGATGAGGTTGTGGTCAATGGTGAGCAGGTAGTTGGTGTCCTGAGCAGGGTCGATGACATCCTCATTCTTCAGCCACTCCACCTAGGGGATGGGGATGGGGTAGAAATGTAGGATGTTAATTGAAGACAAACCCAGCTTATTTCTCCAGCATGGAAAGCCCCACTGAGTGCCCAAGGGCTGGGCCAGCCTCACCCACGAGAGAACCTCACTTGATAAAGATGTCGGTAATAATGATCATTTAGTTCAACATCAGAGCCTGGACAAGGTTATGAAGCAGGAAGGGCAGATATTTCACTCAAATATTAAACTCCTTCTGTTTAGACCAAGAACCTAAATGTAGGAAACTCACTTTAGTTCAGAAAGTATTTACTAAGTTCCTACTGTGTGACAAGTGTGACGCTGGGCATACAAGAACAAAAGTGAAATCACTCCCTGTCCGCAAGGAGACGATGCTCTGTTCAGAGAAACAGCGAAGGCTCATAAACAGAGCAGCAGACGGAGAAGCGGACACAAATCCATACGTAACCAAGAATGGGGGTTCAGTGGGCAGAGCGCTTCGGGAAAGGCCTCAGGTAGGAACTGATGGCTGAGCTGAGCCTTGAGTGCGGCTGGGCATTCCAAGAGGCAGAGGTGAGGGGGAGAGCGAGTATTCCAGGCACAGGGAGACACACGATCTCTGGCCTCATGGAGCCCACAGGATGGGAACTATGATATGTCCACAAATAACTGTAGTACAAAATTAGCATCATTGCTTTATACACTGTCACGTCAAAACCCCTCTTTTGACAGATGAGGAAACTGAGGAATGAAGACTTGCCATGTGACTAGTGTGTGAGGCAGGATTTGAACTCAGGTCCTCCTTGACTGCAGGTACAGTGCCCTGGACCACTTCCCCACATGTCTCTAAGGGTACTAGAGAGATGAATACAAAGTATTGAAAGATCCAAGGCCAAAAAAAGTCACTATTGATTGTCTCCTTATTGTAGATGACAACACATTGACGTCCTTTCTGTCCTAGAGTGAATGAGGGGAAGTAACAAAAACAAGACTTTCCCCCTTTATTTTCTCTACCCACTGAACACCAGGCTCCACATGTGAGCCAAGTGGGTGTGGGCTACATGTAAGGGAAGTGTTGGTGCATGCAGAGGGCTCAAGGGCACTTCTGCTAATTAGTAACATGGAGACAAAGAGGGAGAGAGAGAGGAGAGGGAGGGAGAAAGAGAGAGGGAAGGAAAGAGAAAGAGAGGGAAGGAGAGAGGAAAGGGGAGATGGGGGAGATAGGAAGGAAGGAAGGAAGGAAGGAAGGAAGGAAGGAAGGAAGGAAGGAAGGAAGGAAGGAAGGAAGGAAGGAAGGAAGGTGATCATTAACTCCAATCTGTTGATATTTATTTTTAATGATGAAACATGCTCAGGGAGATAAATGACTTGTCTAAGGTCCCACAGAACTTCTGCCTCTATACCCCATAGGACCAGTCCTTTCCAGGCAGCTTGGTGCCACAGTGGATAGAATGCTGGACCTGGAGTCAAAGTCCTGAGTTTGAATCCTGCTTCAGACACTAGCTGTGTGACCTTGAGCAAGTCATTAAACCTGTCTGCCTCAGTTTTCTCAGCTGTAAAAGGGCAGTAATAACAGTGCCTACCTCCCGGGGTTTAACATCAAATGAGATGACATTTGTCAGGTGCTTTACAAACCTCAGGACAGTAGAGGAATGCTAACCACACACAGCTATGTTTTCTGTGATGTCTCTATAAAGATGTTGCTTCTTTCAATGACTTGAAAGACCAATAGGAATGTCTGTCTTAAGCAGGGAGGAAGGGGCTGAGCCTGTCTAGAGGAGGGCAGGAAGGGAGAGGAGCAGAGGCAGGGCGATCACATGCCCCTTTCACACAAGCTTCACTTTCTCACAGTAATAATAAGAATATAATGATAGTTTGCATTTATATGAGACTTTACCATTTAAACAGCACTTCATAGACCTCTTTCAAGCTTCCCTCGAGCGCTGTGAGGTATTATTATCCCCATTTTATAGATGAGATGACTGAGGTAAAGGGACATTAGATGACTTCATGACGTCACAAAGCTGGGAAGCGTTCCAGACAACACTGAGTCCCACCTGTGCCTCATGGAGAATTCCCTTTCCTGTCTCTAACGTCCTTGACCGGTGGTCATCCAGGCTTGGCCACACACCTCCAATGAGGGAAAAGCCACTACTTCCCAACATGGTCCATTCCACTGTAGGAGAGCTTCCAATGTCAAGAAAGTTTGGGGGGGGGGGTTATTTTCCTTTGGTTTGGGTTTTTTTGCAGCAAAACCCAATCTGCCTCTGCAAGTTCCCTATACTTCTCCCAAGTAGAACAAACCAATCTCTTTTCCAAGGGTACTGCCCTCCTAATGTGCAAACAGAGGTAACTTTCTGACTTTCCCCAGATCTTCTCTCCTCCAGACTGATCATGCCCCATTCCTTCCACCAAACCTCAAGGGCACCATTCTGAGGCCCTGGTCCATCCCAGATGCGCTCCCCAAATCCTTTCCCATTTATTTATCAAGGGTCTTCTAAAGGACGTTGTTCAAGGTCACCCAGAAAATAAGCTGGACCTTGAACCCAGGTTCTCAGACTGCAAACTCAGCATTCTTCATGCTATACCACATTGCCCTTTCTACCTCATTTGGCTAGGTTATGGGTGGGGTGTAATGGAAAGAGTGTTGAGTGCGAATCCTGTCTCTGATACTTACCGGCTGCTGGGCCATGAACAATGCCTATAACCTCTCTGAGCTTCAGTGTTCTCATCAGTAAAAATGGGATAATAAGATGTACAGGTCTTACATCACAGGTGTGTAGTGAGGATCTAATGTGAGAATGTATACAAAAGTGCTTTGTCAATCTCAAAGTACCGTCTAGAGCAATGGCTGCTCTGACCGTGTCCTGCCCATGAGCGTGTATGTATGCCCACATGCACATACGTGTGCTCTGAGGACCGTTAGACAAACTCAGCAGCCAGGGACAAGTGTGGAGGTGAAGTGTGTGATGAGAAGTCAGAGCCGCAGCCCAAACATCCAGAATAAACATTTGGGCCCAAGGAGCAGCTGACAGTCTCTGTACAAGTCCATCCATCCATCACACCTCAATCCATCTGTGCAGGCAGCGCTAACGGCTGGTGCCATCTTGCTGGAATTTAACCAGCACCCTGCTGGGGTCTCAGTGGATCAGGGAAACGTTCCCAGACACTGGGGATTGTGGCTGCAAGAGACGCTATGAAATGGCACTCACTCAGCAGGGAGACGAGGGAGATTTCAGCAGAGGGCTTCTCTGAAGGAGGCTTACTTAGAGGTATGCCATGCAGGGATTCGAGGAACCAAGGAAGAGGTGGTAGAGGGCATCAGAAATGGGAGAAATATCTTGAGGTGGGGGAGGCAACAATGATTCTGAATAGGGTTATACTCATTTCTGCAAATCTGTCCTGCCTTTCCTCCCTAATTTTCCTTCCTTCTCTTCCTTCCTCCCTTCTTTCTTTCTCTCCTTCCTCTCTTCCTTCCTTTCCTTTTTTCTTCCTTCCTTCCATCCTCTCTTCCTTCTTCCCTCCCTCTCTCCCTCCCTCCACTATTTTCTTCTTCCCTCCCTCCATTCCTTCCCTCCATTCCTTTCCTCTTTCCTTCCTTCCTTCCTTCCTTTCTTCCTTCCATCCTTCCTTCCTTCCTCCCTCCCCTATGCCTGTCTCTCTCCTCTCCCATGATTTCATTATTATAGGGAGATCCCATGAGTAAAGATCAGCACTTTTCTCTAGAATTTGACATTGCCTGAGGCGCTGAGAGGATCACATAGCCAGTCTGCCAAAGAAGGGACAGGCACAGAGGCCTTCCTGATTCCAAGCCAGCTTTTGCCATTCTGTGTCTCAAGGAATAACTTTTTTTCTTGTTAACTCAAGACCTGGGCCTGTTAGCAGGAAAGGCTGATATGTCAAAGAGCTGAGGAATGACTGGGAGATTGGGAGACATGATCGATAAAAGCTGAGACTAGAACTCAGACCAATAAAATTCTACTTGACAGAGTGATCAAGTACAAGTACTTTGCTCTAGGTACCTGCTGGCTGCCTCCCTGGACCCAATGGAGGACTTTAGAAGCTAAAGTTTAAAGAAAGGAGAAGATGTAGTCAGAGACTGCTTGGAGGAGGGACAGATCTGGGGGAAAGCAAGCCTTCTCTGATTCCAGGGGAAGGGAGGAATCCTGGACGCCCCATTAGGGGAAGAATAGAGGAGAAAACCAGAGGAGCAGAAGACTGTCTAAGGGCGGATCAGAGGAACATGGATTCAGAACCTGGAAGGGATCCCAGGGACTGCCTTGCCCAACTCCCTCCTTTGACAGATAAGGAGCTCTAAAGGGCATATTAAGTTATTTGTCCTAGGTCAGATGGGAAGTTAAATACCAGAGGAAGAATTTTCAGCCAGGCTCTCTTGCACTGCACTGGTGCTCTGGCCTATGCTTCTCCACTCACCTCTGCTGTAGGCACACCTTCAGGGGGACGGCACTGCAGAAGCACCTCGTGTTCCAGGGGCACCTCCTTCCCCAGAGGCTCCTGATCAAAGTTCTTTCGAAGGTCTGGGAGAGGAGAGAGCACGAAGTTAGCAACTTGAGTGGGGGCAGCTGCTTCTCACTGGGAGAGAGGAGGGCACACCTGGTGCTCATGCCATTGCCTTCCTGGCCCTTGTCTTTGAGACTGCCCCTAGGGACAAAGTTCTAGGTGGATGGTCCTGAGCAGTGGGAAAGGGGCTGCAGCTTTCTGATGTCACCACTAGATGGCGAACACTCCCTAGGAATGGACAGCCAGATGGTCAGCCTGACCAGAGTTTGTTGGAAGAATTCTTTGGAGCCATGGGAATGAGGGTAGCCTGACTCTGGATGAGCGAGGAAGCAAGCAGCCAGGCCCTGGAAGGACCGTCACACGCAAGGGTCATAATGATTGTCTGCTTCTGAGAAAGTGGACTCAGGGAGGGACTGGCTCCAGAGGCACTGAAGGCCACAGACAATGTGGGAGAAGGCTGGGGACCCTGCCCTGCTGGTCTCTGTCTGGGGCTTGGCAGAGCAGGGAACAACCATACTGGGAGTCCCTGGTCAGTCTGCCCTTTGGCTGGGATCATGCATCCCTGGTGGTCTTGGTTAGTAACAAAGGAGCAAAAACACAGATTTTAAATTAAAGGAAACTTTAGATCCCATCTGGACCAACTCCATCATTTTACAGGTGAAGAAACTTGAGGCAAACAGAAGGTAAGTGACTCACCCAGGGTCATACAGCTAGTAGATGTCAGAGGTGGGACAAGAACCCAGGAAAAATGGGCAACGGGTGCCAGACATGTTATCTTATAGCATCTGCTATTTATCCTATATATGGACAGCTAGGTGGCCCAGTGGCTAGAGCTCAGCAGGCCTAGACTCATCTTCCCGAGTTCAAATCTGACATCAGACACTTACTACCTGTGTGGCCCTGGGCAAGTCACTTAACCCCATTTGCCTCAGTTTCCTCATCTATAAAATGAGCTGGAGAAGGAAATGGCAAACCACTCCAGTATCTCTACCAAGAAAATTCCAAATGGGGTCACAAAGATTCAAACATGACTGAACAATAAAAAATCTGATATTTAATATCTAATATTATTTGCTTGCTTTCTCTGGGTCCCACAGGGAAAGGAGAAGGGGCCAGGCTCCTGTGGAATGAGGATGGGGAGACACCTACAAGCAATGCGGACGTAGGCTCGGCGGCTCTTGGTGGTGCCGGCTGAGCTCCAGGCCACACACTGACACCAGTAATCTTCCAGCCCAAACAGCTCCTCCACCTGCTGCCGGGACACCTCGATCTGCACCTCCCGTACCAGCAGGCCTGTGAAGGGCAGACAGAGTCAGAGAGAAACATGGATCAGGCTGTGCTGTGACACAGGAAGGAAACTGAAACTGGAGGAAGGAAAATGGGCAAAGCCACTGGACCTGGCACTCAAGGGTACTGCCAAGGCAGTACCAGGAAGCAAATACTAAGGATGCCAGGCACTGTGCTAAACACCAGAGGATGCAAACAGTCACTGCCCTAAGGGAGCTTACCTTTTAGGGGTGGAGACAACACCTACACAGAGAAATATACAAAATAAGTATAAACAAAAAAGAGAATCAACACAAGGTAAGTGAAAGAGAGGAAGCCTGAACAGCTGGAGGGCTGGGAAAGGCTTCATGTGGGAGGTGATCATCAGGCTAAGCTTTGAAGGAAACTAGAGAAGTGTCCCAGAAGTGATGAGAAAGTTGTGTGTTCCAGGCATGGGAGAGAGCCCAGAGATGCAAAGTGGAATGATCCCAGAATCCCAGATTGCTGTGATTTTGGGATCATAGAATTTCAGAGTTAAATGGTTTTCTAAAAGAACCTTTGGGTTATAAGGGACCACAGAGGGCCATTCTCCAGCCAGGGCAGTAATCTCCTGGACAACAGTGAGTCACCTGTGCTTAAACACCTGTAGCAATAAAGAAGAATACATGATACTGGTCTGGTGAGCACCTCTTCCTGCTGGACAGTTCCAATTTAAGACTTCTTGGTTTGCATGACCTTTCCCCTTGTGCACCAGCTCTGTCCTCTGATGACGCAGAGATCCACTGCTAGACCTTTGGGACTAGGTTGTAGCTCAGGGTCCACTGAGTCAGGAGGCAGGGGACATGCATTTAAGCACCTTAACCTCCCCATGTTCCTGTTTCCTCACTTGTAAAAAAAAATGAGGTTGGATAAAATCAGCAGTTTTCAAAGTATTCTCTAAGACCTCCAATGGTCCCAGGACTTTTTCAGGGCATCTCTGAGACCCCTTCAGGGATCTAGAAGGTCAAAACTATTTTCATATTAATACTAAGATGCTTTAATGTCTAATTATGAATAGATATAATGCACATAAACAAGATTCCCTGGGGGGTGTCTGCAATAATTTTAAGAGCCTAAAGGAATCCTGAGACTTGCAAGTTTGAGAACTTGTGAGTTCTAGGTGAGTGAATTAGATGAACTTCCAGCCTGAAATGGATGGCTCCAGGAAGATGACTTGCATTCCCTTTCCAGTTCAATCTACGAGCCTTTGATTTAGGGCTAGAAAGTACATAAAGGTCAGTTAGTCCAACCTGACCATTTCACAGAATAGGAAGCTAAGGCCCTAAAAGGAGAAATTATTTTCCCAAGATGGTACTGGGAAAGAGGTCTCCTGACTTCAAATCCTGGGCTCTCAGTGTCACTGAACCAAATCCACTCCCTACTCTGGGTAAGAGCCCTTAATTCATGGTGGGAGGCAGAAATAGATACGCAATAATGTTCCTCCAATTCTCTTCTTTTCCAGGTAAAACATGCCCAGGTCACGAAGTCTCTCCCATTGACCATTCAGCACCCTTCCCCCCACCAACTCTTTGATAAGGAGCCAGAGAATCTAAGCCTCTTTCTAAGGCTGAGCTAGGAGTTAGTGTGACCAGAGCTGCCCCCAGCTTTGGAGGCAGCATTCTAAGTCTCTTTAAGAATTCTTAGCTCCCTGTCTTTGGTTGTAGCTGATCTGCTCAGGGGCCCCTGATCCTGCTCGGATAAATGACTTGGCCAGCCCACTGAGTGCCAATCACTAGCCTTCCCTAGCTTTCGGTTCTCTGCACTCCATTCATGAGTTAATCTTCCCCAGGCCCCCAGGACTAGGGTGGGGAAGGCAATATAGCAAAGGGAGAGAAATAAAGGTAGGTGAGACTAAAGCCTGGCATCTCTTCCACCACCTAATGTCCCAACAATGGCACTGACAAGCTGCAACATGTCTAAAGGAGAGTAACCCAAATGGGGAGGAAATGTAAAGCCACATTGGATGAAGCCTGGAAAGCCAAAGACTTGGGGAAGAACATGATGGTTGTTTTCAGGTATCTGAAGGATCAAGGAGAAGAGAGATTAGGCTGACTCAGCCTGGCCCCAGAGCACAGAACTAGTCACAATCGGTGCAAACTCCAGGGAAGCAGGTTTAAGCTTAAGACCAGGAAAAGCCTCTTAACAACAGGAGCTGCCCAAAAGGGAAAGACTTCCTGGACAGGTAGTGAGTTTCTGAAACTGGTGGTCAGCAAGGGAAGGCTTAGTTTCTTCACAAGGATGTTGCATAGGGCACTGCTGGTGAGCCGTCTTTAGCTAGACCCTTCTTGTTCTGGGCTTCTGTTATTTGGCTGGGGGTGGGGGAAGGGAGCTCCTGAGGACCATTTTCCTTATCCTGTTAATTCTTCAGGAAATCTTCCCTCACGACTCTCATCCCCAGTAATCACCTCTCTTCTCTGAACCCCTATAGTGCTCTCCTTCTTACCACTGACTGATTAGATACAGTCTGAGATTATGCAGATTGTGAGTGAATATTGCCCCCCAAACTAGAGAGTGAGCACCCTGAGGGCAGCAATGTCTTTTCCTGGTCTCCCCTGCACGCACACAGGAGGTGTCCAACAAGGACTTGTTGAAATCATTATGCTGTTATTGCCCATCAAAGGGGTGGCCCTCCCAAGGTTGAAGGGGCCTGTCATACTGGGAGATCCCACTGATGAAGGTGAGAAAAGAGGGGCATAATGATAAAGAAAAATATCAAGTCTGCAAAGTGCTTGGTGTATATTATTCCATTCAATCACAGGGCTGGAAGGGGATGGCAGGGGACACCTAGCCTGTCTTTTCACAGATATAGAAACTAAGGAATAGAGAGGGGGAAATGACTTGTCCAAGGTCACACAACTAAAGCGTGGCTGAGAAGGCATTTGAACCAAGGTCTTCTGACTCCACACTCAATGATTTTTCCACTGGGTACCGTGCCAGGGAGTGTCTGGTCTAAGAGCGTGCAGGAAGGAAGCAGTAGCACCCAGGTTTCCCATTTCCCATTCTAAGGTTCCAGCTTCTCCAAGGCTTGGGGTCTACTGACCTAGACAGTGATCTAAGCTATACTCAGGAACTGGGGTGTTAAGCCCATCCTTAGAGGGAGTGATTCTGGCCTAGGGTTCTCTTCTTCCTACTCTTCTCCCATGGATCCTGGTGTGAGTTTCTGGGAGGGGCCTAGAACTGCCAGTATAGCCTAAGGGACCCACAGCTGTCAATACTCAGCAAGACACTAAGGTATGTCTTGGGATCCTGGCAAGGGGCTTGAGGCTTTTAGGTTGGGATGCCAAGAAGTGAGGGCAGGTGCTTCACCCTGCCCAGTTGGTGTGGGCGTGGGGGGAAGGGCCAGTACCTATTATTCCCATGCTAATGAGGACAGCTGTGTCCCAATTTCCAGGACACCATAAGGCTTCTTGTTATTGTTGTAGTAGCTAGGAGGGACAGGGGCAATGTTGGTATTACTAATAATCACAGCATTACCAAGCCCCACCAGCCCTGCACAGGGGCCAGGATGCATCTCTGTCCTAATGACCTGTAAAATATGGAGTTGTCAGAAGGAAGAAAGAGAAACAGAGTCGTGGCAGGAGAGTGGGGAGGAGGGAGAGAGGGAGAAAGAGAAGGAGAGAGAATAGAAGAAAAGACATGGAGAAAAGGAAGGAGAGAGGGAAAGGGGAAAAGGGGGAAGAGAGGAGGGGAGGAGAGGACCACATCTGAGCAGGAATGCCTTCTCCAGCACCCTGACAATTGTGAAGCTACAGGGATGGAGAACTCACTACCTCCAGAAGCAGCCCATTATACTTTGGGGAACAACTTGAAATGTCTGAATAACTTTCTTATCAAGCTGAACTCTGCCTCTCTGAAACTTCTCACCATTGTGCCTAGTTCTGTGTCACAAATTTGAACCATAGAAGCTCAGAAATGGGAAGATGCTCAGAGGTCCATATAATCCCACGTGTACCTGAGCAAGAATCCTCTATAACAGCCTTGTTGTGTGTTTCTGTGAAAGCAGCTGACTTGGGGTGATGTCAGGGGCCCAAGGAGGGGCTTAGCTGGGACAAGGAACCTATGGGCTTACTGATCTGGCTTGAGCCCCAGTGTGGAAGCCCTTTCTCCGATGCCTCCTTATCTTAAGGGGATCTAATGAGCAGCCAGCTTGTGGACAGTCACAGACAGGGGGACCCCTCCTAGATATATGACTAAATAATAAAGCTCAGCATTCCTATTCAGAGCCTCCTCTGTGAATCTCAAAGACTTCCCTCTAATGAGAGCCCCCAGGGTCTGGTCTGTCTCCCCTGTCTCCCTGAAGGTAGAAACCTGTTACCCACTTTTATGGGTCAAATAATCGCGGATTCATGGACATACATGATCTTAGTCCAACCTTCCTCCCCATTTTAAAGATGAAGGGACAGAGAGATAAAGTTACTTGCCCAAGTGTGCACAGGCAAGATTTGAGTCTAAGTCAACTGATACAAATACGGCACTTTTTTCCAATGCTACCACACTGGCATAGAGACCTCAAATGGGAACTTGCAATGGGAAAAGGCTACATCAGCAAAATAGAAGTGGTCTCTAGGGTTCAGTCCAGAGGATGATCTGAAAAATTAGCCATTCCAACCATCCTTGTTTTCTAATCAAGTTCTGCCAGTCAGTTGATTGACAAGCATTTATTAAGTACCTACTGTATACCAGGCACTATGCTAAGTCCTGGAGATACAAAGAAAGGTAAAAGACAAGGTCCTGCCTTCAAGGAGCTTACAATTTAATGTGAGAGACAACACGCAAACAACTATATACAAACAAGCGGCATCAGGAATAAAGGAGAGTAAATCAGCACAGAGAAGTCACTAGAATTAATGGAGATTAGGAATTAAGTTCAGTGAGGGGAACTACCATGCCACCACAGTTAATGAGCAAATGTTGGAGCTGAAATGAGTCATCGAATCAAAGCGTTTTAGAGCTGGAAGGGAGCTGAGAGATCATTTAGTCTGATGCCATTTGACAGATGAGGGGGAATGATACCCATGAGCACAAGAACCAAGACAGATATCAAGATCGGAACTTCTGATGCCCAGGTAAGCCCTCTTGCCTCTGTCTCTGTGTAATCACTTTCTGATGGCTGCCCCAAATCCTTCTGCAGTGTAGCAAGGTGAATACCCAAGAGAAGAGATGAGAGATAGAAGGGACCTCTCAGGTTACCTAGGGATTGAAAGCACTATAGAAGGGACTCTATAAGGGTCTGTAAAATGGGGATGATGATGATGATAACATATAGCATTGTTGTGTGGATCATCATTAGTAAGCCTTCAAGCATCCAAAGTATGAGTTTGTATTATCCACAGTTCTTTCTATTACTCGGCTGACCTCCTCTTCTGGTCACATATGCTACTGATAATATCCTTCATAAATATGGTACCCACAACAACAACATTCCAGATATAGATAGGGCAGAGAGAGCAGGACCATCATCTCTGGGTACTTTCACTCAATTAACCAATCAACACGTACTGATTAAATACTCAGATGTGCCGGGTGATACAAAGACAAAAATGAGACCCTCAATGTCCTCAAGAAGCATCCATTCTACCGTTATGTGTCTCTTTTGGCCCCCATGCCACACTGCAGACTCATGTTGACGTGGCAATCTATGAAAGAATCCAGGACTTTCTCATATGAATTACTGTTTGGTCCCCACTTCCCCCATTCTGGACTTTTGCAAATGGTAGCTTGAACCCAAGTCTTGGAAGCTATGTGAATGAATTCCTATTAAATTTCACCTTTATTTTTTTTTAACACTGTCTATTGTTCAAAGATCTTTTTGGAGTCAAAATCTGATTCTGTGATTCAATCCACTGGACATCACAGGTGTGGTACCATGCAAGGGTCTCACCCTGTAAAAGAAACCACCTATGTCAAGGGGGCATGTTATTTTGGCCCCTTCTGACGGGGTGATTTCTTTAGATGCTCTGGATTGCCTTCAGAATAAAGGTAGAGGAAGGTGATTGCCATGGGTAGGAAAAGGAATGGAATGTGGCAAAAGAAAGAAATGTGAGGTCCCTTACCAGTGACCTCATCCAGGCTCTCCTTGGTGAGATGGTCATTCTGGTTGACCCACTCGCCATTGCACTTGAAATAGATTTGGGTGGCTGGGTTGGCTCGGCACAACAGCTCCACGGGCTTGTTCTTCACAATGTAGGCATCCTGGGGTTCCTGTAGGAAGTGGGGCAGGGGCTCAGCAGGGGCAGATGGGAAGGAATCTGGCAGAACTTCACCATATTCAACTCCTGTAGACAGAAGAAGACAAGGAGAGAGGGTTGTGAGTTTAGTTGGACAAGTAAATTTCTTACCAGTATCTCCCACCCCCGAGCCATTGCTAATCCACTGCCCTCCCACATATGATCCTACAACGTCACTGTGAGGAAGAAGGTAAAGGAAGAGGTGACCCAGAAATTTAATAATATTTTGTATCCATTTACAGATGGAGAACTAAAACCCAGAAAAGTTTACAGCTCACACAGGCTCACAATGAGTTGAAATGAAAAATAGCAAAGTTGAGAAGATCCCCAGCATGTCTAATGCTTCATCCCCAAACCTGTCCCCACCTTCTCCCTGACTTCTCTCTCTACTCTAAGCATTAATTCCCTCCCAGCTCTGATCTGGTTTCCAATTTATAGCAGGCAATGTGCCAGGGCACCAAAGCCAGCATGGGACTGAGGAGCAGGGCTCAAAGTAGGGCATACTGGGCCCACCAGGCACAGCTGCCCTTAGCTGCCTCTCTTCCTTCTTGCCATCACACTCCACATAGATCAAGGCAGCCAGGCTAAAGGAAACTGAAAGGATGTGTTAGGGACTTTGGGGACACTGGGGGTGGTAGTGTTGTCGCTGTTCATGCTTCTTCTCTATTAACACCACCCTCACTGTTCCCCTGGAAGCCCAAGGCAATTCTCTAACACTAACCTCTCCTAATCCCAAAAGGCTACCAAAGTGGCTACCAACTGATCCGGCTGCCATCTCTTGTCACCAGGCCACTGAAGCTAAACTTCCTCCCTGAGTCCCTTCCAGTGGCCCTCCACCTCAGCATGTAGGTTCTCCCCAAAGGTCATTAGAGAAATTAGACATTGAGTTTCTCTCTGGGAGTTTCAGCTTCTGAATAGGTCTTTGAACCTAACTTTAGTAGCTTCATCTTGTAGTTAAACCTGAAACCACCCAATCAGTCCCACTCATCTTCCACCATCAATTAGAAGCCCTCCCTCCCCACCCAGGGTTCTTTCTCTGGCCATTTTCTGAACCACTACACAGGCTATCACATTCTCTTTCAAGAGCTCCAGCAACCACACCTTGGAGGAGCTACCTCTCATAATAGTCTGGTCACAGGTCTGGCTATTTTTTTTATTGGACCATTTTCTGACCTTCTTGGCTTCCCTTCCCTACACCTTCCACCTCTTTGTCTTCCAACTCAAATAAAATCTGCACCTTTGCTGCTTCTTCAAAGGGTTAGTCACATGACTGCCTCTTGTTCTATTCTCCATGCCTGTGACTTTCCAGACTAAAATATAGCTTTTCCCAGGCAACAAATTTCCTACTTGTGCTATATCTCTTCATCAGAATATAAACTCCTTGATGGTAGGAACTGCCACACTTTTGCATCTGTATTCCCAGATCTTAACACCTAGTTTGCCTTTCACCTAGTAAGTTATTAACAAAAGGCTATTCATTCATGCATCCAACCACTCATCACAGATAGAACTAACATCACCATTGGTCCTAATGATCCTAGGTTCAGAGAAATGAAAGGGCTTCTCAGCACTGATCCCAGGACCCAACACCATCAACTGGGAGCCATTTTGTACATAATATGAGAGATGAACTAGATGGGCTCAGATATTTCTTTCCCAACCATATGGAATTTCTGAAGTCTTCCAGATAGCTCCCCCAAATCCCAGGATCCTAGAATAATAACTGGAAAGGATAAATACTAGTTCTCTGACCATTAATCCAATGCTTTTTTTCCATGGTGGCATGATGCCTCACTAGATCATCATAATCACAGACTGTCAGAACTAGAAGAAGACTTAGAGGTCATCTAATCTCATCCCACCTCCATCTCCATGTTGCAGATAGGGAGACTGACTCCCCAAGAAATCTATCCCTTTCCCAAAGTCCCTACCAAAGAAAGTCTCATGACAAAGACTTCCAGCCTCCTCTGAAATCACTAGTCCCATGAGGAGAGATGCAGGAAAGGGAGAAATCATCCCAGAATGGGAGAAAGACCTTGATTGAGCAGCAAGCTCTGGAATAAAAAAGGAAAGGAAAAGAAGGGGGGAAACCAGCTAGGCGAGGTCACTCGTTTAAAATCCATTTAGGAAAATTGACTTTCCATTTCCGTTCTAAGTCGGCAGGGAGAGAAGACAGCAGGAGGTTTGTCATAACCCATTAGCTGTTCTTTTGGAAACAATGAATTAAGCTGGGGGTCAGTCCTCTTTCTCCTCCCCAAACAGGGTCCAGCCCTCTCCTCTTTATCATTTTCTCAGCACCCTTGCAATTATACTGGAAATTGTAACCATGGGGCATACTTGGCCTTCACAGGGGACAGGTAGACAAGATGCCAGCCATTTCTGGATCCACGTGTCTCAGGCTGGTAATCCAGAGTTGTCATTTGCTTGGAGACAGGTGGATTCACTAGATGACCCCTAGAAGTTCCCATTTTAATCCCCTGAACCTCAAAGGCAGAGGTCAGAGTTGGATGCAGTAGGAAGGGCTATAGAAAAATAGTGAGGCTGAACTTTAAGCTATCTGGGGATGCCTGAGTCAGGATGGATAGTAGTGGCTTGGATAGAGCCTCCAAGTTTGGTAAGAGAGATAATAGATAGTTCTTGTCTGTCGGGAGAATGGACATGAAATTGGGATGTGAAATCTGCTCTGATGGCTCCCATGACTCTTCTAGAAAGTACCAGACAAATTTCCCTATCTCTGTCCTCATTGCATTTCCTCACTTAAATACAATTCATCTGAATGCCATGGCATGTCCTCCCTGACATCATGATCCTTTTTGAGAACAAAGGACAACAACCACCACCTCATCTTTAAGTGAAAGATATCTACCCATCATGGCCTCTCAGGAAGGGAAGTGCAATCAGAACACATTCTCTTACAATGAACCCTCTAGGATCTGGGCATGGTCAGGAAAATGGGTCTTTGGTCTACACTTACTGCCTCCATTTCCTCCCCTCTCACTTCTCGGCTTTCTGCAATGTTTTCTAGTCTCATCACTCAATCAGAACTGCTCTCTTCAAAGATATCAGTGATCTCTTAAATCCCTCAATCCAATGGATGTTTCTCAGTCCTCATCCTTTTATGAACTCTCTGTTGCACAGAACACCAGTGACTGCCCTCTTCCTTCTGGATCATCCAAGGATCTTTGGGATACTCCTTCACATAATCACACAGCTATCACTTTAGTGCAGGCCTTCAGTACCTCTTCTCTGGACTTTGGCAGGAGCCACTAGTATTTTCCTTCCTGGTTTCTCCCTACTCTAAGCTTTCCTCCACAGTGCCACCAAAGTCATTTTCTTTAAGTATAAGTCAGACTGAATCACTCCCTTTCTCAATAAACTCCAGTGGCCTTGCGGACAGGAGTTCTTAACTTCTTTGTGTAATGGATGCCTTTGGTAGTCTGATGAAGTCTACAGACCCCTGTCTCTGCATTGCTCATCCCCCTGGCTGGAATGCCCTCCTTCCTCTTCTCTACCTCACTCCCTTTGAAACTCAGTTCATCCACCACTTTCTGCATCAGAGATGTCAAGCTCAGCTACAAGCTGTCGTCAAAGGAGTCAGGTCTGAGCCAGATTAAGATATAATTGAGAATTGTTTGACAAAATAAATAAAAATGCAATACAACGTAGATGATATTAATTTGTGGTTTTCTGAGTCAATGTAGGACCCATAGGGATCATTTCTATTTAAATCTGATGCCACTCTTCCACATAATGCCTTTCCTAATCCCCTCCCAATAGACTGTGTTGATTTTTTATTGATTTTCTCTAAACTTATACATGTCCATGCTGTCTCCCCCAATAGAATGTAAATGCCTCGAGAATAAGGACTCTTTATTTTGTCTCTGGATTCCTAGGACCCAGCACAGTGCCTGGAACATAGTAGGAACTTACTAAATGATTGTTGATTAACTTACAACCACCTTCCCTGAAGACAGAGACTCTCTTACTTTCATATTGGTGTGCCTAGCTCCTAGCACAGCACCTAATCCATAGTAGGTGCTTAATAAATGTCTGATGATTTACTGGCTGACTTCATCCAATATCGATGTTAATTAAAAGGCAATCCCATATACCACACACAGATGACCAAGTTCACAAGACTGGAAGTGCAATCAAATGCCTGTGACACCAAGCCCATGCTGGAGAGAAGACATCCTCTCTTCCTTGGGTGTGATTTAGAAGGCACTTTCAGGATGTGGAGATATGTCATTAGGAACTGAACCTTCTATTCCCAAATCCCAGAAGCATACACTGCCAGCTCATAGTAGGTGTTTAACAAACACTTATTGATTGACTGTCAATCCCTTCTCTGAGGCCAGTTACTATCTTAACAGAAGTTGTGATGAAGAGAACTTGGAATAAGTCTGCTTTATTTTGAGTGCTTCAGAGGTTGAAAAACAAATCAGTAAAAGTCCTCCTACCAAGGCCACAAGAGCCCCAAATGCATCAGGAGCACAGGCACCCTGAGATGGGTATTTTTTAATGCTGAACTGAGGTCAGAAGGATGATGGATTTAGAGCAGGATGGGAGGGGGGGCAGGGATGTTCCTGGTCTTCAAATGGTTCTTTCCACTATAGCAAGTTCTCCAAGAAAGGAAATATTTATGGGAGGCAAACTGGTTACAACAGAAGGGTCACTAAAGAAGAGGTGGGCTGATGTCCCAGCTTTGTCCTTAGCCAATTGGGTGACCCTTGATGAGTCACTTCCCCTGACCTGTTCCCAGAGTCCCTTGCAGCTCTTGCACTCTCTTAACCTGTTTGGAGAAGGGCTGCAGGGAGGGGAAAGTTGCATAGCACAGTCCTGACCTCCCAGCTCTCCCATATTGGCTCCTAAGCTCCCCTCTCCCAGAAGAACCACAAGAGGGTTCTGTACTGAAAGATGAGTGCCGCATCTCCCCATCCCCGGGGCTCCCTTACATCAACCCAGATGCTCCTGGCCCCAGGAATGTTTTAGGTTAGCCATTTGCCAGTTATCTAAAGTCAGAAGAATCCAGATTTTGGAGGAGGAAAGGTCCAGAGGTCATGCAATCTAAGCCTCTTGATTTACAAATGAGGAAACTGAGCCACAGGGGTCACATAGGTAGCAAGAGGCCAAGTAGGGATTTGAACCTTAACCCTCTGGCTCCAAAGTTAGCACTCTTTCCACTATACCAAGCAGTGAAGCTGGAGGCCAGAAGTCAGACCTCCTTTTCCACATCAAGAGAAAGTTGAGCCGAGGCAGCCAGCCCAGAGACTTTATTCTTAGGCTAGAGTGAGACAAAACTGGGTTTTGATGCTGAAGAACAACCTCCCAGCACCAATTTTTGGGGTCTCTAAAAGGGGAGAAGGCCATGGGACTAGGGAGCCCTTGGGCAGGGACAGCAGGCAAAGTCCAAGGGCAACTTGGAAGTGCCAAGTGGGCATCTGGGTAGCAAAGGAACACCCTTAAGCCACCTCCTCTGTCCCTGGTCACCTCAGATATGAGGCCCCCAAACTCAGCTCCCACTGACCCCCAAACACTATTTCTTGTCTCAGCTCTCTCTTCCTCTCTTCTCCAGCTCTCCCCACACCTACCCTACAGTAATAGTGGTTTGTGCACTTTGTGGGGTGTGCCCATCTTTATGACTAGTTTTACAACCCTACTGTGGGGCTCACTCATAAAGCTGGCCCCAAACTGAAGAACATGCCCATTAGAAATCCATTAGCCCAAGCAAGCTCCTATGTCTGGCAGCCTCCTCCTTCCCCCATTTGACCACCCTCCCTCCCTCTCCATCAAGTAATCTCCAAGCTTCTCTCAGACGAGGTTCAGGAGAATCTCCTAAAGATTACCAGGACTTAAAGAGAGATTACCCCGGCCTCCGCGGTGTGGCACGCCTGCAGCTAGTGATTGCGTCTTTGCTATTGCTTTGGTGTTTAGATTCTTTTCTTGCCTTCCATCTCTCAATGACGGTTCTCTCCCCATCCTAGACCTGACCTCTACACACTCACCTGCCTCTACCTGAGTCCCTTGGTGGGTGAAAGTAGAAGACGTCCTTTGAAGGAGGAAGCCCGACCACCAGAAACCTGGGCTGAGGTCCACGCATGGCTCTGCCACTAACCTGTGACTGACAATTCCCCTCTCTGAGACTCAGTTTCCTCATCCACAAAATATAAACTAGATGGTCTTCAATGTCCCTTCCCCTTTTGAATTCTAGGATTTAATAAGGACTAGACTAGATAAGAGGACTATGCTACGTGAATTTTAAGTTCCTTCTCAGCTTGGACATTTTTATAAATATCAAATTCTCCATTCAGGATAGGGAGGAGTATCTATTACACAGTTAAATGAATGCAGGCTTCATACTTTGAGAGATTCATGATATCACAGACATGGAGCCTTCATTCATTCATTCATTCATTCATTCATTCATTCATTCATTCGTGGAGCCTCTAGTCTTAATCCTGGAGGCAGCTTGGAGCAGTGTCAAGATCACTGGCTCTAGGGTCCCAAAACTTGGGTTCAAACCCTACCCCTCACAACTTATTAGCCCTGTGACCTTGGGTAAGACATTCAACTTATCTTGGCTTCAAATGCCTCATCTAAAATGAAGTCCTTTCTTGTTCTAAAGCTATGACTATCCATGCCTAATCTTCTTCAATTCTTGTCCATGTTATTGCATAGATATTCCAAGGAGTACCTGCCCAACACCCACTTCTTTTAACATTTAGTGGGTGATATTACTACAACTACCACCACCACCACCACCACCACCACCACCACCACCACCACTACTACTACCATCACTAGCATTATTGTCACTACTACTACTACTACCACGACCACTACTACTACCATCACTAGCACTACTACTACTACCACTACTACCATCACCACTACCACTACTACTACTACCACCACCACCACCACCACTGCTACTACTAGTACTACTACTACTATCATCACCACTACCACTACTACTACCACCACTACCACTACCACCACCACCACCACTGCTACTGCTACTACTACTACTACCACTACTACTACTACTACCACCACCACCACCACTACCACCACTACTACCACCACTACCACTGCTGCTACTACTACTACTACTACTATCACCACTTCTACTACTACTACCACCACCACTATCACCACTACCACTACCACCACTACTACCGCTACTACCGCTACTATCGCTACTACTACTACTACTACTACTACTACTACTACCACTACTAGCTAATATTTCCATAGTGCCAACTATGTGCCAAGTGATTTATAATTATTATCTCCTCTTACACTCATAACAATCCTGGGAGGCAGATGTTATTATACCCTCATTTTATAGATGAGGAAAATGAAGCAAACAGAAGTTAAGTGATTTACCCAGGGTCATAAAGCTAAGAAGTACCTGAGGTCAGATTTGAGCTCCATCATTCCAGGGCTGGTGCTCTAGCCAACATATCACCTGGTTTCCCATTGTTATCTTTTGATACAAAATGGAACCACTCCCTTTTCCAAACAGGCATGGCCATGATAATATCTTTCATGTCACTTCTTGCCTACATGTTATCACTGGAAAAAATGTATAGTCTATATCTATAAATTGACCACACATCTTTCCATTGCCCATTAGTTGTTGTTTCCCCCCTGGGACCGTGCTATTCCATGATTTGCAGCCACCTAGAATCAGCAGTACATTGGTGTTTAAAGGATGGAATTTTGTGTCAGAGGGCAGATCAGGATCATTGAAAACACTGAAATTTCCCAAACTTAATCTAGCCTCCCATCTCCTTCCTATTCATTTCTGGGACCACTGTCCACCTCCACCGTCTATCCAAGGGTATGGTAACTGACAGAATAACTGCATCTCAGGATCTGGACAACACGCATTTTTCATCCACTTGGCTCTTCCTGTGTGGACTGTCAGGCCAATATCTTTTAAGAGGTTGAAGACTTCCTGCAGACTTCCTGCAGAATTCACATGATGCCACACTCACAAAGAGAGAATTTCACTATTTAATAACAACAACAACAACAACAACAATGATAATAATAATAATAACAAATATATTACCTGTAAATCTCTTTACATATAATAACTAATGTGATTCCCACAAAAGCCCTATTAGGCAGATGCTGTAATAATTCCCATATTACAGATGAGGAAAACAAGGGCCACAGAGGTTAAGCAACTTCCCCAAAGTCACACAGCTAGCAAGCATGTGAGACAGGATTTGAACTCAGGTCTCCCTGTCTCCAAGTCCAGAATCTACTATATCACCAAGATGTCTTTCTGTTTAGTTGTTTTTTTAGTCCTGTCTGACTCTTTGTCACTCTGTTTAGGGTTTTCTTGGCAAAGATACTTGGATGGTTTGTCATTTCTTTCTCCAATTCATTTGACAGATGAGGAAACAGACAAGCAGGGTTAGGTGACTTGCCCAGCATCACACAGCTAATGTCTGATTTGAACTCAGGAAGATGAGTCTTCCTGACTCTAGGTCACTATGGCACCACCTAGCTGCTTTCTACCTAGCTACCCAGGGAATCTCTTTTAAATTCAATTCATTTAAAAAATCTATCTGTTAAACATTCCTATGCAAAGACTGTCTCTGCCCTCAAAGAGGACATTCTACCAGGGAGAATATCCCATATGCTCCAAATACATAGTGGTACCTGAAGGAACTGAGGCTTCCCCTGAGACAGAGGGGAGTGGGATGTCTCTGCAAAGGCACGGATTTCAGGCAAAAGCTAGAGACCAGAGTGTGTGAAGAAGGATAGTAAGAAAAAAGTCCAGAAATGTGGCTAGAGACAGAAAGGCCAGGCATTCAATCCTTAAGGTGATAGGGAGCCACTGAAGGCCGTTGAACAGGATAGTGACATGACTAGAACTTTGCTTTGGGAGGATTAATTTTCCAGGGGTGTGGGGAAGGGACTGCAGAGGAGAGAGGCCAGCAAATTCCTTCCACAGCACACCTCCCCCTTCCAAGCCTTGCTTGGTGTCTATACTCAGAATTCAGGGAACAAAGTTATCTCGTTGGTTGTATCTGTCATGGGCTCTTGTATAATCTTAACATATTCATGGCACACACCTTGTGGGGAGAGAAATTTTTAAGACTGCCCTTGGTTCTATGGAGTCAAACCTTTCCTTACTCAACAAACAATACACACAGCAGGAACCTCTCAGTCAATTGTTTCCCTGGGAAGATATGGTCTGCTGTGGAGAATAACTGTTGAACCCGCATGTTCCCTCCTTTGGAAAACATGCTGCCCCGTTAGGGTCAAATGGGAAGGGAGAGGGAGGAGGGGGGTAGAGCGAAGAGGCGGACAAAGAGAGAGCGTGTATCACACAGACATATCCACCCATGCCAATGATACTGAGTGAGCCACGCTGGATAGCCAGGACAAGCTTGTGGCCAGCACAGAACCCAGTGGGCCCTAATGAAAAATTCCATTAGAAAAAGCTGACCAAAGGAGTCATTTAAATGAACAGGAATCACTGGGGTCCCAAATGAGGAGGCTGCCCTCCCTTCCCTGCCCCGAAGTTCTCAACCTGTGGGTTGCAGTCCCTTTGGGGGTAGAACAACCCTTTCACAGGGGCTGCCTAAGACCATTGGAAAACACATATTTCCAATGGTCTTAGGAACCGAGACATCGCTCCTCTATCTGTCTCCAGGCAGGTCTGTCCACATACAAGTATTAAAGGGTCACAGCATTAGGAAGGTTGAGAACCACTGCTCTAGAGATTCTAAAGTTACTTCTGAAAAATCTTCCTTCAATTCAACACCACCAGCACTTATTAGGCACCTACTAGATGTAAGGTGCTGTCCCAGGTGCTAGAGATGATAAAACATACAACCACCAAACACCCAGCATCTGATCACAAACTGTTGCTTCCTAAAACTGAGAGCTCTCTAAGGACATTGTGGACTGCCTCAGATGGTAGTAGATGGCTCCTCACTGGAGGCCTTCAGGCAAAGACTGGATGATCCCTCGTCTGCAATGTTAAAGACGGGAATTCTTGGTCAGATGTGGGCTGGACCAAATGACCTCTGAGGTCCCTTCTGACAATGAGATCATGTGACTTGCTGCCACCCTGGCTCCCCTATTGCCCCAAGACACCCAAAGAAAGAAGACATAATATTAATAAGAACCAGCATTTATGGAGACAGATACATTATTCATAGAGACAGACATTATATTATAGATAGTATTTGATTTGAGCCTTACAATATCCCTAGGAGGTAGATGCTGCTATCACCCCCATTTTATAAGTGACTTGTCCAGGGTCACCCTGGGATTCAGCCTCAGACCTTCCTGATTCCAAGGCTGGTTCTCTACCCATTGTGCCACCATGTTGTGTACATAGTAGGACTACTGGATTATTCTAATGCCAAGGGATCAGGGTGTACAGGATAATGCTCACATCTGGCTTGGGGGATGGAAGAAAGAAGGAGGAAGGGGAGGATGGGAAGGAAAATGGAGGATGGACCCAAGCAAATCACCAATCTTATGGGTTGGAAGGGATCTCGGAGGCACATAGGCCACCTGAGCAAGGACCTCCTCTACAAAATTCCCAACAATTGCTTCTCTTTCCTTAGCCTGAAGACCTCTAATGAGGGGGAGCTCTCTATCTCTCCAGGAAACATCAGATCACTTTTGGTCAACTATAAAAGCTTAAAAGATTTGTCTTAACAATTTTCACCCATTGCTCCTACTTGAACCAAGGTGAAGAAATATAATCCCTCCTCCACAAAAGTGTCCTTCAGATGCTAGAAGGCAGCTCTCAGGTTCCCCTTCCCACCCCACCCCCTCCACCCATCTCTTCTCCATCTCCAGCTCCTTCTGCCAAACCTCATCTAGCATGACCTAGAGGCATGACCTATATAACTTATTTAGACAGTGCTTTGGTATTTACAAATCATTTCCCTCAGAACAATGCTGTGAGGTAAGACATCTATAAATATTATTCCCACTTTAGAGATGAGGAAACTGAGATTCCGAGAGGCCATGACTTGCCTATGGTCATTATGTGATCTTCCCAGCTCCCTCTATGAGGAGATGTGCATGTTTTGGGCGCCTCTCCCTCTTTTAATGCCCTATTGCCTAGAATAGAAACATTTTCAGTAATTCCTTGTAGTTCATCCTGTTCATTCTGCCCCTTTCTTAATTTAAAAAAGCCTGATCATTTTCCACTTTCCTTTTTCTGAAAAACAACAGCAAGGCCGATGGCAAGCCCATGGGGTGCTGTCTCTGCTTGCATGGGAGCCTTGGCTGGGTTTTGTCCGTGGGTCAGGGGCCATCAATAGAAAGGAAGTTCCCTCCCTTTACATAATAGATGTGTTCTTGAAAAGTTATGGGTAAATAGAAGTTTGTAAATCAAATCCTATTTGAAATGCAGCGGGGTAGCTGAGGACCGATGGAACCCTATGGGGAATTCTTTGACCAATTGAAAAAAATCTTTCTGCCGAGTGAGCAGCGAGACTCAATTTATCTGTGGCATTGAGGCCGCAGGTTCCCCACCCTTGATCTATGGCACAGAATTAGTCATTTGGCACGTTGGATTGGTATACTGACTCCCCACTTGGAGTCAGGAAGACGAGCACGTCCTGGCTCCGTGGCACAGTGGCTGAAGCCCCGGCCTGGAGTTAGAACAATCAGTTCAAACACAGCCTTGAACACTGCCTAGCTGTGTGACCCTGGGCAAGTCACTTCACCTTTGCTTCAATTTCCTCAGCTAAAAAAATAGGAATAATAATAATAGCATCTCCCAGGGCTCCTGAGTCTCAAATGAGATAATATTTGTAAAGTGCTTAGCACAGAACCAGGCCCACAGCAGGCACTTAATAAATGCTCATTCCCTTATCTCAGATACTAGCTTCTTGTGTACTCTGAGCCGCTTACTCAGCCCTTCAACCTCAGTTTCCTCATCTGTAGAATGGAGATAATCATAGCACTTTGAGATGAGGTATAAAGTGCTTCACAAACCATAGAGCCGTCTATGTGTTTGCTATGATTATTAATCCAAACTTTGTGAGTTACTTAAAAGGAGGCCCTCCTGTCCTTGCCATGGGTCTCGTGAAGAGCTTTATACTTGGAAGGTACAGTGGGTCCCCCATTCCTTTTCTGCCAGGGCTATCTCTTCTCTCTGGCATCAACACTGAGCACCAACGGGTCTTGGAGAGGAAGGAAGAAGAGACGCTTGCTGCCTGCGGGCTCCCTGCCACGCCTGCTCGAGGACAGAAGGTTGAGGGCTACACCCTCCACTACAGCCCTCGGCTCGAGGGTCAGCGAGAAATAGGCCTAATCTGTTATTGCAGAGCTCACTCCAGGAGCTCTAAAGAATACTGGCCGAGGCCGCAGGGAGCTTGTGCTTTAATCACGGTTCTACTTCCCAACAGGGAGACCCTGGACTAGTCAATTTATCTTTTCTCGAATTGAATCAAAGAATCCGGAGACTCCTTGGACTGAGTCTGACGCTCCCAAAACCCCAGAATAGGAAGTGAGATTTAGAAGGAAGGAAAGGGAACCCTGTTAGTTTATTTGTGCCTTCGTGAAATACAAATATAATAACTTACATTTATACAGCAGTTTAGATTTTACAAGTACAATTACTTCACTTAATCCTCACAACTGTGGGAGGCAGGTGCTATTACTATTAGCGCTCCATTTGACAGATGAGGAAACCAAGGCTCAGAAAGGTTAGGTGACTTGCCCAGGAACACGCAGCCAACATGCATCTAAGCTGAATTAGAACCCAGAGTCCTAAGCTGCGTGGGCCATGGGCAGGGTATTTTCTATGTCCTTAGATTCACTGGAGATCTAAAAGGGGTGGAGGAGCACAGCACTGTAGAAGTTGTAGCTGCCCATTCATCTGAGAATGCCATTAACCCACAGGATGTAGCAGAGAAGAGCATTCAGAGACAGAGGCCCTGGATTCAAATCTCATTTCTACCCCTTGCTTCATAATCTAGGCAAGCACTTTCCAGCCTCTCTTTTTTCACATGTGGAATTAAGGGATTTAAAGTCTCATTTTCAATCTACATAAGGAGCTGATTCCAAATTTATAATAATAAGAGCAATTTACCAGCTGACAAATAAGTGGTCAAGATATGAAGAGCAGCTCTCAAAGAGAAGAAATCCAGCTATCTACAGATATATTAAAAATTCTCCAAATAATTAAACATTTGAGAAATGCAAATGAAAGCAACCACAAAGTTCTACCTCATACTTATCACATTGGCAAAGTTGACCAAAAAAAGGAAAATTATAAATGCAGAGGAGCTCTGAGGACATGGATGCAGTTTGACTAAACCTTGCACAGCCTTCAATGTAGTGACACCTTGACTGGATCTAGAGCCCCTAGGAGATCCAAGGAAGAGGGAAAGGGGTCCTATAGGTATAAAAGTTTTTCTACTTATTTAATGGTAAAAAAAAAATGGACCTTAAGGAAAGGGCAGTGTTTGCCCATCATTTGGTAAAAAGTTAAATAACTTAGGTTTAGGAATGAAAATGGAATGCAAAGGGGCCATTATTGCACTGATGAAAGAGGTGGTTTCAAAGAAACCAGGGAAGACTTGTATGAATTGATGCAGAATGAATTAAGAAGAACCAGGAGAATAATTTATACTATAATAACTTTATAAAAACAAATACCTTTCAAAGACTTAAGAATTCAGATCAAAGGGGTGGCTAGGTGGCACAGTGAATAGAGCACTGGCCCTGGAATCAGGAGGATCTGAGTTCAAATCCAGCCTCAGACACTTACTGGCAGTGTGACCTTGGGCAAGTCATTTAACCTCAATTACCCAACCTTCCTTCCTCCAAAAAGCCAAAAGAAGAAGAAGAAGAATTCAGATCAATGCAATTATTAGCCATGGTTCTAGAGGGGCCACTGAGGAGGAAGGCCACCCACCTTCTGCCAAAGAAGTCCTGAAGAGTCAGAATACAGAATAAGACACACACATTTTTGGACATGGCCAATATGTGAATTTGTTTTGCTTGGCTGTGTTCTTTTTGTCACAGGAATTTGGCTTTTCTTTCCCTTCCCACCCCAGCAGGATGGAGGTAGGGGAAGAAGAAAGGAAAGGAGAAAAAAGAAATGCTTGACAATTCAAGAAAGATGAAATTTAATTTAAAAACATGTAAACAAAAATTAAATTGAGGAGCCTGAACTAGGCAATCTATGGTCTTCCAATTCTAAATGTATTCAACTATGAGATTACAAATACTGTTACACAAGAGGGAGATGGCTCTGACTCCCAGGAAGGGAGGAGGAAGGAGGAGAGTGTCGTGGGACCATCCTGCTCAAGCCCGTATTTCTGAAGCAGTGTGGATTTCCCATAATCACACCACTAGATGGCCCATTCCCAGGTACCCAAGCTGCAGTAATGCCATCAGGCCCCAGGACACTGTGGGAACAGGCAGCAGGGTTCCAGGGCTATGAACCTGGCTTTGGACCCTTCCCAAGAAGCCAGGGAAAGGAGCAGATGGTTCCTAGATTCATAGAATCAAAGATTCTACAGGCTTGGAATAGGAAAGAACCTTACTCAATGAAACAAGCATTTATATTAAATGCACTATATTGTATCAAGTGCTGGGAATACAAACATAGAAAGGGAATTGTCCCTGCTCCCGGGTAACTTAGATTTTACTGTGGCTCACGGAAAAATTAGTGCTGGACCTGGAGTTGGAGGACCTGCATCTACCAATCACTATCTGCCCGAGCTTGGGAAATCCAGTAAATACAGAGAGTGCCTACAATGCACCAGGTGCTGCGCTAAGGGCATCTAGAAGCGGGAAAGTCACAACCTCTCTGGCCTTCAGTTTCCTCTGGACTATTGAGGGGGGGTGCCAGAGATGACCTCTAAATGCCCTTCCAGCTTGATTCTAAGAATCTAAGATTCTTCTATCTAGTCAGACATCCTAGCTGAGTCAGGGAAGGAGAGTGGCTTGTCCAAAGTCACACAGAGAACTGGGTAGTCCGGGAAGGACCAGACCTCAGGCATCATACCTCCTACTCCAATGTCCCTTCCACAATCCCCTAGCTGCCTCCTTAAGGGCCCAGGTGTACTGGGGCCCTTCTGAGAACAACCCCAAAGCCCAGCCTTTGGGGAAGGAGAAGGAGCAGCCGAGATGAAATTACTGGGTTACCAACGGCAGGTAAGTCACTGAGGGCTTTCTCACTTCTCTCTGATGGAGCTAACTGATGAAGCCTGCTGCTCTCTCTCCAAATACACTCCACATTCTACAAGGCAGCGGGGCGGAAGCTTCAGTATAACCTAGATGAACACTATACATCATACTGGAAGACGGGGACAGAGCCCTGAACCAGGCATCATCAAATCCCAACTCAGACACTTATTGGCCAAATAAGCAGGGACCCAGTCACTTGGAATATCTGTGCCTTGGTGCCCTACCTGCAGAATGAGAGCATTCAGGTGGGACTCAATGACCTCAAAGATCCCTTCAATGCCTAAATCCTATGGATCAAACTGTTGTGGCTCTAGGGGCAGGCCTGTGGGGCCAACTGAGGCTAGGATGTGACCCCATGACAGCTTGTATAGTAACTTCTCCTAAGGCAGCAATGAGTCAGGAAGACGGAGTCCAAGGGAAGGGACAAAGAGAGGGCAGCGGGAAAAGCCTTGGATTTGGAGGGAGATGAGCCCAGAGCTGCCACTGAGGGTCCGTTTAAGTTACTTACCCCATCTGGGCCTCAGTTTCCTGATGGGGTTAGACTAAATGGTACCTTTCAGTTCCAAATCTGTGAATCTGTGATGGCACAAAGAGGGAGGGGCAACCGAAAGCTGCAGAAACAGCGTCCGCAGCTGGACGCAGTTGTGAGACGTCTCTGAGGCAGGTCACTCAAGTTGGTGCCAGCAGGGAGTGAGGGGCAGGGAGAATAGGAGGCAGGCAGACGGGAGGTGGGGAGAGAGAAACACACCACGCTGGGCGCATTCATCACAGGCAATCACAGCGGCCTTTCACACACCCGTCTCTGCCCCCTGAACACTAGCTAATTCCAGCCAGACTTGACCACCCACTGCATGGAAAATCTCTTCCATTCTCTCTGCTTAGCTAATGCTCGCAGTGGGATATGGGGAGGGTGGAGGGGAGCAAAACCCATTTGTTATGATGTTTAAAAAACACACAAACCCCACACTGAAAGACCCCCCCACCCCAGACAAAAAGGCTTTTTTCCATCTGGCCCCAGCTCCCGGCGTCTGGAGGGGACAGAAGGGCCCTGGCCCAGCTCCCCTCAGAGAATGTCACAATGGCCGCCCCTAATGACGGATGGGGGACTGGTGGGGCCTGGGGACATGAAGCCATTTTCCCATACCCCTCTGCCCCAGTCAGCACCATTGGTGCCCTCTGCCACAGTTACAGCCAGACTCCCCAAGATATGGGTCCTGGCATCCAGGTATGCAGAAGGCATAAATAATCTTGCCTCATCTCTCCACCTGACAGGTAATGAAAGGGTCAGAAAAAGGGGAGGGGGCCAATGGCAAAACAAAAGCAGGTCCTCGCTCAAAGAGCAAGGCCGTCCCAGGATGCCAGAGCCCTAAGGGACCCAAGAGGCCTTCTTGTCTTGTTGAATCATTCGGTTGTGTCACGACCCTATGGACCATATCACACCAGTACTGTTCATGGGGTTTCCTTGGCAAAGATTAAGTGACTCATCCAGGGTCACACAGCTGCCAACTGTCTGTGGTCAGATCTGAATTCAGGCCTTCCCGACTCCAGGCCGAGCTGCCTTTCACAGGTGAGTGGATGAAAGCTCAGCTAACACAGTTCATTCTCACCGCCACCTCCTGAGTCAGGCTTACCATGAGCAGCCTTGCCCACAGTTCTGCATCCTGCCTCACCTCGCTGGGGGCTTTGAGAACTGCAGACTTAACGACAGCTAGTAGGGACCCGGCCCCCAGAGGGGTGAAACACGCCTGACCTCACAAGCCCCAGGGCCGAGCAGCCAAGCTCTGGAGGCAGGACTCGAACCCAGGCTTCACCCGACTCTAGGGTTCTTTCCACTCCACTCCACTGGGAAAGGCAGTGTACTGGGAAGAGTCCTGGATCTGGATCCTGGCAGCCACTTAGTGCCCTGATGACCCTGGGTGAGCCACTCCACATCGCTATGACTCAGTTTCCTTACTTGTTAACTGAGGAGGCTGGATGAGAAGGCCTAGCCTGAGGTCTCTTCTAACACCAAATGGATGGATCTCCCGCTGCAGCCCCGTGAGGATGAGGACTATGAGACTGTGACAGGTAAAGTAATTTGGCTGCAATCACACCCATAGTAAGTGACCAAGCCAGGATTTGAACCCAGGGCTCCTAATTCGAAAGCCAGGACTCTCCGCACCCGTTCTCCTAGTGCTTTGTCCTTTAGAAACCTACAGCTGAAAAAGGCAGAGGACAAAGGGCAGGGAGGTGGCATGGTGGCTGGAGCACTGGGCCTGGAGTCAGGAAGACATGAGTTCAAATCCAGCCTCAGACATTTACTAGCTTGTGACCCTGGGCAAGTCACTTCACTCTGTTTGCCTCAGTTTCTTCATCTGTAAAATGGGCGTGATAATAATAGGGTTGTGAGGATTAAATCAAATAAAAATTTTAAACTGCTATACAAATGCTAGCCTGCTATCATAATATTAAGAGTCCATGAATTTAAATGGGAAAAATTATATTTTTATTTTCACTAAGATTTAACTGAAATTTAGTTTTTTCTTTCATTATTTTAAAATATTGTTCTGACATAGAGTCCACAGGCCTTACCTTAAGGCGAGTCATGATGGGAAAAGGCTAAGGAGCCCTGATCTGGACCCCATAAAGGCACAGTGACAAGTAGGAATTTACTCAGTGTCATCACTAAATAATGACACGGCCAGGAGCAGGGCCCAGGAAAACCCACATCTCTTGATTCCAAGGCCTGACCCCATTCCTGACTCACAGACCTTCCCTGGGAGCCTCCATCCAGACCAAGTGTTGAGCTAAGGTTCTCCATGGCCCTTCCTGCCTCCTCCCCTTGGCATCTGGAGGGCAGAGCTGGATGAGCAAACACATGCATTAGAAGAGGGATGTTGGAAGTGTGGGAAGGGAGAGGGAGCTACAGTGGGGCAGCCAGCTGGCATGCCTTGGCAAATCACCTGTGGAGCTATCCTTGGCACCCAAGAAGCTGACTGACATCCCCAGGACCAGCCTGGGCTGGAGGACTCAGCACTAGAGAAAGTTATCTCTGATCCAGGGAACAGAGGAAGGGCAAAGAAATGCGCGTGTTCCAACAGCGTCCCTGAGGACTCTGGAAGGTCACTGGGAAAACCACGGGGCCAAAGTCAGGCCTCAGAGCTGGAGTCCCCCAAACCCCCCACTCTGTGCAAATGACTGAAATGTTGCTTGTTTTGTAGAATGTGTCTCACAGGCGTCAGAGATAAGGCATATCCAGCTGAGATGATATCTCCCTGTGCTCACGAATTTGTCCTTCAGGATCTCATCAGTGGGTTTGCCCTAGTCAAAGACCTGAATCCTTTCTGTCTCACACATTCCCACCCCCCAAAATGTGCATGTGTACGTGCATGTGTGTATGCTCACACATGTGTGTACATGCACACACACAGACACACAGACACACACAGACACACACACCACCCTTCTCCCTGGATGTCACAGTATCATAGATTTAAAGCTGGAGGGGTCCTTACAGGTCCATAGCCAACTCCCTCATTTTACAGATGAGGAAGCTGAGGCCCAGAAGAAATGAATTGTCCAAGGTCATAATGCTAGTAAGCATACAGGATGACATTTGAACCCAAATCTTTCTTGACTGGCCCCATCCTTGATCCACATGATACCTGCCTATGAATTCTTCCTTTGTATTTCTGACTAGGCCACGAGTGGTTAACCATGTTATTTCCACTGTAAGTCAAGAATAAGTCACATTTATCTTGGTTTTGGAGCCTGCACAGTTCTCTGTACGGCCTTAATTATTTGCTCCTTGGCACAAGTCTGTGTGGTGAGTATTACAGATGTTATTCCCCACCATCTTATGGGCGCTGGAGGTGGGATTGAGGCTTAAAGAAGCAACTTGTCCCAGGCCAGAGACCTAGTAAGTACTGAACGGAGGATCTGAACACACGTCATATTCATCTCTGATTCTGCAATGGAAAAACCATGGGATTTGGGGGTCATTTGAACTCCAGGTCTATACACCACATCTTTGGCCCATTTCCTCACAGGTAAATTGAAGGTATCAATGAGATAACCTCTGTCCCAATCCTTCCAGCGCTAAGCCCGGGCGGTCAGCCATCCCTCCCTCTGCTGTCCTTTGACCTTCAACATGGTTGCAAGAGGCCATGCTCTCCTCTCTGACATCCCCTGCGTGTGAACTTTCATCAGTCCAGGCTGGGACCTGCACCTCCCCCCTGGTCCTCCCAAAGATATAGCCCAGAGTTAGTGGGGAGGAGGAGGGCGGCGTACACCAAAAGAAAGTCTTCCATCAGATCACAGATTTCAGAGTAGATTGGACCGTGGGATCGCCTAATCCAGTTCTTTCATTTTACAGATGAGGAAACTGAGCCCCACCAGGTAAAGTGACTCACTCAAAGTCACAGGGCAGTAAGGCCAATTAAGCCACCTGGCTCCAAACTCAATTCTTTCCCACTGTTGTACAGTCAATGAGCTGTTTCCAGGGGCCTTTATCTGCTCCTGAAGAGTTCTGGGTGCCATTATCTGGCTCAACCCTACAGTGCATTACATGGGGGTCTGTCTTCAGGGTTCTTTCCTTCACCCTGTCTCTATTTCCTTCCTCGGTCCCCAACTTGAAGGGCCACTCCTCTAAGGCAAGGTGCAAATCTCCAGTCCCGATCCTGCCGGGTCCCCAGAGCTCTCCTCTCCATCGTCAGCAGCTTAAGGGTGAGCTCTGTGTAGATGCCCCCACCTGAATCCCACTCCACATGTGCCAAACTGTCCCCCCAAAACCACTCCTCTTTCTGTCGATGCCCTCCATCCTCCCAGTCACCCAGGCTCGAAACCTCTTTGTCATCTTTGCCTCTGCCCTCACTCACTCCCCCAGCCCCAATCAGCTGCCAAGCAGTGTTGATCTTTCCTCTCACATCCACCCACTTCTTTCCACTCCCAGGGCCTCCTCCCTCATTCAGGCCCTCATTGCCTCTCACCTGGACTTTCACAACAGCCTCCTAATTGGCCTCTATGCCTCCATTCTTTCTCCAGCTGTCAAAATAATCTTCCCATGGCTCAGGCCTAACCGTGTCCCCGCTCAGTTCCGAAAGCCTCAGCAGCTTCTCACTGCCTCAGAGACAAAGTCCAAAATTCTTCGTTTTAAGTGCGCTGAGATCTGGTTTCAATGTACTTTTCCTGCTTTATTTCACATAATTCACTTTCATTTATTCTCTGATGGTGTTTCTTGAATAAGACATTCCATCAGCCAACCCTGGGCTGTCCCTTCCTTCCTCCTCAGCTCCATCTCTCGCCCTCCTTGGCTTCCTTCCTTCAAATCCCAGCTAAAACCTTACCAACAGGACAGTTAGGTGGCACAGTGGATAGAGCACTGGCCCTAGAGTCAAGAGGACTCAAATCCAGCCTCAGACACTTAACTAGCTGTGTGACCCTGGTTAAGTCACTTAACCCTGACTGCCTCCCAAAGCACCCAAACCAAAAAAACCCCTTACCATCTGCAAGAAGCCTTTCCTGAGCCCCCTTAATCCCTTCCTTCTGCTCTCATTTCCAATCTATCCCGCATAAATCTCGTCTGTACCTAGTTATTTGTATATCATCTCCCCGGGAACTCCCTGTGGGCAGCGACGGGTTTGGGGGGAGGGTTTTGTGTCCCCAGCGTGAAGTTGGCACTTACTAAATGCTTGGTGGCTGGTTGAAGATAACTGATCTGCTCAGTGGTGAAGATCTCTAGGGGTGGACAGCGGGAGCAGCATGAGGCTTAGCCCCAGAAGTCCCTGCCTCAGACCCTTCCCAGCCAGGTGTCTCCAGGAAAGTCCCTCACACTGTGTTTCAGCGTCTTCGCCCTCTTGCTCTAGGTCTGTGACCCGATGGCAGACGTCCTAAGAGATCTCCGTCTGGGTCTGTCCCTTTGCTCTTGTCATTTCCCAGTAAGCATCTTGTCAGTATGACAGAGCCAGAGCCCTTTGACTGGACTGTAAGCTTCTTAAAAAGAGTGATTTAAAAAAAAAAAACAACAACAACTTTAGAGCAGCAGAACTTAGCACAACCTTATATACAGGTGGTGTTTAATAAATGCTGAACCCAATTGAAGTATCTTCATATTGTGGGGAGCCAACTGTTCCAACATGAAATGCATATATTCATCTTTTTTAAAGTAATGCTAAAAAATGTCCCATGCTGGCATGCCCCAGGCAACTGCCTCCTTGCCTGCCCTGGTCCCTGCTCTGCCCTTGAGGTAAACAAAGGACAGTTATTGTTCTGGATGTGGAAAGAGCACCCCGAGGAATTCAGCCCTTGCCTGAGGCTGCAGTTAGTAACAGAGAGGCGGCTCTGACCCACTCAGAGAAGTCTGGGCTAGGACACAGAGGAGCCATCACCTGACCCAACCATTTTGCAGATGAGGAAACTGAGGCAAGCAGGGTTAAGTGACTCGCTCAGGGCCACACAGTCAGCAAATGTCCGAGGCTGGATTTGAACTCGGATCTTCTTGCCTCCAGGCCTGATACTCTAGCCACTGTGCCACTGGGTTGCCCTGAAGTGTCCTACATTCATGAAATCACAGGTCTAGACCACTTAAATAGGGAGGGACAAGGACTGATTAAGGGCAATCCTAAACACTTTACAAACATCTTATCTGGTCCTTAGAACAACCCTGGGAGGTAGGTGCTATGATTGTCCCCATTTTAGCAGTTGAGGAAATCAGAGCGAACAGAGATGAAGTAACTTGCCCAGGGTCACACAACCAGGAAGCACTTTAAAGCTGGATTTGAACACAGGTCTTCCTGATCCCAAGTCCAGGACCCTCCCACTGTGTCTCCATAAGCTCACCTGAACCCAATGCTTTGGCCTTTCAAAGTATCCAGGATCAGGAAGACCTGACTCAATCACTGAGTAGCTGTGTAGCCCTTGGAAATTCACTTTTTTTCTGAGCATCTTTTGTGATATGGAAAAAATAATTATAGTGGCAGCCATTTGGTGCAGTGAATAGAGCACTGGCTCTGAAGTCAGGAGGACCTGAGTTTGAATCCAGCCTTAGACACTTGACATGCTTACTAGCTGTGTGACCTTGGGCAAGTCACTTAACCCCAATTGCCCCGCCTTCCCCCTCAAAAAAATAATAATATAAAATAATTTAATATGATATGATATGACATAATATAATTTAATGTAATGTAATATGATACAATATAATAATATGTGGGACCCTTATGAAATTTTATAAGGATTCAATGAAATAGCATCTGTGAGAGTGCTGTGTGAACTTTAATGTGCCGCCATACAGTTGATAAGCACTTATTAAGCGCATACTACATTCCAGGCACCGCGCTTAGCACAGGAGAAAGCTAGTCAGAAATCACAATAAATCACCTTTATATAGAACATTAAACAGGCACGAAAGTGCTTTGTACCTACAGGGTATCCCACAAGTCTTAGGGTCATTCTAAGTTTTAATACACCATCTAGACAGCGCGGTGGATAGCTCTCACCAAGCCTGGAGTCAGGAAGACCCGAGTGCAAATCCGGCCTCATTCACATCCTAGCTGTGTGACCCCAGGCAAATCACTGACCCCCGTCTGCCTCAGTTTCCTCATCTGTAAAATGAACTGGAGAAGGAAATGGCAAACTGCTTCAGCATCTCTGCCAAGAAAATCCCAAGTGACTGAGGAAGAACAAGCTTTAACAGTTGAAGACAATTATTTCTGCCATCTCATCTAAACCTCATAACAATCCTGGGAGGTTAGGACTCTAAGTATGGCTAGGACTTTTTCTATAGATGAGGAGACTGAGGCTCGGGGAGGAGGACTGACCCGTCCAGCATCACACGGTGAGGCAGCGAGATCCAGGCCCATTGTTCCCGAGGCTGGCCCTCTGCCCCTGTGCTACCCTGCTTCTCATTTTGCTCTCCATTACTAATCTGGAAGTTTCCAGGCCTGCGTCCTCACTCTTGGGCGTCCCAGATATATTCCCAGCCAGGGAGGTCAATGACATTGTCATTAATACCTTGACATCCGTGTTCAGGGCCATGATGCCACATACACACACACACACACACACACACACACACACACAGCAGGAAAATGAATCTAACAGGAAACACCCCCGGGATGCACCCAGAGCTGAAAACACATCAGGTAACATGTCCCCCCTCCCCACCCCAGTCTCTCATCTCCTTTCTTTTTAAAGGCTTGTTGTACCAACCCTGTTATCAAATCTTGGTAAATGCAACTGGTGGGCCTAGCGCCTGGTTGGGAGCAGGGACATCCCACCATCTTTTTTGCCCAACTGATGTGTCCCTTTCCCAGCCTCCTGAATGCCTTATATCAAGGGAAGGACAATGGGGCTGGAGGGGGCCTGCCTCTTCCCTCATCTCACCCTGTGAGTGAACAGAAAAAACAGCAGTCCAGGTAGCGGGGACACCAATGACGAGGACAGTTCCACTGTCACAGAGGCTCTTAAAAACATGATTGAAGGCTGCCAGTGGTGTGCAGTCAGTCATGGTGCCAGGTGCGGGAGGCAGCCTGAGCTGCTACTTTAGACACTGTGCTAGGAGCTGTCCCCTGGTTTCTCTGTGTGTGGAGCTGACTACATTGACAGGACCATAGACTAGGAGGAAGGCAGACCTGGCACCTACACCAGCCACACAGAGTCCCCAGGGATGAGGTCACTGGGCAGTAGGTCTCCATTCTGAAGCCCAAGCTGCTCCAACTCTCCCAGGAACAGCCCACACAGATGGAGCCCCCTCTCACTGGTCCCCTGCTTCTCCTCCCTAGTTCAATCAGTGGGGGGTTTAGAGTTCAGAAAAGAGATAGTCCCAGAGTTTATCTGATGCATTGGGGGACTCCCTCCAGATCAGACATAGTTTAGACTCACCCCTGCTGAGTGTGTGAATGCCCCCTGAGCTTCTCTAGAATGCTGGAATGGAGCCACCAGGCTGTCTAAGGAGAAGCAAAGCAAGCCTCAAGCTTCTGGGCCATCAGTCATGGTAATGGGCCTGTGATTGGCCTCTGTACTTTGAACCTGAGTAAGATAGGAGACCCAACTGGAGGAGAGAGAAGGAGGAGGAGGAGGAAAAGAGAAAGGAGGACAGAGCTGAGAGGAGTGGGAGAAGAAAAGATGAAGAGCAGAGAGACAGAAAGGGAGAAGAGAGAGACAGAGAGAGAGGAAGGGAGAGAGAAAGGAAGAAAGAGAGAAGGAGGGAGAGAAGGACACAGAAACAAAGAGAAACAGAGATAGAAAGGAAGAGAGAAAGGAAGAAAGAGAAAGGGAGGGAGGGAGAAAGAGAGAAAGGAAGAGACAGACAGGAAGGAAGAAAGAGAAAGAGGAAGACAGAGAGAGACAGAGATACACACAGAAACAAAGATAGAAAGGAAGAGAGAAAGGAAGAAAGAGAAAGAAGAGAGAAAGGAAGAAAGAGAAAGAAGAGAGAAAGGAAGAGAGAGGGAGGGAGAGAGGGAAGGAGAAAGAGAGAAAGGAAGAGAGACAGAGAGAAAGGCAGAGATACACACAAAAACAAAGACAGAAAGTAAGAGAGAAAGGAAGAAAGAGAGAGAAAGAGAGAGCGAAGGCAGAGACTGAAAACTGCTCCACTGGTTCCCTAGAAATCCTTTCCCCTTTGAAGCCACTGAAGCAGAGCATTGGAGGCTTCCAGCCCTTCTGCGTCCAGCTTCTTCCCTTTCCAAAACATGTAGGGTGGGAAGGGGCCCTAAGATCAGGGAGCCAAGCACACATCTGAGCAGAAACACCCTCTAAAACATGCCCAGGAAGAAGTCATCCAGTAGGTGCTTGGCTCCCTGCTGGTCTGGGGAGCTCATTCCCTAGCTCTGCTGCCGGCCAGCTCAGAATGGTCTAAAATCCTTCCCAAAGCTGAGCTGCAGTGCATTTCTCTGTCACTTCTCCCCCTCAGTTGTAGTCTTACCATCTGGGGTTTCAGCACACCAAATCTGTTCCTCCTTCCCCATGCCAGCCCCCTGAATCCTTGAAGATGACTCCCTTCCCTTGCCCTCCCCCATATCCATCTTTTCCCCAGATTAAACACCCAGTTCTCATGTGGCTTCCCTCACATGTGAGCAAACTGAGGCCTCAGGACAAACTGGCGGAGGCCACAGGGCTAGGCCCAGCCTTCCTGACTCCTCACATTTCCTCCTGCCAGCTCCCATGCCGGGATCCCTCTCCCGTCTCATCTGGCTTCCTCAAGGTTTTAGCAAACGTCCCACTTTCTGCAAATAACCGGTTTTCCTGGTCCTCCTTCCCTCTGCTTCCTGCTGCAGGTCTTCTGTTGGGACACAGCTGCATGTTGTCTCCCCCACTAGACTGTAAACATCCTGAGGGCAAGAACTTGTTTTGTTTTTTGGCATTTCTTTGTATCCTTAGAATGTGAGTGGTTTTGTTGTGGTTCAGTCATTTTTTCAGCTCTATCTCACTCTCCATGACCCCATTTGGGCTTTTCTTAGCAAAGATATTGGAGCACTTTGACATTTCCTTCTCCCACTCATTTTACAGATGAGGAAACTGAGGCAAATGGGGTTCAGTGACTTGCCCAGGGTCACACAGCTAGTAAGGGTCTGAAGCTGGATGAGTTTTCCTCATGCCGAGCCCTGTGCTCTCTCCGCTGCACCCTCTAGCTGCCCACTTGGCAACAGTACTTTCTATTTAATGCACAGAGGGCAGGAAATGGGAAAAAGCCAATTCAACTCAACAAACATTAAGTGCTGACTGTGTATCAAACCCAGTGCTAAGTGCTGGATACATGGTCCCTGTCCTTAAGGAATTTGCCTTCTAATGGTGCTGGACCTGTGTGTGGGCAAACCCTTGGTGGGCCAGAGGATAGGAAGGTCGGTGACATTCTTGTCAATCAAGTGCACGCCCAAACACACACACACACACACACACACACACACACACACACACACACACAGAATCAGATTGTACCTATCCCAGCTGGCCTGGCACAAGTTCCAGGATTATGGGATGAGCTAAAGACTGGCAAAGCTGGTGCCAGGGGCTGGCTTACGGCATTAGGTAATGCTACACAAGGCTTCCTCTTCAAGTGTGCACACGAGGTAAAGAAAGACAGAACATGAGACAGACAGGACCTCCAGCATTTGCCCTTTCCGTCCTGGTCAGATCCCTATCTGAAAGGAAAGCCCGTGGCTGGGGGAGAGGGGTGCGGGTGGTCGCAACCAAGGTGGAGACGAAGGGGTCATATGGTCACAGGTAACCCTGGGCAGCAGAAATCAGACCTCTGTGAAGCTGGCTTCTAGTCCTTGGTTCCCTCCTCTGGCTAATGCTCAAAACACTCGCTGCCCTGCCTAGAAATCTCACAAGATAAGATAATCTGTGTATAAGTACTTTCCAAAACATCCGACACTCATGCCTGAAGAATCCCTGGCTTCCTTCAAGATTTGGCTCAAATGGTGCGCTCTGGAG
Source organism: Pseudocheirus occidentalis (assembly GCA_028646575.1). Classification (NCBI taxonomy): domain Eukaryota; kingdom Metazoa; phylum Chordata; class Mammalia; order Diprotodontia; family Pseudocheiridae; genus Pseudocheirus; species Pseudocheirus occidentalis. The sequence continues at coordinate 39,600,782 of CM053598.1, read as the reverse complement.
GAGGCTTTTCCCAGGCATCCCAGCTGCTAATGCCTTTCCCTTGAATGCTGGGGTTCTTAACCGTTTTCATACCCTGGTCCCCTTTGCCAGTCTAATGCAACCCATCAGCTCCCTAGAGTTATGTTTTTAAATACATAGGATTATGAAGGAAACTCATTATATTGAAACACAGTCATAAAAAAGTTTTTTTACGTTCATAAACCCCAGGTTAAGAATTGCTGCTTGAAGGTTGCCTTGCTACTGTGCATGTATCTTGTATAGATTTAGTGATTTACATGTCTGTCCCATTAGAACATAAGCTTCTCAAGGGCAGGGACTGTTTCTGCCTACTTTTGTATGCCCAGTACTCAATGCAGTGTTAAATGAATGCCAGTTGATCAGCCGATAGACTGGTTTTAAAGAAAATTTGCAAGCAGGAGCAGACTCAGGAAAGAGAACCACTCACTACAGGCTAACCAAGAGTGTTTGAGAGTTATCAGAAAATGAAACCTTTAACCAAACTCTGACTGATAAGGAGCATTGAAGGGTTTTCCATCTGATTGGCATTCAGTCATTGGCTGAAGACTCCAGAGACTTCAATGTGGCCATCCCCATGCCTCTGGGCAGCGTGTGCATACACTGTCCAGGAGAGGTATGGGTCTCTCAATGCTTCCAGGGACAGAGGGCGCCCCCACACCCCCAACCTTCTGGAGCATTCTTCCTTGGGATTTCACAACCTTTCATCATTAAGGAAGAAGCTTCAGACCGAAAAGATAATGATAGCAAAGAGGAGAAATGACCCTTGGTAATTCTCAGGTCCTCATGATCACTATCATCCCCAAATCAGAACTTGCATGTCCTAAGCAACCTAAGCACTGGGGACAGGCAGTCACCATGATAACCGGGAAACCGCTAATGCTCCTTCCATCACCCCATCCACAGGAACTTATCTACCTACAGCTAAAGTCTGAGTTGGGAGAGACCTTTGAAATCAGAGTCCAACCTCCTCTTTTACTGGGGCAGAAACGGAGCTGCAGCAGGGGAAGTAGCTAGTGCACGTGCTAACAGTGGAGCAGGGAAGGGAATAGGTTTTATGCAGCACCTACTATGCGCCAGGCATATGAGATAGGTCCTATTTTTTTCCATTTTTCCTGTCTGCTCCATTAGGTGCTGAGCTCCTTGAGGACACAGGACCAGTGTTCTTACTTTTCTTCATGTCCTTACAGTGCTTAACACAAGGTCAAGCACACAGTAGGTGTTCATAAATCTTAGCTGACCAACTTGTCAGTCTTCAAGGGTCACCTCCGACATGAGATATTTCCTGATCTTTTTAAAAGCTAGTGCCTCCCACCAAAAATGACTTTATTTTGATATGTTTAGCCCCTTATCCTCCCCACTCACTCTCCTCCCCATAAAACATAAGCTCTTTTAGGGAAGGAATTGTTTCATTTTTGTCCTTATGCCTTGCATGGTGCTTGACACATTGGGAGGAGGAGGAGGTGTGAGTCTGGACCTGGGATTTCTTCATTTCCTTGAGGAAATCCCTTCTATTAATGCCAATTGTCATCTACTGTATAATTTAGATTATCTTGTTGCCTGGAGGCAAGGTCATGCAATATTTCTGTTCTAGGACTCCTAGAACAGAGGACTACATGGTCTCTGTCCCCTCTGTTCTAGATAAAGGATCCTTGGTCCAGAAGAAAGGCTGGCTTCTAAGTAAAGAGGAAGAGCCTGCCGACTTTTTCCTACCCTTGTCCCCCTTCCCTAGCACCAGGCTCCAGCCTGATCTCACCTCTTCTTGTCCTTCCCCTCCCCATTCAGCCCCCAGCCCCTTAGTCAGCATGGGGAGGGGCAGGACAGAGGCCCCCAACTTCTCTGGGGGACCTGAATGGCTGTGGGGGGCCAAAGGTAGAAAGGGAAAAATGAAGAGAGGCAGCCAAGGCGGGGCTCAGCTCTCAAAGGCATCTCCTCAATTCAGTCTCCTGGGTTGGACCATTTGGGGGCTTTTCCCAAGTGGAAACAAAGAGAACCAAAAAACAAAGCAGCTCAGCCCTGGGGGCAGCTGGAAAAGGGAGAGAGTGAGGTCTGGGCCCTCCCCATGGGCCCACAGCCCCAGCAGCCTCGGGGGGAAAAGGGACTGAATGGGGCTCACATCCCTGCCAGCAGCTCCCCAGGATGGTCCCACCAGCTTCCCCTGCGGTTCCTAAGGGACCAGGAGGGCTCATGGATTTCCTACTCACAGGCATGGTGTGGTGAGCCACCAGAACAGACAGAGAAAGGCCTGCTTGGGTTCCAAACCTGCCTCTGCTAGGCGAGATTCTCTGGGCCTCAGTTTTCCTGTCTTCAAAATGGGAGTAGTAACTCTGGCATTCCAGGTCTCCCAGGGTGGTTGAAAGGAAGGCCCTTTTTAAACTTTAAAAAATGGGAGTTTGGGTTTTGTTAGTTTGTTTTGTTATTCTCCAAATCAAGGGGGGAAAGGGGAGTTCTCCTTGTAGAGGGGCTAGGAGGAAGAGAAGAGAGACTTCATCCATAAATCCCCTCTTTCATTCACTCAGCAGGCACTAATTAAATGCCTAATCTGTGCAAGGCTAGGTGGGCACTACACAATATACCCACGACACAAAGAAAAACAAACCAAAACATTCTCTGTCCTCAGGGAGTTTCTACCCATGGGAAGGTAACAACGAACCTTGTATACAGATAAATAAGTATGAAACATATATACGAGTTCAATGCAAAGTAAACCCTAGGGGACCGAGGAAGCTAACACTGGGTAGGGGGAGGTGAGCAGTGGTAGAGGTTGTGTTTGGGGAAGGGCACTGTAAGCATAGGGGGCAGCCAGTACAAAGGCCTGGAGGTGGGAGATGAGAGTGGACTATATTAATTTAGTCAAGTTCTTTCAAATCCAGGCACTCTGTAAGGAGGCAATGTATGTATTCCGTATGCAAAGTGATTCCAACAAGATGAAAAATATCAAGGAAGAAGTAATGATAGTTGGGGTGGGGGAGGGAGGAGAATTCTTTGGAATACCAGGGAACCCCAGTGGTGATCATGTCAATTCAAAGCCTGTCTGAGGGAATGAGGACAAAAACCAGACTTAATCAGAACAGAGTGTCTGTTATTCAAAGCAGAAAAAGTCCTTAAGAAGACCAGCACAGGGTCAGGGGTCGGGGCAGGTCCAGCAGTCACTGAGCCTGCCCTGTACTGAACTGGCTGGAGCAGCCTAAGCACAGACAGAACCACAGAGGCCCAGAACGAAGGACTCATCTAGTCCTGGCCCATCCGACTCATTTAGTGCTAATCAAGTTAAGCAGAACTAACTTCCTCCCCACCCCTTCTCCCAGTGGTTTGCTATGGCCAGGAACTGCAGGGGAAATAACCAAGGGGAATCAAATTAGAAATCAGATCCTCGTAGCAAATGTCCTGGGAAGTGGGGGCTGTTATTATCCCCATTTCACAGATGAGGCAACTGAGGCAAACAGGGTTAAGTGAAGACATGGGTCACACAGCTAGTAAGTGTCTGAGAAAGAATTTGAGCCAAGGACTTCCTAAGAGTTTGGATTCAATCAAAGAGCCACACTTGACGTCCTAGAGGGCTACATGTGGCCTCGAGGCTGATGCTCCCCCACCCCTGGGTCTATCCTCTCCAGGGGCTATTTCAACTCTGATTCTGATTGCCTGCCTCAGTTTACCTTCATGTCATGTGAAACATGGCCAGTCTTCATCACCAGGACACTTAAGAATTCATATGTAACCTGGGAAATTCTTTGCTTAAAGTGTTTGTGTTCTACCTGACCCACTGTCCGGTAGTTTGAATTGTTGCGTCTCCCTCAGGAGACCCCCGGCCCTTCCTGTGCTCACCAGTCATTGTCACAGCACCCTGCCACACTCAGGTCTCAAGCCAGGGAGCCATGTTTTGTCTATGGATTCCAAGAAGAGCAGGGACCCTTGAGGAGAAGCCCTTTTAGAAAATGTCTTGGGCAGCAGAAAAGAGCCAAGAATTCATTTGATCTGGTCAGATTATTAAAGGAGGCTGGCCTCAACAGAGGCAGTGTGGTGCAAATCTGGAGCCGGGTTTGACTCTCATCCCTGGAGCTTACCAGCCCACGTGACTTCGGGTCAGGTCCTGGGGCCTCAGCAGTAAATTGAGAGGATAGGACTGAATTGCCTTGAAGGTCTCTTCCTCCTGGAAGGGCACCTAGGAGGCACAGTAGACAGAGCTCTGGGCTGAAGTCAGTGCAAATCCAGCCTCAGGTGCTAGCTGTGTGACCCGGGACAAGTCACTTAACCCTGTTTGCCTCAGTTTCTCATCTATAAAATGAGCTGGAGAAGGAATGACAAACCACTGCAGTATCTCAGCCAAGAAAACCCCAAATAGGAGCATAAAGAGTCAGCCGCAACTGAATCTCTGGGCCTCAGTTTCCTCATCTGTAAAGTGGCCACCAGGGTCACTTCCCAACCTAAATCTATGATCCTGGGAGAGTTAGCCGTCTTGGCAGAGAGGGAAGGATCCTGCTGGGACATGCTTTCTTGAGCAAAGACCAAGGGAGCAGCCGCAGGTTTAATTTAAGGAATTTTGTCAGGGCTCCCTTGACACTCCCCATGTGGGGAAGGGGCTGCTGTACCGACTTCTCTAGCTTGTCACATCTTCATCTAGGTCCCCATCGTCATTTTCCACATACCAGGAGCGCACAGAGAGGTCCCTTTGGACCTCTGTGCACACAACCCATGCGTCTGGCAGGATGCAGCCAAGCCTAGCCCAGCTGTTTGCAGAAAATGCACACAGCTAATAACAACAATAACCAAGGTAATGATACTGCTACCTTCCATTAGCACAGTGCAGTAGCTTCCAAAGACCTTTCATTGCAATTATCTCAGCTGAGCCGACAGCAGCCTCAGATATGGGCTGGGCTGGGCCCGGCCCATCAACCTGATTTATCTCAGATAAGGAAATTGGATTCCAGAATCTGAGCACAGCAGAAGCACTGGGAAGGAACTCCAGGGCCCAGCTAGACCAGGGGGTTCTTAACCTGCACCCCTCTGGCTGTCTGGTAAAGCCTAATGGACTCTTTATTATTCAAAATACTTATTGTTAAAAATAATTTTAAAAAATAATATTGTTAAAAATGATGTAAAAAAAATACATGAAACAAAACACACAGGCTTACAAAGTAAATGAATTCTATTGAAATATAGTTCCTGAAGAATTGAACGACTACACAGATCTGAACTGAGAACTATCATCATTTTACAGAACTGGACACTGAGGCCCAGAGCATTTGGAAAGTGACTTGCCCAGTGTCCCACAACTAGTTAGGGGCATGGCCAAGTCCCCAGTGCCTCTGGTAATTATATTAATGTGAAGGATTTCTCATATGTTTTCCTGATGAATAAAAAGCAGGACTATTTTGGGGCGCACCAGGGAGGTCAGATGGATTTCTTGAAAAATTCCACGGACCAGTAAGCTCCTTCCTGTCCCCCCTGGGACCAGATGGAGCAGGCAGCTTCCCCTAGGGGGCAGGCAATCTTCAGAATGGGTCTCCCGGTGCCAGGCAGCCCCTTGGCACTGGGCTGTGGTCCCCACCGACCGGCCAGAGCCCAGCCCAGGTAGGAGGAGACATCCATGATCAGTATGGCCCCTTACCGGGAGGCATCTGCAGGCACCCGGCCCTGCTCCTGCTCCTGATGACAAGAACTTGCAAAAGGCTGATGCAAGTTAGGAGGCACTCATGTAATAGACTCCCCGAGCATCCCTGGTCTCCGTCAGCAGCCCCTCGGGATGGATGCTGCTCCCTCTCCCTGCACTCCTCGGCACACTGCTGATGTAACCCAGGGCCTTCATTGACTCAGGGCTGGGTGCCTTCCTCTGCCTCTGAGCTGGGTATGGGAGAGAAGGGAAAGGACCAAAAAACTACCTGGACAGAGCAGGAGGGTGGAGACCCCCAGCTCAGAAAGAGAGGGGCCAAGAGGAAAAGACACTCTCAGGCCTGGGAGGGGGCACAAATGGGGGCAGGCTGAGCCCTGGACTGGGAATTTAAAACCAGAAGTACTTGTGGGATGTCAGCATAGAATAATTCTGGGCTTTCAGTCACAAAGACCAAGGTTCAGATTCTCCCGCAGGATGCTTAGGCAAATGATGACTTTGCTCAACCTCAGTTTCCTCATCTGTAAATTGGGGATAATAATAGCAACCCTTTTATATATGAGGATCAAAGGAGAATGTATGCTGAGAACTTTGCAAGCCCTGATGGAGTTATATTACTATCCTACCATCCATGACTTTTCCAAGGTCACTCAGAGTCTCAGCTCCCAAGCCCTAGGCCCTTGCCGCTATGCCCTGGCTGCCTCCAGGCTTTGGACAGATGATTTCAGGTTTAGAATCAGCCCCTCTGGTAATCAAATGGCCTCTCTCTTTAGAGACCCCGAGGAAAGGAACTGTCCACAGTCACACTGGGAATAAGTGGGCTCTGCTGCCAAATTTCACTCCTCTGGGCTTTGATTGCTTCACCCATAAAATGGGGATGAATAGAGGACCCTCCTGCCTGAAGAATGACAATTCTGACTCCTGGTTTTTGAACCATTTAAGGCTTACAAAGCACTTTCCTTTGTGCTGAGTGCATTACTATCCCCATTTCACAGACTGGAAAATAGACAAAGGGATTTATTTGCCGGTGATCATGTTCAAACTCAGGTCCCCCCATTCCAAGCCCAGCCCTCTCTGCCATTCTGTGCTTCTCCTCACAGACACTGGAGGAGGATCAGACAGTCTGAAAGCATTTGGCAAGGTTTTAATCACTGTACCCTTGTAAGCTGTCAGTCAGTGCAGGCTTGCTTGGGGGCAGAGATGCCACATTGACCACCTTATGATGGAATCTCCCTGAGGGCAGGGCCTGGGTAGGGGACTGGGAACTACATGGTTCCCAAGCCATTTTTTATTTATTTTTGTTTTTTCCCAACTAGCCAATACTGGGAAGTGGGGAAGAGGAAGGGGAGGAGTGCTTTGCTTTGGCCTAGCTCAGCCCAGTCCTGGTCCCAAGAGTCTCATCTTGGGAAGGGAGAGAAGCTGAGAGTGCAGCTCTCCAGAGTCTCCCTGGGGATCTAGCGACTCCAGCAAAAAGCAACGAAGGGAAAACAGAAAAATGTTCACTGAAATCTCAGGGATTCCTACATCAGCTGGGAGTTTGGACTAAATTTAATTCAATTCAATTTACAAATCATTTCATAAATGCCTACTGTGTCGGGGAATGAGCATTTATTAAACACTTACTGAATGCAAGGCCCTATGCTAGGCATTAAAAACACAGAAACAAAACAGAGCAAGCCCCTGACACCAGGGAGCTTACACTTTAAGGTGCACGCTATGACCTGTAAGCAGATAAGGAAATATAAGGGGATTTGAGGAGGAAGAAAGCACTCATGGCTTTGGGGATTTGGGAAGATTTCTCATAGTAAGTGGTGCTTGAGATGAGCCTTGAATGAAGCTACCAGTTATAAAGATGGCGGTGAGGAAGGATCCCAAGAACACAGAGTGGAAGCTGGAAGGCCCTTCAGGGACCATCTTCCCTGCATATCACAGATAAGGAAACTGAGGGTCAGCACAATTAGGTGACCTGCCCAAGGTCCTTAAAGCAGAAAGACAGAATTGCTGGGGATTGCACACCAAGCATGTGGAACAGTGTTTGCCAAAACTCAAAGCTGAGAAACAGGCGAGTGGAATATATCAGTTGTGATACAGTAGAATGAGACTGAAATCCACAATGGAAACTGACATCAGAATGTAAAAGGCTCTGAATGCCAGGATGAACAGCAGTCTATAATTTATCCTAAAGGCTACAGGGACCCATAGCAGCTCCGTGAGCAAGGGAGTACCATGATCAGGCATGAGCTTGAAGATGATGATTTTGGTAGCTGGGTGGAGGGTAGATTAGAGACATGAGAGACTGAGGGCAGGAAACATAATCAGGAGATTGTCCAAGCAAGAGGTGATGATGAGCCCTGACTATGGAGGTGGTCGTGTGCTCACAGAGAACATGAGAGAGAAGAATGAGAAAAAGAAGGAGAAAAGGGAGGAGAAAAAGAAAAGAGGAGGAAGGAGAGAAGGAAAGGAGAAGGGAGGAGAGAAGGAAGAGAGAAGAGAGGAGAGAAGGAAGAGAGAAAGAAGGAGAGAAGGAAGAGAGAAAGTAGAGAAGGAAGAGAGGAGGAAGTAGAGAAGGAAAAGAGAAAAAAGGAGAGAAGGGAGGAGAGAAAGGAAAGAGGAAGGAGAGAAGGAAGGAAGAAGGGAGGAGAGAAGAGAGGAGGAAGGAGAGAAGGAAGAGAGGAGGAGAGAAGGAAGAGAGAAAGAAAACAGGAGGAAGGAGATAAGGAAGGGAGGAGGAAGTAGAGAAGGAAGAGAGGAGGAAGTAGAGAAGGAAGAGAGAAAGAAGGAGAGAAGGAAGAGAGGAGGAAGAGAGAAGGGTGGAGAGAAGGAAGAGAGATGACAACATCACCTCCCATCTCTACAGCGTTTGGACGTTTGGAGGTTTTTACAAAGCACTTTCCTCATAGCACCCTCGGTAATATAGATATCATTCCCATTTAACAGATAAGGAAACTGAGCCTGGGAGAGTTTGAGACTGCCCTCTGTCCCACAAGGCTGCTGCATGACTCTAGGATTCGTTGGAGCTTTATTTTCACCCCCACTCCCACCCCTACCCCTTCTTCCTATCCCCCTCCCCTGAGACAATCTCCAGCGTGGGATCAGGGAGGAGGAAATGTCTCATAGCCGGCCTCTGACTGTGGTTATTTTTTCTCATACCCATTACATGCTAGTTTCCCATCCAGACTACAAAGTCCTTGGGGCAAGGACTATGTCTCTATACTTCTGAGATTCCCGCTACAGTGCCTAGTAGCGTGGCTTCATACATAAGAAAAAAATCAATAAATGCTTATTGATGTCGAAGCTGATGCCTTGTTTTGCAAGGTAGGGGCTGAGGGGGCAGTAACAGACTCAGTATGAGAAGGGGGCATCCCTTAGGCTGGATTTACCTGGCCCTTAAAGCCTCCCTCTCCTTGCTCTCTGCTGCCCACACCCCTGGGGCCACAATACGGTCTCCCAGCATCCCCAGGGGCCCTTCTCCCTCTGCCTTGCCTCCTTCTCAGACTAGCAAGGCATGAGCATGTCCAGATGGACCACTCCTGTGATTTTTCCCTTCCTCTCCCTCCCCCCATGTCCCCTGGGATCCCCTAGGTCAAAACAATGGAGGCCTTTGCTCGCCCTTGATATAATGGCTTATTAAGGGGCTAATTTTAGCAAGGAGACACTCGACATTTTCCCAGCGGCAGCACTCCCCAGGACAAACAGTCTTGCTTTTTTCTCCCCAATTGTTCTCAGGACTGACGCTGACTCTGAGGCCCGAACAATTCCCTTTGTGTCTGCTTCCTGGGGAGCTCTCAGTCATTCTTGGGGAGAAGCAGGCCCTGGTTCGGCCTCCCAGCTCACAGGTGTGCCTTGATTTCTGCAAGAAGTGGGATGTAAGTGAAAGGTCTGGCCCATCTCAAAGTCCCTGGCAATGGAGAAGAGGAGAGGGGCTTGCTTTTTGGAAGAACCTTCAAGCCATCTGTAAACCAAGATCACCTGTTGTAAAGTGAATAATACTATCCCTACCAGACAAGGTGAAAGCTCACTGGTCAGGACCCAGGGTCCCAAGGGGAAGGAATGTACAGTAGCCATAAGCCATCCCTTTATCTTGGCTGGAGCCAAGCCAAACACCCAACAAACCCCTCTTTCCTTTCCAGTTCTTTTCCCCTATACATGCTGCTTTCCCCCAGGAGAACATCAGCTCCTTAAGGACAGGGCCTGTATCCATATCCCCAGCACTCAAAAGACTGCTTGGCTGTTACAGGCACTAAAAAAAATGTTTTCATTCATTCATTCAAACACACTTTACCAGCCATGAAAGATTAAGATCTTTACAAAACAAGGATGCTTAAAATGGAAGGTAATAAGTCCCACTTCCTTAATGTTAAGAGTCACAACCACTGAGTCAATGTAGGCAGTGTAAGCCTTATCATCAGTTTACAAATGAAGAAAC
>CM053598.1:39513952-39582923 GCA_028646575.1 Pseudocheirus occidentalis | reverse complement strand
ATATATATATATAAAATTTCATTTTATTTGGCTGGTTAAAATTCCAAAAAAAAAAAATAAAATGGAAAAAAGCTACATGATTAACCTTCAGCTTATATGTAACACTCTTTCATCTCCCTCTAAGTATACTGATATGGAAAGGGCCCAGACAACCTGTGTTTGAAACTCAATTCTGATTCTTAGTAGCTGCATGACCTTGAACAAATAATCGTGTCTCTCTGAGCCTTGGAGTCCTCCTTTGCAAGATGAAGGGGTTGGTGTGGGATCACCGATTTAGAGCTGGAAGTCCCTTCTTTAGAACACTAGATGACCTCTGAGGTCACCTCCAGGCTCTCAGCCTGTGATCAAATAAGCTCCCAGTTACAAGACAGAAGCCAGATCTGGCTCTTCTGCTCCCTTCCTCCAGGGACTGACACAGGACAGTAGACACGGTTGACCCCCTCCAGCCCCGAGTGATTGTGGGCATTATAAGTGACAAGATTGGGTTTCTTAGAAATCTTATGCAGCTCTAATTCCTTAATGTTTCGTACTTCCTCCACCCCCCACCTACTCAATAGCCATGACTTAATAAAGACAGACCAAATGAAGGGCTCATCCTCCCCCTCCCACCACCAGCCTCAGGTACTTTTATTGGGGGCAACTGCAAATTCTAATGCCAGATCACTTAAATCCCCCTCCACAGACACACACACACACACACACACAGAGTAGTAGGGGAAACCCTAGTTGTTCAGGCTTTTGTTGTACCCCAGAAGTCCCCACAGAACACTGGGTAAGTGATTTTCAGGGGCATCTCAGTCTCTCCTTCTAGAAGGATAGTGGACTCTCTCTTCCTCCCCTCCACCATTCGGGATTGTGTACAATGTGCTTGGAGATCCTTGGGAAATTCAGATCCCATGTTGGTCATGCACCTGCTGCTAAAAGCTCATCAGGAGACAGGTCATTGTTTTCTGGCAATGGAAGAAAAGGAGGCGGCTGGAAGGGGGGAGGCAAGGAGTACGCTTTTCCAAAGGCAGGAAATCCACCCATGAAACACCATTTTTCCCTTGCTCACAGGAGCCTATTGAAGGGGGCCTAGGGATATCCTCTGGGACTGTAAGCCTCCTTCCCAGGATATGTGGGAACAATTTCCCAGTGCAAGGGCTCACGAAGACTCCCTTCCCAGGAGCCCTCAGTCTGACAGCTTCCTCTGGGTTTCCTGCAATTGTAGGACACCAGAGAGGAGCGGATGCCCCCCAAGAAACACCAGCCCCTTGTAGATTCAAGGAGAAGGATGCCAGCTCCAGCTTGCCCACCTCATCACCTGACACTGCTCCCATCTCAGCATTCCCAGTACCCACTAATCCCCCTCCCACATGCCAAGCATTCCTGGAGAAAATCTGAGTTCGAATTCTAGCCCTACTGTTTGATATTTAGGTAACCCCAAGCAAGGTACTTGCCCTCTGTGGGTATCAAACTGGGACTGGGCTCTGGGAAGCCCATGCCCATCCCTCCCTCCAGAGCATCCTGACACCACCCCCAGTCCCAGAAACAGTAGTACTTAGGCTCTCAGCCCTGCTCCACAGGCACTCTGGGAGTCATTGAGCCACATGATAGAAGGCTGAATCTTTGACAGCAGCCTCGGCAAAGTGGAAGGGGCAACCTGTGCCATCTGTGGAGTGGCAGCACCAGGATCCATGGCACCAAAGACAAGCAGGCAGCTAGGTCAATCACCCTGGGCTCCCACCCCCTGACATCTGTAGCCGACACCTCTTTTGCCTGGTACAGGTATCTCTCATGCAATCATGGAAAAAGAGATGGAAAGAAAATCCATTCTGCCTTCCTGGGGAAGCTGGCTCCTGTCATGTTGCTACCCGTTGCATCAGGCCTACTGGGGCCCTGGAGGCTAGAGAGGAAGGCAGAGGACAGAAGGCCTGAGCCCAAACTTTGGGTCTACACTGAGGCCTCTATTTTCTTCCCGGGGCCTGGGCCACAAAGAGGGTGGCCTGGGACGGACTATGCATGAATCAGAGAAGGGGATACTTTTAGAGTCCAAGGATCTTCTTCTCTTGAGTTTCTAAGCACTCCACTGAAAGTCTGTTAAAACCAGGGTGAAGGTCTCTTTTAGCTCGGAAATGGAACTAGATGTGAGTGAGGAGAGTATCATGAGTATCCAACCACAGTCAGAAGCCCTAAGTCTGAATCTCAGACCTGTAACTTGTTAGCACTGTGACTGCAAGTTACTTGATCTCCCAAAGACCTTGTTTCCTCATCTGGGAAATGGGTATAAGAGTTACTACCTCACAGGGGTGTTTTGATGGAAAGTGCTTTGTAAACCCTAGGAGTGCTATAAAAATGTGAGACATTATTTCTGAGGCTTTTTTCACAACCTCAAGATGGCAAAAATGTCTGTTGCTAAGGTCCTAAAATTCTCTGGATGCTGGGAAATACTCTGATAAAATCCTTGGAATTCAGTTTTGAAACAGGTCTGGGGCTAGCAGCAGAACCAAGTAACAGAGTAGCCAAAGGCTGGGTCTGATGGAGTTTGGAATATTTAGAGTAGTGGCCACTGGGATCAGGAAGAGCAGGGGAGGGGGCATGCATACGGAATGCCTTCAGACAAAGAAGGGATCCCTCCTCCCCCCACATGTTGTATTTCTCTGAGGATTTCCCACTGGCACCTTCCTCTCCCTGGGTGAGAAAGCCACTGAGGCCAGGGGGGGGACCAGCGTTGGAGCTGTGGGGGGCCCTAGAGATCACTCCCTTTTCCACTAAGCATTTTTGCCTCCCAGTGTATCCCTCTCCCTCTGCTTTAGATCAAGCTAGGGTCATCAGAGCCCCATGAATAATTGATCGCACCTCGGCTACAGCCAGGTCTACGCCACTCCATACCCTCAGTGCCCTCAATGCCCAGAGACCCTCTCTTTCCAGAATGCCAATGTTGGCAATGCCTTCTCTCTTTTGATTACTCCCTATTTTCTCTTGTAAATAGCTTGTGTGGGCAAGGCTGTTCGCAGGTTCTCTCCCCCATTAACTCTGGAAAGCAGGGACTTTATTTTTGCCTCTCTGCACATCCTCAGACCTTAGCTCTGTTCTTGGCACATAGTGCGGCTGCTTGGTAAATCTTTATTGACTGACTGGTGTCCTCTAACTCCAGGAATGCAAGAGGAGAACTGCTGTATCATAAGCATAAAAGATGTCATCAGAGACTGGTATGGCCAGAAAAAAACAACAGATCACATGGGGAAATTGAGAAAAGGCCACCCCTGTACCTTTTTGGCATTCATTGAGTTTCAAGAAAACAAGAGCCCACCAGTAAGACAGGACAAGCCTTTGTAGAACGCTAGAATGACCTAGACCAGATACGTAAAATCTAGATTTAAAGGTGGAAATGACCTTGAAGCCCCCTTGTTTTACAGATGAGGAAACTGAGTCCCAGCCAGCACAACTGAAGCTCACAGCAGCTGCGAAAGGATGATTTGAAAAGGGTCAGAAGTGAGATCTGAACCCAGAGCCTCTGACTCTAATATGTGAGTGACAGGGCATGGATGAGTTTCTATATGGATTGTTAGGAGTAACCACATTAATGACATGAGAAGTCATTGGCATTGAAGCCGCTGCAAGATCTCCATCCGGGAACCATGCTCCCTTTGTTAGAAAATGGGTAAACTGAGTCTAGAAGTGTCCTGACTCGTCTTAGGTTGCTTGGTGAGTAAATGACTTTACTGGAATTGGAATCATCTGGGAATACTGCCTAGAAATGCTATAGAAGGAGTCAGGGGCTGGGGAGGCGGATGGGGAGGGGGGAGTGGGCAGGGCAAGAGAACAAAGAAAGTTTCCTGACACTTGCGTAGATATTGAGGGAGGGGGCAGGGAAGAATAGCAGAAATTTGGGGAAAACTTGAAATATAAACACCACATTTTTTTGGCACCCTCCAGAGATCTAGTTACTTTGTTAGCTTTGAATCATAAAAAATGTATCACGCATAACTGGGTTTGCTCACAGAATTATCACATTTGGTATATTTAGAGATGTGAGGGCCTAGGGGAAAAAAAATGAAAAAATCCAAGAGGGAAAAGGAAGCCTTCTTCTCTGTTATTCTTTTCAAAAAATGAAACAACAACAACAACAACAAAACCGCAGGAAACAAGATATTTTCCTAGATTCTTTTTTGTCCTGGCCAACCCTTCTCTAGTCTTTACAGGTGAGGAAATGGGGCTTTTCCAAGGTCATAAAAGCAATATATAACCAAACCGAGGGTCGAACCCAAGTCCCACAGGAGGGGAAGGCTGTTGAATTTGAAACTGGAGTCTTTGGATTTAATTTAAATTCAGTATCTGGCTTTTATTACCTGCATGACCTTTGCCTCAGTTTCCCCAAGGAGAGAGTTGGACCAGCCAGTCTCTGAGGTCCCTTCAGGCTCCAAGTCTAGGGGCCTATAAGGTATCTTTTGGACCTAAATCTGTGTTCCTTCTCCTACTGTACCATCTTATTCTGGTCCCCCATGGAGAGAGCAAAGCCACTCAGAGGGGAAGGGCTTCCCAAGGTAGAAGATGTACAGACAACAAGTCTCTCCACATGGGGCTGGCCCCATTGACCTTGCTGAGCTCACAATGGGACCACAGTCCTCTGCCCCTGTTCTGAGGTGCCCCCCTTTGGAGTCTGGGCACCGTTGGCAACCCAAGCTCAGGAAATGGTTGGGATGAATAGTACCAGCAGTCTCCTCCCTGAGGTTTGTGGGAAAGGAGAGGGCTGGTGGCTAGATGTTTTCCACCCAGTTCTCATGGGGTCAAGGTTTGCCTGGTGCTCATCTCACATACACACACACACACACACACACACACACACACACACACACACACACACATACACACATCTCAATACGTGGCCCTTGGCACATCATAATTCCCCTCACCCAACCCCAAGCTCTATCCCTGCAAGGTGAGGCAGCAGGCTGGTAAATAATGAGAATGAGAAGATCTGGGTCCAGGGACCCTGAGAGCCAGAAAGGACCTCACAGGGCGGCTCAATGTCCTACCCACCCACTGGAACAAAGTCCTGCTTCCTGATCTGGGACAGGTGGCTGCTCAGGCTTCACTTGAAGAGCTCCAATGAGAGGGGGCCCTGGCCTCTACTTTGGGAGAACTCAAATGATTGGTTAGAGTTTCCTGACATAAAGTGTGTATCTACATCTTGGCAGCTTCTAACTCTCTGCCCTTGGGGGCCAAGCAGAATGAGAGTGATTCCTCTTCAGGGTACCAGACTTCACAGGACTAGAGCTGGGAGGGACCTTAGGGGTCATCTTAGGTCAACCCTCTAATGTGACTCTTCTAAGTAAAGCAATGGGCAGCTAGATGGTGCAATGGATAGAGTGCCAGGCCTGGAGAACTGAGTTTAAATCCAGCCTCAGACACTTACTAGATGTGTGACCCTGGGAAAGTCACTTAACCCTGTCTGCCTCAGTTTCCTCATCTGTAAAAAAACAAGCTGGAGAAGGAAATGACAAATCACTTTAGTATCTTTGCCAAGAAAACCCCAAATGGCATCATGAAAAGTCAGACAGGATTGAAAACGAATGAACAAAAAGTGGGGCAGGAGACAGGATGCCGGACTTGGGGGGCCGTGAGACCTTTCCGTAGCTGCGTGACCTAGAACACATCAATTAATTGCTGTGTGCCTCAGTTTCCATTTCTGTAAAGTGGGGATAATAATAGCAGCTTCCTCTCAGGATTGTTGTGAGGATAGAATACAAGGAGAGTCTCCACCACTCTTGTCTCCATGAGACAATATTTATGGAGCACTTTCCAAACCTTAAAGGGCTACAGAAGTGCTGGCTACAGATAAAGAAACTGAATTTCAGAGGTTAAGTTAAGCCTAGGGTCACACAAACCGTAAATGTCAGTGGGGAAATTTGAAATCGGGTCCTGCCGACCCTCTCTTTCCACTACTTGAAGTCAGCTACAACGCCCTTCCTCACTTAAAAAGCTCCAGTTTGGCCCACTCATCCTCCTACGGGCCCATCTCGAGGCCCTTTGGGATTTCTTCCTCTCTAACAAGAACAGCAGCTCTCATTCCAAGAGGATACTGGACTTGCCACCTCAGATCAGGGACTCATCCAGGGTAGGACAGGCCTGGACAGAGGACCGCTCAGGTTCTAACCAGTCTGACCAAACTTAACACAGCCAGCAGAGAACCTCGCCCACAGCCAGCACTCAAAGGTCCTTGTTGCCTTGCTCAAAGGTCATCACAAATGGGTGCAGGGATGGAGTGTGGCTCTGTCATCCAAGTCCCGGCCTAGCTAAGTTTGGAGAGGCTCACCACCAGGCCGGCCACAAGGTGATCGATTTTTCAGCCACATTAAGTCTTAAGAACCATCTCCTAAGTTGGAGGGAGCAGCGTTCAGGTCTGCATTGGTGGAGAGAAGGCCCACACTGAGAAAACCACAGGTTCTTGAGGTATGAAAAACACTTAAGGTTTGCAAAGTGCTTTTCTCTTAACACCCAGGGAGGTACACAAAGTACAAGTTGTCTGGTTTTCATTTTACAGAGAAGGAAACTGAGGACTTTCAGGGAAGGCAAGTGACTACCCAGAACCACAGTTAGTAAGAAAAGAGGGTTGATCTCAGCCCTGCATCTCCCTGGGGGGAAAGAGCATTGCAGGGTGTCTCCACAGCTCTGTCCCCCAGTGTATGCATCTGAGAGTGTCCTGGAGAAAAGGGACTCATTTACGCTGCTCCAGACTATTCTCTGGCCTGGCCCGGCTCCTGCCTCACCAGCCTGCACCAACTTGTCCTTGCACCACAGGACACTTCCAGAGCAGGGCACTGGAAAGCATGGTCCTTACTCCTAGAGGCCTGATCCTCTCACCTCAATGGCTGGGGTCAGGGGGGGCAGGGTCCGGTGGTCTCTGAGATGTCCACTGCCTCCTCTCTCTGGACTCCAACCTCAGTACTGCCACAGAGTAATGATGCCACAGCAACTGCTCAGTCAGCCTTTAGCCTCCTCGGAGCCCTCTGGCCTGCTCACCCCAGACCTGTGCTTTAATGGAGGGAACAATGAGATGAGCGGCTGTTCAACAATACAGTCTTTTCAAACATTCTCTGGGGAACGTGAGTGGGATTGTCCCACTAGAATCAGTGCAGTGGGGCTCCATGATGAAGGAGTGCAAGGTGGTCATAGGAGGCTGGAGACATTCAGAGTTTTAGGAGCTCCCCTTTCAGAAGCCTCGGGGAACAGGAGAGCCCCAGGAACTGGGATGCATCCCCCTCTGAGCCCCTGCAGTCTGCAACCTGAACAAAGACCATGACTTCCTCCAACCCCGGTACCCAGCCCACATCCTCATGCTCTCACTGACTCTCTCTGTCTCTGTCTCTGTCTCTCTCTGTCTCTCTCTTTCTCTCTTCTCTCTCCCCCTTCTTTTTCTCTCTCTGTCCCTCTCTAGGTCTCTGTCTCTCTTTCTCTTCCACTCCTCCATTCAACCCCCCACCCACAGAGAGAGAGAGTCTCACACATACACAGAGACTCATTCCTCTCTGTCACTATTGTCTCCAGGCCTCCAATAGTCCTGCCTCTCACACGCTGGTGATGGGGGAGCTGGGCCAGGCCAGGGACAGAGGCTGGAATGGGAGAAGCTGAGACCCTTTATGCATAATTGGCTCTTCTTGACTCCCTGGCAGCATCAGTGGGCAAAGCCCCAGTTGATGCCAGGCTGCTGAGAGAGACCAGCTCCAGTCTGAGGATGCCTGGGCCTCTCCTCTGCCAAGGGCCTCTCAGGCAGCTTTCCAGAGATGCACAGAAGGGGATTTGATCTTGGAGCCAGCATGGGGCCGTGCTCTAAAGGGTCGGCAGGCGTAACAAGGAGCTTGTCCACAAGTGGAGGGCACACTCAACATAGGCGTGGATCCTGAGGATGGCCCAAACTAGTGACTGATTCAACACAGATGTCAAGTCCACAAATGTATGCCTGGGTACGCACAGCTGGTGTATGGGGATACACTGACACACAGCAGATTACACAGAATGGAAAGCAGTGGAAATCCCAGGCTCTGGAGTCAGAGGAGGCTGGATATAAATCCTGCCCTGATTCTTACTTACTTTGGAGACGTTGGTCGCCCTGGGCCTCAGTTTCTCCATTTGCAAAATGGGCTTAGCTGGCCTTCAAAGTCCCAACCAACTGTAGATCTAGGTTCCTACGGCTCCATGTGAACACTTACACAGTATGTGAGCATGTTGTTCTTGTTAGCATTTGGAGTCAGAGAACCTGAGTTCAAATCTCACCTCTGCTACTTGCTACCTGTGTTGCCTTGGAAAGTTGCTTCCAAACTCTGTGTCTCAGTTTTCCTGGTCCCAGTTGAACCAGATGATCTAGACAGATTCTCTCCCACCTCTAAAGACTATGTTGAATGTACCTGATGCACACACACACACACACACACACACACACACACACACACACACACATGTACAGACTGCCACACAGGTGCCTCTGTGCACACTGTATGTTCAAAGATCTTGAAACGCAAAGGAAAAGATGAAATCCCAGGAAAATCTGGTGCATTGAGATTAGCCAGTCCGCGGGGGGCTGTTATGCTGACAGTGTGGCCATTCAGACTAATGTATAAATTACTAATGTAAATTAAAGGATAATTGAAGGCCTTTAGGCCCAAATATTTAAATTATTTAATAGGCAGTCATGAGTGAGGGAGAAAGGTGGGGAAAGGAAAAACAGAGCTTAACTCCCAAAGAAAAATGCCAATCTAGGAAAAAGAAGGAGGCCTCTCTCCCCTTTCTTCTCCCCTCTGGCCTTTGCTCCAATGGGAGTACTTCTCCCCCTCAGTTCTATTTCTGTTATTCCAGGTTTCAACCTGGAAAAAAAAAGGAAAGGGACCATGATTGAGGGCTTGGCCTGAACCTTGAAGGACAAAGACCCTTCCTCACTTTCCCATTCCATGGCTTGTACTCTTGGGACTCAGGCCTGGTTTCTTCTCTCTCCCACCCCAACCCTACCCTGCATTCAAGTAGCCCTTAGGTGCCCCTCACTAGGGCCGGCTGGAGATGGTGGCCTGAAGTACTAGGAGGTTGGGCCAGCTAAGCCATAATTCTGGCCACTCCGGAAAGGCTTTAAAGATGAGCCTGGAAATGAATGATGAGCCTGGCATCCCAGGACCCTTTTGGTCCTAGAAACTTGATTTATTACACCTGCCATGTGCTTGCACTCTCCTCTCTGTCTCTCTCTGTCTCTGTCTCTCTCTGTCTCTCTGTCTCTGTCTCTCTCTGTCTCTCCTCCCTCTCTGTCTCTCTGTCTCTTTCTGTGTCTCCCTTTCTCATTCTGTGTGTGTCTTTTTCGGTCTCCTCCCTTTCACTGTCTGTTATCTGTCTGTCTCTTCTCTCTCCCTGCTCTCTGTCTCTCTCCTTCTCTCTCTCTCTCTCTCTCTCTCTCTCTCTCTCTCTCTCTCTCTCTCTCTCTTTCTGTCTCTGTCTCTTCTCCCCACCATCACTGGACCACAGCCTGAAAAAAACCAGGGAGTTGAGGTACAACTATCCCCAACTCCAGAATAGGAGCCTTAGACCTGCCATGCCTCCCAAGGGAGGGAATGTGACTAGGGCCCTTCCTGTGACTTCATCTTCAGAAATCTCCCAGTCTCCAGTCAGACACTTAATACAGTTAGTCTACAGACAGAGCTAACACCAAGAACACAGAGTCCTTAGCAAAACTGAAAAGTTTAAAAAAAATGTTAAAAAGGTTAAAACCATTGACCTTTCCCCTTGGTGTCAAGATTATAAAAGTGAAGAACAGCAGAAATGGGAGAGATGGGAGAGATGATGTCTTCCAACCCCCTCATTTTGCAAATGAAGAAAATGGGCCCAGAAAGGGCGTGGGATGAGCCCAAAGTCACAGAGGGAGGCAGAGGGAGGACTCCTGCCTCTCTCAGCCCCCAGGTCTGTTCCCAGGGTAGCTCAAGGATATGGATGGAGTCAACCTTGCTAGTTTCCAGCTCACAAACACATTCCCTTCTCAAGTAAGAATTCAGTTAAAGTCAACAAATATTTAATAATTATGTACCTACTGTGTGTAAGGGGCAGCTAAGTGGCACAGTGGATAGATTACTAAGCCTGGAATCAGGAAGATCTGAGTTCAAATGCAGCCTCAGACACTTTCTAGCTGTGTGACCCTGGGTAAATCACTTAACCCTGTTTGTCTCAGTTTCCTCATCTGTCAGTTAAGGGCACTGGATCCCTCTCAGATTCTTTCCAGCTCTAAATCTATTTTCCTACCATCATATTTCACTAAACACAAAGCAGTTGAAAAAGGGAAAGAGCAGCCGTAACTGGGAGGTTGAAGAAAGGCCTTATGTAACACCTGGGCTGCATTTTGAAGGAAGTGAGGGAAAAAGCTGAGGAGGGGAAGTGAGTCATTCTCAGAGGCAAGATGACCCACACTCAGCCCCTCTGTAAGCAGCTCCACCTACACTGAGCCTCGGTGGCAATGGCCTAGTCTAGAACCCTCCATAATATCATCTCTGTTCTGAGCTCTTCTCTCCTCACTGGTGACCCCCTTGTCTGGACACCAGGCTATGCTTATTTCCCTCCAATGTCCATCCTTGATGTCTGGACTCTTCCACAGCAGCCAGAGTGGGGCAGGGGTGCCCTCCCTCTCCCATCCTGGCTCCCTCCTCCCCTACTAGGATGATCTCTGTCTGAAGGCTGAGACTGGGCTGTTTGCTTCTATATGCGTCCTCAGCCCTTAATACAATATCTAGAGAACACTGAGTGCCTAATAAATGCTGTCTCTACTCATCTATGTGGTCCTGGACGCGGTAGACACAGCATCCAACTTAACCTCCTCAGGGTTTCCAAATCCCTTCCCAGGATCCAGCGGACACCAACAAGGAAGCTGATTCTAACGTGTTTAGCCCAGGGTATGATTTCCCTAACAGTCACTGCCTGACTTGTCTGGTTCCATGTTGGGTCATTTCTCCATCCTCTGGGGCTAAACCTGTACAATTCAGGGGAGAGTGAAGGAGACAATAGCCCAGAAATAGATCTGGTTATTTCTCTCAAAGAGCTCGCAACCAATTGAAATCTGGCAAGACAAAACTAAGCCCCATTAAATAAATAGGTCGCCATACACGTCTGTCACATCATGAGCGGGTCTAGCATCTGACATCCAGTGTAAAGCCTAGCTTAAGGAGGGGCTGCAGGGAACAGAGGGAAGAAAGGGAAACTTGGGGTTTGAGTCCTGGCTCATGACTTCAGACAAGCCACTGAACCTCTCTGGGTCTCAGTGCTACATCTGTAAAATGGGGCATAGATTCAATTTAGCTTTTCTCGATGTCCCCTCCATGCTTCTGTGGGGAGGTCAATTAGCTGGTCAAAGAGCCGTCCCATTCATTAGAATTGCCCCCCTCAGTAAGACTCAGTTTTATCCTCTGTAAGATGTAATACTCACACTACCTTACCTTTATCACTTCAGAGCTGGAAGAGACCTCAAGATCCACCCAATTCAACCCACGTGTGACTGAGAATCCCTTCAATGATTATCTCCCAAGGCAGCCATTTGGGCTTTATCTGACATGAGGGAGAACCTCCCCATCTGGTCCCCCCTGCCCTAAGCAGCCCATTCTATTTCTGAACTGCTCTCATGAAAAGATGGTTAGCTTCTCTTGTGTTGCAAGACCCCATTAACAGTAAGTATGGCAAAACCCATGAATTCCTTCTCAGAATGTTTTAAATGCATCCAATTAAATACATAAAATTTCAAAGGAAATGAATCATTTATAATAAAGTTCCTAGGCCCTCTTAAATCTATCCATGGAGCCCCTGGAGAGGGAATCTAGGGACCCCATATTAAGACCCTTTGCTCAGTCGACCCCCTTTCTCCCAATCTTTTAGTCCCACTGTGGTCTTCCAATACCATTGTGGCTGGGTCTCAAGATCTAAAACTCTGTGCCCTTTCTTCTCCTCCTGACTCCCTCCCCGCTGCCATACTCTCACATGCCCATGTTCTCTTAGGAGACAGGGTGGTTTGGTAGGACTAGGTATCAAATGAAAGATCCTAGCCTCAGATCCCAGCTCTGCCACTTACTAGGTGACCCTGGGCAAGTCACTTAGAATCTCTGAGTTTCCCTTCCTCCCCATCTTGCCTCCAAAAACCTTCCCTTTCCAGCCTTAAATATATGACCTTTCCTATGATCCTTGGGCCACACAGTTATGAGAGCAGAGCTTTGTAAACTGAATTACTCCACGGAAATATGAGTAAAGATGAACAGAGGAGTCCAGACTTGAGAGTCGAGATCTGTGTCTGAACCCTGTCTCTGCCCACAACTAGCTACAGGACCCTAAACCTGCCACTTCTCTTTTCTGGGTCTCAGTTTCCTCAACTATGAAACAGGACCTGAAATGACCTCTAAGGTACCTCCCAGTCCCGAGACCTCATGTTCCACGTCCCTAAACATAAAAGCATTCAGACTGGGCAGACTGGGCATCTCAGACTTGACTCTGTCTAGTAGGGAAGCAGCAGTAAAGAAATAAACTAGGTTTGTGAAAGCCCCTCTCTCCCAAAGATCATTAGGATGGAAAGATGACAAGGGAGAAGAAAAGGTCTTACAGGGAACTGACTTATAGACTCAAACAGTCCTCAGTATTGGGGCTTCCTCCCTCATCAGGGTCTTTATTGTGGCCCATTTTAAATGTAAGCCCGGTATACAAAAGAGTCCTGAGTAAAAGAATGTTCACAAGAACCAGGGAACCTGCAGCCTCCACGGCACAGGTTCCGTTCAAAGGACTGCACTTGAGGACCCAGAGGGCCATATGTGGCCTCAAGGCCACAGGTTCCTTACCCCCCTTAGAAGCTCTCTTATTATGGCAGTGATATTCTATATTTTCCACAATGACTTTAGGCACGTGTCAGATGCCTCCCATTTCATTGATAGGGAGTTCCAGGTAGGTCCCTCCACCCCAGTGATGATGGCTCCTGCAACCTGACTTCAATGGGCAGCTCTTCCTTGCATCATTCCCAAGTCTCCCAAACTTCCAGCCACAGAAGCCCAAAGTACTCAGCAGTCTATTGGGAACGTACGTCATATGAGAACCGAAAAAAGAAAACTTTTTCAAAGTTGGGATGGGGAGACCAGAGGGGAGAAGCTGCCCGGAGACAATAGTGAATAGATTTCAGATTATTTCCTGAACTCTGACTCCTCGTGGGAACAGGGTTATGAAAAGCTTTTCTTAAAATGGTTATTATTTGGTGGGCCGTCCAAAATAAACACACGCACGCAGAGCACGGAGCCAGGCAGGAAGTGAGAAACATCTGGGAGACATCTGGCTCCTTGCAGTTTAGAGAGCCAGAGGCAAGGGAGGCGGGATCGGGAGGCGGGGGATGGGGACTGTCTTCAGGGAGTCAGCGGCGGGCTAGGTGCAGTGATTACATACAAACATCCACACATACATGTAACACAACACAGACACAGATATACACAGCATATACAGCCAGACGCCCAGTCCAGACATCCCTTGGACACCTTTGTGGCTTATGCTGGATGCTCGGCATCTACCTTACTTGAAGCAGATGTGGGGAAATGATGGGCAATTCTGATGAACGAGACAGCTCTTTGACCAGCTAGTTGCCCTCCCCACAGGAGCACGTAGGGGACATCGAGAAAAGCTGAATTGAATCTATACCCCATTTTTACAGATGGAGCACTGAGGCCCAGAGAGGTTCAGTGGCTCGTCTGAAGTCATGCAGGCAGGAAGTGGAAGAGCTGGGATTTGGACCCAAATCTTCCCAACACACACACTTTGTATCCAAAGGGCTTTTCACTATGCCCTTCTCCTTCATTTTAATGGTATTTATCAGTCTTGCTTGATCCTTCCAGTGCCTAGATACTTCTTCCTCAAACAACGTTTAATTCATTTTACATATTGTCAGCTTGTCTCCCCTCCCTATAAACAAAGCATCATGCAGGTGTTGGGAATACAAAGACAGAATGCACAATGATCCCTGCCCTCAAGACACTTACATTAGAGGAGGATGATGCAACATTTACAGAGATAGGAATGATTTAATGAGAGGAGGAAGAGAGGGAAGAAGGGATGGGGAGAGGGCTTCATGTCTGGCAAACTTTGAAGGGACCTAGGAGACAGGAGGGCTTTCTAGGCATGGGTGAAGCAACAGAAGTGGGAAATGCTCATTACTGCTAATCTGGTCTGACCTAACAGCCTCCTAATTGGGTGTCTCTGCCTCCTTTCCACCTTTCATCCATCCTTCACAAACTGCCAGACCAGTCTTGTACATAAGAATCTGACTCTTATCACCCTCTGCTCTAAACCTTTCAATGGCTACCCACCCAACCAACACCCTAAACTCCTTCACCTGATATCAAAGGCCTACAATCTGCAACTTTATCTCACCCTACTCCCTACCATATGCCCAACCCTCCAGCCATGCTGGTCAGTCCCAATTCCTTGTACACATACAATACAAGAGCCTCATGAGCTCTGAGCCCCTTCTCCCATTCCCAGGGATGGTTCTATTCCAGATGGCAGGGAGGTAAGGGAAATAGATTGGATTTGGAGATGGACAACCACTCAAATATATGTGTGACTTTGAATGATTCAATTAACCTCTTACCTCCAGTCACTGCTTCTATCAGATAAGTGGGTTAGACTAGATCCAAGTTTTAACCTTTTTCTTTGTCATGGAGCCCGTGGGCAGATCAGTAAAGACCAAGGATTCCTTCTCAGAATCATGTTTTTTAATGCACAAATAAATACCAAGAATGACTAAGGAAACCCTTTGCCCTTGCTCCTTTTCCTCTCCAAGAATGACAAAGGAAACCAGTTATATTTAAATGGAGTAACAAAATAGTTTTTTTAAAAAACAAGTTTATGGACCCCAGGTAAAGAACCCCAGAAATGAGATGATCCCTAAGGAAGGGCTCTTCTAAAAGAGCAGGAAGCTGGGAAATAACTCAATGCAATCAATATTAATTGAATGAATGAATGAATGAACAGTTGGGGGAGGGGCAAGAGGCAGCAACAATGGCTACAAAAGCCCTGTTTGGGGCAGCTTTCCAGGACCAGGCCTTAGCAAAATGAGCAAGGTGGCAAAGACCATCTCCAGTGCCCAAACAGCATCATCTCCACCCAGCCCCACCCCTGTCCTGCCCACCAGTTCTATGGCTGGCCAACATTCTGTCTGTTGAGTTGTTTAGGTTTCTCCAAACAAATAAACTCATTCATAATAAACTGTTAGGAGGCTAATTCATTATCCACCAACTCCACCCTGACCAAGGGCATTATGTTTTTTAAAGATCCCTAAAGAAAGACATTTCTTACAAGGGAATTAATTTCTAATGACAGAAATTTCAGACACCTCCCAAACCTTCTCTCCCAGGACCCCAACCCCCCATATTCCATACAATTCTTCACCATCACTTCCCAACAGTGGAGGCTCAGAAACTTCTCTGTCCCCTTTCCCCTTGTGCTGTTCCCCTATGACATGTTTCCCTGGATCTTGAGGGTCTAGAATTCTCGATGCCTTCCACACAGGGACCAAGGAACAGACAGGACACCTTCTTGGATGACCACCCAGATGGAGGCAGCAGCAGCAGTGGGGAAGAGAAAAAGGAGAAGCTGTAGAATGATATGAAAATTGTAGCATGTGATAGGCTAATTCTTCCCCTAGGTTCCTCTTCTGATGCTTCCCCTTGGGGTGGAGGTGGCCCATTGCCCCGGAAGGCTGGTCCAGGAGAACACAGTTTCTGGTAGGGCCCAACCAAGCTGGAAGTGCGCCATGACCAGTCCTGCTAATGACTTGTACCATCTGTGGTCTAAAGGCCAGCCCAGCTGAGTGCAGAGAGGCTAATCACCAGGCTGGCCCCAGGACAAATCTCCCAAAGATCAACCTACTGAGTCCCAGAGGAGTTACAATCTGCAGTAGTGAATAAAGTACCCACACTAATGGATACACTGGAGCTTCAAGAGCTAAATGGCACTTGCTAGTCATTGGGATGAAGGGATCTGAGGAAGGGGGGATTGTAGGATCAAAGGATCATCCAGCTACAGCTGGAAAGGGATTCAAAGGCTATCGAGCCTAGCCTACTCATTTTACAGATAAGGAACTGAAGGTCTAGAGAGGTCAGAGTCCCAGAGGGACACAGTTGCCACTTACCCTGAAGCCAAGAGCAGTGGGCCAAGAAGCACACGGCGGCCGCCACGTGCAAGAACCATTATTTCCATGAGCAGGGGGGCTCTGAGCAACTTTGAGCAAACAATTCAAGGCCTCAGCTTGTGCACATGTTAGACGGGGAATAACCTTGATAGCGCTACAGACAATGGAGCTCTTTGCACCCAGTAACCCATTTCATCTGACAACTACCCTATGACAGGCTCTTTTATTACTCCAACTTTACAAATGAGGAAATCAAAGCTATGAGAAATTGAGAAACTTCCCCAGAGTCCAACAGCTTCTAAGTGTCTGGAGCACAGTAGGCACTTTGTGATTGTTGACTGGCTGACTGTCAGTTCAGTCAGTCCTATCTGGTGCTACCATTTAACTCTATTCCTGCTGCTATGGGGTAATAACCCACTCCCACCTACCTCCAGGCCTGAAGGAGGGGGAGAAGGGTGCAATGGGAGCCATCCTGAGTCCACCTGGGCAGGAGCAGCTGTCAGGGAGCCCAAGGGTCCCTCACAGACTGCAGCAGTCCTGCTCACTCCCAGCTGCTGCACATCTGGGGGCCATTTACCGGTCAGTCTGCTCTATGGAACAGCTGCCTCCTTCCCCCAAATCTGATTTCAGCTTGGATTTAGCTGAGGAAGCTAAGAATGGTGGTCAATAGGAATTTATTAAGCACCTACTCTATGCCCGTCAGTATGCTGAGCCCTGGAAATACCAAGAAAGGCGACAAAACAGTTCCTGCCCTTGAAGAGCTCACATTGGAATGAGGGAGACAATGTGAAAATTACTCCATATCTATATCTATGTGCATGTGAATATAGACACATACAGAATCATACATACATACATGCATATAATACATATACACATGCCTATATACATACACACAATACATATACATGCATATACTCATATAAATAAAGAACAGAGGAAAGGGAACATCAGAGGGGAAGGCACTAGCATCTGGGATGGGGGGGGGCTTCTCCTGCAGAAGGCTGGGCATGGGCAAAGTGTAAAAAGATTGTAAAAGTAGTCAGGGAACAGACTGAGAAGAGCTCTCAGTGCCCTGCAAAGCACTTGACATCAGATCCTGGGGGGGAAAGTGAACCAGTAGGATTTACTGTAAAGGGGGCAACATGATCAAACCTGCACTTTGGGAAAATGGCATTGAGGGCTGAGCGATGGAGGGGAACAAGGAGAGGTTTGAGGAAGAACTGTCAGTCAGAGTGACTGCAGTGGTCCGGAGGGGATGAGGGTCTGCTCAAGGGCACTGGGTGTTTGTGTGGCAAGGGAAGGAGGAAGAGACAGGGGAAGGTGAAAATGACATTTGGAAGGGGATTCAATGTGTGGTGAGGGTTAGGAAAGAGCAGAGGATGATATAGAGCTTGTGAGCCTGAGGATCAAGGATAGAGGTGCCTTTGGGAACAAGAGGAAAACTAGGAAGAGGGGAGGGCTTGGGAGAAAGAGAAAGAGCTCGGATTTGGTGGTTGAAATGCCTATGGGACATCCAGGTCGAAGAGGCAGTTGGTGACCCAGGAATGGGAGAGAGAGAGACAGACAGAGAGACAGAGAGGGAGAGAGAGACACAGAGACAGAGAGAGACACAGAGACAGAGATAGAGACAGAGACATAGAGAAACATAGAGACAGAAAAAGAAAGACAGAAAGAGGCAGAGACATAGACCCAGACAGACAGAGACAGAGAGACAGAGACAGAAAGAGACAGACAAAAGAGGCAGAGACAAAGACACAGACAGAGAGAGGAAAAGACAGACAGACACAAAGAGGAGACGGGGGGAATGTGAGGGAGGGAGGAAGGGAGAGGAGAGAGACAGAAAGAAAGAAGGAGGGAGAAAATACAATTCTCAAGGTTTTCTCCCAGGGGACAAAGAGAAAACAGATGCAGCACCAGCATCCTCTGGGCCCAGGGCATACCCAGTGGCTGCTGCCCAGGTGACGGCATATGACAGCCAGGCAGAGCAGAGCATCACTCTGCCACGACTATGGGGCAGCTCTGTAGCTCTGGATGCAAAGAAATAGGTAAGGGGTTCATCAGAGGTCCAAGGATACTATCTGAGACACAGAAGATCCCTAAGCCTTGGCATTCCAACTGAAAAATTAAGTCAGCTCCGCTTTCCTAACATAATACCCAGTGCCCCTTTCTCTGGACTGAGGCATTATCATAAGGCTAGGGGGTAGCTATAGCTTGCAGCAAGAACCAAAGGATATCAAGGTCTGATCGAAGATGGAAAGCTAGATCAGTGAAAAGAGTTCTGGATTTGGAATGAGAGGATCTGGGTTCCAGTTTCCGTGTCTACCACCTATGGTAGACCTAGGGTCAGTCACTTAACATCTCTGGTCCTCTGGTCCCTCATCTATAAAAAAACAGACCATGGCAGGGTGGTCTTTAAGGTTCCTTCCTGTGCTAAATCTATGAATTAATAAGTAAAAGATTGTCTACAATGCTTTCTCTACCGTCTCTCCCCTCCCCCAGCAAATTGTCTTTTTTTGAGGGAAGACAAAGTCACTCCCCCTGGACAGGTTAGCACTTTCACAAGTAATCTTAAAGTACCTTTAAATGACTTCTGGTCAAGGGCTTACAAAAACCAGATTCTTCCAAGGCCCCAAAGAAGCACCCACAGAATGCGTGATTCAACCCCTCTTCATCAGCACCGCTGACCCAGGCCCTGTTGTTCCACTGCTAGCTACCCCAAGTTAGGCTCACCCTCTGGGAAGGGAGAGCCAACCAGCACAGTGAGGCAAAACAGCGCAGTGAGGCAAAACAGCGCATAGGTCTGTTCAGAAGAAGCCCATTGACATAGCAATTTTTTCTGTGTTTTGCATAAGCCCCCAATTCCCTGGTGGTCTGAGGGAGTGGGTGCCAAGTGGGGGAAGTAGGCCCTTGGGATGGAGCAAAGGGCTCAAGACATGGGCTATAAGTCGCTCTCTGCCATCACTCACACTGATTTACTGTGTGACCCCAGGCAAATCACTTAGCCTCTCTGAGCCTGTATCCTCATAGGAGATGATCTATGGGATAAGGGAGGTGAAAGCAGAGAGGGATCATTATCACTATTGTTATTTTTATTGTACAGATTAGTCTGCCCTTAATCCACTGTAATAGGACAGGCCCCATTAGCCAAGTACATTACAAAGATCCACTGCTGGGATAAGAATCTCTGGGCCAGAAGTTAGGTAGCGAGATGATCCTATCAACCTGTATTAATGCCAATTATTATCATCCCCACCTTCATTTTCATGATTAAAGTCAAACCCATCCTCCCTGTGGCAAAATTCAAAAGGATGAGGCCTCCTAGATGCCATTTTTAGAAAGAGTTCCCCTCCCTTCAATTAACTAGGAAATAAAGACATCCCGGCCGTTTGCTAATACTCTGCAAGGGTTCCTTGGGCAGAACCTAAACTTCCAGATGGGTAGAAGGGAGTGAGGCTGCTGACCAAGGCAATCTCCCTGGTTCGGATTCTTGCTTGCTCTCTACTGCCTTCAGTATTTTCACTGTGCAGACCAAGGTCACAAGAATAACCAGTCTCTGACAAACTGAGAGTCACCATTTTCCAGTTAGTGGGCCCTTAAAGCAAGACCTCTTCATCTTTTTTGTGTGTCCTAGCCCACTCTGGCAGTGTCTGGTGAAGCCTAAGGACTCCATAGAATAAGGTTTTTAAATGCATCAAATAAATTATATAGGATTACAAAGGAAATGAATTATACTGAAATAGAGTTATAATTTTTTTTCTAAATTGACAATCCCCAGATTTCTTTTAAAAGAAATCAAATTCTTAGGGTAACTAGGTGGCCCAGTGAATGGAGCACCAGGCCCTGGAGTCAGGAGAACCTGCGTTCAAATCCAGCCTCAGACACTTAACACTTACTAGCCATGTTACCTTGGGTAAGTCACTTAACCCCAACTGCCCTGCCTTTCCCCCTCCAAAAAGCAAAACAAACAAAAAAAATCAGACTCTTCCAAGGCCCCAAAGAAGCACCCACAAAATATGATTCACTCCCTCCTCATCTGCACACACTGACCTAGCCCCTGTTGCTCCACTGTTAGCTACCCAAGTTAGGCTTACCCTCTGGGAATGGAGGGCCAACCAGTACAGTAAGGCAGAATAGCGCATAGGTCACTTTGGAAGAGGCCACTGATTGTATCACAAAGTTTTGCTAAGGCCAGAGAATCTTCCTGAAATACCCATCCCAGATTGAGTCCAGTCTTCCCACAAACATTTACTGGGCACCTGCTACGTGCCAGACACTAGACTAAATGCAGCTACAGAGAGAAAAAGGAGCTGGTTTTTGTCCTCAGGGAATTTACATTTGATTGGGGGAAATAATGGTTACACACATAAGCAGATGCACAATATACCCAGAGGAACCAAAGTAATGGGGGAGGAAGGGCAGCACCAACAATTGTGGAAGCAAGGAAAGGCTTCCTGTAGGAGGTGGCACCTGGGCTGTGGCTCAGCCCAGATCACTCAGGGTCTTGCAGAGGCCTCCTGGGTAGTGTATGTGTTTGGGTTTCCTTCTTTCCTGTTGTCTTACACCACAGAAGCTTCAGAATCCCAGGTTCTAACTCACAGAACCTCAGAATGCTGGAATCCTAGGCTTGATCAAGGTTGGAAAGGGCTTTTAGGGTCAGAGTACCTTCCATGCTTCCAGCATCATCCTATGCACTAGACACAAAGAAGTTCAAAACCAAGTCTCTACCCTCAAAGATCTTGAACTTTTAGTTAGGAGAAAAGAAAGATAGCCAGGAAGCAAGAATGAAGGGTAATCCCCAGCGTACAGCCCAGCTGTAAGTTTAGTGGTGCATGAAGTCCTGAGAGGGAGATCTGTATGGTCAAAAATGAAAGGGAAGATTTCCAAGAGACTCCCAGACTGCCTTTAGGAGGGGCCTTCTGCTTCTACCAGACCCCAACAAAGATCCCCTCAATAACTTACCTAACAGACTCAGCCAGATGTCACAGAAGAAAGAACACTGTACCTGGAGTCAGGAAGATCCAGGTTTATAGCCACCCTCAATCAACAATAAATCAATCAACAAACATTATTAAGTACTTATGACGGGCATCTAGGTGGTACAGTTTCTGGATCAGCAGGTCATCAGTGAATAACCCCCTTTGATATTTTCCCCTCCCTTAATGAGAAAAGGCAGCTAAGTGGCACAGTAGATAGAGTGCCAGGCCTGGAGCTAGAAAAACTCATCTTCCTGAATTCAAATACAGCCTCAGACATTTACTCGCTGTGTGACCCTGGCCAAGTCACTTACCTTGTTTGCCTCAGTTTCCCCATCTGTAAAATGAGCTGGAGAAGGAAATGGCAAACCCCTCCAGTATCTTTGCCAAGAAAACCCCCAATGGGGTCAGGAAGAGTCAGACACAACTAATTAACTAACCAACAAGTGCCTCTCAGGAGCTGGGCACTGTGCTAAGCTCCAGGGATATAAAAAGAGGCAAAAGACAGTCCCTGGGCAAGTCATTTAACCTCTGCTTCAGCTTCCTTCACTGCAAAATGGGGATCTATGCATCTTTTTTTTTACAAAAAATTTTAAATGTAAATTGTATTTTATTTTTCCCAATTACATATAAAGACAATTTCAACATGCATTTTAGAAAACTTTTCAGTTCCAAATTTGTCTTCTCCCCTCTCCCTGAGACAAGCAATCTGACACAGATTATACATGTGCAATCATGTAAAACATATTTCCATATTAGTCATGCTGCAAATGAAGAAACGGAGCAAAAGGAAAAAACACGGGAAAAAAAACTAAGTGAGGGGAAAAAAGTGACCCGCACTCAGACTATTCACTGTATGAATGTTTTTCCTTACATTGATTGAACTGTTCCGTCAGTTGAAGCGTGTTCGAATCTCTGTGACCCCATTTGGAGTTTTCTTGGCAAAGATCTGGAAGGGTTTCCCATTTCCTTCTCCAGTTCATGTTAAAGATGAGGAAATTGAGGAAAACAGGGTTAAGTGATTTGCCCAAGGTCACACGGCTAGTAAGTATCTGAGGCTGGATTTGAATTTGGGAAGATGAGTCTTTTTGACCCCAGGTCTGGTGCTCTGTCCCTTCTGCCACCTACTTGCCCCTGCCTCTCTACAACTTCCATTCATCCTTCCTTGCTCTGCCTTCTGAGTCCAGGCTGAAGAAGTCTAACTTTTCTTCCAGCAACAGCCATACATACAAATATGTAAAGCCAGCTGTCAATCTCCCCTTGGCCCTCCTCTACTCCAGGCTAACACCCCTAGTTCTTTCAGTCAACCTATTCTCATGTATCAGGCTTTTGAGGCTCTCTGACAACCTGCTGACCCTCACTAGGACCTTCCTGACTATCGTTGCCCTTCCTAGCACGTGGCCAGAATAGGGAGTTGAGAGGGGCAGCAGGGTCCAAGCACGTCCCTCCTTGTGCTGTCAGGCAGGACGCCAAAGTTCTTCTAGTGTCATGATCATTACTAGTCAGCCCAGCCCCACACTATAAAGTGACCATAATAACAACTCAGTTAACAACATGTCTTACTTCCAACCCTTGTGAGGTAAATGGTGGAAGTATTATTAATACCATTTCTTTCCCATTTTAAAAAACACTTTTATGCATTTACTTTTGTGAGTAAGAGTGTGGGCCAAGGGAGGCAAGAAGTGAGTCACATTCTATGACCTCCCTCCCTCCCCCATCCCTGGGACAATAAGCAATCAGATATAGGTTATACATGTGCAATCATGTAAAACTATTAAATTAAATTAAAACTATTAATACTATTTTACAGAGCAAATAATTGAGGCTTAGAAAGGTTCTGTTACTTGCCTAGTCATGCAGCAGCGAGTTAGTGCGGCATTCGAACCCATGTCTCCCGACTTCATTGCCACGGCTTTTCCTGTCTGTACCCCCTCCATAGACTGAAACCTGCCCTGCTTGTGGGCTGGGCCTTCTCCTTACCTCTACACTGCTGTCTCTATTTCCCAGTCACCATCACTCTTTCTGAAACTGCTTTCCCAAAATCTCTGTAAAATTTTTGTCCTTCCTATACCCTCAGGGAATCAGGTCGGCTCATAAACACCCCACTCTGGCCCCTCCAACTGCTTACTAAGTGAGCCGCTTTAATAGGGGATAAAACAGCAGGACTTCTGGTACAGCCAGGTACAGCCAGAGAAGCCTTCAGCTTCTCTGTTAGAAATCTATGCTGTCTCAGACCCACTGGGAAGCAGGTGCAGGGAGCTGCAATGAGGTACGACAGAGGGATTGACAGTTCAAAACCTGGGCCTGTTTCCAGCCTCTCAGAGAATTGTCCAACAACGCTGGGCCTCAGTTACCCTGAAAGTAAAAACAGCAAGTGGCCTTGGGCCAGGCTCAAAGAAATATCTGAGCACAAATGCAAAAAAAGACCAAATCTCTACTAAACCCTCACAGACTAAGCCGCTTAAAAAGTTTTGTGGTGTTTGGGTTTTTCTGTTTTTTTGAGTTTGGGGTTTTTTTTTTCCCCCAAGGGACTGAAAACTTAGGAATGAGGGAAAACAAAGAGATATAGTCAGGGAAGAAGGAAAAATCAGAAATTCCTTTGGGTTGAGTGGGAGGGTAGAGCTGGCACTTCCCTTCCCCTCCCCCAGCCTCCCTAGTATTTGAGGGCCTTCAATGAGAAGCTCCTGAACAATTCCAGTACCCAGAATTCCCTGATCACTTCTTGCCTCCCTTGGCCCACACTCTTACTCACAAAAGTAAATGCATAGTGATAGTATGGAAAGAAGTATGAGACTTGGGAGTCTGGAGACCCGGATTCAAATTCCGTCTCTAACACTAGCCATGTTCCTCTAGGCAAATTGTTTAACCCCTAGAAACCTCAGTTTTAAATTCTGTTAAGTGGGAACGAGGACACCCCTGTTCCTACTTCACAGGACTGAAATGAGAAAAGCCCCACAAGGCTATGAAATGGGTGCTGTTGGGAAAATCATTGACATAAGAATCTGGAAAACCAGTTCTGAGCAAAGATCCTGATCTTCTCTCTCTCTCTCTCTCTCTCTCACTCTCTCTTGCTCTCTCTCTCCATCTCCCTCTCTATTTCTGTCCTCTCTCTCACTATCTCTCCTTTCTCACTCTCACTCTCTCTCCTCTTTTTCCATCTGTCTATCTCTCTTTCTCCATATCTCTCCATCTCTCTCTGTCTCTGTCTCTCCTTCTCTCTCTCTTTCTCTCTCTCTCTCTCTCTTTCTCTCTCTCTCTCTCTCTTTCTCTCTCTCTCTCTCTCTCTCTCTCTCTCTCTCTCTCTTTCTTTCTCTCCAGAGTCATTTGACCTTTGCTTGAAGATCTCCACCCAATATCCTGGCAGCCTGGCTTAAAGTCCCTTCATATTTCATGGCTACAGGCTCCACCTGGAATCCCTGGTTCATGTTACCTGACCAGACCACTTCCTTTTCTGGGCACACATGCCCTTTGTGGGGGTCTTGTATGTCTGTGTTTTGCTTTGTTTTCTTATTTGGGATGAGTCATCCTTGGTAACATGATACAAGCTCCTTACACCCACCAGGTGTCTTTGCATTATCCTCTAAAGCATCGCCCGCAATTTGGATTCTTCCGAGACCACTGGGTTTCCATGAGTGGTGGCCATAGAGTATCACCAGAAGAATATTAATGTTAGAAAGATGGGCTTTTCAAGAGGGAACAGCTTGGGAGCAGTGAAAGCTCAGCACAGTTTCCTAACTCTAATCCAGCCAGCTCTCCTCCTCCTACTTCTTTCTGTGCCCAGATCATCGTCTCTCTGCAGCCCTATCCAAGAAACGGATGGACCAGCTCAGTGGGCATCAGAAATTTCTCTTTCTTCCCCCACCCTTTTCCCTTTCTCCTTTCCTGCCCTCCCATCATCTTCAATGGATTCAGTTATTATCTCCATACAGATGATGACTTCCTCTCTCTCTCTCTCTCTCTCACCTCATTCCCTCCCTCCCTCTCTTTCCCTCTCATATCTTCTCTTCAGCTCCAATGGATTCAGCTGCCTTCTCCAAATCCATAAATCACAGACTCGACCTTGCACTCAGCAACCTTCAGTAGCTCCCTATTTCTTCTAGGACAAAATACAAATTCCTCCATTTGACATTTAAAGCCCTTTGCAATCTGGAATCAGCCTACATTTCCAAGTTTATGGCACTTTATGTTTACATCATGTTCACCCACTCTATACTAAAGCCAGACTGACCTACTTACTGTTGCTGGCATATGATATTTCATCTCTCACCTCTCGGCTTTTGCCTTGTCCCCAATATTGCTCCTTACCTGTCTCTTGGGATGCTTACCTTCTCTTGAGACTCATCTCAAGGGCTACGTTCAGGAAGAGATATATTGCTACCCCCTCCAATTGCTACTTCCCTTCCCTCCAGATTCCTTTGTTTTTACTTTTTAAATTTTCATATGTTTATCAATGCACATGCTCTTCCTCCTCATAGAAGAAACATTCCTTGAGGACAAGAACTTTTTGCTATTGTCTTCATGTCCACAAGGACATGAATAGCTTAGAGAAGATTGCTTAATAAATGGTCATCAAAAGAATACAGGTATAATAAGTATTCTTCATCCACTTTGTTTTTCCTGCGTGGATAACAAGACCCACTGTTTTGAGCTTTCACTGATAAGGCTCAGTATAATGAAGACAATATCATTTACATGAAACAGAAATATGAGCTATTGCATAAGCATTACATGAACAAACCCATCTCAGCATCCTAGGATGCTTCTAAACTCTCAGTGGCTCCTGGAGTTCAACAGGAAGTGAACTCTCTACCTAGAAGCCTAGAATGTAAAGGCTAGTATATGTTACCTTAAGGGAGAATTCAATATTGAGGGTTGGAGGTGGGGATTGTTGTGTGTTTTAAAATTATTATAGCTATTTATTTATTTCCTTAGCTGTCCCTAATTCCTGCCTGAGGGAGTTACCAGCAGCCAAGTTATTTGTAATAAACTTAATGAGGCAGGTTCAGAGCAGGCCTCTCTCTTCCCTTCCCCCTGCCTCATGGAGAGGGAAAAGGGGGGGCCCCTTGGTCCCCAAGCTTGCCAAGCCATGAGACAGCCTATTACCCCCACTTTTCTGAGTAACCCTATCAGATCATGGCAGGGGTGGGATCTGGCTCCCTTTCCTTCCCCTCCCTCACACCAAGAGCACGTCTCCCAACTTGCCATAATAATAGAGAACCAATCTAATTTCAGGTTTTATTATCTTTTATCACCCTGATGCAAGCATTAAAAGTTTATTTTAAAAAGTCCTGAACCAGCAACGTCAGGGCCTTGCCTGGAGGTGTGGGCAGTAGGACTGCCAAACAAGGGGGCTTTTGGGAAAAGGTCCTCTCACCCTGAATCCATTAGGAGAAGATGAGATTAGTTTCCCTAAAATCCTTCTCTCATGTCATGCTTCAGCTCATGAACCTCTAATGATCCCCAAATACCTCCATCAAAAAGAGTTTGGCCCTTAGTTTCCTTCTGTAATTGGAAGGGGCAGTTAGACTAGGGGACCTTTGAGACTCCTTTCAGCTAGAAATCCACAGCCTTCTGATGTGACCGTTCAAGCTCTCTAGAATCTGACTCCACCCTAGCTTTCTGGTCTGACACCATGGTCATTCAGGTGGGTGATGCTTTGATGACCTGGGAAGGCCCTTTTTCTATAGAAATCCCACTCATCTTTCTAGGCCATCTCAAGTATTGCCTCTTCCATGAAGCCCTCCAGGTCTGCCCAGGTCACAAGGATCTTTTCCATGTTAGCCCTGCCACTTCCTTTATGTCAGACTTTGATAGAGGAGTACTCATCCCCCAATTATGCCATTATCACACAATTCAAGAAGCATTTATTCAGTGTCTACTTTTTGGTAAGATATAAGGCAGTATGGTATACAATGGACAGAGCTGGCTTTGAAGTTAGGAAGACCTGAGTTCAAGTCTTTCTGCTGATACATACTGACTATGTGACCCTGGGCAAGTCAGTGCTTAGGAACTCTGTAAGAATGAGTTACACTGAAAGTTCTGACCTGCTTTAGTAGAGGGATTTTCCTTGGAAATTCCTTATATCAATTAAATCACAAGTCCCCATTCCTATTTTTTTAAGAAATAGTGCTATGTTCTGAGGAGACAAAAATAAAAAACTATAACAGTCCCTGCCCTCAAGGAGCATACATTCTATTGGAAGAATACAACAAAAACCCAGGGACATAATTAGAGGAGAAGACTTATCAACTAGGGTGAGATGCAGAAAGGGGAGGGAATCAGGGAGGACTTGAAATAGTGAGCATCAGGCGGCTAGTTGGCGCAGTGAATAAAGCACCGGCCCTGGAGTCAGAAGGACCTGAGTTCAAATCTAGCCTCAGACACTTAACCCAAAAACTAACCATGTGACCTTGGGCAAATTCACTTAACCCCAACTGCCCTCCAAAAAAAAAAAGAAACAGTGAGCACCCCCTAAATGGAGCCCTGAAGGAAACTGAGCATCGTAAGACGAGAAGACGTTCCGATCATGGGAGAAAGACCAAAGTCAACAATGTGGAAGACGGAAGCCAGAAATGTGGGACAGCTGAAACGGACAAGACTGGGTAATTGATTGAATCTGGGAGAAGGAGGAGCCCAAGGCCGAATGGGAAGATGTGGATGTCCTTGGCACAGATGGGGAGCTTTGGGAAGGAGGGACCAGGACACAAAGATCATGAGAAGAGCTATTTGAGACATAGTGAGGCAGGCATGCCTCTGGGACGGCTGGGAGATGTCCAGCAGGCAGTTGGCAAAGTGGGACTGGAGTTCAGGAGGGAGATTAAGACCGGAAATATAGATTTGAGAGTCAACTATAAAGAGATAATTGAGCCCTTGGGAAAAGGTAAGATCACTAGGAGAGAGTGGAGAGGGAGAGAATAGAGAAGAAGGCGACCTCAGACAGAACGCTGGGGAATTGCCAGGCTTAGGGAGCCAAAGATGGATGACAATCTAGCAAAAAAGCCTGAGAAGGAGCCTATAGAAGGGTGGACCAGGAAATGGAAGAGAGAAATGTCAGGGAGCCCAAGCGGTCAGAATATCCAGGAGGAGGAGGACGTGGCCAACTGTAAGGAGGGGCCAAAGTGACAAAATCAATAGTATGAAGACAGAGAAAAGACCATCATAGATTTCAGTGAGGAGATTTAAAAACAAAGACCAAAACCAGAACATAACAGTCCCTGTCCTCAAGGAGCTTACGTTGTCATGGGGGACCGAACATGCACACAAAGTCAACACAAGATCATCTGTAAAGGAAAGAAGCATTATCAACTGGAGGGGAGTCAGGGCAGACTTGCAGCCAGGAGACGCCTTAAGCAAGTCCTGGAAAGGAGAGTGGCAGGTTTGGAAGCCAGATTTCAGAGGGATGATAAGAGAATGAGAAGTGGGGGAATGAGTCAACAAGGGTAGATGAATTTCTGGAAGTTGGGCTGTGGAAAGGTAAAGCACTATCAGGCATTAATTTGAAGGAATGGCAGGATCAATTGAAGAGTTTGTTTTGTTTTTTTTTAAAGGATGAAAAATACCTAGGTATGATTGTAGGGGAAGAGTAAAGATGAAAAATGATGAAAGAATGGTCCAAGGGGCAAGCTTCTAGGAGAAATGGGAGGTGATGGACAAAGCAGAGAAGGAGCAGCCTTGACAAGAAGGCCCTGAAC
The DNA here is from genome assembly GCA_028646575.1 of Pseudocheirus occidentalis. Lineage (NCBI taxonomy): Eukaryota > Metazoa > Chordata > Mammalia > Diprotodontia > Pseudocheiridae > Pseudocheirus > Pseudocheirus occidentalis. Next base: position 39,554,106 of record CM053598.1, on the reverse strand, counting down.
ATATACATACTTATTTCAAAGTTCCCATATTCCCTAAGCTTTTGCTCCTCTGATGGTAAGGGACCAAGTTCCTTCCTTCCCTAAGCTCCTTCCCCACCACTGCAGGAAATTACCCTGGTCCTTTTGGGCCATCCAGACCCTTTCCAGGGCTCCAGTGACTTTATACATTGAGGAGAATGGTCCACATGACCCCTTTTGTCCCTTCAGCTCTGATATTCTCTAATTCAGTGGACAGAGTACTGGTTCTGGAGCCTGGGGAGCTAGGTTTCAAATCACAGGGCGCTGTAGTATTTGCCCCCCGTATGACCTTCCACAAATCACTTCACCTACAATACATGAAGGGATCAGTCTCCAGGACTTCTTTTTTGCAAGGGGGTGGCAATCGGGGTTGAGGCTTGGCCAGATTCAGACGGCTAGTAAGCGTCTAAGGTGAAATTTAAACACAGGTCCTCCTCCAGACTCTAGGACCAAGCAACACCTAGCCGCCCCAATCTCAGGAGTTCTTAACCTGGGTCTATTGACTTCTCCCTCTCTCTTTTTTAAAAATTTTGATAACTGCATTTCAATATAATCAATTTCCTTTGTAATTCTCTATCTTTTTTAATGTATACATTAAAAACATTTATCTGAGAAAAATTCCAAGGGGTCCAAGACAAACAGACAGACAGACAGACAGACAGACAGACACACACACACACACACACACACACACACACACACCCTATTAAGAACCTCTAGTCACTAGATGATCTTGGAGGCTTGGAGCAGATCTCTAAATCTGCTATCCTATAATCTATAATTATTGCCCAAACTAGGAGAGGCATTTAGGCTAAGCCGCCTACTCAGGTCCTCTAGGGTTTTCATTTGTCTGACTGGCCCCTCGATCACCCTTCAGGAAAGTCAAATGCAATGAGGTTTCCTAATTGACAGGGGGGAAGCCAAGACTGAGCTGGGGTGGGGGTAGGGGGTAGGAAAACAGGAAGCAGCTCCTGCATCATCTCTGCAGAGCACCAAGGTAAGTAGGGATAGGGGAACCCAGGGTCCTATAAGGAGAGAACCTAGAGTAGAGTATCGGGGTAGAAGTGCCCAGCCCCCAGCCCCAGAGGTGGAGGCTCTGGGAAACATTTTATGACTTTCTAAGTAGGAGCCCCACTGACAGCTTAACGAGGGCTTCTGGGCAGTGGCTTAATATTTACGAGCTGAAAGGCTCTGAGGGGGAAATGGAGGAAGCCCCCAGGAGCAGTCACCCAATCACCAGCCCCCTGCTCTGGACCAAGCAAAGAGCTCCAGGAAGCCATAAAAAATGATCTGACTTCATCCTGCGCCCCTCGGTTGCTGTTATTTTTCTTTTGAGTGGGGGGAGATGTCAAGGAGAGGAAGGAATCTTTTGTACTCTTCACAATGTCCTCCCCCATCAAATATTCATGGCAGGAAAAAATGCTGAACTGCCTCCTCTCCCAACCTTCACTGGCAAGGGCTCCCCAACACCCACGAGGGCTGGGGAAGGCAGGAAAAGGGAGGCTTTGAGAAAACTGGGAAGAAGCAGAGGGAGGCGAGGGTGGGAGCTGAGCAGGGACACCCTGACAGAGAGATTCCTGGAAGGCAAAGGGATTGGGCAGTGACAAGGACTCAGGCCACTGCTGCTCCCCTTCTCCCTACCCTTCCCCCCCACAGCAAAGAAAGGACCAGCAGGGTAGGATGACTATCCTTGGCTATCTAAATTTCAACCCTGGACTCTGAGATAGAAAAAACATTTACTAGGACAACTTGAATGGCAGTAAAAAAAAAAAATTCTGTATCTGGAGTCAAAGGTCCTGGGTTCAAATGTGGCTCTGTTACTTGGTAACCATGTTGACCATGAATGAGGTAGCAAGCCTCTCTGGGCCTTGGTTTTCTTATCTGTAAAAGAAGGGGGCTGAACTAGAGTTTTTTCCAGCTCTAAAAATCTGTGCTCCTCAGATCCTACTGAGGTCTATGTCCCAGTTCCATGACATTGGGCAATGTCCCTCTCTCCCTATAAACCTCCGTTTCTGTTTCATCTGTAAAAGGAAGGATTATACTTGATAATCTAGGGGTCCCTTTAGCTCTAACATTCTATGTTCTCAAGACTCTTTCTTTCTATGGTGTCTCAGATGTAAAGTAAAAGGGGGGGGGGGGAATCCAGGAGGCATTAAAGGAAAGGACAGACCTGAGCTTGAATCCTGGCTCCAAAAGCCCTTTACTGCCTGCGTGGGCTTGGCCAGGTCTTGTACCTCACCTTTCAAATGAAAGGTTTGGACCAGATGACCTCTGAGGGCACTTTCCAGCTCCAGATCTGTGACTCCTGGGAAGGGGCCAAGGTCTTCCATCAATCCCCTGGGATCTGGTTTCTGGCCATCTCCCCATCTTAGTCACCCTTCTGTAGCGACGGCCCCATCTGGCCACAAACATCTGATCCGCACCACTCCTCTCCTTATTCTAGTCCATTCTCTCAGCCGGTTTCATTTTTATGGGCCGACGGGGGCGACCATGGTTTTATACATTCTCTCTTAATGAATGGCCCTGCTCAGCTTCCTCATCTGTAAAATGCAGTTGGCCTAAATAATCTACAAGGTCACTTCTAGCCAGGAAAGCCTAGGATTCTTCTCTTCGATGGGGAAGTGAGGGGGCTAGCCCTGGCTGCATCTGTCCCTATTCCCTGGCATCCTACCTGGCATTGCCATTCCGCCCCCCCACCCTCTCACCTCCATCTGGCTCTACATTTCACAGTGATTGGGAACTGGAGAACTAATTCCAGTGGGACCCCTTGGTCCCTGGCTGACTGTGGGGAGGGCAGGATCCACCCACAGGATGTGGCTATCTGTCTGGCCAGCCTGAGCCTCCTCCGCATCCCCTCTGGGTGCTGTCCAGGCCTGATACTGTTGTACACTGACCATAGAAGAAACCCCACCCTCCAACCCTTCCATCACCCCAGCTCCAAATTTAAACCTATCTGCCTGGGTCCTCCTCCTCCTCCCTAAATGGGCCTTAACCCAAGAGCCACCCTTTCTTTTAGGGAACAGAAGGCAGAGTCCTGAGAACCAAAGGGACAGACCCCCTCACTGCTAGGCCCCCAGTTCTCCCCCCTCTCCCACTCCAGTTTGACCTTGTAGTTTTTTTTGATACGGCTAGGATTTCAGGGTCTTCCTTCAGGGCCCTCCCACTGCCCAGTCATTTCACAGATCCCACAAGGAGCCCTGACACAGGCAGTACTGGGGGGGGGGGGCGGGGGAGATAGCTGTCTGTCTGGCCAGCAGCCCGGCCTCTGAGCCTCCCCCAACCCCCAGTTCCACTTCCCCCTCTCATTCTTTATCTGTGGCCTGGGGCTCCTTTCTGCTTTCTCCCCCTTCAACCCCCAATGAGGGGCTGTCTGCAGATAATCAGGGAGCAGATTTGGAAAGGAGGGGGGAAAAAAAGGCACTCAGGCGCCAGACAGGATCCTTATCTCCTCTGGATGGGGAATGTCAGCAGCAGGGGGAGGGCGGGTGTCACAGAACAGCAGAGACATGACCTGGGGGTGGGGATGAGGGGGCAGGCCTGGCCAGAGACTCAGGCATTCCCAGGGATTTTTGATTCCAAAATATCTGTCCCAGGGAGTCCTGAATGCAAACCATCCAACTTCCAGGACAGTGAGGGGAGCGAATCTGGGTGGGCTTCTGGGAGTTTGGGGGACTTTAGGTGGTACAAGGTCTCAGGCTCCCTTCCCTGGTCTGTAAAGCAGAGCAATCTGGAGCAGGGCTCAGCGGGAGAGCACTTGGGCAGACTTCACTTACTAGCCCCTCTCCGTCTCAGTAGTCAGCTGTAAAATGGGCAGTAGAATTCCTTCCTACCCTTACCCTCCAATCCAAAAAGGTTATTGGGAGACCTGAGAGAGCCAAGGACGGACAGGGCCTCGGTGTCACCCAGTCCTAACCTCTCATTTCACAGATGATGAAACAGAGGCCCGGAGATGTAAATGACTGGCCCAGGGTCACTAAGGGAGCAAGGAGCAGAGCCACTATGGGTGCCACCAGAGAGGGGAGCAGTTCCAACAGTCTGAAGACTGCACAAAGCTAACAGGCTACCATCATGCCTGCTGCTAGGACTTAGACATAGTAGGAACTCAACAAACTAAATCCTAACTAAACTAACTAAAAACCCAACAAACGGTCATCGACTGACTAACAGAAAGTAAACTTCTCAAGGTCAGAAATTGTTTTCCTTCTGTCATAGTGTGCCTCAGGGCCTAGCACAGCACCTGAGACAGAGCAGAGGCTTACTGCACACTTATTGACTGATGGACTTAATCTTCCCCATCCAAACATTATTGTTCTGTGAATGAACAAATGAGAAAACTTGGCTCTGCCTACGGAAGCCTGAATTGCTGCCACCAGAGCAGTCAGACCCCACCCTCCCAACACACACACACACACATACACACACACACACTCACACACGTATTCACACACTTTCACACATACACACTTTCACACACTCATACACATACACAAAAAAGTGAGTATGGGGTCTTCTGATATAGGTGATTACAGTCCCTTCCTCCCAGTGGTCTAGAGCTTACTTGGCTCTCCAGAGAGGGGCCTGTGGCCTCCCTCTTCTCTGTCCCCAGCCCAGAAGCAACAAAGAAAGGGCCTAGCCCAGTGGGCAAATCGGCTCCAGTTCCAACTCAACTCTAGCCCCAGGAGGGAGTGGGGCAACTTCAATAACCACCCTGACACACAAGGAAAAGAATCCTCCCATCCCCCCACTGCTGCTGCCATCCCTGATTAAAGCAGCCTCCCCCACCCCTCCAACTGAGCCTGCCCTTTCAGCCCGTCCCCCAGCTGTCAGCACACAGGGGCTGGTTCTCATTAGAGGCCCAAGGCCAGGCCGGGCTGTGGAGAGCTGCTGTCTGTCTGCCAGCAGAAGTTGGCCTGAGACAGTCCCCACAGTGACTTCTTGGGCATCACCAGTGCCTAAGGAGGGGAATCAAGGCACTGAGTCAAGGGTAACAAGAGTATTAATAGCTCCCCTTTCTGTGGTGCTTGGCAGTTTACAAAGTGACCACTCGATGAGAAAGGTGGCACACGCATTCTTCCCATTTTATGGATGAAGAAACTGAACCTCACTGGGCTAAGACTCTGGCCCAGTGTCTCTTGGACTGTCGAGGGTCAGAGCCAGGACCCAAGGCTAGCATGTTTTTTTACTACATGAGGCTGCCTAGGCCGACCAGGCTTCCAGGAGAGGGGAAGCCCAGCCAGAGCTTTGATTTGTGAGAAATGTTTTCTTGACTTAAAGGCTTGGGATTCAGGTCAGTTCAGTTGGCTCCATATTTGTTAAGAGGGCACATTAGCTCTTCGCCAAGTAACTGGAGATCAATGGAGGGGGACACAGGCCTCCAGGTGGCAGTCAGTCCTCTGCATGGCTCATTCTCCATCTCCCCCATCCTGGACAAGCCACTGTACACATAAGATCCAAGAGCTAGAGCTAGAAGAGACCACGGCTAATTCAACTCCTTCATCTTACAGGTGAAGAAATTGAGGCCTGGAGCTGGGAAGTTACTTGTCCAAAATCACATAGGAACGTGCCAGAGCCAGGATTTGAACCCAGTTCCCGTGACTATTGATACCCACTCCAGTGTCTGCATGCTCTGGCTATTGGAAAGATCTTGCTGGCTTATTTTCAGCACTGCTTCTCCCCTTCAGAGGCAGGAGTTAAGTGAGGAGAGCTGGGGCTGAATTAGCAAAGGGGAATGGAGCCCTCTCAACACCTAAGACCCCACTGGCACCACCGCAATCCACTGGACTGACTTCTGGACTGTCTCCTTCTTCCTGCCTGATGGCAGGTCCTGCCACGTATGCCCAACCCCCAACTAAGTGGCCATTTAGGTTGTGAGTTTAAGAGGGGTTTGCAGTGAGACAGATGAGAAATGGGACCTGGGAGTACAGACCATGCGTCAAATGACTTTGGGAGACTAGAACACAGTGAGGCTCAAGGTGACCTTGGAACTCAGTCTGCCATGACTGGAGGCCCCACCCACGCCATGTACATGGACTTACATGGATGTGCCTGCACACGCCCAGGATGAGCACAAAGGGGAAACTCATCCCAGAATCCAGAGGATAAAAGAATGACCCCCAAGTCACGCCCAACGCATCTAGTCTCCCTAAACCCCTGTTGGCCCATGGTCCCTCCCAGTGTTCATCTGCCATGCTCATCTAGTGCCCCCGGGCATGTAAATGACTGGCCCAGGGTCACTAAGGGAGCTAAGATGGATCTCTCCCTCCTTGGGGCACACATGGGAGGCTCCAAGCACTCTCAGAATGCCCAAGGCCAGGTGAAATTCTCCTCCTAGGCCCTACAGACAAGCTGGAGGTTTCAGGTATTCCGAGTCTCCCCCTTCCCCTCCCATACCCTTGACCAGTGGAGGCAAACAAGAAAGGGACAGGCCCTCTCCTTGTCTCCTCCAAGCACCTTCCTTCCCTCTCAGACCTCTCTCAGGTCACCTTCCAAGCCCCTGCCTCTCTGTCTGCTGCCATCCTATCCCATAGTTAATAAACTCCTTAGGACTAAAAATAGACTGGACAGCAGCCTCTCCACCCCACAGAGATTATTTAATGGGCTCCCCAGTCTGGCATTAGTAACCCCACCCAGGTGAATACACACTAAAACTCACAAATGGAGGTGGTGTTGCTTCAGGCTCAATCCATCAATTAGCAAATCTCCACTAAACTCAACGCCTGTTTCTAAAAGCTCTACCTAGGGGCTTAGGGAAGTGGAGGGGGGGAGGAGCAGAGGGCAGCCAAGACACTTAGTTTGGGGCACAGTCTCCCACTCCCAAGGATCTTACAGCCCAGAGGAGAGACAAAGCTTTCAGACCCAAGATACCACAGGGCCATGTGCTAAGGGCCCAAGAGGGATTTGTATGATAAGGTTCCCAAGGGAAGGGAAGAGACTTTAGGTAAGGGTCCTACTCCTGGGGAAGCCTCCCTAAAGAAGGCAGGCCTCATCTCTCCTGATGCAATACAAGCAACTTGACAGCAGGAGAGATTTCATTTTTGTCTTCTTAACCCCAACACCTCCCATGGTGCCTCTTAGGAGTAAGGTGAGGGGATCATCCGTATAGGGAAGGCCCAGGCAAGGAAAATCCTTCTACCAACACCAGCCAGCAGCCCCTTCTCTGCAATGAAGGACCCAGAATACTTAGAGATTAAGTGATCTGTCCGAGGTCACAGAGTCACTGAGTCAGTCAGAGGCAGGGCCTAGGCCCTGACTAACAAAATCAGCCCAATACCCCGTCCACTATGTCATTCAGCACATAGTAGGTACTTTAATAACTACTTTTGATGGGTGGATCCTATTTGCAATGTTGCATAAGAGAAAAGTAAAAGCAGTAAGGCTGGGCTTGGGCGATGGATTCGAGGGAGGAGAGAAGGAGCGATAGTGCCCGACCCGGACAGAGCCTAGAGAAGGAGCAGTAGTGCCAACCTGGACCAGGCCTGGAGGAGGGCACCTGGCACTGTGGGAGATCCTGAAGCTCTGCCCTAAGGGGAACAGCCAGAGAGAATGTTTGGGTTGGAAAAGAGAAGGCTTAAGCCAGAAGGGACGACCATCCCCAAGAAGCTGTAGGCCTGTCATAGACAGAGCCTTGCTCTGATTGGCCCCAGAGGACAGAACCATAGACAACTGAGGGAACTTGCTGATCAATTCAGGCTCTATATAAAGAAAGACGTCCTAACGATTAGAAGCATCTAAAAGGAACAGGATTTCCCCAGAGGTAGTGAGTCCCCCATCACTAGACGTCTTCAAATGAAAGCTGGGTGACCACTGATAGGGAGGCTCTCAAGGGATTCCTGCACAGGCATGGGCTCATAGGATCCTGGGATTTGGATCTGGATTTAGGCAAGGGGTCTTAGTTAAATCCCTTTGGAGTACCCATGAGGGGCCTGAAGCCTGGAGAGATAACCTGACCTGCTAGCAAGCGGCAGAGTCAGGATATGAACCCATGTCTTCAGATTCCAAATTAAGTGCTCTTTCTACTAGGCCACACTGCCCCTGCAGATGGGATCTGAAGACCCTATTTCCTAATAGATACTTGTATCTAGAGAAAGTGTGCTGGCTTATAAAGCACAAGACTCCTATGAGGGAAGCAGGGCCAGGACTAGTATCCCCATCTGAGCCCCAGAGAAGGCAAATGATTTGCCCAAGGTCACACAAGTACTAACAGAGACAGGTTTTGAATTCTGACCTTCTGACTCCAAAGCCAGGGCTCTGCTCGACAGTGCTTCAGTATTTCAGGAAAAGTTCCTTTGTCTTTACCAGAAGAGTTCATATCCTTAGTGGGTCCTCATAAGAGTTTTCTTGCCCTGCCCTTAGCAAACTACACAGGAAGCTGAGGAAGAGGAGGAGGGTGTGATAAATGATTGATTGGGCTTAAATGGGCTTAAAGCATGACCTTCCTGCTGGCAGCAGCTTACCCTGACCGGGTGACTCTGGGCTCTGGATTCCCCCTTCTCTTCCCAGGTTGAGCTAGTCTGCAGGCAACTGGGCAGAAAGGCTTCTCAACACGGCACATTCTTTAGCTTTCATCTCTCTCTCTCTCTCTCTCTTCTCTTCCTCTTTACCTCCCTCCCTCTTCTCTTTCTCTTTCTTTTCTCCCTTCCCTCTTTCCTTCTCTCTCCCTTCCTTCTTCCCTCTCTCTCTTTTTTCGTTTCTTGATTCCCTGCATCTCTTTCTCCCTTTCTCCTTCCTTCCTCTCTTCCTCCTTCCCTCCCTCTCCTCTCTGTCTCTCTCTTTCTCTCTGTCTGTCTATCTGTCTCTCTCTCTCTCTCTCTCTCTCTCTCTCTCTCTCTCTCTTTCTCTGTCTCTGTCTGCTTCTCTCTCACAGGCAATGTCCCAACCCCTAAGGTGTCTGGGAGATACCTGGGGGAGGAAAGTAAGAGGCAGGATGGATGTAAAAGTCTCAGATCTATTAATCCATCAACTGACAGCTCTGAAGTGAACACCTACTATGCACAAAACAACATGTTGAAACACAAAAGCAGTGGCTGAGAGGCCCATTTCAGCTTAATGTAAAGAAAAGCTTTGAAGCATAATGAATAGCCTAGACCAGCGGTTCTCAACCTGTGGGTTGTGACCTCTTTGGGGGTCGAACGACCCTTTCACAGGGGTCACAGGGGTCGCCTAAGACCACTGGAAAACACATATTTCCGATGGTCTTAGGAATCGAGACACCACTCCTCTATCCATCTCCAGGTGATGCCCACATACGAGTCGCAGCATTAGGAAGGTTGAGAACCACTGGCCTAGACCATCAGACTTGGATGATGTGTGGGCTAGTTTGGAAAAACTGCTTCTCTCTTTCTTTTCTCCCTTCCTCCCTTCCTTGCCCTTTGTTATAGAGGATGGCTCACTAGGTAGGGAAGGAGGAAAGATACATTCTGAAGTGAACGTGTTACAAAAACAAAAGATGTCCATGAAAAAAAACCAAATCTCATTTTCTTTTTCAGAAGGAAAGAGACAAGGGCTTCCTTCCAGTGGAGCCCAGGCTCTGCCACTGATGAAGCTGGATGATGCTACGTGTCTCTCCCCTCTCTCCGGCATCAGTCTCTGCTTCTGTAAAATGCAGGATTTCTAAGGTCCTTCTGACTCCGGAATCAGTATGCCATCAATACGCATTTACTTATTAACGACGTGCTAGCCATTATATTAAGTGCTGGAAATAAACCAGTCAAGGTGGAACCATTCCTGCCTGCCCTCACGGAGCTTCAACACGAAGGTAGAAATAACCCACACAGAAAAATATGGTTGTTCAGTCACGTCCAACTCTTCCTGATCTCATTTGGGGTTCTCCCGGCAGAGATACTGGAGTAGCCTGCCATTTCCTTCTCCAGCTCTTTTTCCAGATGAAGAATTTGAGGCAAACAGGATTAAGTGACTTGCCCAAGGTCACACAGCTAGTAAGTATCTGAGGCTGGATTTGAACTCTGGTCTTCCTGACTCCCAGGCACTCTATCTACCTTCCTCATTGAAAAGTAGATATATGATATATACAAAAAGAAAGATGAAAGGGGCATGCCCTCCCACTAAGACAAAGACCCAGAGACCAGAGATGCAATGTCATGTTGGAGACCCAGCAAGGAGGCCAGTATAGCTGAACCACAGCTTGTGTAGACAGGGAATGTGTGAGAAGACTAAAAGCTGTGATTGCATGATCCAAAGCCTGGAGAAGCCAGGAGTGGCCAGCAGCCTCTTTCCTTCCCTTCCATTCCCACCTTGGGAATGGGGGTGAAGTGAAAATAGACGTGTTTGGCGGATGGAGGTTTGCAGTTACAAAGGAGGAAGCCAGCAGGGACTGGAGAGGAGCGAAGACGATGAACTTATTCACGTGTTAAATAAGATGCATATATTATTTATAGTTACTAATAATGGATATTAAACAAGGACCTCCTGCAGGGATGGAGCACCTCGGGAGGCTGAAGAATGCATCCTTCCTCTCCTCGAGGGACCGCTTCTGCCCCCACCTGCAGGAGAAGGCAAGCGTCCTGGAATCACTGAGGAAGAAGAGCTCAAGCCCCTGGCTCCTCACCCAGGCCTGGGAGGGGCCGAGGGCTGCAAACGGCTCCTGCTGAAGCGGCAATCCAAGCTGGCAAAGGGCCTGGGGCCCAGGCCTTCTATTGAGACTCTGCCTTTCAGAATCACAGGGCCAAGCCACATGCCACACGAAGGAACCAGAGGGCCCTAGGAGGAGTGGGCAGCCTATCTTCATCCCCATGGATGAAGCGCCTGGGGGCGCTGAGGCACTGGGTCAGGCACCAGAGATCCCAAAGGTTCCCCTGAGGAGGAAGCGGGCACACCTTTTCACTCCCAGAATGAAGGCCGCAATGGGGAGCAGGGAGGAATCCAAGCAGCAGGCATAAACTCGTCGCTTCCTACCCGCCAACCAACCGCCTGTACCCTGGTTTTCCAAGAACATTCACTCGGCAGGAGGATTATGTAACTTCTGGTGAGAATGGCAGATGGTGCATTTGTTCTAATGACATTAAACCCATCACTTAATGCTAACCCTTCCTGACGTGGGGCTCCAGCCATCTTTGGCTCTTGGAGGATCTAGCCCTCCACGGGAGGGGCCTGGGGGAACAGGGAACAGGGCAGGGCCAGGTGGCAAAGTCCTACCGTATGCCTCCCACCCATCCTGCCATTCACCTGGCCTCCTCCCTCCAGTGCCAAAGCTCCCTGCTCTCTCAGATTCCTCCCCAGATGCATGCCAAGGCCTGGTGATTCTGCCTCTAGCCAATCCATCCACTGCCCCTGCCCTTGTGCAGTGGCTCGTTACCAGCGGTGGGACTGTAGCAATAACTTCCCAGAGCTCTGGCTACCTCCCCACTCTGCCCACTCTGACCAGGTTGCTCCCAGATTGAATCAAGCCTTCAACAAACCCTGACTGTTTCAACACTCAAGTTCAAACTTAGAGCTCAGGGTCCCGCACAAGCCAGTGATACCCCACGCTCTCAGCTTTTTTCTTACTATTCCCCTCCAGTATGCTATAAGCCAGCTGGACTGATGCACTCATTAACTGCCCTCCCTTTTATGCCCAGCATAACTTTGTTCATGCTGTTCCTAAGCCAGAAATAGTCCCTCAACCCCCTTCTGCTGCCGAATTTCTATCTATCCCTTCATCCTGACTCCTGGTGGCAGCTAGGTGGCACAGTGGGTTCAAGATAGACTAGAGTTCAAATCCTGCCTCAGACACTTAGTAATTGTATGATACTAGGCAAGTCACATAACCACTGCCTGTCTCGCTTTCAGCTATCAACCATGATTGTTGAGAAGACAGTGAGACAATAAAGCTCCCTATATAAATGCTAGCTAACATTATTATTCTTATCCTATCCCTAACTGGCTACAATCCATTAATAAGGAACAGGACTAAGAACATCTTCTCCTAGAGCTCTGAAGATTGGAGAAAAGTCAGGGGCTGAAGAAATGCTAGCACATATCTGAAATGCTGCCATGCGGGAAGGCAAGGGAGCTGGTCTCTGATGCTCCACTGGGCTGGTGGGCAGAAGTTACAAAGTTCAATGAAAAAAGAATTTTTGAATAATAAGAACAAGTATGTACCCAGCACTTTACACATAATTCATTTGATCGCCCTTATTATGATCCTCATTATAGGTGAGAAATCAGAGATTCCAAGGAAGTAAATGATTTACCCAGGCTGATGCAGCATTAAGCAACTGGAGCGAGATTTGAACCCAGGCCTCTCTTGATCACAAGCCTAACCCTCTAATACAGCCAGCACACTGTCTCTAAAGCCCTCCAATAGTGAATAGAGGTAGTGAGTGCCCCGTCACAAATTGTAGCCCTGTCTCATCAATTTCTAGGTCTCAAAAGGGGGGGTGGTGGAGGGAAGAGACCAGATTCCTGCTGGGTAGAGTTAGGGTAGGCTAGACAATGCATTGGGAAGATCCTGCAATTCAGATGAATGTGGTGGAAGCCACGCCTTCAGAGGGCCAGTGGGCAGTCAGCTATGGGGGCTGTCTCCTCAGGCCTGACTGGCCACTACCCTGTCAGCCTCAGCCTGGATGAGGTATGTTTAATGCCCAGAGGACAACCCCTAAATGTTAATACTGAGCAAGGCGCCAAGAGAACCAAGCTTGCCTTGGCCCTGATGCCAGCTCACCAACCAGGTCCAGGATGGGAGAAGGAAGAAGTGATTGACTCTGACAGCCCCACCGAGTCAAGTCTTTACATGTACATCCTGCCTGCTCCCTAAAAAGGCCTCAGTTTCCCCAACTGTAAGACAGACAACTGTCCTTGCTCAGCAACTCGAGAGCCCAGGGAGGACTGCTGATTGAGGGGCTCCAGGATCCCTGGAGACCCTGAAGCATTCCAAAGAACAGAGGCAGATTTTCACTCTGGTCTGAAAGGTCCCCCTCCAAAATCAATGCTCCTTGCTGAGGAAAGGGGAGGCAGTGTGGAGACAAGCCTCTCCCCAGGAATCGCTGCATCTCCTAGGTTTCTGGTCTGTCCAGCAGTGACATCAGACTGATGTCACCACTGCCTGGAGGTGGGGAGTGGGGGAAGGGAAGCTAGCCAGCAAGATCATAAACAGTTTTCTTGGAATCTTCACTCCTAGCAATTGCCGGTGGGTGCCGGGCCCCAGGTTGTGCCGGCAGGCGCCTCCTCATCACATTACTGGGCTGCTTGCTTTCTCCTTAGACTGTGAGTAATGCCTCCAGACACTCCCCGAGGCCTCCTGGGGCTACAGGCTCCTGGGTGATCTCAGCCAAACTTGTCCTCCCAGACTGTCCAAATACATCTCCCCGTACTGGGAGCGGGGGCCAATGTTGGGAACTCTGCACCTAAAGAGACACGCACACACTCCACCCCCTGAATTCCCCGCCCCCCTCCCAAAGCACAATGTAAATAGGGAATTCTTTAGGTCACAAAAAAAAACAGAGCCGGATGAGCCCAGGCTCTGGTGTTAGGCGCACCCACCAGGGGAGAAAAGGACATTAAGGCTTCCTATGGGCAGGAACCCTTGTCTTTGGTCTCTCAAGTCCGGGTTTGGCCAAAACATGCCCAGGTAATTCAATGAATGCACATTCAAGTGACCTGGATCAAAGTAACCGGTGAACCCTAGCCCACTTTGTTTCCTACCTCCAGATCCTCCCCCTCTTCCTCCAGAACGCTCTCTCACCTCACTGCATCCTCCTGATCCTTCAAGGCCTATCTCAAGCCCGCTTCCTCCAGGAAGCCTTTTTTGGTTTCACCAGAGCAGACCGAAATTATGCCTCCCCTCTCCAAGCTCCTGCAGCACCTCCATGTCTACATCCCATGCTCAGGCACACAACACCGCTGAGGGGGCTGGTCTGAGTGATCTCAAAGGTTTCTCAACCCAGCATTTTGTGACTCACTACCTTGCAGAGTACCATGTAAGCTTCACAAAGGTATAGACACAGCTTCTCTTACATGGCCCTATGGCACCCAACCACGCCAACAGCTCAGGAGTCAGGACAGTAAATTTAATTTTCTGTGTGACCCTGGATGAGTCCCTTCGCCTCCTCAAGATCTCTTCCAACTCTGCAATTTTGTGACCTCTTGATCGGACAGAAAGGAAATAAAACCAGTGTTTAGGACCGTCCAGGAGGGCAAGGATTTGACTTGGCTTGTCTCTGCTCTGCCCCTTCCCAAGAGCCTAGCGAGCAGGGCACTTTGTACAAATCAGCTAATGAATAAATGTCTATCCAGCGGCAGTATGATGCTTGGGCATGACCCCAGACTGGAGGAGGACTGACCTCTCCAATTCCTATAATCCAAGGCCCCTTAATGCCCTGTGAGCTAGCAATAGCAAACCCATGGGCATGGGTCTCAGATCAGGCCAGTGGCAGGGTTCACATCGGTGGTGCTCTCTGCACTGCCCAGCCAATGGAACAGAGGACCATAGAGCAGAAAGGAACCCGAGAGGCTGGCCAGGTCAACTCCAGCCATCTGACAGAGGCAAACATTGAAGCCTACAGAGATCAGTTGACTTGCCTAAGTTCACACAGGTATAAAGTGGCAGAGGAGGGATGAGAGACTCACTCCACTTTGCTTTTGGGGCTCCAGACCATCAGCCTTCCTTCCCTGCCATCTCCCTTCCCATATGCTCTCCATTCACGCTGTCATCTCTGCCTCCTGCCCACCCAAATCCCAGGCTACAACCATGGCACCACCCTGGATGTCAGCCGGCAAGCTTTCCTGTTGTCTTGCCAGGATCCAGACCTCTGCTGCGCTTCCCTGTCACTGTCTTGGCACTGCCCCTTATCTGTGCCTCTCTCTCCCCAGCCAGTTTTCCTTTTTGGTTCCATCTTCCCCCATTAGACATAAGATCCTAGAGGGCAGGAGCTGGCTTGTTGGCCTGCTTTTCTATCTCCTGTGCTCAGCATGGCTCCTGGAACATTGTAAAGTCTTGATCAATGCCCTCTCTAACTTTCTATCTATCTTTGTCTCGGCAGAAGGGGCCTCAGAGGCTCTCTGGTTTGACTTCATTTGACAGTTGAGGACTGAAGCCCAGCAAAATGAAATGATGTGCCCAAGATCAAAGAGATACTAAATTACCAGAATTGTATTCGAACCCAGATCTTTCCCTTTCAACTTGAGTGTTCTTTCCACTGTCTAAACAACAGGTCAGTTCTGTTCTCTGCAATGGTGGAAGTAATCTCTGAACCTCTGGAAGGAGAACATGGAGAGAGCCTCCCTCCCTTTCTCTGTCTCTGTCTCTCTGTCTCTGTCTCTCTCTCCCTCCCTCTTTTTCTCTCTCTCTCTCTCTCTCTCTCCCTCCCTCTCTCTCTCTCTCTCTCCCTCCCTCTCTCTCTCTCTCCCTCCCTCTCTCTCTTTCTGTCTCTCTGTCTCTCTCTCTCTATCCCGTCCCCCCCATCCCTCATCAGTACTTAGGAGGCAGATGACGCTAGGAAACAGAAACCCAGGTCCACAGGATAGATGATTTACAGCTCTGGAGAAAAACCCAGGGACGCATAATGCACACAAGGGCACTCCAGTCAATATATCGACTTTCAGGAGGGGCCTTTGGTAAACACAAGTGGGTCTGGAGGTCTGTCTCTTATTGAGTCCTGGGGGCATTCTCTGATAGAATCAAAGAGGAGGATCACAGAGCATGTAAGAATTGGATGGGACCCTCTCATTTTGTAGAGCACAAAACTCAGGCCCAAAGGAGGCAAAGACTTGCTCAAGGTCACAGTTGTTCAGGGGCCAGGGGTCTAAGGTCCTTTTCTTTATCCCAAGAAGGAAGTCCCTCCACATCACTGGACCTTCCTCTCCTCGGGTGGCCTTCAGCTGAGGCTCCCAGTGAGCCTGGAGGCAGATGGAGTCAATAAGCATTAAAATCCTCAAAATTCAATTTGCCACACTCTTTCAACACATTTCATGGCTCTCTTGCTTCATCTAGGGCTAGAACTTTGCAAGTATGTGTGTGAATGAGAGGGGCTGGGAGGTCACTAAGGAGGTGGTGACCAGAAGGACCCTATGGGGAGAGTAAGTCACAGCTCCAGAAGCCTACCTTTGTTCAGTGGGGGTCAACAAGGGCCAGGTCTCTGGGCCTTGGCTGAGGTCTCTTGCTCTAGCTCACCGAATCTGAGCCCTGGGATACTGCTGACCACAGAGGCATTGGCTAACTCTCTGATGCTCATATAACGAATAAAGGAGTCTATATAAAGCAGGGAGCAGTTCAGAACTGGCGACTTCATAAAATAGGCCCAAGAAGAGAAATGGGGTGCCCCAGCTCTGATCCCCATCCCTCTTTACTCTAAAGCAAGCTTGATTCTAATGAACAAATAGAGAAACCTAGTACATACTCACACACACTCACACACACTCACACACACACACTCACACACACACTCACACACAAACACACACACATACACACACTCATACATATACACACACACACACACACACACACACACACACACACCCCGGCACAAACAGCCCAACCCCTCCCTACCTCATATAAGCACAGACGGCTTTCATCCTTTCCCATCTACTAGGAACTTCCATCCCAGGCATTTTCTTTCCCCTGCCCCAGATGTGTCGGTTACTGTGGCTGAGGAGACATTGTGCTGGACCTAAGCCATGGGAATAGGTCTACTCAGGCAAGGTAAGAGAACAGGATTAACTCCCTACAAGGATCAGTCTACCAGCCCCAAAGAGGGGCTTATAGAAACAATGTTGGCTTTTTGAAGCCTCTGGAGAACTGGGAAAGGAGTCAGAGGATGACAGATTTAGAAATGAAAGAGATCGTGGAGGATAGCTAGTCCAACCATGTTATTATACATCTAAGGAAACTGAGGCTTATGGGGACTACGTGACTTTTCCAAGGTCACACCATATAGTAAGTGAGAGAGGTGGGATGTAAACCCAGGCCTTCTCTCATGGTGAAAGGCTTGGGAAGACCTCTTCCCACATCAAACCGCTGTCACAGGTACTAAGAGAAGGTAGCCTGGGGGAAAAATGCCTTCTTCACCTCAAGGGTAGGAGGAAATATACAAGAGAATGGGGCTGTCATCTCATCCTCAAACTTTTGGGTCTGAAGACCCCAAAACTGGAGAGCCCTTGAAAATTCCTGAGGATTCCCCAGAGAGCTTTTGTTCGTGTGGGTTATAGCAATCTATAGGTGTTTATGATATTGGAAATTAAAATGTCTCAATACTATTAGAACAAAGCTTTGACCTCACAAACTCCAGGAAAGGGAGCCCCAGGGGCCCTGAACCACAATTGGAGAACCATTGGAGAATCTAATGCCTTCACTTTATGGAGAAGGACACTGAAGCACAGAGAGCAAGAGATTTGTTGAAGGTTAGAGAGGAAGGAGTTAATCTGGGCTTCCAGCCCAGATTCTGCTTCCAAGCACTGGGCTCTCTGCATCCTGGGGGCGAAGCCAGCCCCTTGCCTCCCTGTGGTCTTCCAGTCCAAAGTGAGGTCTGGCTCCAGCGTTCAGGGCCCTTCTCCATTGGATTCAACTGTTATACACGGCCCCTAACAATTCTCATACTGTTGTCCTGTTCTGGTATTTAATTTGACTAGTGTGTATGAATCTTATTGTCCTTCCTAGGCTAAGTACCCTGGAGGTAGGGGCCACATCTTCTGTCTGTGCAGTCTGAAGGCATCCTTTGCCAGATGTGGGAAGGGAGGAGGAGCCACTGAGGGCATTGTGGAGGCAGCTGAAGGCTACTTCTGGGCCCCTGGGCACCACAGAGGAAGGACAAGGAAAGGGCAGCCCTGCCCCTAAGAGGCTGGGTACTAATGTCAGGGCCAGTAGAGGGCTCAGGGTGGGGCACATCTTTGTAAAGGAACAGGTGCCTCCTCTTTTCAGTCCTGCCCCCCTCCCCAACCCAATCCCCAGACAGTCAAATCCCCTGGCCCCAGGCCCTCATCCTCCAGCCGGCCCCACTGATTAGTTATTCTAATTCAGTTAAACCCTGTCTGCTCCTTCTTGGCCAGTCCCAGGCAGTGATCATCTCTCGACTGGTGGTGCCAAGGAACCTGGGGGCAGGAACACACCTAATGCCCAGGCTAAACAGCACAGAGCAGAAGAAAGCAGTGTCCAGGCGTTCACCCACCTCACCCCATTCCAGGGATGGGGGGGGGGGTGGCTCCCCAGAAGGGATTTGGAAAGCTTCCTCCTGGTGCCTGTGGCAGTCTGCCTAGAGAGCAAACTAGGAAGCACCTCAGAGTCAGTTCATCCAAGCCCATTTACAGAGGCCCAGGAAAATGAAGTGACTTCCCTTGGGTCAAATAGAAAAAGAGCAAATTTGAATCTGCATCCTTTGACTTCAAATTGTGCCCTCCCCACTGTCAATACAGCCACAAGCTCTAAGCTACCCCTCTACACACACACACACACACACACACACACACACACACACACACACACACACACACAGACTTCCCCTTCTTTCTGTAGCCCATAACCACCCACATCCACTTAACCTTGTGGCTACAGCAGGATCTGAAGCCAGGCAGATCTTGCCTGATCTTGGACACACCCTAACATACAGATACAGTGTAACAAACACAGGTACATATATAACCTACACCGTTACCAGTGAGCGTGGAAACACTCCCAGAGCCACGTCCAAAGCACACCCAAGTAAGCGTGTACACACACATGCACACACACTCCACGTGCCTATTTACATGCCTAATGCATGCTACATCCTATCTACACACGCTACCACATGTAATACAGTGGATACGTTCACATCCAACACAACACACTGCGCTGCCTCATCTACACACTTCCTCCCTTCTGCACAGCAGTATAAACACACCCATAGCATACTGTCCCCCCTCCCAGAGGTGCACAGGAAGTTGCCAAGCGCTGAGGGCAGTCAGTCCTCGAGGTGAGAAAGTTGGCAGCCCCAGCACCCTCACCGCTTCCTGGCTACATCACTTATTTAGGAGGGGGGGAGAAGGGAGGAGGGAAGCAGAGGTGCAAAAGAAAGGAGGGGAGGCAGGCCGGGTGTGAGGGAGAATAAAGGTACCCACGAGCCGCTGCCGGCTGCCCAGCTCCGAATTAAATCCCCATTGCCAAAGAGATGCTAATCAGCCCGCTTTGTCGCACCCAGTAAATGCGGGAGCTTACAGCAACTCCGAGCTTTTGGAGAGAAGGAAGAGGAAACAAAGCGAGGAGGGGGACGAGAGCAGGGGACTTGGAGGAGAGAACTAGCCTGTGATTTATGCGCGCACTCCAGCAAATGTTTTCGCTGCATTAGCATTGCTAAAGCCAGAAGCTGGGGAATAGCAGCAGGGACCTGTGGCTGGAAGCCGCTCCGTGGTAGCGGTAATGAACTCTGGCATCCCTTCGGGGTGGGGGGGAGGAGGAAGAGGGAGCTCTGACCGAGGAGGGGGCGGGCGGGGGGGGGGGCGGCAGGGAGAAGGCATTGGCCATGGGGAAGAAACAGGTTGAAAGTGGACTTCTCTCAGAGTGAGGGCTTCACTACACTGGCTCACCTCTCTTTCTTCACCCTATCTAAGCCAGGCCAGGCTCCCAGTGTGACCTTGAACAGATCACTGGCCTGGCCTGCCCTGCATCACTCAGCTAGGAAGTGAGGGGGCTAAGACAGAATGACATCTAAGCTTTCTTCTAGCTTTCATATTCTATTCTTCTAGGCTTCTTTGGGTCAGATTTCCTTATTCACACTACCCTACAGTATCTCCTGCCCCCTCCCAAACACATACACAAAAATCTGAATCTGTAAAATGGGCTTTTATCAGCCCTCCCAGAACAATGGAAAGAACACTATTTGTGGAGTCAAAAGATCTGGGTTCAAATCCAGATCCGTTAACTTTATCTGTATGGCAGAGCAAATTACTTCCACTCTTTGGGCCTCAGTTTCTCCATCTGCAAAGTTAACCAGGTAGATTAGATGACCACACATGAGTGGAAAAAGTAAACCAGGACAAAATGCAAAGTGCTTTTGGGAGAGAAGGAATGCACCTGCTGAGCAGTAAACCCAGCAAGGGGCTTCCGAGTCAAGTGATCCATGGGGCAGAGAGAAAAAAAAATACCATCCTCCCCCAATCCAAGCTTCCTCTGGTGGGCGGTAGAGGAAGGCGTCCTGTTGTCCCTTCCAGAGATCACCGAGGCAGCCCCTGACTTTCCTCTCCAAGCAAAGAGAGCGCTGTGGCGGATTATTCTCATTCCAGATTTCGGGTTTTCTTTCTTCCAAATTGAAAGAAGGATAGAGCACAGATTGGACTTGTTTGATTTCTTTTCTCCTCTGAAGCTTTAATGATTTCGTTTGTAGGAGTTGTTTAGGAAACTGGTGAGGAGGACGGCAGCAGAAGAGCAGTTAGTTCCAGAAGCCGCTGCCGCCCCCTCCCAGAGCCCCTTCTCTTCCCATCTAGGAGCCGAGACAATTCTGCCTCCTGCCTCCAGGGGGCTCTCCCAGCGCTGTGGTCCGCTATGGCCCCCAACTGTCTGTCACCCAGCAAACTAAGGGCTAGCACTCATGCCCTCTTCTCTCTCTTCCTCTTTCTCTCTTCTCATTCTTCCTTCTCTCCTTTTCTCTTTTCTTCTTCCCTCTCTTCTCTACTTCTCTTTTTTCTCCTTTTTCTTTTTCCTCTTCTCATTCCTCCCTTCTCTGTTCCTTCTCTCCTCTTCTTTCTCTCTCCCCCACTTCTCTCCTCTTCTTTCTCCTCTTTTCCTCTTTCTTCTCTCTTTCTTCCTTCTCTTCTATTTCTTCTTCTTCTTCTCCTCTCTCTCTCTCTCTCTCTCTCTCTCTCTCTCTCTTTTTCTCTCTCCTTATACTCACTCCATTCTTCTCCATTCTCAGTTCCCACTAACTTCTTCCTCCCCCCCCCCTCCCCTGGAGGCAAGCGGCTGAGCTACAGGATCCAAACTAGCTCCCTCCCCCCCTCCGTCTGTTCACCAGCCCATATGTTCAGTATACAGGCTTGGGGTGAGACTCCCCCAACAGGTCTGCACTATTTTGGGTATCATTGCCTGGTGGGCCAGACCTAACTATTCCCCCCATACCTAGGGACTGGGAAGAGTATGGGAGCTTAGAAGTGACCTCCTTCCTACCCCCAGAGACCTTGATCCCCTTTAACAGTGGGCCACATCAGCTCAAAGATGGGACTGAGAGGCAAATCCCTTCAAGGGCAACTGATGTCTCAACAACCCAGCTCTCCCATCCATCTGCAGCCCAGAGCAACCCACCCACCAACAGGGACACTGGATTCCTTGGGAATTGGGGAACAAAATCAGTTTGTCGTTGAATACAAAGATCTCTGATGAATTATAAGAAAAAGACTACAAAGCAGGTGGTGCTGCCCAAATGGGCTTGGTTTGTTTATACCTTTTAATCCCCCCCCCCACACCTAAGCTGTTTGTGAAGGAAGTGATGCAGAATTGGTCAAATCCAGCTACCGAGTCAGACCACTGTGTCCTGCCAGTGCCAGGCTGGCACACAGATGATGCTCAGACCCTTTGATGAAACTCCAGTTCCACAGGAGAGTCCCACAACCATCCCCCTCACCCCAGCTCAGTCCTCAGCTCCTCCATTCAACTCAATCCTCCCAATGGTATTGGCAGTATCCTACTCCTCACCCTCACTCTTAACTTGCTCCCGCTGAAGGAATCAGTTTTACACCTCCAGACGCTCACAGCCCCACCAAGCACTACCCACAGGTCCTGAACCAGCCAGGAAGGCCTGTAAACAAAAGGTAAGTTTGGTGCCATGGCAAGAGTGTCACTAATCCACATGTGACCCTGGGAATGAGACTTTGCCTCAGTTTCCTCATCTGCAAAATGTGAGGGAGTGAATTAAATCATCTCCTAGGTCCCTTCCATTTCTTAGCTTCTAAGGCCTTCCCCTCCACAGATCTTTGTGGAAGGAAGGGGTCGAGAAAAGACACTTCCCTGTGCTTGGGCTCTAATGAGAAAACTCATTATAGCCCTCTTGACTTTCCATTTGTTTAGGTGAGAGAGCTGCTTGGTAAAGTGTGGAGGCATGGGTTAGAAAGGAAACACACTCCCAGGGATGCGGGAACAACTACAGCTTTTAATCATACTTTAAAATGAAGGGCCTGTCATCACACCTTGGTTTCTGCATAGCTCCTTGCCACCCCAGAAAGGCTCAGAGGGAAAAGAATGTTTGACAGAGTTGGGGGAAGGGGGATCAGGAGTGATGAGAACCAGCCTGGTCCCTTTGAAGGGTCCCTGCCTGCCTGTCTGTCACTGTCACTGGCATCTTCCTCTTGGGGCTAAAAGTTTTATAACGATCTCATTCTCCAAATTCAGAAGCCATCAAACTTTATGTTTCTCCCCATTTTTACTTCCCCCTTACACACTCGCCTTCTCTGCCCGCTGCCCAGAAGTCAGGGGGGAGGAAGAAAGGGCCAGCAGGGCGGGCATCCCAAGCTGAATGGCACTCTCAGAGAGAGAGAGTCCGTTTTCAATGAGGGCTCAGGAAATGCAGGCTAAGCAGAGATGGAGAGGGGATTTGGCAGGAGTCTCTCTTACTACCAAACTTTGAGAACCTTGGTGTAGTGTGTCAGAGAAGGCGGCCTGGTAGAGCCGAAGGGGTGATGGCTCTTAAGTCAGAAGAGTTGGGTTCAGATCCTGCATCTAATGTTTACCACCTATGTGACCCAGAAGCTGTTTCCTTATCTGTAAAGTGAGCACCCAATAGACTAATTGGCCTACATGGTTTCTGAGGTTGTTTCTATCTCTAGCTCTATAGGACTTATGTTCTTCTGCTAGCTGGGTGTCCCAGTGGTTAGGACACTGGACCTGAGGTCCAATAATGCCTCAGACCCTTACTAGCTGTCTGATTCTAGACTCCACTTAACCTCTCTGTGCCTCAGTGTCCTCATCTGTATGAAGAGAATAATAAATACTGTATAAAATAAAATAAATAATAACAAGTAATAACAAAAAATACACTAATCAATAATAAAATGATAAAGAAATACTGTATAAAGAGAATAATACCCCTACCTCCCAGAGTCATCGTAAGGAGAAAATGAGATGATGTTTGCAATTTGTCAACTTGAAACGTTAGCTAGCATTATTATGAAACAACAGGGAATCAACAATTCCAGAGCAGACTCTGCCACTGACGGACTAAGCCCTAGGGAAAGCGCATTCTTTTAGCCTCTGTTTTCATATCTGTAAAATGGAACACTTTGAGGTCTGAAATAACAATAATTACTACCATTTATTAAACACTGTGTTTTATAACCTATATCAAATGGCTTGCATTCTCAATGAGGGGGTGGGGAGTTAGGAAGGGAAGGAGGGAGAGGACTTGGAACTCAAAATTTTCTTAAACTGTATTAAAAATCACTTTTACATGTAATTAAAAATATTTTTTAAAAACCACTATGTGCCAGGAACTCTGCTAAATGCTTAATAATTATTATCTCATCTGGTTTTCCCAATCCTGGGGGGGTAAGTGCTATTATTATCCCCAATTTACAGTTAAGGAAACTGAGGTAACAGAGGTGAAATGACTTACTCAGGGTCACACAGCTACAAAGTGTCAGAGTCTGGATTTGAATTAGGGTCATCAGGACTCTATGCCCACCTTCTTCTGTCCCCAAAATGGGACTAGTTAAAGGGAGAAGAAAAAACCCTTTGTCCACCTGAAAGAGCTGTGTATTCTTGTACATTGGAGGAAGACACAAAGCTCTCCAACTCACAAATTGAAGGGTTAAATTCCAAACTTGGAGGACCCAAAAGGAAGAAGCCACAGGAAGCTTCGCTAGTTAGCAGCCTCTTCAAGGTGGTGGGCATTCAACACCGGGATGCAGTCAGTAATGAGCATCATTTAAACGCCAGGTTCAAACACCAGAGACAGAAATCAAAGGCCATTATTGGAGGCCAGCTCTTGCTGGGTACTTTTCTTTCCAGGCAAGGCGGGCACCAGGCACTTTATTAAACAGACCCACTGGGACAGCTGACTTTTCTGGGCTAGCCCTTCTTAGAAGAGAGAAGGTCCAAGATACCATGCTAGCCCAAAGACATGCAACAATGAAAATCTGGCCTAGCACTCTTCAAAGTACCCACACTCTCCCCACAGTCCAAACCCCCAAACTCCTTTCTGAGTCTCTGGTCCAGGATCACCAGCATGGATTACCAATACCTTCATGAAAATACACTCAGCACCCATCTGAAAGCCCATAGTCCTGGGTGGTTAGTGGATAGAGCTCTGGACTTGGAGTCAGTACAAATGCTGCCCCAGACTATCTCAGTCTCAGTTTCCCCATTCCAAGGGTTGTTGTGAGGATGAAATGACATAATATGCTAAGTGCCTCCAAGTCCTATACCCTTCCCCAGTGCTCCTTCCATCAATGAGCACTCATTTCCAACTTCAAGATTCATATTTAAACCCCAAAGGCTGACTAGGAGATGAAATGACTGGGCAGGGAAGACAGGATATGTTTAAGACCAAATACAGTGCTACCAGGCCCAGCGAGTGGGCTAACAAATGATGAGCCCCCAAGGTGACAGCCATTTGTTAGAGTGAAAAGGGGTAGGAGGGAAGAGTAAAGTAAGATAACTACCACCCTCCTCCGGCCCCTCCCCCCCAAACCGCACATGCTTTGGGCCTGAACTCGAAGAAAGAACTTCATATAGCACACACACGTTCACATAAACAAGAAACACACACACACATGCTCCTCCGCTCGGGTCCTAGTCTCACCTGTCTGGGCTCCAGGAGCAGGAGGGGGCTTCTCTACTCCTTTTCCCCCCTTTCCTTGGGCCCAGCAGACTTATGGTCACATGGGGAATCGGGAGACCTTGGATTAGTGGGTGGGGGTGGGTGGGAAGGCGCGGTATCCCAGTAGAAGAGCCCACACGCCCTCCCCCAGTCGCCTACATGCTCACAAACATAGACACACGTCCCGCTGGGGGATTTCTTCCTTCCCTATGGCAAGAGCCAGGCCCCTGAGCGACTTGGGCGCAGCCCTCCCGGGCCAGGCGGCCCGACGGAGAGCGGAGAGAATGAGTGACCTACTTAAAGGGGAGCTCGGCCTGATCTGCACCTACCCCACCCCGCCTCACCCGCCCAGCCCTCCGCAGCCCCTGCCCAACGCGGACTCGTCCCAGCTCGAGCCCAGCAGAGACATTTCGCCCT
The DNA here is from genome assembly GCA_028646575.1 of Pseudocheirus occidentalis. Taxonomy (NCBI): domain Eukaryota; kingdom Metazoa; phylum Chordata; class Mammalia; order Diprotodontia; family Pseudocheiridae; genus Pseudocheirus; species Pseudocheirus occidentalis. The sequence goes on along the minus strand of CM053598.1, from coordinate 39,528,961 downwards.
TCAGCTGCCAGAGCCCAGAGCTCGGCGCGGCTGCACACTCAGAAGTGTCGGCGCGCTGGCCTGGGCTCCGGAGCAACCCTGCTCTGTGTCCAGGCTTCCCGGCTGATTCCAGCCCGAGAAGGGTGCGAGACCAAGGCAAAGGTGACAGGACCTGCTACAGTCGCCTGAGAAGTTGCCCGTGAAGGACCGAAGTACCGTCGCGCATCCCGCGTACACCGCGCCCACCCTTCCCCGATCCCTCCCAGGTTCCTGGGGATCCGGGAGGACCCTGGAGCCGATGCTCTCGCTACCTGGGGCTACGCGCAAGCATCCAGGAGAAAGACTTAAGCTCAGGAGAGCTCCGGCCGCTGTGGGAAGCCCTTTTAGCCAAACCTTGCCATCCAAACTAACCTCCCCCGAGCCGGAGCAGTCTAAGACGCTACCCCTTCATCTTCTCCCTCCCACTGATCTGCGTCCACATCTTCCACTTTTCTACCAAAAAGGAAATTCCCATCACCCAGCTGGGGTCTCTTGGCACCGAACTTTCGGCCTTCTAACTCTCTCCTTGGTCCAAGGGGCAGTAATGGGCTCCTCCCACCCCCACCCCCGGGGGGAGCCGCTGCAGGCTAGCAATGACCTTTGGCGAGAGGATGATCAAGGGCTGGAAGTATATTAGTCTGTGGGATTTTTTTGAGAGGGGAGGACCCCTGTGGAGGCGACCAAGGGCCCCAGGCGACAGGGGCCTTACACCTCGGACTCCCCGATCCTGGATCCCGGATCTCCGTACCTGCTCCGCACAGCCTTAAGTTCCAGAGCAGTAGCAAGGCCAGGAGGCGCGCCCCCAGCGCTGCCGGAGCCGCCGTCGCCGCCGCCTCCGAGCTCCGAGCTAACATCGTTCCCCGGCCAGGCTCTGGCGCCTCTCCCCCGGGGATCTCTCCCTGGCCCCAGCCTCGCCGCCGCCGCCTCCGCCGCCTCTTCCTTCTCGTCCTCTTCCTCCCGAGTACCTCCAACCTCCGGCCCCCGGCCGCCCGGCCGCGCCAGCCCGTGCCCACCCTGGGGGCACTGCCAGCCACGCTTTGGGGAGGGAGGCACAGGGGCACTGGCGCCCGGGCGAGGAACGGAGTGGAGGAAGCGGCCGCCGCTGCTGCGCCGTGCAAGGACTGGAAGCGCAGAGGCGCCCGGTGCCCTCTCCGGTGCCAGGCTACTTCGTGCCCCTCCTTGCCTGCGGGCTCCAGCGGCTCCCTCCGCTCTCTCCGAAGTTGAGCTGCGAGTGAGTGCGGTCAGCGCAGCGCAGCTCAGCCCACGGCTCCTCCTCCTTCTTCTCTTCCTCCTCCTCCTCCTGGCTGGCAGCTCGCCCGCCCGCGCTCTCCTCCAGCGGCCACTCAGCTGGGCTCCGGCATCCTCCCCTGCCCAGGCCGCCAGCCACAATGCCGAGGTGTCCCGCTTGCTCGCCGGAGTCCTGGAGCTTAGGGGAGACTAGAGAGGAGGGAGGGAAAGAAGGAGGGGCCTCGTGAGGAGTGGGTGGGCACTAGGGGGGATCCGACGTCCGTCCAGGCGCTGCACTAGGAAAGGTAGGGGCCCTTTAGGGGGGGACTCGCGAAGCGCAGGACCCGGTTCTACAGAAAACCCGGCGGGTTGGCACCAACTCCCGGATGGCACTGGACTTCACCTTCCTTTCTGCCTTCCCGAATGATTTTCCTCCCCTGTCCTCCAAAACCCTTAGCTTCCTCCTTTGGGTAGTGCCTGCTCCTTCCTTGGTTCTTGTCCTGAATTCCTTCTCTGATTGTCATCCACATTTCCTCTCCTACATTCCTCACCTTGGCCCTCTCTCTACAACTCCCCCGTGAGAGCCAGAGACCCGATTGTATAGGGCTGGGGAGCTGCGGCAGCGGGGGTGCACAAGTCGGGCTTTAGGCTCGGGAAGATTCCTCTAATGTAGCTGGGCTTAACCTGAGGTCCTGGATAGTTTTCAAGGGCTCTGGAAACCTGGATGGTGAAAAAAAATAAATGACATCTTTATTTTCACTAATCTCTGTTTGGGAGTTAACATTTCTTTCAAGTATTTTAGACCATAATTCTGAGAAGGGGTCCAAAGATTTCACCAGGCTTCTAAAGGACTTTGGGAAACAAAAAAATTAACTCCCTTTCTATTGAGTTTAAGAAAGTCAGGTAGAGATACCATTCCCCAAGACCTTCTTTCCTCTTCCAAAATCGAAGGGTCTATAATCTAGATTCTCTACAATCAGCTTCCTTCTTGGAGCCCCTTTGCTTCTTTTTCTCTTAAATCTTAAAATCTTTTGGGGCCCTTTGGGGGAAATTCTTATCTGGGATTTCCCCTGGGGATGGTAGTCAGGTGTGTAATCCTAATGGTATAATGGGGAGGAAGCTTGAATCTGGGAAGCAGGAGGTCTAGGTTCTAGTCCTGGTCCTGATGGTAACTTGCTGCACAAGTTAAGGTCAGAGCCTGAGTTTATCTGTTACATGAGAGGACCATGGTCTCTCTGAGATCCTTTTCAGACCAAACTTCCTATTATTTTATTAACTCATGGATTCATTGATGTGTGGAATTTGTGGTCAGCAGAGAATTGGTGGGTGTGTATGTATATTTTTGTGTTTTGCAATTTCCAGTTTCCGCTAGAAAGAAGGGAGAAAGGTCGGGCTATGAGGATGAAACAATAATATGGGATGAGAGAGAGAAGGCCTCGAAGAACCAAGGGCTAGGGGGATTGGAAAAGGTTTATAAGACCACTGATTTAGAGCTGGAATTGACATTTCATCTACTCCTGCCCTCATCTTATGGAGAAATCTAAGGCCCAGAAAAGAGAGACCACCGGACCAAGGTGGTTTAGGTAATAGAAGCCAGGGCCAGGATTCAAACGCACAAACACTGGATTCAGTGCTTTCAACCCAAGCTAGGCCAAAAGATGGCCTTTTGCCCTTTCACTTTCCTAGAATTTGACCACTTCCCTAAGGGAAAATCCAGTCCCCCTCCCCAGTTGACAAATATCATGGACCGGGCCCTGAGGGAAGCTGCAGATAATGAGAGGAGGGGGTCAAAGTTTGTAACTCATTTGTCACCCCCACTGTCCCACTATTTCTGGAAGGGGGCAAGGTGGATTGGAAGTAGTTCAAAATAGGAAACCAAGTTTGTGGGCCTGGTGAGAAGAGGCATCATCAATCTTTCCCTTTCCTCCTTAATCTTAGTGCCTTCCCTCTCAGACTACCCCTTAATTTATGCTGTCTGTGTCATGGTTGTCCATAGTCCATTGTCTGCTTGTTCTCCCCCTCCCCTTAGACTATAAGCTTTATGAGAGCAGACTGATTTCTGCCTTTGTATTCCCAGCGCTTAGCGTGATATCTAGCACACTTAGGGATTCTTAGTGGCTAACTCCCTTTTTGTCTCATTTGGGTGGAAAGTTTGAAAAGGTCTCCTTTAGGGGGCTGGAAGTTGCGGTTGAGAGGCTTAGAAATGGAGAGGTACAAAAAGAAATATAACCTTTAACTAAGGGAAGGTGCCTGACCAAGGAAGCAGGTTAGTATTTTTTAACCTGCCTTGAACTTTTCCCATCCAGTTCTCCCTGGCCTCACCCAGAGAGTAGACACAAGGGCTGTGTTCTGGTCTGGCAGGGGTGGGGTAGGATGCCCAGGAACCTCCCCCAACCCACCAGAATCCTTCATCTCCAGCAGCCCTGCTCCAAACCCTGCCACTAATGTAGGGTGTGCACAGATAATGGAGCAAGTTAAATAGAATCCAGAACCATCCCCTTCCCCAAACTGGGGTCCTCATGTGTGCTTGTGTGCTGAAAAGGAAAGGATTCCACTTGGTAGGTGAGGCCTGTTATTCCGCAGCCGCTAGAGCCCACCAGGGCAAGTGCTGGGCTCAGTGGAAGGATTGGGGGAGGGTATGGAGGAAGCTCTGAGGTCACTCCTCTAATCCTGCCCCCATAGCATCTAGGCTTTAGGAGGAAGAAAAACAGCTCTCCTTGCAACCCCCCCTCCCATACGCCCTTGGGGCTCATAGCCCCCCAGTGCCTGCCACTATCTCTGATCTGGTGAGTATGTTTCCCTGTGGGGGCTCCAGGGCAAACGACTGTTCTGGCGCTGGAACAAACTAGCTGGCTCAGGGTCTGCAGAACCACCAGGGAGATCAGGGGCCTAGTCCTCTCCCTGGAGACTGTCTGGCTCCCCACTGGGAGGAGGGAGTATGGTGGTCCTGGAGAAGCTGGATAGGTGTCCTGGCTGCTCAACGAGAGGCCCAAAGAAAAGTTGGTAGACAAACCCCAAAAGAAAATGAGGTGCAGGATCATTGATTCATTCTCCACATAGGCACACAACTACACACACACACACACACACACACACACACACTGTAGACACAACCCAAGAAAGACACAACTTCAAAGACAGCCCCATCACTAGTCAGAGTGCTACAAAGAAACACAACTCCACCTGGAAAGGCAGACACCACTACAAAGTGACACTTCCCTATAACTGCAAAGACCAGCACCAGGAAGGCAGCTACAAAGACCGCTCATCATTTCGTTCTGGGATGCTCATTTGGAAGAAACAAGAATTTATTGAGCACCTTTAGGGTACATGACAAGAAGTCAGGCCCTGGGGATACAAAGATGAGTAGGAAAAACCCCTCCAGCACTCAATCCAACTAAACAGAAGCTGGTTTGCTCTCTCAAAGGACAAATTTATAAACTCTGATGGCAACACGAGAACATGCCAACCACTGATCGTGACCCCGGTGAGGGAGGAGACAGTAGAGAGATCCTCCATACAAGTTTTCAGGCTCACAAAGCTTTCCTCCCAACAATCCAGTTTCACACATAGTATTGTTTACTTTACAGATGCAGAAACTGAGTCTGGGAGCAGTTGTGACTTGTTAATTCATTCACTATCACATGGCCAGTGAATGTCTGAGTGAGGTAGGATTATAGACCAGGTCTCCTGAATACAAGCCCAGGGCTATACCCACCCTACCAGCTGCTCTTTCTCTCAGGGACACACAACAGACTCAGTATCTACCAGGACACACATGCTTTAGAAACCAGAGATCTCCAGGTTGTAGGGGAGGGGTGTTTATTTGAAAAGATTATGCAGACTAGGTAGCAATTATACCAAAGTGCTCTTCTATCTGGAGTTTCAAATTTCAGTTCTTTGTTTAATTCCTGTGACTGGGGGTGGGGGTGGGAGGTGGACAGACAGAAGATGAGCTGGTTCTCTTCCTCCTCCCCTCCCTTCCTCAGACTCAGGATTTTTCTCTCAAGTTTATGATTCTTTGAAATTAAACTTTGAGATGTGGTGGCTCAAGTTTTCTGGCCTCTCCACTCATGTAAGCATAGTGAGAGAGAGAACTAACCTCCACTCTGCTTGCTACATGCCCACAAGGATTAGGAATTTCCCAATCTCCACCATTCTAGCCTCCCTTCATTTTAAGCCAGGAGTGAAAAAGGCAGGGGGGGAAAAATTCATCTCTTCACCTGATGCCCATTCTTGGCCTCCACTCTATGCCTCCTGAGTAGCTATGTCTTCTCCCACCTCTTCTCCAGGGTCCTTAGGTTCTGGGAGCCAGATTTAAGGACCATCTCTGTCCCTTTCTCCAACTTCTTTCCCAAATATATACATAAAACCTGCCTGGTCCAAAGAGCCCCAAAGGCTAACTCCATAGTACTACCAACCAAACAAGTCCTAAAGTGAGGGGACCCAAGCACTACCCTGCTACAGGGCAAAGAGTGATCTAGTGAGCTCCACTGGATTTGGGAGACTCTTTTCTGGAGGAAGAAGTATGGGAATGAGAATTTATTAAGCACCTACTCTGTGCTAAGCACCTTTTACAGACATCTGATTTGATTTCCACAAGAAGCCTCAGAGGCAGATACTATTATCATCCCCATTTCACAGCTGAGAAAGCTGAGGATGGCAGGTTAAGTGACATGCCCAGGACCATGTAATGCATAAGTGTCCGAGGCTGGTCTGGAACTCAAGACCCAGCACTCAATCCACTGTGCTCATCTAACTACACAAATCAAAACCTTTTGAAAGGTTTAAGACCAAAATGCCAGAGTTGGAAACCATGAGCTATCATGAGCTGTACAGTTTAGTCCTCTCTCTTTTCTGAGGAGAAAAGGGAAGCCCAGAGAAGGGATGTGAGTTGGCCAAGGTCATGCATTTAAGGAAGGGCAAATGGAGAATTGCTAGCCTAGAATTGTTTCCAATGTCCCCCACCCCACCCCAGTTCATTACTCTGTCTCTTCTGGATGGACTGGAGTCTTGAAAAGCTTCAACCAGAAGCAAGAGCAATTGTCTGTGAACTGTGTCTTTAAATAACAATAAAAGCATCTCTGGTGATATCAATATTAATAATCATGATAAAGTTAATCTGCTGCCAAAAATAAGCTGGAGAAGAAATCCCCAGACTGACACTGAAGTGTGATCCCAGAAACCACCACCAGGCGGCAGCCTGAAACTTTAACCTCTGTGGTCAGAGTTTGGAGCTGGAGAGCAAGGCTGGGAGGTGAAGCTCCTCCTGCCCCCCACCCCATTGTGAACGAACAGACCGATAGACAGACAGACAGACACATACACACAAATGCACAAACACACACACACACACATATCTGAGACCTGAGAGGCAGGAGATTTCAAGCTAAAACAATCTGTTGTATATACACAGAGGGGTGCCCACACACCTTTCCTCATCCCCACCCCCAGGTTCTGACTAAGTATAGACCTTGGGGAAAGCCCATAGTAGTCATTTGAAGGAGAAAAAAGCTGGGTTTGAGTTCTGGTTCTATAGCCAGGAATCTAAACTCCAACAGTCTGATCTTGCACAAGTTACTTTTTGGAACTGACTCAGTTTCCCCAATCTGTAGATTAAGGGAGCTAGACTCCACTATTTTTCACTGAAGGGCCCTTTCAGCTCTGACATTTTAATTCTAAATGGGCAGTTTGGAACATCACTCAGCTCTATTTTCCCAGGTGCACAGCTGACCCTAGACTATTTGTCCCCAAATAACAGACTTGGCTTTCCAAACTTCTAGGGGAAGGACTCAGCTGAAGCAGGTAGTAGATGTGGTCTAGTAAAGTGGGAGTGGACTTGGGGGGAGGTTACTTATCTCTGTCAAGTCACTTAACCATCCTGGGCCTCAGTTTCCCCATCTGCAAAATGAAGAGTCTGGACTAAATGACCCCTGAGGTCCCTTCCAGTTTCAGAACTAACATCCTATGAAATGAAACAGAGGAGAAAAAACCTTTAGAGCTCATAGGGGTCATCTGGGTAAATTTCTTCACTACTTCTTCCCACCTCACACATACACTCTCAAACTCATTAACTTACTTCCTCTATGCAGGGTATTTCAAAAATTCTAAGCTGTAAACACTTAGGACTGCACAAACACTTTTGGGACACCCATTGTGGTGAGCGGGTTTTGGTTTTTTTTTCAGCATTTACAAGGCACTTTTCTCAGAAGCCTGTTAGGGAGGTAGTATGCCTATTATTATCCTCACTCAGATGAAAAAAACAGACTCAGAGAGGCAAGTTGACCTGTTCATGGTCCCATAGTTAGCAAGTGTCAGGGAGTCCAGACTTGAACCCAGATTTATGGATTCTGGGTAGACTAGCCATCTGAAATCCTTTTCCAAGAGTTAAAAAACCCTCAGCCCTAAAACTAACCACACCCTCCTGCAAGCCCAGCCAGATTGACCATACCTTTCTTAATAGAAGGGGACTGAGCCCCACCCCGCACATGTGTGTGCAAACACCCCCATTGCTAGACCTGGCACCACCCCCAGCAGGCAAACAAGGAACAGACATTGAGTCCACCCCCTCCCCAGTCTCTCTCCTTCCTCCTGGAAATAGCTTTGGTATCATTTGTGCTGAGGTGTCCAGACAAAAGTAATGTGCTATTTTGGGCCCCAGTTGATGACTTGGGTTCTAGCCCTGACCCTTTCTGAACCTCAGTTTTCTTATCTGTAAAATGGGGACGATATTACTTGTACTACTCATCCCCTGTGGGTGTTGTCAGGGGAGCCCTTTGTAAACTTTGAGGTGCTAGATAATGTGAGCTGCTCTTACTATTGCCAAGAATCAGGAGACCAAGACTCTAGCCCTGATTCTGCCACTAATTTGTTGTGTGACCTTGAGGGTCTTTGGGCTTCGGTTTTCTCAGCTGGACTAGTGGTCACTAAGGTTCTTTCCATTTCTGACATTCTCTGATCAGGGACTGGGGCTGAGGGGGCTCTCTATCTGAGAAAACAGCCCCCCTGACTGGGGAGGAGGAGGTTCAAAGTTGAGAGATTGGATTTTGGGGTCTCCCCCTCAACAAAGACCAAATAGGGTGACTGGCTTAGTATGTGATCTAGAACTAGTAAGGACTGGCTTCTGGTCAAGTCCCAGCCTGAAGCACAGAGGGCTGTCTGAGATGACCTCTCAGAACCTTCAAGGGATGAACTTCTCAGTGCTTCCCCCAGCCCACTCCCTAATATCAGGTTCTTCTCTTCCTGGCTGCTCCTGTCGAGCCAGCAGCCTCCCTGACAGTTGGGGGGATCTTTTCCTATTGAGCTCCAATTCACCCTCAAAGCCCACCCAGTCCAATATTTACCAGGGAAATAATAGATCCACAGCCTGTGAAGACAAGTTTATCCTCTATATTTCTTCCTTCCTTCTTTCTTTGTTTCCTTTCCTTTCTTCATCATTTTTATTCTTTTCTTTTGTCTTCTTTTTCAATCTCTCTTGCCTTATTATTCCTTCTCCCTTCCTCTCCTTTACTTTTTTCTTCTTCTCTTTCTTCCCTTCCTTTTAGTCTTTCCTTCTTTTCTTTCTTCCTGTCTTCCTTTTCCCCTCTCTTCCTTTCTTTTCCCCTTCCTCCCTTCCTTTCTACTTTCCTTCCCTCCCTTCCTTCCCTCCTTTTATTCCTTCCTTCTTTCCTCCCTCCCTCCCTTCCTCCCCCTTTTCTCCATTCCTTTCTTCCTTTCTTCCTTATTCTCTCTCTCCTCTCTCTTCTCTCTCTCTCTTTCTTTCTCTCTCTCTCTCTCTCTCTCTCTCTCTCTCTCTCTCTCTCTCCTCTCTCCTCTCCTCTCTCTTTCTCTCTCTCACCTTTTTTTTAAAGTACTCAGTGATTCTAATGTTAGTCAATTGTTTAGCTCCTCCCCAATTATTTTCCCCTCTATGGTCTGAGCTAAGGACCAAGAGTTCCATGTTCTGGCTCTGACACTAGCTTCTTTGTGACCTCGGGCAAGTCATTTGTCTTTGGGCCTCAGTTTCCTCATCTGCAGCATTAAGAGGCTGGCTGGGATGATTCCTAAGTGTTCCTCTGATGATGAAAGCACAAGGGACAGGGTGTTGTCTTGGAAAGACCTTGGATTTAGAAACCCAAGATTTCTGTTTGAACCCTCTAGTTTTATGCCCTTACCCTATCCAGTACCAGTTCCCCCTAAGTGGTTGCAGTTTTCTTCTTCCCGATTAAGGATTAAGCTGAATTCTCAAGGTCTTGTAATGCTTAGGAAGTTCCACTGCCCTATTTATTGTTCCAAGGCAGGAGTGTTGGGGGAGGGGGGTCCCTCCAGGCAGCCTGCTTAACTCCCAGAAAATTATGAAATAGGAGAAGTATGTCTGAAACCTCTCCTTGCTTTTTCCTCCTTCCAAGCTTGGGGCCTTTCTTGCTCCTAGGCAAATGTCAACTAATGCTTGTTAAGGTACTTGGCTGACAAGATATATACCTAGGGAGTATGTGCAACTTCATGAGGATTGAAGACCCCCAAATCTTCACAAATAGTGAATTTCCAGGCACAATGACTGGTCCCTCTTTCTAGGGACCCATAAAACTATTTCCATAGTAGATACTTTTCCCTGCCAGTTCTGAGGCTGACCCTTATAAATGAACAGACTCAGTATTGGTTGTCAAGGTACGGTTCAATAAACCCTTATTAATCACCTGTTATGTGTCAGGCAATGCACTAAGCACCAAGGATACAGAAAGAGTCAAAAGATAGTCCTTGCCCTCAAGGAGTTTACAATCTAATGGAGTAGACAACATGCAAACAAATCTACACAGAACAAGCTATTAGATACAGTGTAATTAAATAGGACTAGAATTAAGAGGGTTTGGCGGTAGCCTTCTAGTAAAAGAAGGGGGTATTAGTTGGAACTTCATTGAAGTAGAGGAGGGAGATAATTCCAGGAATGAAGGACAACCACAAGAAATTTCCAGAAGAAATATAGCACGGATAGAAGACACGAGGAGTGCTTTTTTGGTTTTTTTCCCCCTGACATCAGCATGTTTATAGTCAAAAGAGAATAAACGAGAAGACAGGGAGAGTTTGAAATTAAGTGATAACATGGGAGTGATGGAGGGGAAATCTGTTTGAGGAGACGGGATGGAATGAGATCATCCGGATAAGTAGAGGTGTTAGCCTCGTTGAAGAGTAAGGCCACTTCATCTTGTGAGGCAGGGGTAAAGAGAAAAGAAATGGTAGAAGGCACCTGAGTGATAGGAGACAAGGAAGAAAGGAGAAAAGGGAGCTCATGGTGAATGGCCTCAACTCTTTTCTGTAAAATGTAAAGATTCTTAGTTGAGAGAGTCAGGGGAGAGGGAGCCGTGGGAGGTTCAAGGAAGGATGACAAAGTGTCCAGCACTGTGGAGAGTGGGATAGTGGGTTGCTAAGAGAGGCTTAATAGGATTGCCTAGCAGCAGTAAGGACCCGGTTGACGGTGTATAACATACATTTGTTGTGAATCCAGCCAGAAGGACTATGTGAATTTCTTTATTTTTGTTCAGCTGCACCTGTGCAAAAGTGAAGGCAGCAATGGTGGAGGCTAAGATGAATTTTAGCTAGACATTATTGGCAATATGATAAGGGGGCTTGAAATTTAAGAGAGGAGAACAATGTAGAGTTGAATTGGTTCACTAAGGAGTCAAGATGAGGAATTGGTTAGTGTAGGGGAGATAGCCTGGGAGGGAACTGAGGGGTCAAGGGACTGGAGTTCATGGTGTGGCTAAAGAGTAGGGTTTTGTAAGGCAAGGCAGAGGGAATGATGAAAAGCCAATGGACTGTGGTCAGATAAAGTGATTTCAGAATTCTCGAAGAGAAAGGTTGTACATTTGTGAGTGATGGCAAGATCAAGACTATGGCCATCTTTGGTTATGACTGAGGTTGAGTGGAGGAGTAGGTCATGGGACATAAGTAGGCTGAGGAAATGAGTGATTAGGGTGTCAGAAGGGAATCAATTTGTATGTTTAAGTATGACAGCAGGATTTAGGGAGGAGAGAAAAATTGTAAGCCAGACATTGAGTTAATTGAGGAAAGAAAGGGAGTGACCTGCGAGTCTGTAGACAAGAGTTACCAGGATTCTGATTGGGTGGTAGATAGGAATAGCATGAACCTCAAAGGAAGAGTGATGGAGAAAGGGAGAGAACTTGGAAGTGGCAATGGGGAGCAACAAGCATTTTCACTCCCCCACCTTCACCAGTGAACCAAAGAGAATGAGTGAAAGTGTAAAGCAGTGGGGGCAGAATCAAGATGGTGGTGTAGAAGCAGGAATACTTTGCAGCTCCCACATAATCACCTCAAATACCCATAAAATGTGACACTAAACAGATTTTAGGGCTCCAGAACTCACAAAATTACAGAAAAACACATCTCCCAATGAAGGCAGCTCGGCAGGTGGGATAGGAAGGGTTCATAGCAGCATGCTGGGAGCCAAAACCAACCCAGCCTGAAAACATGGCTTGACCCTGAGGCCACCAGGACAAGCTGCAGCTGGAGTCTTCAGGAAAATGGATCAGCTGCAGCTGTGGAAATTTTCAGAATTATCAAGCCATAAGAAATAAGGACTAAGTGAAAGGTTAGTGGAACTCAGCTAAATTTGGAGGAGAGAATATGGCCAAACAGCCTCCAGGACAAGGAAGCAGCAGAAGCAGTGACCCTGCAGCCACCTCCATGTGGCTGCCTCAGAAGCTCCTGGTCTGCAGATTGCAGTGGGGCCAAACAATCTTTCAGAGGCTAAGTGCTCTTGCCTTTGAGCTGCCTGTATCGGATCTTGGTCTTAGGTGGTGGTGATGGGGTTCATTTTCAGTGAGCCAATGCTGTTGGGGCTGCAGCAGCCTCCCAATAGCTCTGGCAGCTGCAAAAATCCCAGTGATTTGGGACAGAGCTTTCCCCTCTGGAAGCAGAGTTCCACAGAGCTAAAAAGTCAAGTAATTCACTGGCAACAACATGAGCAGGCAAAGGAAGCAAAGTAAGAACAGTAACCAAACTTTAGATTCCTTCTTTGGGGACAAAAAGGAGCAAAGCATGGAACAGGAGGAAGACAACACAGTCAGAACTCCTGCACCAAAAGCTTCCAAGAAACATGAAGAAAAGACCACCTACAAGCCAAAGACCAGCTTAAGAAGGATTTTGGAAACCAGAGAAGTGGAGAAAAAATTCAGTAGAAAAATGAGAATGATGCAAGAAAATCATGAAAAGAGAGTCTACAACTTGACTGAAGAAAATAACACCTTAAAAAATAGACTAACTCAAATGGCAAAAGAGGCCCAAAAAGCCAATGAGGAGAAGAATGCCTTACAAAGTCGAATTTGCCAGATGGAAAAAGAATCTCAAAAGCTTTCTGAAGAGAATAATTCCTTCAGAATTAGAGTGGAACAAATGGAAGCAAATGCCTTTATGAGAAATCAAGACACTATTAAACAGATCCAAACAAATGGAAAAATAGAAGGCAATGTGAATATCTCCTTGAAACACACCACTGACCTGGAAAATAGATCCAAGAGAGACAATTTAAAAATTATTGGACTACCTGAAAGCCATGATAAAAAAATAACTTAGAAAGCATCCTTCAAGAAATTCTCAAGGGGACGCGAGGAGATCCCTCGCCCCCCTTTACAAGCTGGCCTGTGAGTCTCCACACTTCCTCTTTGCAGCTCGCGCCGACCATGGGGATCTCCCGGGACAATTGGCACAAGCGCCGCAAGACCGGGGGCAAGCGCAAGCCGTACCACAAGAAGCGCAAGTATGAGCTGGGCCGGCCTCCCGCCAACACCAAGATCAGCCCCCGCCGCATCCACACCGTGCACATGCGCGGAGGCAACAAGAAGTACCGGCGCTGAGGCTGGACGTGGGCAACTTCTCCTGGGGTTCTGAGTGCTGCACTCGCAAGACGAGGATCATCGACGTGGTCTACAACACCTCCAACAACAAGCTGGTCCGGACCAAGACTCTGGTGAAGAACTGCATCGTGCTCATTGATAGCACCCCGTACCACCAGTGGTACGAGTCCCACTACGCGCTGCCCTTGGGCCGGAAGAAGGGAGCCAAGCTGACTCCTGGGGAGGAAGAAATTTTAAATAAAAAGTGGTCAAAGAAGTTCCAGAAGAAATATGAGGAGCGGAAGAAGAATGCCAAGATCAGCTCACTTCTAGAGGAACAGTTCCAGCAGGGCAAGCTCCTTGCCTGCATTGTATCAAGGCCAGGCCAGTGTGGCCGAGCAGATGGCTATGTGCTGGAGGGCAAAGAACTTGAGTTCTACTTAAGAAAGATCAAAGCCAGAAAGGGCAAATAAACCCTAACTTGGACAGTGTCTAATGGAATAAATCCCCAGATTATTAAAAAAAAAAAAGGAATTCTCAAGGAAAATTGCCTTGATATTTTAGAAACAGAGGGCAAAATGGAACTTGAAAGAATTCACCAATCACCTCTTGAAAAAGATCCCCAAAAGAAAACTCCTGGGAATGTTATAGCCAGGTTCCAGAGTCCTTAGATCAAGCAGAAAATATTACAAGCTGCCAAGAAGAAACAATTTTAATACCGTGGAAACACAATTAAGATAACCCAAGATCTAGCAGCTTCTACATTAAGGGATCAAAGGGCCTGGAATATGATATTCCAGAGATCAAGGGAGCTAGGATTAAATCCAAGAATCACCTGCCCAGCAAAATTGAGTATAACATTCCTGGAGAAAATGTGGTCATTCAATGAGGCGGAGGACTTTCAAGCATTCTTGCTTAAAAAAAAACAGAACTGAAAAAGAAAATTTGACACTCAAATACAAGAATCATGAGAAGTTAAACATGGAAAAGAAATCATGAAGAACTTATTAAAGTTGCACTATTTACATGCCAACATGGAAAAATGATAATTGTAACTTATAAAACTTTTCTCAGTATGAGGATAGGTGAAGGGAATACAAATGTATATATACATATACACATACACATACATATACATATACATATGTCTATATAGGAGGGTATATGCATATGAATACATATCTGAGTATGTGTATATATGTGTACATAGAGGGCACAGGATCAATTGAATAGGAAGTGATGATACCTTAAAAGGTGGAATTGTGAGGTGGGAGAGGAATAGAATGAGAGGAGACAGGGAGAGACAGAATGGCTTTAATCATCCCATATAGAAGAGGCAAGGGATAACTATTACAATGGAAGGGAAGAACAGGAAGGCAAAAGGGAAAGAGTCAACCCTACTCTCATTCAATTTGGCTTAGGGAAGGAATGACAAAAACTCTAAACTGGGTATCTTGCCACACAGGAGAGTATGGGGGATGAGGATGAGAGGGGGATGATGGAGGGAAGGGCAGGGTCAGGGGTAGGGTTGCTAGAAGCACACACTTCTGTAAAGGGACAGGAACAAGGTAAAGAATAGAACAAGGTAGGGGGACAGGATAGGAAGGAGGGACATATAATCAGTTTCTCACAATATGTCCATTGTGGAGATGTTCTGCATAACTACACATGTTGTAAAGCCAATCAGCAGTAGATTCCTGAGAGAATGCTACTGTGAACAGCTTTTAAGATTCGGATTACACAGTATTAGTGAACACTCTTTTTATTCCATTACAAATCTTTATTCAGTACAATGTTCACAGTTTCAGCAGTTCACAATATTATATACAATCTTCAGAACAAGGAAAGTCTCTATGTTATATCTTATTACAGAAAGGAACAAGGAACAAGAGAAGAATCAGCTGGTTTCCCTAAGAGAGAAACCAGCTTCACACTT
>CM053598.1:39492327-39513452 GCA_028646575.1 Pseudocheirus occidentalis | reverse complement strand
GTCTTGGGCTGTGCTGAAGCATGCAGAGAGGTCCAGGGGACTGGAGGATGCCTCCCTGCGAGGAGCTGTGCCAAAGCACATGGTGGTTCTCAGAACTGGAGTCTGCTGGTTCCCCTGGCTATGGTAGACGTGTGTGTGTGTGTGTGTGTGTGTGTGTGTGTGTGTGTATGTGTTGGGGGTGGTCTTGGTGTTGGCATTTGTCTGTTCCACCACAGTGGGGCTCAGGATCTTCCACAGGTTTGCTGAGGTGGGGTTTGCTGCTGGTTTGCTGGGACACTTTCTATCCTAGAATGCATTCCCCTTTTACCAGAGTGAGACAGTCCTTTCTTGCCAATCCTCCAAATTTCCTGGGCTAAAAGAATGTTTCACCCTGTCTTTCTGCTGGCTCCACTGTTCCAGGATTTGTTCTGGGGAGCTATTTTATGGTGGTTTGGAGGTCAATATGGGAGAGCTACAGCCACTTATTGCTTACTCTGCCATCTTGGCTCTCAGAAGTCTTTTTCCTTGCTTACTAATTTTTGAGCTTGCACCACTAATGTATGAAAAATTTAAAATAAATGACACATGAATGACTATCCCAAGTAAAAAAAGGTGGGGGGGACCTGAGGAGTCCTTCCTACTCACTGTTGCAGATTGGGAGCACTCTAAGGGTCACTTGCCACAGCCACACAATTATTTAAGGGTGCACCTATTGGAGAATGAGGGATTTTCCAGTGGTACCTATAGCTGTTGGGGGTACTATAGCCATAAGGAGTAGACACTGGGATAGGGGGTGGGAAGGAAGAGAGTTTGTGAATGTGCCTAGCAGCAGAAGGAGGTGGAGTGGGGAGGAGAGTTTTGGGAGATAATGGGTAAAGACTAGGTATGATGATGTTGGACATAAGCCCTGTAATTGGTTAGTATAGAGACAATGGGATTCAACCTCTCTTTCCACCTTTTGATTCCTTAATCATACATCCTTTGGAGTCATGCCACGGTCCCCCAGGGAACCACAAGTACTATTTTAGAAGCTACTGATCTAGGCAAGGACTCATCTCTGGTGATACTTGGGATCCTTGGGCAGCTTATTTTTTTTTTCTGGTGGTTCTTCAAGGAATATCTGAGGAGGCAAGAGGAAGTGAGGAGGCAGGCAGTTGCATCAGCTGCAGGAAATCCAGCACCATTAATAAATGGCCCCAGGTAACCAAGGAACAGGAATCTAGCTCATTCTCACTTGCAAGGAAGAGAGAGCTGGAGTCACTGCCCTAGAGAAGCCTGTGAAAAGCCATTTGCACCTTCAAAAAGGGATTCCCAACCAAAGCTAGGGAAGGGCAGAGGGTAAAAGGAAAGGAATAGAACACCTGGGACCAGGGATTGCCAAGCATTATCTCATACTTTCATTGGCATGAGTTTAGAGTCGCCCTTCATGTCCCATTTCTGGACCCGATCTTCTCCATGGCATTGTTTTTCACAGTGATGACAGGCACTCCTTCACTCATCTCTTTCAGCTCTTGTCTCTTTGCATTGTTGATTACCTAGATAACTAATTTCCTGGTATGACGGATTTCATTGACCCAGGTTGGGCCCAAGCACACCCGGAGAACACAGCTTTGGCTTGTGTGCGCATGACTTCACACATTTGTAGGTATCATTCTTCAATATCTCAAGCATTTATGGTTTCATGGATATTGGTCTCTCTCCATGACACAGATGACAACCTTTCTACTTCTTAGTAGGGAGGGTCTTTGAAACTTCTATGGCTGAAAAAATTCATCACTTTATGTCAACTTGGGAGGGATGGGCCTCTGATTAGCTCAGCTAATAGTACTGGAAAACAGAAATACCTGCCATTGCCAGGCCTTGGGAAGATCAGTCAGGGCTTGTCTTATTTTTCTGGCATAACTTTCAAGAACCCAGGGTCATTCTCCATGTGACAAAAAATACTCCCTCAGGGTGGCTAGGTAGCTCAGTGAATAGAGCACTGGCTCTGGAATCAGGAGGACCTGAATTCAAATCAAGCCTCAGACACTTAACACAAAAACTAGCCGTGTGACCTTTGGCAAGTCACTTAACCTCAATTGCCTTCCAAAATCAAAAATTAAAATTCAGACCTTCCAGGTCTAATAAAAAAATAACAAAAAAAATACTCCCCCCCCAACACAAACACATAGAGTACATGTTTGGTGGCAAAGTTGGGAAGTAGGGAGTGGATCAGAAAGCCCCTGGATCAATGCAATGGCCTGTGTGTTAGCTCTCTCTCTTCCAGCTTCTTACCATTTACAAATTGGAAACATGTCACCTAAATCTTTATCCAAGTTGTTGACCAAAATGGGCAGAGGACATAGCATAGAACTCTGGAGCACTCCACTGGACACCTCCTTCTATGTGGACATTGAACCATTGACTACTCTTTGAATAGGTCTAAATTCACTTTATTGTGCCATCATTTAGGCCACATCTCTCTAGCTTTTCCACAAGGGTACTATGAGAGGAAAAACTGAGACTCTATACACTCCAATTCTAGCTCCAGCCTGAGCTTTTATAGACTTTGGCTAACATGGGTCATATCTTAGTTGCCATCAAGTCTGTAGAGCCCAGTGGAGCCTGGTCAGGGATATCACCAAACATTCTGAGCAAAAGAGATTCCACCTTGTAAGCATGGAGTTCCTTTGGGAGTCATAGGAATAGCTGAACCAGCATCATATTGACATGAAGGTCAGGCCATTTTCCTTGGGATTATGAAATACATGAACTCAGGACACGTTGTGGCTATGATTTGGGAGACAGGCAGAGAGACGCTGGGGGAGATGAATCTACTGATTCCAAGTCCGATGCCATCTGTGAGGACTTCTGTATTACAAATCTGCAGGAACATCATTCAAGGTAAGGGATTCTTGAAAAAGTGCTGAGAAGGAAATCAGCTTGTGGTTATGTTCAAAGAACTGGTCATTTATAAGTCTTGTGCTCATGGCTTGGTCTGTGAATAATGGTTTTAAATTCAATCCCACCCCTTCTAGTAGCTCTCTCTGTCTCTCTCTCTCTGTCTCTGTTTCTGTCTCTGTCTCTCTCTGTCTCTTTCTGTCTGTCTGTCTCCCTCTCTTCCTCTCTCTCCTCTCTCCCGCTCCTGCACTTGCTCCCATACTCGCTCCTGTGCCTGCTCTTGCGCTCACTCTTGCTCTCCCGCATTCTCTCTCTCTCTCTCTCTCTCTCTCTCTCTCTCTCTCTCTCTCTCTCTCCCCTCCCCCCCGGCCCCTCTCTCTCCTTGAATATAGCTTTGCATTCCAGGGACTTAAAAGCAATTGGAACCATCATTCTTTTCTAAAACAACCCTATTTAATAAAGCCTTAAAAGTCAGGGGAAGAGAGGAGGAGAGAGGGAGGAGAAAAGAGTAACTTTGTCAAACTTTTTACTGTTAACTAAATAAACTTTGTCGACAACATCTTTCTGATCTACCTGGCTAGGAATTCAAACTGACAGCTCATCAGGAGGTGGGGCGTGCCCCCTGGCACCTTAGCTGGCTGGCCCTCAGAACCACTCACTTGCACAGTCCGCTTGTGATACCAAGGCTAGCTGATCTGCTTTCTTTGGACAGAAGGCAGCTTTCAGATTAAGTCTCAGTGACTGTGGCTCTGTTGAGACCAAGATGAATCAATTGGATTAGGGATTTTCCTTAGTCCCTCCTACAAGGACTGTTTCAGTGAAGGCTGTTTTCAGGATGAATGGGTTGAAATTCTCAGGAAGATGGATTCTTTTGTGGACATGTCCACACAGCAGACTCCAAAGGCTCATCTCTTGGTAAGGTCATGGAATTAGAGAATTTCCCTGATCAACTAAATTGGCCTAACTGGGCCAAAGCTATGGAGAGAGAAAGCTGATATGTGTATATGTGTGTATGTATGTACATATATATTTGTGTGCATTTGTATGCTAAAGATGTACTATATGTGGAGAGAAAGATAAATATTATAGAATATATATGTTGTTTTTTGTCCTTCATTCTCAAAGAAGAACCTGACGTCAGGAAGATGATGCCATAACCTGCAAGTGCGTTGGATTTAAGTGAGGCAGGCTGTGCAAAGTCACCAGCCCCACTTTCTCTCCCATAGCCATCTTGGTCTAGTGGTAAGATACAGATCAGGACAACTGGAGATGGCCCTGCAGTATATATGTATCACATATACCATGTCTGCATGTACCATATATATTTTTGTTGTTGTTGTATAGTCCAATTCTCCATCAGCCCATTTGGGGTTTTCTTGGCAGAGATACTGGAGTGGTTTGCCATTTCCTTCTCCAGCTGATTTTACAGATGAGGAAACTGAGGCAAACAGGGTAAAGTGACTTGCCCAGGGTCACCCAGCTATTAAGTATCTGAGGCCAGATTCGAACTCAGGAAGATGAGTCTTCCTAACTCCAGACCTGGTGCTCTGTGCACTATGGCGTCCCCTAGCTGCTCATGTACTAGGTACTTGTCTGTGTGTGTGCGGCACGTGCACATGCTCTCATGTGTGTGCATACACATGTGTATATATAGACATATATGTCTATATATGTCCATATTATATGTATACGACACACACCTTTGTTTTTTTTGCCATACTTGTAATTTCTTAAGTATCTTACATTGCCAATGAAGAATGTCCTTCACCAATGCCAACTGATGCCTTCTCTGAAACTTTTCATTTTAGACATTCCCTGGGGGTGCTAAGAGGTTACTTAAGTGACTGGCTCAGAGTTGCATAATTCATATGCACCCAAGGTCCATTTCAAGCCAAGTCTTCCTAACTCTGGGACTACCATCATCTCTACCCAGTGTGACATGCTGCACATTCGTATATATGACAAAATCTACATATACATACCCATAACAAAATGTACATAGTGATGGGCTTTCTTCAGTCAGAGGTTTGTTGGATGACTTTCCAGTTGTAGAACCCTGAGTGTCATATAGGACAGAAAGCTTTACAGCTCAAAGGCAGCTCAGAGTTCAGAGTTCAATCCCTGGTACACACATCCAGTAAGAGTCCTAGGAGCCCCTACTCAGCAGAATCATATTTTCCAGTTTGGGTACATATATAAAGTAGAATGGACCTTCAAACCAGCTTTGCAATTCATAATGTGAAAATAATATGAGTGATATCAAGACAAATTCAGTTAAGAAGCTAAGCATTCTTCCCCTTTACCTACACTATATACAAATGGAGACTGAGGCTGAGCTCCTTTTATAACTTTTAACTTAAATATCTTCATTGAATCAGTCACAACCATGAAGATCAAGTTATGCCAATAAGCTAGTTCTGGCGTCAGGGTTAACAGCAGCTAGGTGGTACGGTGAGAGCGTGCTTGGCCCAGGGTTGGGAAGATTTAAGCTTAAATCTGAACTGAGCTCTTTCCTTAGCTGTGTGACCATGGGCAAGTCACTTAAGCTCACCTGTAAAGTGGGCATAATAATAACGCCTACCTCCTAGGGTTGTTGAGGATCAAATAATAGCTGTAATAAGCTTAGCACAGTGCTTGGTACATGGTTAGTGATACATAAATGTTAGCCACCATCATCACCATCATCCTCATCCTCTTTGTCACCACCACCATCATCATCATCTTGGCTACCTCACTTAACCCAAGCCTCACTTTCCTTACTTGTTCCCTCAGACGCAGTTCAGACCAGATAATCTAATAGGAAGTTCCTCTCTACCCATCAAAGGAGCCCCACAGTGTCTCAGTCTTCCATTCGGTGGAAAGTCTTTCCTCTTCTCTAAAGGAGAGGTTTTTCTGTTTCATTCTGGCAGGTTCAAGGACGGAAGGCCCAGAGAGGTCAGGGAGTCAATAGCTAAAGTAAAGATTAAAACTCAGGGGGCCAAAAGTGTAATAACACTATCATCTAATTCTCTATTACCAATTTCCTCCAAAAAATGTTTTGTTTACACTATTTTTTTTTTGCCACTTTCTGCTTAGAACTGGAAATCAAGGGACTATAAGGAGTCTTCAAAGCTCCATCATTGGGTGGCTTTGTTATCCTGGGAAGTTACATTTCCTATAGGAATCTTCCTTTGTTTTCATCCTTTCCATTTCTGCAGAAGCGAATTAAAGGCAAAGGGTTAAAGCGGTAGAAGCAGATTTCAGCTCGGTGGAAGGACAAGCTTCCTGGCAATTAGAGCCATGCCCAAGCAGAATGGCTGTCCAAGTGATAACCCCCTACTCCGGAGGTCTTCGAGGCTGAGTGATTGATTCCTGTTCAATCCAACTCACCAAATGTATGTGAGAGGCAAATGCGAGGCGTTGGGGATGTAGACAAAAGGGGAAACTTTTCCAAAGGCTTTTTGGGGAGGTGGGATTTGTCTAATCTATATAAGGTGGGCTGCGGAAGGGTAGTTAAGGTGGAGATTGACCCGGATGATCTTCCAAAGGGAGTCTCTTCCAAGCTGGGAGGTGGTGATTCTGCGGAGCTTCCAGAGCCAGGGTGTGGCCGTAGGGCTGGGGGTGCGGGCATCTGTCAGCCCCTCTGCATCTCAAACCCCAGGCCAGGTGGGGAACCCTTCCGCATCCTGCCTAAAGGCATGTGGCAGCAACAGGCTTTTCTTGAAAAGGTCCCCAAGCTTCAGACTCTGCCTGGATTGGGTTATTTATTGCAGTCATTAATTAGTTTTGTTGGGCATGAAAGAGAAATCCCCGAGGGAGGCCAGTGCATTAGAGACCATTACTCCATCATCGTTCAGGACGCTCTGGTGAAAAGGAGAAAAGAGGAGAAGCCCTCCCCGCTTTCCAGCTCCACCGCCTGTGGCAGGATTGCAGAGCTAAGCTTTCGAGACCACTCACCCAACCTGGCTGGAAGCTCCCCTCACCCCAATCCCCACCCTTCTCCACCCCCTCCAAAGCCCCCAGGCTTTATGTCGCATTCAGGTATATAGTCTCTGCCTCCCAGGCCACGGCCCCTCCCTCACAGCCCCTGGTCCCTCCCCCATAGTCCCCTCCCCGGCCCCCCCCCCCCAGCTCCCCACCCATACAGAGGTTTTGCTTTCTTGACTATGATCCTGCTTCTCCAGGCTTCCTTTTGGGGAACTGAACATCCTAAATGAACCAAACTCTTGCCTCCAGAGTTCTGCACTGGTTCCTTCCACCTCCCTGTCATTTCCACATCCGTGTGCCCCAGTGTCTAGCCCACAGAGTGCCCTCTCTACCAGCCCCAATCTCTCCATGAAGATCTCCAAGGAATCATAGCTTATTGGAACCAGCTGGCCATCTCCCCCACCTCTCATTCTGTACAGGAGAAAACTGAGGCCCAGAGAGGAGAAGACTTATCTTCTCTATCACACAATGGATTATTGCCATCCCCACCTGGAATCCAGCTCTCCGGACTCCTCCTTGGGAAGCATTTTTTAAAATTTAAGCTGCGGGGTGGCTAGGTGACGCAGCTAGGTGGCATGGTGAGGGGCGGCTAGGTGGTGCAGTGAGTAGAGCACCGGCCCTGGAGTCAGGAGTACCTGAGTTCAAATCCAGCCTCAGACATTTAACACAAAAACTAGCCGTGTGACCTTGGGCAAATCACTTAACCCCAATTGCCCTCCAAAAAAAAGTAAAATTTAAGCTACCTCTCCTAACCACTTCTTTTGCTTCATGTAAATGGCCAGCCTTCCAAGGAGATTCTCTTCTATGGCTTCCTATCATTCTAGAGCTTGAAAGAACCTGAGAGAACCTTAAACTCCAGTCCCAAGAGGAGAAGATAGCTGCCTTGGAAGGACCATGTGGCCAATGTCCTATTGCTGACACTTGTTCCCCACCCCATTTGGGTTTGGTTTTGTTTTTGGCAGAGATGCTGGAATGGTTTGCAGTTTTCTTCTTCAGCTCATTTTATAGATAAAGAAACTCAGACAAACAGGCTGAAGTGACTTGGCCAGGGTCACACAGCTAAAGAAGTGTCTGAGGACAGATTGGAACTCATGAAGAAGAGTCTTCCTGACTCCAGGCCCAGTCCTCTATCCATTGCACCATCTACCTGCTCCATGGCTACATCTGTCACTGCCTACTTAATAAATACCTACTTAAATGTAGATCTCATCCTCATTTGGTGCTGTAGCTCAGGCTGCACGTAAGACCAGGCACCAAGCCAGTGAAGCAAGAAACAGATTCGGAAATTGTGCTTCTGTTTGGCCTATGATTCCCAAAGCTAATGTTTGTTGAACCAAAGAGACCTTGAGGCATAGAATGATCAAGGGATGTGAGGGAATAAAGTCAAACAAGTCAGTGCCAGGGTCTGGATAAGACGTTCTTCGTCTATGAAATGAAAGCATTAGATTGGCTGGTCTGAAGTCCCTTCTAGCTCTGACATTCTTTGATTCAATAGCTCAGCTGAAGAGCTGGGATTTCTCAGTAGAGCATATTTCTCAATTTGCTGCTTTGCTATCCCTTCCAATCTCTCAGTTAAATGACACTTGGAAGGATACCTCTGAGCCCAGGCAATCATAGATAGGTACTAGAGGCTATGGTAAGGAAGGAAAATATTTGGGAAGAAAAAAAATGAACAAGATATAAAGTAATAAGGAGACTGGGCATACAGATGGCTCTTGCCCATCCACAGTCCCTTGGAGATCATATCTCCAGATAATCACAGGTTGTTTAAAATCCCCAAACTGTACTTATATTCAGAATGTAAAGCTCAATGGTCAGTGTCTGTGCTCTTTTGGGCACTTGAATTTGAAAGCATCAGAAAGAGCACTGACCTGAAAGTCAGGGGATCTACCTAGTTCACTAGACAGTAGGCAAGGCGCTTCTTTCTCTCTGGTCCTCAATTTACCTGTCTTTAAAATGGGGGAAGCTACAAAGAAGGATGAATCCATGTCTAGCTCTAACATTTTGGGATTTGAGCAGCTAGATGACACAGTGCATAGAGTACTGAAGTCAAGTACTTTCAGCTTCATGAGTTCAAGTGCAGCCTCAGGCTCTTAACAGTTGTATGACCTTGAGCAAGTCACTTCACCCTGTTTGCCTTAGTTTTCTCATCTGTAAAGTGGGCTGGAGAAAGAAATGGTAAACCACACATGGAGAGGGTTTGAGGAGTTCATTCACCACACCAAATATACTCAGAAGCCCACGGGTCAATGATGTTCGATTCAGTGCAATCCAGTAAGCATCGCTGAAACTTCTACTTTGTGCAAGGCATTGCACTAGGCACTGGAGACAGAAAGACAAAAATAAAGCATGTTCCTGCCTTTGTCGAGCTTACAGTCTACTGAAGAGTGATGGAGGGGATATAACTTATACACAACTTCACAAATACAAAGATATTTCTAGACTGAGAGGATGCTACTCTCTAAACACGGAATCAGGCAATGAAGCACCGTCACCTGAATTGTGCTGCTGAGGGAAGAATCAGGGGTGGGACTTCCCCAGAGGACAAAGGAGCATGTAGCGAGGAATTATGGTCCGGCTCCTGAGCCTCACAGGAATCTGCTGGACCTACTCCAGCCTGGTGATAATGTTGGTGAGCTGCCCAGGGCAGAGAGCTTTCAATCTAAACCAATATCCACAGCACAGAAGGACTCCAGGCCCTTGGGGCATGACCTTTCTCTGTCTTGCATTGGTCAAGGTCATGTTACAGTGGACTGTTCCTTGCTCATTAGCCACAGTTATGCCCTCGAATGGCTCAACCCCTGCCCTGCCAGGGAAAATCATCATGCAGGGTTCTTCCCATAGCTGGGGGGCTGTGCTGCTGCCCAATTCCATGGTGCAGAGAAGTTAATTAAACCCTTAAGAAACCATTTGTTAATATGGGAAAGAAAGCACTGGCTTTTTTTCAATAACAGCAAAAGGTTGGTCTTAAGTAATGAGCCTTTCTTTAGCTCTTAGTAATGTACTTTCCTTCACCCGGCTTTGAAGGATGGTCTTTGGAAAGCTGATGGTTCCTTTTTAATGTTATGCATTCTCTAATGCCCCCTACTCTTCTTCTCGGTCTCTGTCTGTCTCCCTTCATCTCTCTCTCTGTCTGTCTCTCTGTCTGTTTCTCCTCTCTCCCTCCCTATCTCTCTGTCTCTCCTCTCTCCCTATATCTCTGTTTGTGTCTGTCTCTATGTCTTTCCTTGCCCTTCATATCTCTCTGTCTCTTTCTCTGTCTGTCTCCCTCCATCTCTCTCCATCTGTCTCTCTCCCTCCATATCTCTGTCTCTCCTCTCTCCCTCCATCTCTGTCTCCTCTCTTCTTTTCCCCCTTGCTTTCTTTTCTCTCTCTCTGCCCCCCTCCTTCTGCCTCTTTTCTTTCTTGGAACCTCCTCTTTTCTTCCAGGGTCATCTCTAGTCACCTTATCTATATCTGGCCACTGACTGGAGGAGAGAATGAGGCTGGTGACTTTGCACAGCCCTCCCTTGCTTAAATCCAATTCACTTGCAAGTCCTGGCATCACCTTCCTGATGTTATGGTCCTCTTTGAGAAAGAAGGATATACCACATGCAACATGCATGTGAGTGATCAGTTATGATTAGACTGTGAATCTCTTGAGGACAAGTGTCATGTTTGTGCTTTTCTATGTCTCTCTAGGACTTAACAGAGTGCCTAGTACGTGAGAATAGTGTTTGCTGGCTAACTGATTCTCTCTCCTCTCTTCTGGTGATGTGAGTGGAGAGTAAGGGCTGCATGTGAGAGGTTGTAGGGTTAGAAATGGAAAACCTCAAAGAGGAGAGAAGAGAAGGCATGAGTGAGTGTGCAGCAGCAGCGGCAGCGGCAGCAGCAGTTCTGTTATAAATATACTACACCCAAAGGTTTGCATGCAGAATGCTCGAGAAGTAACTCCTGATGTTGCTGCTAAAAAAATCGGCACCTGAGTTTCATGCCTTTTTCTTCCCCCCCAAGTCCAGGGGTCCCACACTCTTTGGTGTCTATTCTTATTTCTTCTTGGGATCCCCAAGCCCCATGCTCTCTTCCTTTTTCTTCTGGGGGGTGGTGTATAGGGGGTGCTACCTTAAGCAGGTGGCTGCCACCATTCTCTGGAGGAAAGAGGAAGGGAGCTATTCGTTTTTCTTGGTGGCCCAGGGGACAAGCATACCTTGATTGGGCCCACATAGATAGTTGCTCCACACCTGTGCTGGCACCAAAGGGAGCCTGGGGGATGTATGTGTGTTGGGGGGGGGGAGTGTCTAGCCAATCTGGCTGGTAAACCCAGCCCTGCTGGCTCATCAGCCGGCCCATTGTCTTGGAGGGCTGCTGGCTTCAAAGCTAAGAGATTGCTGGGTGACAGGTTACTCTCTATCCAGCTGGTGAAACACAAGAGAAGATGAAATAGAAACTGAGGTACAGGGAGGGGAGAGAGAGAAAGGGAGGGTTGTTTCAGCGAGTGATCTGTGGCCAGGAGCTATAGGCAAAATCAGAAACTCCTTGGAACATTCTAGAACCAGGGTATGTGAGAGATGGAAGGAGTCTTACAGATCCTTTGGTCTGAATCCATTGTTTGATAGATGGGGAAACTGAGCCCCGTAGAGCTGAAGTAACAATCATCCATGAAACAGCAAAACCAAGATTTGAACCCGAGACCTTCCAATCCCAAGTCCAATTCTCCTTTGCCAATTGGTGATCTAGAAATGTTGAGTGGGAGTGATCACGGGTGAGGGAAAAGAGGCAGGAACAGTGCGGTACATGTGCAGAGGTGGGTGAATGTGCATGCATGTGTTTGTATGCATGTGGATGGTGGATGCACATGTATGTGCTTAGAGGCTGGACATTGCACCCTGGCACTTTGCCCGGTCAGCTTTGGAAAAGCAAATCATAGCCACAGCAATAATAGTAATGGCAATAACTCATATTTACATGGTCCTCTGAGGCTTAGAAAGCCCCTTTAACAGCCTTGAGAAGCAAGGAGCTTTAATAACTCTAATAATAGTCGGCATTCACAGAGCACGATAAGGTTTGCAAAGCACTTCCCATATGTTACCTCCTTTGAGCCGCACAACAACCCCCAAAGTGGACGCTGCTAATATCTCCATTTCACAGATGAGGAAACTGAGTCAAAGAGAGTTTCACATTGAGTCATAAAGAGACGGCACGTGGTCACATTTGTGGTTGTTCAGTCGTTTTAATTGTGTCCAATTCTCCATGACCCCATCTGGGGTTTTCTTGGCAAAGATATTGGGGTGGTTGGCCATTTCCTTCTCTGACTCATTTTACAGATGAGGAAACTGAGGCAGATAGGGTTAAGTGACTTGCTCAGGATCGCTCAGCTAGGAAGTATCTGAATTCAGATTTGAACTCGTGTCTTCCTGACTCCAGACCCCAAGCTCTTTCTACCGCAGCACCAGTTAGCTGTTCAGTGTCATAGTAGGACTCGAACATAGTTCTTTCTGACTTTAAGTCCAATACTTTGCTGGTAATAATAATTGTAACAATAAGAATAAGACTAACGGCAACAAGAACAACATTGAGCAGTTTGGTGGAGCAGCGGACGGAGTGCTGGGCGTGGAACCAGGGAAACCTGAGTTCTCACCTTGCCTCAAATGCTTATTAGTGGTGTGACCTTGGGTAAGTCTCTTTACTTTGGTCTGCTTCAGTTTCCCATCTGTACAAAGGGAATTAAAGATAACACCTATTGGGGCAACTAGGTGACACCAGCCCTGGAGTCAGGAGGACCTGAATTCAAATCTGACCTCAGAGCTGTGTGGCCTTGGGCAAGTCACTTAACCCTGATTTCCCTGCCTCCCCCTCCCTCCAAAAAGCAAAAAAAAAAAAAAAATAGCACCTACCTCCCAAGGGTGTGGTGAGGATCAAACTTTATATATGTGTGTGTCTGTATAAATATGTATGTATGAACATAAATATATGTCATATATTTTATATGTGTATCCATATATGTAAATACACATGTGCACATATGCACATATATGTATACATACACATATAGGCATATATGAATGTATATATGAAGACAGATCTTTCCAGACTTTAGGTGCTATGTAAATATTAGCTACCATTCTAGCTGCTACTGTTTCTCTACCTATTAGTAGTATCATTACCAGTGTTTTAAGTTTTGGGTCTTTTTAGGGTTAGAGTACATAGTTTTAAGAGTCCCATTTTATAAATGAGAAAAGGCCTAGAAAAGTTAAATGACTCTCCCTGGGTCACACAGTCATCAAAGGTCACACAGTCAAGGGTAGGAATTGAAACTGAGTCCTCTCCAGAGTGGTGGACTTGCCATCACACCACACTGCCCTCTTTGTCTACAGCTCAGTATTCAGCCAATGGGGGAACGTCCTTGCCTCTCACATCCAGGTAGGCCACAGAGTGCAAAGGTGCTAAAGTCAGGGGAAGGTTGTATCCATCCCTGGAGGGACGAAACAGATGAAGGCCTATAAGAGAGTACCAAAGGGAGGGAGGATGTGAGGGAGGAGGCAGAATCCTAGAATGAGCATCCAGTTCTGACCCATCATCCATAGAACACATTCCTTGAGTTTTTGTTTTTTGGGACTGAACACCAACTCATTTCTTTCTGAGCAGACAGTAGACAGGGGCAAGCCTGCTCCCTGGGATCCCTCCATGCCAGGGGCAGAGCCTCTGAAGAGGGAGGAGCACTGTCCAGGTGCTGCCGATGGCCTTGGTTCTTCTCTGGTTGGCCCATCCCCCTCGGTCTTCACTACCCTGGAAACGGAGCTGGCTGTGTCAGGAGCGCGTGAGTCTCTTTCACAGTCTCATGAGGGGTTCATAGAAGCCAGAGCCCCGTTTGCTGCCTCGACATGATGGCTGCTAGCAGTACCAGCAAGGGGGATTCAGTCCCCAGCATATGAAAGTATATATTTAGCAGCTGCTTCCAATAAGAGCCTCTGACTCAGTCCCCCCGCCAGATCGAAAGCGGAGCTGAGCTTGGGTTGCTAGGAGAAATAGAAATTTCTGACACTGCCCGATGCCTTTCATGCTGCCTCCTCTGCACCTCGGTAGCAGTGACGTGCTTGGGTTCAGAGCACAGTTGCCTTGTCCCCCCCCCTAAAAAAAGAAGACCTGAATTTAGTCTGAGACCCAGTGCTGGGCTTAGAAAATGGTCACTGAGTCAGAATGGCAGAAGGGCAGAGCTGGAGGGGAGTGGAGAGACTCTGTCTAGTCCAACACATCCCTAAATTAGAATCCTTTTTACAAGAGCCCTGCCAGGTGGTCTGCCTATGGAGGCTGGGCGGAGAAATGCTGGATTTGGCACTGAGGAATCCAGGTATGAATTTGCACTCTGAGACATCCAGTATGACCTGTCTGACCTTGGACAAATCATTTGACTTCCCTGGACCTGTTTCATCAACTGTAAAATGAGAGGATTGGGCCAGATAGCTTGTGTGGGACATTTTAGCTCGAAATCTGTGCTCCACAGGGAGAAAGCCAAGCCCTTCCCAGTCCCAGGGGATGGTGTCTTAGGTGACTTGTTTAAATGATTAGTATGGGAGGTTTCAAGACTTGTTTTGGTCAATGCCTTTTGGGTGGGATTGTCACCCCCTTCTGTTTCCACCTTGGACCCATTCCTCAGCTCCACACTGACTGAGACTCTAATGCAGAGGTTCGCAGCCTTTCAAAGCAGAGTACCCAAGGTCCCAAGCTCAAGCCTTTGTGTAAAAATAACAAAAATTTATGAAGCACTTATTTTTTTAAAAAGCTCTCACAACCTGGTTCCTTGCTCACCTTCCCATGTCCTTGTATTGCTGTCTTTCACAGACTTTACTACTCAGCCCCATTTCCCATCTCATGCCTTGAATGCTCTTCCTCCTCACCTCTACCTCAGAATTTCTCTTCTTTCAAGATGAAGCTTGGGTACCATTTTCTGTAAGAAACAACTCAGTGTAGGTGATACATGTGTAGTTATGCAAAACATTTCCATAGTAGGCATATTGTGAAAGACTAACTATATTTCCCTCCATTCTGTTCCACTCCCCCCTCAATTTATTCTATTTTTCTAGGACAATCCCTCCCAGACTACCTACATTTAACTATTTTGTAAATATTTGCATTTATTCATTTTGTATTTTTGCTAAAGATGAAGCAGCTGGGTGGAACTCTTCCTGAGTTCAAATCTGGCCTCAGACACTTCCTAGCTATTTGATCTTGGACAGGTCACTTAACCCTGTGTTCCTTGGTTACCTCATTTGTAAAATAAGCTGTAGAGGGAAATGGCCAACCCCTCCAGTATCTCTGCCAAGAAAACCCCAAATGGTTTTCAGATACAACTGAACGACAGCATTTATGCAGAAAATATTTTTGTAAGTAGGAGCCCTCTCCCTCATTGAACATAAGTTCACAGTGTGTTGGGGTTAGTTCATTCTATGTAACTTCACAGTGCCCAATAACTAATAGATGCTTCATGAATACTCACTAAGAGATTGCTTGGTTGCCCTCCCTGTTCCCTAGGGCTAGAATGGTCTCTATTCCCTCCTCAGTCTTTTGGTCCCTGGCTTCCTTCAAGACAGCCCAAGTGTCAATTGGGAATCTTATTATACAGGAAAGGGGGGGAGGATAAGAGAGGGGATGATAGAAGGGAGGGCAGACTGGGGAGGGGGTAGTCAGAAGCAAACCTTTTTGAAAAGGGACAGGGTCAAAGAAGAAAATAGAATAAGTGTGTGTGGGGGGGGTGGAATCGGATGGAGGAGAATATAGTTGGTCTTACAATATGACCACTATGGAAATGTTTTGCATAGCTACACATGTGTATCCTATATTGAGTTGCTCGTCTTCCCACTGGGGGTGGGTGAGGAGGGGAGAAGAGAGAGAATCTGTAACTCAAAGTTTTCAAAACAAATGTTTAAAAATTCTTGTTACATGCAACTGGGAAATAAGATATACAGGAAACAGGGTATAGAAATCCATCTTGCCCTACAAGAAAGTAAGGGGGAATGGGGGGAATATATGAGAGGACAGACTGGGGGAAGGGGTAATCAATATGCTTGCCATCTTGGGGTGGGGGTAGGGGAGAGATGGGGAGAAAATTTGGAACTCAAAATGTTCTGGAAATGAATGTTGAAAACTAAAAATATATAAATTCTGGAATAAAAAAAAGAGCCCAAGTGTTTCCTTCTACAGGAACTCTTAGTGGTCTGCTGGTGTCTTCTTATGCAATGTGATCCTGTGTCTCCTTTGTATGTGACATGCATACATAAGACATATGTACACATAGGATATATGCATGCTCACAGAAGATACATGAATGTGCACATATGCACAATATGGAAGATGAGTCCTCCCGTCTCCAGCCCTGGTACTCTATCTACTGTGCTGGTTAGCTGTCATTGGCACCCATTAGGTGCTTAATAAATGCTTGTTGATTAATTAATGTGTCTGTTGTGCAGGGCACTTGAGGGGAGAGGGACCACTTTGCTAGCAGGATGAGCATAAGTGCATTGGTTGGGAGGGGAAGCTTGGTGTGGCAGCCCGAGAAAGCCCCAGGGAAGTACCTGGGCTCTATGCTTGGGAGACCACAGAGCTGGGAGACAGCTTGGTGATGACCGGGTCCTTACTCCTGATTCTAAGCTCTGTGAGATCAGAGGCTGCCTCTCCCTGGGGTGTAGCGTAGTTCACCAGAGACAGCAGTTCCTCAATAATGGCTTATATTTCTATAGCATGTTAAGATTTACAAAGCCTTGTAACCACTGGGAAGTAAGTAGAGTATTAATATGCCCATTTTCCAAATGATCAGTTTGAGGAGAGATGATTTGTTGATAGGTAGTTGATACTCAGGGCAGCTAGGTGGTGCAGTGTCTAGAATGCTGGGCCTGGAGTCAGGAAGACTCATTTACATGAGTTCAAATCTGACCTCAGACACTTGCCAGCTGTATGACCCTGGGCAAGTCACTTTACCCTGTTTGCCTCAGTTTCCTCATCTGTGAAATGAGCTGGAGAAAGAAATGGCAAGCTGCTCCGGTATCTTTGTCAAGAAAATCCCAAATCGGGTCACAAATAGTCAGATACGATTGAAATGACTGAACAACAGTAAGAAACTTGGTAGTCAGAGTCAGGACTGGAACCTGTCTTCTCACTCCCATCCCAGTGTTTTCCCTTTCTACCATGTAATGCTTAAGGACGGCCAGTCCTGATTTGATTGAGCCTGGAAGGGAGTGAGGTGTTCCAAAGAGGTTGGAGATGAGGAGGGAGAACTTCCCAGGCATGGGAGATGATTTTAGCAAAGGCACAGAAAGGGAAGATGGAACCTCGTGTGTGGGGAGCAGCATGTAGGCTGATATGGCTGGGATGTCGAATGTATAAGGAGGAAGTAATCTGTAACCATCCTGGAGAGGTGGGTGAGAGCCAGACCGTGGAGGGTTTTACATACCCAACAGAGGGACTTGCATTTAAATCCAGAGGTAATAGGGAGTCAGTGAAAATTCTTGAGCAGGAGAGTGACATGGTCAGACCTATGCTTTAGGATTATCAACTTGTAAGCTTTGTGGAGATGGAATGGAGAAGGGAGAGGCTGGATCTTAGAAGGCCAGCTAGAAGGCCACTTACTTCAGTAGTCTGGGTGAGAGATGGCAAGGGACTGAAGTAGTGTGGTTGTTGTGTGACTCTTGAGAAGGGGATGGCTTATAGGATCATAGCTATAGAGCTAGAAAAGATTATAAAAGCCATGGAATCCAAGCTCATCATTTACAGGCGAGAAAACTAAGGCAGTCACTTCCATAGTCACCTGACTAGTAAGTGTCTGAGGCAGGCTCTGAATCCAGGTTTTCCTGACACCAAGTCCCATATTCTAGATGCTGTGTCAGCACCAAGATTTATAGCCTGGCACTGGCCTTGAATTACCACTGGCTACGCATGTTAGACTTCGGTAACTCAAGGGCAGCCGAGGCTCTCGAGATCAGGCATTTGGGGGATGTATCAAACACAAGCGCATCCCTGACAGGCTGGGCCGCAGCCTGGGCAGACTCGACCTGCACACAAGCCATTTCTCCTGAGTAAGCCAATGACCTCCCCGGGATCATTGAATGGACAGGCACCGTTGCTTACTTTCCAGAAGTCAGTAAAGGTTATGGAGGGATTTCTCGGTAATAGCCCAATTACAGAGAGTGTAGGAGTTGTCACCCCACTGAGGCTTCTGTCTTCTTACCTGCTGAAAGAGCCTGACCTCTTCATTGTACTTATGGGGAAACTGAGGCACGGAGAGTGGCCAGGGTCATGTAGCTGGTAAGTGTGTGAAGCAACATTTGAGCTTAGATCTATCTGACTCCAGAACCAACATTCTGTCTGTTAGGTCATGGCGGTCCTGACTGGAGTAAATAATAATAAATAACTTCCATGAAGTGGAATAAATAATAATAAATAAATAGCATGACATAGTGGCATTATGTGAGATCATATCCGAGATTTCCATTGAACTGGAAGCAATTGCTATCATTACACATAATTATAACTGAATAGTGCAAATTTGATACGTACAATGCCTCCATGGGATTTACCCTAAGACCCGGTATTGTCTCATTGGATGCTCCCAACCACCCTGTGAGGGGGGTCTCACCTTCTTATTTAACAAATGAGGAAACTGAGGCAAAGAGAGGTTAATTTACTTGATCAGAGACACACTATTGAGTGAAGAATTTGAACAGAGGTTTTCCTGATTCTAAGTTCAGTGTCCTTCCTATTCAGTGTGCAGAACTTCTCTCTTTCTACAGTTTCTTCCCTCTTCTCTTCTCTTCTCTTCTCTTCTCTTCTCTTCTCTTCTCTTCTCTTCTCTTCTCTTCTCTTCTCTTCTCTTCTCTTCTTCTCTTCTTTTCTCTTCTCTTCTCTTCTCTTCTCTCCCTCCTCTCTCTCTGTCTGTCTCTCTCCCCCCCCTCTCCTTCTCCCTCCCTCCTTCTCTTTCTTTTGGACTTGACCTGGGCAAGTCATTTCTTTTGTAAAACGGGGAAAATCATAGCATTTACTTCATTGATCTTTATGTAACTCTGTAATCAAGCTACTCTTTTTTTCTGCACAGATGAAGATGCCAAGCCTTAGAGTCACACAAGTAGTAAGCTCTGAGGAAGGATCTGAACTCGAATCTTCCTGAGCCCAGCTCCAATGTTCCAGCTACTGCACCATGCAGCTGCTCAGTGTCTTCATCTATAAAACGAGGTAGTTGGAAGACGTGGTCTCTTGGGTCCTTTCCAGCTCTGGAGCTATTATTCCACAATTCCCACTTTATAGATGAGTGGACTGAGGTTCCCCTCTCCTCATCTGTAAAATGAGGGGAGTTGACTAGGTGAGCTTCTAAGTGTAAGTTTAAGGTCTAAGATCGAAGGTTTAGACTTTCCAGCTCTAAATCTAGGAAAAACCAATCAATCAATCAGTCAATCAGTGACCCTAAATGCTTTGTCTAAGGTCACACAGGTAGTAAGTGACAGGTTCAGCTTTGAACCCAGGTCTTCTGATCCCAAAGTTCGATTCTGCCTTAGATGTACTACACAAGGAATGGGATGCTGCCTCCTTCCTTTCATGTCCATGTTTTCTTGCTATAATCTCTCCAGAGACCTGGAAGAACATTTATTCTCCAGGTCCAGGAGATCTGAAACATCCGTGACCCAGCTGTCCACCTGCATGGATGTATGAGCAGAGACAATTTTGCTGATATCACCTCCCCAGAGATATTAAATATTGATATGGCAATAAATATCCCCAACGCCTATCATGACTCGTATCTTTTCTTGAGTAGAAAATGTAAAACACAAAAAGTAGGGTACGACAGCACCATTTAAAGGCAGATAGATATTTTCCCCCGTCAGCATCTTTGAGAACCATAGAGTCCTTCCACTGGAAGAGGCCTAGATAGGTCATGGTCCTGGCCTGGAGTCAGAAGGACCTGAGCATTTCCTAGTAATGTGACCCTGGGCAAGTCACTTAACCCTGTTTGCCTTAGATTATTCATCTGTAAAATGAGCTGGAGGAGGAAATGGCAAATGCCTCCAGTATCTCTGCCAAGAAACTTTTAACGGGGGTCACAGAGGATCAGATACTACTGAAATGACTGAACAACAACAAAGATAGGCCGTCTTGTCTGTCCCTCTGGTTAAAGGACTTACTTAGTTAGAGTTTGAGGGGTTTGTTTTGTCTCTTTGGAGTGGACTTTGTGGTATTGTTGGTGTATGGAATTCTCCTGTAGGGGACTTCCATTGTCAATGCAGATAACCCCTTTCTAGTCTTAATAGTTGCCTTGAGAACTGAGAGGCTATAAATGACTCGGCCAGGATCATACAGTCAGTATGTGTCAGAGGCAGGATTTGAACAAAGGACTTCCTAGTTCTGAGCTCAGCTCTCCATTCACTGGGCCACACTACCTCTTTAGTTTGGGCCAAACGCTCTTTATACTGGAGAGTCCACTGGTTCCTAGTAAATTTTTACAGTGCATTCTTCATTTTAAGGCTTAAGTCCCATCTTTCAAGAGCCACCCTGAATCCTCACTCAGCCATTTATTCAAGTCCCTTCCCCTCTCCAGGACTCTGTTTCATCATTTGTCAAATGAAAGAGTTGATGGGGAGGCCTGTTTCAGATCGGCATGTCTGTGAAATGAATATTCTTCTGAAGAGGCTTCTTCGATCCCACCCCTCATCTCCTCATCTAGGAAATGGTCTCACCTTCTCCTTGAAGATCCCACAACACTCCATACCTTCCCCATTATACAATCACATCACCGTCATCATCATCATGAACAAACTGGCATTTATATAATGCTTTAAAGTTTGCAAAGAGCATTGTAAATATTATCTTATTTTATATTATCTAACTGTAGGCTCACAACAGCCCTGGGAGATAAATGCACCTGTGATCTTGATTTACAGTTGGGGAAACTGGGGTATATAGAGGCAAGATTCAAACTCAGGTCTATCCATTGTCATAATCATGTCCTATCTGAACTTGGGAGTCAAGAGATCTGTGTTAGAGTCAGGTTTTGACATTTCCTACTGTTATGACCTTGGCCCAATCACTCGAACACTCTGAGTCTTGGAGATTTACAACTGGCAGGGGCCCCAGAAGAATTGAAGGCAACCTGAATTTGTCATCACTTAACGATTGTACGACCCTCACATAATTCACCTGACCTTTCTGAGCTTTTCTTTTCCTGTCTGTGAAATGGAACAAATGATACTTGGACAACCTACCAAGTAGTATTCATAAGCTCATAGACTTAGGATGGGATCATCTCGTCCAACCCCATTTGCTTCACAGATGGCAAAACCAAA
>CM053598.1:39469049-39491827 GCA_028646575.1 Pseudocheirus occidentalis | reverse complement strand
GTTTCCCTCCTCCCTCCTCCCCGCTAACCCTAGTCTCCAGCCCCAGGCTTGGGCTGAACAACCCCTGCTTCAGAGAAGCAGGAGGACCAGGGAGGAGGGAGAATGGATGGCCAGCCCAGCCAGGGCATCTCCTCCCAGGGCCCTTTTGGGGTCTTGTCCCTCCTCCTCCCACGCAGAGGCCTGAGTATTAATGCTGGGACTCCGATCAGAGAGCCCTGCTCTGGCCCAAGC
This sequence comes from Pseudocheirus occidentalis, assembly GCA_028646575.1. NCBI lineage: Eukaryota > Metazoa > Chordata > Mammalia > Diprotodontia > Pseudocheiridae > Pseudocheirus > Pseudocheirus occidentalis. The sequence continues at coordinate 39,491,596 of CM053598.1, read as the reverse complement.
CAGATGCATCATGGATCAGCTTTCTCTTGGAGGGGTAGGTCTCCTCTCTTTTCATAAAAGATGCCCCCAGCCCTGATGATGAGTGTGTAGTAGAGGGGCTGTGGGGTCCTTATCCCCCACCTCTGCTTTGAAGTCTCTGAGGTCTGACAAGCAGCATACATGTATGTATACATACACACAATACACATATATGCACTAGACTGGGAGTCAGGCCAATTGGGTTCAAATCCAGGTTCTGGCCCTAAATGTTCTCTCTTGACCAAGATACTCTGTCTCTCTGAGGGTCAGTTTCCCATCTGCAGAATGGACTTGAGCACATATGACAAGACTCATGGGGCTGTTACTGTGAGTCATAGCCCATCATATAAACATGAACTCCACAACTCTGCCAAGCTCCAGATATGAGGCCATGATGCCCCCAGGTGTAGGCTAAAGCAGCACCATGAGGGCTCTGTGTGCCTGTCCTCCAGCCTTTCAGGCCCTGATGGACCAGAGCAGTTATGCCTCTGGTCCCCTTCCCCTTGAGATTATTGAGGGAGAGGGGATGAGGAGTCATTAATGCCCAAACCCCAATGATCCCATTCCTTGGTCAGTTTATTCACATTACAATCTGTTCCCCTTCATCCTGAAGCAGACTATGTTTTGGGCCCACTCCCTAATTTGCTGAGCCATTCAACAGTCCGGGTCAGCTCATCTCCTCTGATAAGAGTCTCTGGAGGCAAAGGCACAGGAGTGGGGAAGGAATGATGGGGTCAGCAGACATGGTTTGAGAGGCGATGGAGTCAGATTTGTCCAAAGGGAAGGAAGCTGGGAGGCAGGGACTTCTAGGTCTGGGCCCGTCTCCTGACCTTGGACAAGTTACTCTAGCTCATAGGGACTCAGTTGCTAAACTTAAAAATTGCAAGACACATTTATTAAGTTCCTACTATGGCCAGGGTCTCATGTTGGGTGCCAGAGGTACAATGCTATGCAGGAGAGGCCCTGTTTTCAACAGACCTGAGCATCCAAGGTAGGGTATGGAGAGCCGAATCCCCAAGCAGCTGTGTCTCTAGAGAAAGGGAAGATTCTGGCAAAATGCTGAGAGAGAGGAGGGAGAGGCCACCTTGGTTTGGGGTTAAGGGCAGGGAAGGTCCCTGGAGGAAGTGGACCTTGAAGGATGAGAACTTCAGTAGAAAGAGCTTTGTAGAAGAGGGTCAGAGGATGGAGTTGGAGCATGATATATATTAGGCTTCCAAGAGTGTGGTGAGACAAGGCTGACCACAGGAGGCCTTGAATGCCAGGACAATCTGGTAAAAGAGGATTAGCCAAGCTGACCACAGGAGGCCTTGAATGCCAGGACAATCTGATGAAAGAGGATTAGCCAAGCTGACCACAGAAGGCCTTGAATGCCAGGACAAGCTGGTTAACGAGGATTATCGCTCAGGCCTGCCCTCTCTGCTGACCTCTCCCACTACACCACCTCCTGCCTCAGACCCTGTTTTTCTGTTGTAGACAATGCTTTGGAGCTGCTGTCCCACCTCCGTTCTCCCTGGCTGTCTGGGTGCTCAGACACTTGGTGGGGGATACCCCACATGTCCCCTGGGAGTCCAAGGGGAGCCCTGAGGAGTTATGGGCATTGCAGCGATTTCAGTCCCCTCTAATACTGTCTTAGGAAGTGGCCTTTTGCCATTGGAGGTGGGATGAAGGAAAAAGGCCTGAGGTTTACATTCCTGGTGAAGACTCTTCATGAAATGTGTCACTTTCCCCCTAGCTGCCTCTGTTTCCCCTTCCAGAGAATAGGAGAGAAAGCAAACCATCAGCCTTCTTCTCCTACATGGAGAGCAAAAGCCCAAAGGCTTATGGGAAATCTGAAGCCTCAGACTAGGGGCCAAGACCCTCCTTCCACCAAGGGGCTCATCAATCAGCTAAGAAGTAATTAGGGAGCACAAGTACGAGTTTGGCTCTGGGCTAAATGACAAGGAGGTGCTCTGACAGACAGTGCCAATGTGACCCCTGCCTTTGGGATCCGGTTCAGCTCAGCGTCTGGTGAGTGAGCATTCTGAGAAGCAGTGGTCATTTGGGACTGAGTTAATCAATACCATCCCGGGTTTAAATCTCGTCCGCTTATACAATGAGTGCATGAGTTTTCATCAGCATAGTGGAAAAGACAACGCACTAAGGGCTGGGTGGCCAGGGTTTAGATCCTTGCTCTGCTACCTTGGGGAGGCCATTTCACGTCTCCCTTCCCTGTCCCCTCCATGCCTCAGTCTCTGTCCCTCCATCTATGGCCTTCTTGTCTTTGCACTGCCGGTCCCCCATGCCTGGAAAACACCCCCTCTTCACCTCTGACTTAGAATCTCTGGCTTCCTTCAAGGCTCAACTCCAAGGCCCCCTTCTGCAGCAGCCCCTCCTGGCCCTTCCCTGTGCCTTCACCTAGAAGGTTATCATGAATCTACTTCGTATCCAAACATCTCTGGGTAAGTGTTGTCCTTCCATGAGAATATAAGCTCCTTGAGGACAGGAACACTTCTGTTCTTGTATTTGTAATCTTGGCATTAATTAGCATAGGGCCTGGCACTTAACAGACATGGTTGTAGACTGGACTAGATGGTTCCTAAAGTCTCTTTTCATAATTAACTACTAGGAAGTTAATTTTCATTTAACGTCATCATTATGGCAAAGTCTTGCAGTGACCACCGTGTAATGGAAAAGGGCCCCTCATAAGCAGCAGGAGCCCCTCCACCACAGGCTAGCTGTTTGACCCTGGCTAAGTTACTTACCATCCCTGGGATTCAGTCGCATGTTTTGACAAATGGGAGTAACTATGCTTTACCTGCACAGAGATGTTGCTGAATAGCAGGTTGGCGGTGCATTGTATAGAGTGCTGCGCCTGGAATCAGGAAGACCTGAGTTCAAATCTGGCCTCAGGCACTTACTAGTTGTGTGACCCTGGGCAAGTCACTTAACCTCTGTTTGCCTCAGTTTCCTCATCTGTAAAATGGTGATGATAACAGCACCTACCTCTCAGGGTTGCTGTGAGAACCATGAAACACTATAATTATAAAATGCTTCGTACAGTACCCACTACATAGTGAGTCCTGTATAAATGCTAGATATTGTTACCAATGAATGCTTTTTCATTCATGTGCTCAGTTGGAGCAGATGTTCTGTATGGACGTAGCACAATAAAGTAAATGAGAGAGAGCTTGGACCTGGAGTCAGAAAGCCCTTAGTGCGAATCTCACCTCAGACCATTAATGTCTGTGTGACCCTGAACGAGCTATTTCATCTTTCCCAGACTCAGTTTCTCCATCTGTACAATGAGAATAAATCTAACAGCAGCAGACCCTGAGGTCACAGGGCTGCACAGCATAGACACCACCTGGTTATTATTGAGGCTCCTCCCAGAGCTTAGGGCTCTAATCACCTGAGGAGGGGAGATGGAGGACATGGTACCCAATATGTAGGTGTGCTGCAATGGGGAGACCGAGGCAGAGGACAGTGTTGGACTAGCTTCCTCTATAAAGGCGTCAAATTGTGGCTCTGAATGACTTGGAAATCTGGAAGAAGCCCAGCCCTGGAAAGGCTGAGCCATGGCTGGGCTGAGAAGGAACCATCTTAACTAGAGCCCTGGCTTTCCTCTCCCCTTCCTGGAAGATGAGCGTAGAAGAAGCCCTTCCTGCCCCCTCTCCCAATCTCCCCTGATGCCCTGGGTCCACACTAGCCACCAACGAGCCAAAGTTCAGCAGCAACAACAGAAGTCTGCTAGGCAGGGGTAGCAAGGGAGGTGTTTAATTGGCTGGTCTCTGCTGTAGCCTGATAAGCCACTATTGATTTTCTGTTGGAAAAGTCGCCTGTGCAAGTGTGTGTGAGTGTGCGTGTGCTTGCTTGCGTGTGTGCCCATCTCTGTCTCTGTCTCTATTTCTAACCTCTCACTGAGATCTGAGTACTTGACATTTCTTCTACCAAATGGCTCCTCTCCACTCCCAGTCACTTTTTCAAGAAGATGAGACAGGTCCATCTTTCCCTCAATGGTGCCTCTTCTGTTCCCCAGAGTCTGCCTTCCCTGGCACCCTCACCCCTATCTCATTTCATTTCCTCCTTCAGGGCTCTTGACCTTGAGCAGCCTCCTGACTCTAGTCAGGAATCAGCCAAGCATGAAGAGCCTTGCAGAGGGAGCTACGAAGGGAGGACAGAAATCTGAACACAGAAAAACCAGGGTTCAGATTCTGCCTCTGCCGCTCACGGGGTATGTGACTGTCATTATGTCACCAAAGTTTGCTGAGCCTCAGGTTCCTCATCTGTAAACTGGGGATAAAACACTTTTCCCCCCTGCCTCACAGGGTGGCTATGAGCCATCAACAAACATTTATTAAATGCCTGCTTTGGGCCACAGGGCAGCTCGATGTAACATAATTAGAGCATTGCACCCGGAGTCAGAAAGACCTGACTTCAAATCTGGACTCAGACACTACTAGCTGTGTGACTGTGGACAAGTCACTTGACCCTGTTTTTCCTCAGTTTCCTCATCTGTAAAATGAGCTGGAGAAGGACATGGCCAACCACTTCAATATTTCTTCCAAGAAACCTCAAGTGGGGACCCAAAGAACCAGACATGACTGAAATTACTGAATAACAACAGAATCTTTGTGCCAGGCACTGTGCCAAGGGCTGAAGAGACAAAGATAAGCAAAAGAGTGCCCCTGCCCTTGAGGACCTCACAGTTAATGGAGGAGACAATGTGCAAACAACTATGCACAAACACTCTATAGACAGGATTAATTGGAGACAATTGGCTGACTGAAAGGACTAAATTTAGGGAAAGGCTTGGGAGACTGGAAGGAAGCCAGGGAAGTGAAGAGATGATGGAGGTGAGGGGGTAGAGGTGAGAAGGTAGAGGTGAGGAGATGGAGGTGAGAAGGTGGAGGTGAGCAGATGGAGGTGAGGGGATGGAGGTGAGAAGGTGGAGGGGAGGGGATGAAAGTAAGGAGGTGGAGGTTAGGGGATGAAGGTGAGGAAGTGGAGGTGAGTATATGGAGGTGAGGAGTGAGAACATTCTAGGTATGGGGAGACAGTCAGAGAATATGACCAGAGATGAGAGGTAGAGGGTCTTGTTCAAGGACCAGCCAGGAGACCAGTGTCAGTGATTCAAAGAGTACATGGTGGGGCATGGGTAGAGTGTCAGAAGACTGGAAAGGGAGGAGGGGGCTAAGTTCTGAAGGGCTTTAAAAGCCAAACAGGATTTTTCTTTAATCCTTATAGTGATAGGGAGCCCCAGGGGATGGGGGCAGACCTGTGCTTTGTAAAGATGACTTTGACAGTTGGGTTGGGGCCAGACCAGAGAGAGGAGGGACAAAGCAGGCTGACCCAGTAGCTGGCTACTGCAATGGTCTATTTGTGAGTCTCCAATGTAAAATGTTTTAAAACTTTAAAGCATTATATAAATGTTAGCTATTATTTTGATTTATTGCAAGAGGAAATGTGGCATATTGGATAATGAGTTGGCCCTGGATTCAGCAAGATGGGTTCAAGTCTGCCCTGATATGTACTGGCTGTGTGACCCTGAACAAGTAAATTAACTTCTCGGTGCCCCCAGACAACTCATCATTTGAAGGGCAGGTGCCTAACTGCATTGGTGGAGGGAATTTCCTTATCATGAATTCCCTATACCCAGGAAATCAGAGCCCCGTCTCATCCATTGTTAAAAATTATTCCCTGGCAGTAGACAAGGAGAACAGAGGACTGATCCAATGAATCAATGGAATAGGGGCCCTTCCTTGAAACCTTTCGCTGTCCCCCTGGGTGCCAGGGCCCCCTCTCCTAAACTACCTTAGACTGAACTGTATTTGCCTTGTAATGATCTTTGCAGATGCCTGTCTTTCCCATTAGAACCTCCACTTCTTGAGAGCAGGGGTCTTGGTCTTGGTATCCCCAGCACCAATATAGTGCTGAGTACAAAGCAGACACTTAATGAATGTTCTTTAGTTGATTGATTAGGATGTGAAGCTGCCTTCTCCTGATCACCTTCAGTATTGGTAGCCCGAGCCAATACACCTGTCTGGCAGGGCTGCCAGGCTGGTGGGCTCAGGGGAAAGCCTAGGGCTAGGGTCTGCCTTCTGGTATCCTTCTAGGATTAAAAAAAAGGACAATAATAGTAAGACAGTCAGGTTCCAGTGAATACTGTTCTTTACTTCCATGAAATCCAATTCAACAAACATTTATCAAGTACCTACTCTGTACTAAGTACTCTGCTAAGCACTGGGCATACAGAAAAACAAAAATGAAGCAGTCCCTGTCCTCAAGGAGCTTACATTCTACTGTAAACTACATACAAACCAAGCAAGTAAACATGTATTAAGTTCCTACTGTATGCCGGATGATGTAGTAGGTGCTGGAGATTCAAAGACAGAAGCTAATCATTTCCTGTCCTCAAGGAACTTACATTCAGAGAGTGGGATGGGGAGGGATACAATGTCTTCTTGTGGTTGTTGAGTCTGACTCTTGGTAACTCTGGGGGGTTTTTTGGGGGCAAAGATACTGGAGTGGTTTCCCATTTCCTTCTCCAGCCCATTTTACAGATGAAGAAACAATATGTATACAGATAAGTATGTAGACATATATATAAATATACATATACGCACACAAATATATATATATATATCACACATATATGCATGCATACATAATAATGTATATATTGATATGTATGAATATAAGTAAATATAAGAATTAATAACAATATTAATATCAGAAATGGAGGGAGATCAAGAAAGGCCTTTTGTAGGAGCTGGCAACTCAGCTGAGTTTTAGAGGGAGATTTTTAGTCAGTGGGGAGGAAGGAGTGCATGCCAGGCATCGGGCACAGCCTGTGCAAAGATAGAGAGAAGGCAAATGAATATCATTTGTGAGACCAATTTGTCTGGAACATAAAACATTAGCAGGGGAGTGTGGTGGAAGTCATAGGGCTTTAAGGGCCAAACAGAAGGCTTTGTATCTACTCTTTAGCAGTTGAGAGACAGTGGAACTTTACAAACAGGGAAATGACATGGTGAGACCTGTACTCAAGGAAGATCACTTTGGCAGTCATGGGGAGTGGGGAGAGACTCAAGGCAGAGAGACACGTTGGGAAGCTATTGCAATAGTCAAGATGAATGGTGACAAGGATTGAAACTAAGATAGAGACTATGTGGGCATACATTCCATGAGCAAGGGAAGGGGGCAGATGCCAGAGCTGTTACAGAAGTAAAATCAGCAAGACTTGGCAACCTGTTTGGTTATAGAAGGGAAGGTGAGGGAAGTGAGGTGTCAAGGCTGCCTTTGTAGTTATAGTCCTTGGTGACTGAAAGGATGGCAGCACCCTGGATGGAAACAGGGGAGTTCAGAAGAGGGAATAGTTGGGGGACAAGATAACAAGTTCTTTTGTGGAACGTGCTGGGTCTGAGATGCCCATGGGGCATCCATTTGGAAATATCTAATAAGCAGCACCCAATAGGGTGACCTGGAGCTGGAGCTCAGGAGAGAGACGAGGGCTAGAAATACAGATCATAGAGTACAAAGAAATACAAAGCAATTTCATGGTGGAAATTGTGCTGATAACTGAGGGACTCAGGAAAGACCTCGTTTAGGAGATTGACAAAAACATGATGCAAGAGAATAGATACTAATTAGAACAGTGATTTCCCTAGGAACGAAGCAAGGGGCAGAGGACCAAGAGGAGGAGGAAAGTCTTTCCAAACTCACAGTAGAGTTTGGTAGGAAAGTGTAAACAATTCTATTCAGGAATCATTTGGCTTGAGGAGATCTTATTTGAGATCTGCCTTTATCTGACATTCCTTTAGTGCTATGTGGACAGGAAGTCCCAGGATGCTGGACCCAGAATCAAGAAGACCTGTGTTCATGTCTCACCACAGATACTGATAGTGTTAACCTGGTGAAGTCACTTCATTCGTGGGCCTCTAGCAATTCAACTCACTGAAAGGAATTCTCTGCATACTGCAGCACCCCGTGTGCATACTCTAGTCCTGATTGTGCTACAGCGTGACATAGGAAATAGCACATATCCATAGTCCTCTTAGACTGACAAAACACTGATCTCACAGTGAACCTGTGAAGAAATGTAGCCAAAGTATCACCCCCATTTTACAGACAAGGAAGCGGAAGCCTTTTGTTGTTCAGTCATTTTTCAGTTGTTCTGACTTTGTGACCACACTTGGGGATTTCTTGGCAAAGATATAGGAGTGGTTTACCATTTCTTTCTCCAGCTCATTTTGCACGTGAGCAAACTGAGGCAAACAGGGTTAAGTGACTTGCCCAGGGTCACACAGCTGATAAGTGTCTGAGGCCAGATTTGAACTCAAGAAGATGAATCTTCCTTTTTTTCAGGGCTGATATTCTATCCGCTGCACCACCCAGCTGCCCTGCTGAGGCTTAGAGAGATTAATTAACTTGTCTGTACATCTGTGTTGGGATTGACATTCAATACCAGGTCTCCTGATTCCCCACTCAGTCCTTTCTGTGTTGAATGACAGAAAGATGCTTTCCACTGCTACCATTAACACTGAGTCTAAGAACCACACCCCACAACCACCTTTTCAAGCAGGTTTCTTTTCACAGAAAGGAACACCAGAGTATTTTCTCACTTGTGGGTAGAGGTAAGGAAAAACATTTGGAGAAGCATTTCCTTCTGAATCACCAGAAGTGTTATTTCTGACTTAGTCAAGGAAGCAGTTTGATCAGACACCAAAACTATCTCATAGCTTTGCCTTCTCAAGGAGGAGTTGAGAGTAGAATTAGAGCCTCTGCCAATTGGAAAGAACCAAGCAGGATGTCTTAAGCACTCTGCCCCTGAATAGGAATAATGTCTATAATATAACTAGCAGGTGATTCAAGCTCCTCTCGAAAACCTCCAGTGAAGAGGAACCCACAACTTCCCGAGGTGGCCCATTCCTTACCTCACTGATTTTAACCATTAGGATGTTCTTCCTTGTGTTGAGCCTAAATTTTCCCCTCCTCCAGCTAGGTCCCATGGTATGAGTTCTGCCCTTTGGAACTGAGTAAGCCAGGTCCAGTTCCTCTTCTGTGTAACAACTTTTCAAATACTAGAAGACAGTTATCAGGTAATACCAAGTGTTCTCTTTTCTGGCTTAAACATCCTTTCTCATTTCCTTTAACTGAGGTTCAATGGGAATGATCTGGAAGGACTTTGCCAACTTTATTGCCTTCCAGTGAAAGTTGTACAGTTGTCAACATTTAATTGTGTCCTAGAGTCTGCATCACTGAGCTAAGTCATTTGTATTTATGGGAGCCAATTGTTAAATTTTCAGTGTGGGGTATTCACACCTCGGAAATCAGCAAACATTGCAAGTCAGGGCCTGATTTATTCTTTTGTTGATCATCTAGACTTAAGAAAGTGACGGAAAAAAATGAATGATGCATATTGAACTTAAAAGTGTATTATTTTTCCATCCTGGAGAACCAATTGTTAAATAGTTGCCAATACCCCGCTGATTCCAGTGCACTGCCATGGCTTGTTGGGATCAGTTTTGAAATTCATTAGATATCAGCTCAGGAAGACTCGGGTTCTTCCTACAACTTGGAAATCCCTTTACCTTCCAAAGTGCCACGACCATGTTCTCCCTTCCATCATTCCAACTGCTTCCTTCAAGAAGTCTTCCTGAGTGAATGATGTAAAAACCAACCTCTTCCCTGGTCCCCCACTGCCTGGATTTGGACCTGTTGAAGCTGCCCTCCTTTGCTTTCTGGCACAACTCTGGCATTTCCCTTGTCTTTTTCTTTAAGACATATCTATTCCCAACATGGACATAGCTCCTATAGGGAACAATGGAAAAAGTCTTTACCTATGAATCAGGACACCTGGATTTTTGTTGTTCCTCTGCCTCTACCTTGATGAGAGATCTTAGTCTAGTCACTTCCCCTCCTCTGGGCTCAATTTATTCAATGGCACAATGTAAAGCTTTGGCCAGATGATTGCCATGGACCTTTCCAGTCCAATCTAAAGGGTACCTAGGTGGTACAGTAAAGTACTGGGTCTGGAGTCAGGAAGACCTGAGTTTAAATCCTGCCCCAGACACTTATTTGCCTGTGTGACCCGGGAAAGTTAATTAATGTCTCTGTGTTTCAGTTTCCTTGACTGTTAAATGGGTATAGTAATGATGTCTACCTTCCAGGGTTGTTGTGAGTATCCAATGAGATCGTATTTGTAAAGTGCTCAACACAGCACATAGTAGGTGCTATTAAAATGTGAGCTATATAATAATGATGAGGATAACTATTATAATGATTATTAAATGCTTGCTTCTTTCATTCCTTTTCTCTGGGGACATTTATCTCTTCTCTTTATTACTCCAAATTCATGTGGCTTATCTAGAATGACCAATCTCTTCACCTCGTGCAGGGCCACGCGTGGGTACAGGAGGAATCCATGGTTTTGATGACAATCAGACCCTCCCAGGGGCACAAAGGTGTGGTACCCTCCAATGAGGGATGGTAGCATGTCCAAAAAGGACACGGGTCATAGTAAGTGCACTGGATTAGGATTCAGGAGACTTGTGTGTGATTGCTGCCTCCCAATGGATGGAAGGAAGGATGAGTGGACAGATAAAAGGGTAGATAGATGGATAGAGAGATGGATAGATGGATATATGGAAGAATGGATGGATGGATGAGTAGGTGGATATATAGCTGGGTGTAAAGATGGATGGATAGATGCATGGATAGATTGGTATATAGATAGATGGACGGATGTCTAGATAGATGGATGGGTAGATAGAAAAATAAATGAGTGGATGAACAGATAGACAAATATAATCAAACACAGACTTCAAAAGAAGGGCAATTTCACTGTTTTTAATATACCCTTCAGCAACTCAGATTCCAACTCCTCCTTCTCTTATTAGATAGTCTTTATGAGTTTCTAGGGTTGAAAAAAATGAAAGAATCCATATCTTTGCTGACCTCCTAGGGCTGCTGGATGGATGATACAAGATCATTGTCAGGGAATGATTTGAAAATTAGGAAGCACTTTGTGAATGTTGGGGACCATTGTGATTGTACATGCCAAGAGTTTCATCTTCAGTAATGCCAGCTAATCACCCATAGTGGCATGAGACCCACTCTTCCCCCTTCTTGTTGTTGGGCCCATTTGGCACACTAAAGCCTAACCTGATGCCAAGAGGTGGTGCAAAGAGGCCCAGCTCTGCCAGATGTCTGAGCCTCGCCCAGCCCAGGATACAGCTCCATGTGATCTTTGCAGACTTCTCCATTTGAGTTAATAGGGGAAGTTGGGCGGGGGAGGGATATCTGAGGGTGGTACCGATGAGAGATTGGGTTGGGGGGCAGGGAAGGTGGGATGAAGTGGGGGATGGGGTGGGAAAGCTGCTGGCTGCCACTGTCTGAAACAGACAGGCCATCTTAAAAGAAAACCTCTAGCCTCCCTGGAGATATAATAGGCTTAGCTAGACTGCTTGACACATGTCGGATAAAATAAAAAAAAATAAATAACAATGTTTATAAGAAGATTAGCACAAACGCCTCAAAAGCCTCCAAATTTCTCTAGGGAACCTCCCTGGCTGCATCTCGGAGTGACAGCTCCCACAGCCTTATCAGAGGAATAATGAGTTGCCAGGATTTGGGGTCATTAAAAGCCCTCCCTGGTCCCTCTTCTTTCTCCCACTCCCCAGTCCATCACCCCTTTGCCCAACCTCCTTGACATGCCTTTGATGAGGGAGCAGGGTGGCTTCTGGACTGGGGGTACAGCATGTCCCCCGCTAGGCTCACCAGGGCAGAGGTGAGATGTTGAGATTTAACTTGGTGGAAATAATGTGAGTCGACGATCCAATTTGTGTGCGTGGACCCTCCAGCCAGGGAGCCGTCTCCCTGGACCTCCTGCTTCTCTGCCTGGGCTTGATCTCAGCAGCCAAAGTGTGTGTGTGTGTGTGCTTGTAGATACAGACAAGTATAGAATGATGGAGGAAGAATTAGATGCATTCATATATAGCAACACAAGGAAGAAGAAAGAGCAAGAGAGACGAAGAAAGAGTATCTTTATTAACCCTGGTTCTATGGCATACAAACGGCATCTCTACAGACCTGCTGGCGGACTCCAGGACCAGGATCATTAGGGGACAGAAAGGGCCCCTACTCTCTTAATCATTTGTCATCTCCCTTATCTTCAACGAGCTCAAAGCACTTACAGCCCTATTGATTTTTTAAAATCATCTCCACTCCTACTCCTTCCCATGGGAGAAACTGAGCAAGCTAGGAGGATTACTTGCATTTTCTACTCCAAGAAACTGAGGCACAGAGAACCCAAGGCCTTGGTGATGTGGTGCAGAGAACAGTGGTCTTAGCAAAGAAAGGTCTGGATTTGTTGCCATTTACAAATTTTGTGGCCACAGGAATCACCTCCCCTTCAGAGGCAGAAATGAACTTGGCACCTACATAACCTTGAGTAAATGGAACTCCTGGGCCTCAATTTCCTCATCTGTAAAAGGAAAGCTAGGTGACCTCTTGCTCCAAGCCTGTGGTCTAAAGTCCCTCAATATTTTAGAAGGGCTGAGCTGCCCCTTTTTTACCAACAAAGTACTTCTGCTTCTGCCATTGACTGAAGAAATATTTTTAGTTTTGTGGCAATGATAAGACTTTAAGTTTCAACTTAGGGAAGAATTACAATTTACAGAAAGGTGCTAGCTTTTTAGAATGTTGTAAATGTACATGGAAACAGACGTTTCTGTCAAACAAACATCTTTACGAAGACTCTCAGAGTGTTTTTGTGCTACAAGAGGAAGGCAATCCACATGGCAAAGGGCCTCACGATGGACTGATCATTTGAGAAACTAGAGAAGAGAAGGTTCAGCAGGACCCTGGTCACTGTCTTCAAGTATCTGATGAGCTGTCATGAGGCAGTGAGGAGAAGAAGTTGCAAAGAGATAAATTTAGGCTTAGTAGAAGGAAAACTCTTTTCAACTCTACAAGTGGCCCAAAAGTGAATGAGCTGCCTGGAACCCATTAGGATTCTCTGACTTGAGAGAGCAAAGATGGAACAGGGATCTAGCACCTGCCCTCTGGGGGTGAGGGGATGAGCAAAAAAAATGGTCATAAATATAATACAAGGTAATATGTTCAGTGCCATGAAATCCAGAGAAGGTACTAGGAGAAATTTGAGGAAGAAGTGGCCATTTTCATCTGGGAAGGATCAAAGAAGGCTTCATGAAGAATTGAAATCTAGAATTGGGATGTGGGTGGAAGGGACGTCTGCTCCTGGCATGGGAAATAGGATGAGAAGAGGGAAGAAGCTTTTTGGTCTCCTCCTCCAGGGGATAGACTTACCAGAAATTAACAATGATTTCATATCTAATATTGTCATGGATCATCCTACAATATGGCTTCCAACAAAACTTGGCTGTCACGAACTCCAGGTCACAGAATTGTTTACCTTTATACCAAGAAAGTTGGAAAAGCACCAAAATCAGTCTGTGGTATGTGTCTAGGAAGCCTTTGAGGTGCTTATGCCTTGAGACCTGAAGTTCTTATGAGGCAAAAAAAAAAGACAAAAAAGCGTGTCAACAGGGCTTATGGTGGCTTCATGTGTGCTAAATGTGTCCATGACAGGATCAAGTTTGCTTTCCTGAGAGCAGAAAATTTTTGTGAAGGTGTTAAAGGCACAAGCACAGAGTAAAAAAAAAAGTAAATAAAGGGATGTGGGTTTTTTGAATAACAAAGAAAATTAAAATGTGGGGAAAGAAAGAAAAGAGAAGGAGCTAGGAGACAGCAGGAAAAGACTGGGACGTATGGATTAGTCTCATTTGTCTATAGGGTGGAGTATAAGGAGAAGAGCATGAGATAAGCCCAGAAAAAAATCAATCAAAGCCAGATGATAGAGGGCCTTGAATGCTAGAAGAAGTTTATGTTTTTTTCACAAGGTAAATGGAAATCACTGAAGATTTTTGAGTAGAAGAATGTTGATCTTAGCAGGGTATGAAGAAGATTATTGTGGCAGCTATGTATGAAGGAAGGAACGGAGAGGGTAGAGGGTAGAGGCAAGGAGGCCAGTTAGGAGGTTATTCCAATAGTTCAGATTGAGTGATATAAGCATGAGGGAAGATGGTGTCAGTGAGTGGAAAGGAGGGAAGAGACAGCAGAAATAGTAGAAATAATATTGTAGAAACCAAAAAAAGATGATTGATGGAATGTTCAAAGGAAAGGGGAGAATCAAAGGTGATTGAAGTTTCAAGCCTGGGAGATTGGAAGGATGATGCTTACTCAACAACAGCAACAAGAAATGGGGAGAGGTTCATAGGAGTTTGAGCTATCGTGGGACATCCCGTTGAACATAATGAGGCAATGAGAAATACTCTTTGTACGTCCTTTGCGGAGGTGAGAAGTAATGGGTATAGAACACTACATATACTGTCAGGCTTTTTTGATATCTTGGCTTTTACTGAATTGTTTCCTCCTTTTTAATGCTTTGTTATAAAGGATGACATTTTTAGTGGGGGGGATGGGAAAAGAAACCATCAGGATATAGAGGTGATTTTAAAAACAAAAGATATACATTAAAAAAACATTTTCAAAAAAGAAATTCTCATCTCTCTCCTTTGTTCCTTCTTCCTCTCATTCCTCTCATCTTTCTGCCCATTTATAACTGTAGAACTTCAGCCCCCAAAAGGGATTTAGAGATGATCCAACAGAAGTTCTTCATTTCATAGATGATGAAGCTGAGACTCACACAAGGGAGGTGACTTGTCCAAGATCACACAAGTAGCAATTTGCAGAACTGGGATTGCCTTCAGCTTCAGTGCTTCTGCCACCATGCTCTGCTGCCTCTCTCTCACATCCCTGGTGACTGTCGTTGGCCCCCCCCCCCCATTCTCTTCTCATACCCGCTTCCTTGGCTATCTCATCCTTTTCCATGACTTTAATTATCACCTCTATGCAGATGACTCCCCAATCTCTATCTTTGCCCCCATCGTCTCCCCAGGGCTCCAGTCTCCCATTTACAACCCGGAGGCAGCCTACACCTGCACACCTGGCCACTCCTGTGTCCATCAAACGCACACTAATCCCTCGCCGATATTGATGTGTGTATGTGTCAATGCCCTTGTTGAAATGGATATGATTAGCAGTAGAAATGACATTAAAGAAGATGTATTACCATCTGCTTTACTTCTGCATCCTGAGGACCAGGGGACCTTTCCATCTGACCTGTAGCTGAAGCCTAGATGTGTTGTCTCCCCTATTAGAATGGGAGTTCCCTAGAATAGAGATTATTTCATTGTGTTGTTTGTCCTCGAAGCTTAGTGCAATTTTTTACACTTTATAAGCATGTTTTCTTTCATTGTTTGCCTGTTTCTTTGTTTCTCTCTCTCTCCCCTTCCTTTCTTCTTCCCTTCTACTTTCTCTTTGTCTCCTCTCTTCCTTCCCCCCCCTCCCTTCTTTACACTTTCTTTCTCTCTTCTCTTTCTCTTTTTCTTCCTCCTTCCCTCCCTTCTTTTCTCCCTCCCTCCTTCTTTCCTTCCTTCCTTCCTTCTTTCCTTCCTTCCTTTCTCCCTCCCTCCTTCCATTCTTTATATTTTCTTCCTTTTTCTCTCCTCTCCTCTCTTCTTCCTTCCTTTTCTTCCTACTTTTCCCCTTCTCCTTTCCTTCCATCCTTCCTTTTCTTCCTTCCTTCCTTCTTCCCTTCTTTATACTTTTTATTTCTCTCTTCTCTTGTCTTTCTCCCTCCCTCTCTTTTTCCCTCCTCCCCTTCCCCCTTTCTCCTTTCTTCCTCCCTCCTTCCCTTCTTTATAATTTCTTTCTCCTCTCCTCTATCCCTTCCTCCCTTCCTCCCTCTCCTTTCTATCTTTCTTTTTCCTTCATTCCTTTCTTCCTCCCTTCCTTCCATCATCCCTCTATCCTTTCCTCCCTCCCTCCTTTCCAATGGCTAGTGTAGCCTTTCTGGGTTCCCACACTCTCCCTCTGCATTACAAAGCATGGTAAGCTTTACAAATCCCTTCATGTGCTTTGACAGCATGGTCTAGCAGAAAGAGCTCATAATCCAGAGTCACAGAACCTGGGTTCAAATCTCAGATCTACTTTTTATGTGTTTATATGACCTTGGGCAAGTCACTAGCTCTTCTGGGGTCTTGGTTTCTTCTCCAGCGGCTCCTCTTTGCTCTCAGTGTATGCTTTTATGATCTCACTTAGTTCTCATCATTTGGGAGTCAGGCATGAGAGCTATTACTCTTGTCATTTTATAGGTATGTTCAGTGAAGTGCCCAGCTTGAATTCCACTTAGCAAATGTGTCACCATGGGCAAGTCATTTACCTCTTAGAACCTACATTTTCTCCTCTGTAAACTGGGTGTAATAATGCCTTTGGGGTGGTTATAAGGCTCACTTTGCAAAACTTCAACCATGATAAAATGTCAATTGTAGCTCTATTGACTGCAAGCTCTTGGAAGGCAGGGAATGACCTTAGCATAGTGCTTGGCACATAGGTCATACTTAATAAATGCAGAGTGATGCACTGACTTTTGTAGGCACTGCCACCTAAAGTCATACTGTATGTTAATGGAAGAGACAGAACCATAAGCAGACTTCACACCCAGTGAAGAAAACAATGTACTGGAAAAAGCAAGGTAAAATTCAATTCAAGAGACCTGAGTCTGTACCTTAGCTCTAATTCTGGCTCTGTAACCATGTGCCAGTCATTTCCCTTCTCTGGGTCTCAGTTTCTCAATCTCTTCAGTGGGGATAATAGTCTTTGCACTATCTACCTCACCATGCTGTTACAAAGAAAACCCTAATGAAAACCTTAAAAGGATAAAAAAAAACTGGATGGCAGGGAACATCTGGAAGGCAACTAGTAGACTAGGTAGGGCACTGGACTTGGGATCAGGAAGATGTGGGTTCAAATCCTGTTTTGGAAACTTACTAGCTGTGTAACCCTGGATAAGTCATTTAATTTCTCCAGGCTTTTTTTTCATTATCTGTCAAATAAAGGGGGTGGGGAGACTCAGTGGCCTCTGAAATCCATTTGGCTTTCTCCTCTATGAGAAAAATTTGTACACCGGTGACTGGTTCTTCTTTCCTGTCTTTGTGGATTTTAGTCAGTATGGCCCCAAACCCAGGACCCAGAGAATAAAAGACCAGTCTCTTGTTCATCACCATATAAGGAAACAATTCATGGTTCAAGCCAATTTCCTGACTTGAAGACTGTGAGTGGGATGGCGGATCAAGGTTGAGCAAGGGGAGAAATGGTTGTGTGATCATATGTGATCTGAACCCAAGTATGTGTATGTATGTGGGGTGGGAGAGTGCCAGAGATATCTTTGTGCATCTCTGACTGGACCCTAACACCCAATTAAAGAAGGCAGCAGTGAATTTGGAGTTGGAGGATCTGAGTTCAAATTCTGCCTCCCCAGCTTACTAACTCTATGACTTTTGGCCAAGCCTCTCCAACTTTTTAGGCCTCAATTTCCTCATCTTTAAAATGAGGGCATTGGATTAGATGGCTTCTCAGGTCTTTCTAGCTTGAGATCAATGATCTTATGAAATGATTGGGGACTTATCCTCTGCCTGGGCTTATCCTACCTCTTCTCTACTCTATTATGGAGGATTAGGTCAGAATTTACTGAGTTATTTATTCACATATCTAAATAGATTATGGATTCACTGATACTGCTGCTTAAGAAATCTGGTTTCATCCACCCAGTTCAAAATGGGAAAATATTTATCAAGTGCCTATGATACTATGCTGAGCCCTGGGGATACAAAGGATGGAAAACACAGAATTTGTAATTTGATGTAGCAGGAGGTGGGGGAGGGACTGGAATGTGATATATACACAGTGAGGGTGATATAAGATTGTAGTGAGGACAAAGTTTAGATTCAGACAAGGTACTTTAAGAAAAATGAAAAGCAATAGATACCATTCACCTGGAAGGGCAGGGTATAGATCAGCAAAGACTGATGTCTTTAGAGGAAGTGGTACCTGAATTCAGCTTTGAAGGATGAGAAATCTCAATACATGGACAGGTGAGGAAAATAAGCATTCAGGTATAGGGGCCAGCCTGTAGCAATGCGCCAAGGCAGGCAAGTGTAGGATAAGATCAGGGATCACCAGAAAGTCCAATTTGCTTAGAATACAGAGTGTCTGGAGGGGAGTCATGTGAAATAAAGATGGAAAGGCAGCTGGGACTGGGCTGTGGAGGGCTCTAAGTGAAAGGTTGTGTGACATATAAAAAGTTTGAGAGACATGGTTTCTGGGTAATTTCATTAATCATGCTAGCAGATAATGAAAGGGAGCAGTGGAACTTTTGAATGCCAATGACCTCTCATGAAATCCACTCAATGCTTATTACATGTCTGTGGAAGAGTGCATGTTCTTGAGGGAGGCAATCAACTCTGATTGGTTATAAATAATGAAAGAATGAATATTATAATGAGAGATAGACTTATTCTATTGAGGGTCTGGGGGATATGACTGATCTCAGTCTTGGTCACAGAGACTTATCTATATTCACATCACCCCATCTAGAGTAATCTAGACAAAAGGAAGAATTGACTTCTTCCCAGATTTGTCTGAGTAAGACTCAATGGGCCAGAATCCACCAATTCACCCAAACTAAAAATTTCTTTACCTTTTGAACAGATCTGAGTTTTCCAGGTGGGTCAGTTTCACCCAAGATTTCAACTTGTTATGAACCCTACACTTCAGAGGCTGCCTAAATGACCTACAGGGGCTGATTTCTAAATAAGGAAAAGGAAGGGGAAAAAAGAATAGCCCTAATTCAATAATTGGCTATTAATATAGGAAAGAAGCAATCATTTCTCTCAGCTGATATATTTATATTTTATTAGAGAGGTTCTTAACCTGGGATCCATAAACTTGTTATATATGTATACACTCATATATGCATATACATGTATATTTTAATAAATTGATAGCACTATAACTGATTTTCTTTGTCAATTTCCTTATTTTATTTTATACATTTGAAAATATTATTCTGATTTAAAAATTAATTTTTTTGCATTTAAAAACCTCATTGTCCCATAGGATCCCATCAGTCTTGAGACTCCACCCCATCACCATCCCCTGCCCCAATAACTGGAAGATGGAGTCATGAATCCCAAAATGTCCTGTTAAGGAGGTATCTCACACCAGAACAGCTCCTCATTTCTCACCTGGCTGCACTGCCCTGGAACATCTCTGCTTCCCTCTCATATCCTCTTATTGGGTACCTTCTCTACCCACCCCTTTCAGCATCCTTTTATGTTTTGTCTTTCCCCTTTAACAATTCTTTCTTTTTTTTTACATTTGCATCTATAGTATTTAGCACACAGTACTTGTGGCATGTAGTAGGTTCTTAATAAATGTGTATTGAGTATTCTGAAAAAAGATCCATTCATTTTACCAGAGACTGTCACCAAGACCTCTAGAAGCCCTGTCCTGGAGGTAATAGGAAGCCATCAAAAGTTTTTGATGTGGGTATTGACCTTTGTATGATCATGGTCATGCTTGTGCATTAAGGACAATTATATTGACAGCTGTGCAAAGGATGATGGGCAGAACAGAGTCTGGAGTCAAGGATAACTGGTCAGGAACTGATGGCAATAGTCCAGGTTACTCCAATTGTGATGAGGGCCTGCACTAGAGTGATATCTAGTGAGTGGCTAGAGAGGTGGGGGCAGATAATGGAGTTAATGATGAAGCTCTAAGACTTGGCTATGACTGGACATGGGGGCAGGGAGGGTGATGAAAAGAGGCAAAGGCAACTCACAGGGTCCTAGATTTAGAGCTAGAAGAGATGTTGGATGTCATCTAGCCTAAGCTCTTCATTTTAGGTGAAGAATTAAGGACTGGAGTTTGATGTCTGAGGTAAACATAGGAGGGAGGATTTGACTACAAGTCTTCTGTCCGTGGTACTGAGTCCAAAACTAAATTAGTGATTTCTCCACAACAGAGCTTCAAAAATTGCCCATTGTACTATGAACTATAAACCCTGTGAATACACATCCCTCTGTTGATGCCTTTATCTGTCTTGGGAGCATAGATTTAGAGCTGCTCAGACCTTAGAAGCTGTTGAATCCAACACCTGTATTTTACAGATGAAGAAACTGAAGCAGACAAAGGTTTAACTTGCTCAGGGTCACACAGTTGGTGAGTGTGGAAGGCAGAATTTGCACTCAGGTTTTTTTTTACTCCATTCTAATCACTGCACCATCTAGCCAAGGGTGTATCAGTGACAGACTTTGTTTTTAAAACCAGGGATAAAAGAGAAAGAACTGCTGGAGACTGAATGCAGATCAAAGATACTTTTTCCTTATTTTTATTTTTTTGGTCTGTGTTTTCTTACATGGAAATTGGTTTTGCATGACTAAACATACATAAGCTATGTCAAATTGCTTGCCTTCTCAATGGGGGGAGGGAAGGAGGAAGGGAAAGAATTTGGAACACAAAATTTGGGAAAACTGTTGAAAATTGTTTTTTACATATAATTGGGGGGAATAAAATATTAAATTTTTAAAAAATTGTGGAAAAGACTATGGATAGAAATAATCCCAGAGGTGTAGGTATCCCCCACATCCCACCAGCTCATAGAAAATCATTCTCTCTATATCCCTGGTCCCATGCTCTATCGGCACAAAGGAAGTACTCCTCCACTTTGTTGCCAGTTTCTCCCCAGTGACATCAAGGCAAACACTACACACATAAAAGAGGCCATTGATAGCCCTAGCAGTACAACACTGGCTCTGTTTATAGAGGCCTGAACCCACAGCAGAGCCAAGAACCTCTCAGCTGCCTTCACTTGGAGGAGAACAGAATAGTTGCTGCTCCCTTTCCATATCTGGGTCATCTTTGTTAAAAAAAAGTTTTCTTCCCAGAGGATTTGGTGATCGAAGAATTCCTGGACACATTCATGGATTATTGTCAGCTTGTTCATTGAGGTCTTGGAATCCATTAGAGTCACAAATGGATCTTTTGCAGCAAGAAGTTGGGAGACCTTGCCTTTCTATTTCAGGAATTCTGAGCCTGCTCTTCGCCTACTTAGATAAATTAGCATCATTTCAATCAGTTGGAACTCCTTGCCTGGCTCTAAAAGCTGGATGGGAATGGAGCTCAGCTCCCTCTAAAGGCAGGGGTCAGAGTCTGGCTGACCCTGGACCCACAATAGGCTTCTTCCAAGAAGCATGAAACTGGGATGCTTGTGCCACTTTTCCCAATATAGCCATAGCCCAACATGTGATTTCAGAGCTGGAAGGGACCTTGGAGATCTTAGGAAGGATGTAATAACAGTCTCTATATTTTGGAGGAGCAATTAGAGGGGTTTTTCCCCTTGCTCGGCCCCACAGCGCAGAACTAGCCACAATGAGGGAATGTGGAGGAACATGGCTTAAGTTCTGATGGAAGTCAATGTGCCCTAACAATTAGAACTGTCCAAACATCAAACAGACTACCTTGTGTCATAGTGGGCAACCCACACTGGAGAAATGTCCATCCCCAGATGAAGCTATGTTCCAAGTGCCCCTATGTGCTAATGGTCCTGGGTCCTTGAGGGCAGGAAGTATGATGCTAAACAGAGAAGAGCAATGTGAGACTGAGGGCTCTGGGCACTAATGTGCCATGCCCAACCCTCACTGTACCATATTCCTTTGGGTAAGAGTTCATCAGTATACCTACTAGCCATGTGGCTAAGGCAATCAGCCTTTCTGCTTCACTTTTCTCATCTGTAAAATGGGAATAACACTAATCATACTATTTCAGAGATTCTTATGAGAGAAGCCTTTTATAAATTGTAAAGTGTTATGCAAATGTGAACTGTTCTTACTAACTATATGACCTTGGATGAGTCTAATAATCTTTTTGGTCCTCACATCCCTAATCTTAAAATAAAGATGTAACTCATGCCTGCACTGCCAGACACTGGCTGTTATGAGCACCAAGTGACCTGATGTTTATAAGAGATATTTTAAATTATGTCAGGTCTTCCTGACTCGAGGTTTATTGCACTTGATCAGTGCCAGTTATTACTCTTATCTAATGATTTCATGGGTGTCAGTATTGTTTTGTCAATCTGAATGTAAGCTTCTCATGGGCAGGAGTCTTTGGTTGGTTTAATTTTAAGAAACTTGTTTGATGGGGAGGGAAGGGAGGGAGAGAATTTGGAACCCAAAATTTGTAAAATGAATCTTAAAAATTATTTTTATGTGATTAAGGGAAAATATTAAATAAATTAATTTTAATAATAATATTTTTAAATGTTAAATTGTTATTTTAATAAGGAATTTGCTCAAGGTCACTCAGCAAGGCTTTCGGTTCAAATAATTGTTTTGGTTAAATTCCTCAGCTCAAATCAATCAGCGAATAGTTATTAAAGGCTGACCATCGCGGGTGCATTCTTTGGAGCCCCAAACTCTTAGCATGGCATGGCTAGAGTAGGAGCAACTTGTAAGTAATGATCCAATTCTTTTGAAGAAAAGACAAAACCTATGTGTCATTCCAACTGAGACTTGGTTTCCCAAATAAGCCATTTGCTTCCTCATTACCTGCCTTGGGAATGGTCA
>CM053598.1:39410690-39468549 GCA_028646575.1 Pseudocheirus occidentalis | reverse complement strand
AGAGAGAGAGAGAGAGAGAGAGAGAGAGAGATTTCAATTCTGCAGTCTTATTAGACTCCATTAGACTCTACCAACTCATTTCTTTGTACAAATGAGGTTGAGATGGAAAATACCACCCTAGGTCAGCAGCAGTTAATTAAAAAGGGAAATCAGCAGTTGGTTGAGTGACTGAGACAGAAGTCCAGGAGCTGAGAGGCCTGAATCATTGATAGACCTGGGACCATCTGTCATCCCATCCCTGGGCCCCAACAATGGCCAATCAATTGATACTTTGATTCATTGATGGAGTTTTGCTCTCATTGATGAGGATACCCCGTCTCCTCTGCTGCCATTAATGTCCAATGCCATCTCTATAAAGATTCTTTCTACCCAGCACTCCTCTGGGCCTTTCAGGATTTTGTAGCTGCCTATACTGCCCTTGGGTTAATCCTTTATTATTCCTTTCCCTTGGTCCATCCCCAGACTGGCTCCTCTTAATGGTCAGGCATGCCTGCAACACCGACCCTTCCTCCACTTCTTACTCACTGGTCCTCATGGGTAGTACACTGTAGCCCACTTACACCCACTGTGAGCCTCTCCATTGTCTTTGGGTCACCCACAATTTTGATGCTTTTGAGATCATGCCTGGCACTGTATATTTTTCAATGGTACAGCTTCCCCCAGGAGACTGTTGGTGTGGGAAGACAGGCTTTTATATCAGGAAATAGCTTGGGAACATCCAAAGAACAACACAATTTTCCCAAATGTAATCCAACCCACTCTCTTCCTCTCATTCAGTCTTGGGTCCTGAATACTGTTTATTGGCAGGGTCAGTCAAAGAGATATGTCTTCTGTAAACCAGGAAGAGTGCTATGTTCTGAGACTGATTCTAAGAAGCTAAAGAAATATCCCTTATCTTCAAGGAATTTGTGGTCTGGTTAGTTAATCAACTAAGCATGTATTAAGCACCTACTATTTATCAAGCACCTACTAGCATAGTATACCAAACACTATGCTAAGCACTGGGGTTACAAAGAAAAGCAAAAAACAGGCTCTGACCTCAGGAAGCTTCCAGTCTAATGTTAGAGACAGAAGACTAGTAGACAGGAAACAGCTAAGCAATAACACCTGCCTGGCCTGCTGGAGAGAACACTGACTTAGGAGCCAGAAAACCTGAATTCAAATCCTGCTCCTATCCCTCCCTGTATAATCTTCAGTATGCCATTCTACAGCTCCCAGACTCAGTTTCCCTACCTGTAAATGGAGAGGGCTACACTAGACAGCCTCTGAGGTCCCTTTCAGTTCAATACATGGACAATCGTATGGATCAGGTCCTGCACCCTAAGTGTCCAGTGAGTGGTTTGGCTAGGAGAGCTGAGTGAGGCCAGGGGCAGTCAGGGAAGGCTTCCTGGAGGAGGCAGGAAGACAGGTAGGCATCGGATCAGTGGCGTGAAAGGGGGAGTGGGTGAGAGGAGTGGCTGACAAGTATTTTCTGATCCTGTCCTACTTTTTGATTCCTGCCCCCAATATATGCAGGAAGTTATCGGGGTGACTCCCTGCCCATACCTCCACTCTAGAGCTGCCCGGATTCTCCTTTGGCAGTGTCCTCTAGCACCCTAAACCTCATACGTCTTTCTCTGAGGGCTGGCCCAACTGCCCCACATTACCACCTCTGCACCAACACTCACATACATCATCCCATTCGATTCTTAGAGCAGTTCTGGGAGGAAGGTGCCATTATTATCTCTGTTTTGCAGTTGGGGAAACAGAGGCAGACAGAAGTTAAGTGACTTGCCCAGGGTCACACAATTCGTAAGTGTCTCAGGCTGAATTTGAACTCAGATCCTCCTGAATCTAGTCCTAGAGCTCTATGCACTGTGCCTGCCTAGCTGCCACTACTTTAACTCCAAGGAGCAGTGAAGGGTTCCTTCCCCTGCCATCCCTAAGAAGGAACTGTCTCTCAGAGAAAAGCAAGACAACATTATTTTCCAGCTTCCAAAGTTCCATTTGGTAAACCCTGTGTGTTAATAATGCAAAATCTCTCATGAGAGGAGGGGAACCAATACTGACTGTGGGTGGCTCAGAATCTTGTCTCCCAGTATATAAGATGACCTCATGGCCACTATTTTAGAGGACTGGGGAATTAAGTGGCTTGGCATTGTGGTGGCCCATGTGTGGGGAGTGCCAACAGCATTGAGTGAGTGGTGGAGCTCTGGACTGGGCTCTGTGATGGCAGCCAATGAGCATGGTAGCCCCAACCCCTGACCTAAAGGAGCTGATAGCCCAAAGAAGGGTAGAATAGGGCACTGAGATAAAAGAGTCATAATATCATCTGTAAGCTAATGTATATAACTTGTGCTTGGATTGTAAGCTCCTTAAGGGTAGGGATTGTCTCTCTCTCTCTCTTTTTTTTAAATCCCCAGTGTTTTGTATAGTGCCTGGAACCTAGTAGACACTTTAATATATGTTTATTGATTCACTGAATGAATGAATTGACTTATATATTATAATGCTACAAAGAACAAGCTTGAACCCAAAGAAGGGATAGGAGAAGATTACTCCCCCTCCGATATTTTGCTGAGTGTGTGTGTGTATGTGTATGTGTGTGTGTATGAGCCATGACTGTTGGTTGCGGCATGGATTATCTGATTTTTTTTCAATGTATTGATCTATTTTGCTGATTTCCCCCTTCTTTTTCTTGAAAAAAAATATTGTTATAAAGGACAGCTCTGGGTGTGGCTAGGTGGCTCAGTGAATCCACCCTGGAGTCAGGAGGACCTGAGTTCAAATTCCACCTCAGACACTTAACACAAAACTAGCCAAGTGACCTTGGACAAGTCACTTAGTTCCAATTGCCCTACCTTCCCCCCTCCAAAAAAATGCCCCCCAAATGGGAAAAAAATAAAAGAACAGCTCTCTGGAAGAAGGGAGGGGAAAAGCTATGGGGGGGAAATGTAGGCAATGTAAAAAAAACCAAAATATAGCCATAAAATTTACTTAAAAACAATATGGATTTCAGGACTGCTCAAACGTAATTGCTGAGAGTTAACGTATACCTCTAAAACTGAGGGTATGAACACTGAGGACGGAGACAGGTGACGTTCATCAGGGAAGGCTTTGTCTCTCTAGAGCAGCGGTTCTCAACCCGTGGGTCGTGACCCCTTTGGGGTTGAACAACCCTTTCACAGGGGTCACAGGGGTCACCTAAGACCATCAGAAAACACATATTTCCCATGGTCTTAAGAACCTCCTCTATCCATCTCCAGGCGAGTCTGCCCACATGCAGATACGCCCACATATGACTGTTAGAAGGGTCAAGGCATTAGGAAGGTTGAGAACCACTGTTCTAGAGGCTGCTCCATCAGCCCAAAGGGCCACATCTGAGTTCAGGCCCTGACTCGGGCATTTACTTACCCTGGGAAAGTCACTTAACCTCTTGTCTGTTTCAGTTCTCTCATTGGGATGACAACAGGAGCACTTACCTCATAGGGTTGTGAGAACAAAATAAAATTTGTGGATGTTTTTGCAGACATTAAGGTGCCTTATGAATACTAGCTACTTTTTAAAATGTCAATAAGTTCCTACTGGTTGAGCCTCTAAAGCAAGATGAACACAAGGCAGCCCTTTCAGGACACAATGTGTCCTCTAGGAGCCAAGATGAGCAAACTTTATCCCTGTCCTCTCCCTTCATTGCCCCTGGGACCTCCACCTTTCCCCACCTTGTAGCTCTTCTCCCCGCCCTGTCTCCTGGTTTAAAAAAGAAAAGGTGTGCTCTGTCAGGAATGGAAGGTAGAAAGCAGAGGCAGGAGGATGGCTGAGATGATCTTTGTGCGGCAGCTGCAAGACCTGTTGAAATGCATCCAAGACAGGGAGGTCCTGATGAGCTGAGTTTCCTGGGGTCAGTCGCAAGAATAGGTCGGCCTTAGAGCAGCAATGTCCAATTGGCTCTAAATGTCAGGGGAAAGTGAAAGCGTCTGTGAGGGCCTCCAGATGAATGTTTAAATATCACTCTTTGTAAATGTCCTGAATCACCAACACCTCATATTCAAATCCCACCTTCCCAAGACATCAGAGCGTTATGCATCCATTATCTCAAACTTTGCCTGCCTGGAGAAAAGGAAGGAGAACACAGACCCATCTTACAGTTCTGGCATGTGTTTTCTACCCTCTCAGGATAACTAGAGGACCTTTGCCTCTCCAGGATAACTCAGAGGTGGTGCTGTACGGAGGCAGGGGAATAGCCAAGTAAACCTTTGTGAAAGCCTTCCCAATGTTTGCATTCAGAATGAGAATTGTGTCCTCCCAGAGGGGTGAAGTACACTCCAGGCTCACTCTAGAGGGGGAAAACTGACCGGCACACTAAGCTGGAAAGAGGGACTGTGTTGAAGTCCCATATCTACCATGTACCTACTGGCTTCATGACCTCTGTTACCTCCCCCATAATATACTTACTCAGAGGTATTTCCAAAAATAACTGAGATGAAGGGTGTGAACAGCCCAGAGGGAGGTCTAAATTGTTCAGCTCTCCATATATTTTTCTTGGTGTTATTGTTTTTCATAAAGTCTCATTGATTTTTCAGAAGAAATTCTGAAGCCTCAGCTGCCAAATAGTCATCAGACCTGAGCCATCCTGAGTCCCTGAACCATCCCCTGGACAAGGGAGAGACATGGAGGAGGGAGCATTAGGGTCATCTTTAACTCCTCCTTCTCCTTTGCCTCCCCATATTCAAGCAGGTGCCAAATCCAATCTGTTCTTCATTTGTCCCTGGCATCCTTATGTTCTCCAAAGTTGCTGATGCCCCCACTCTAGGCCAGGCCTGTATCCCTGCCTACAAGGATCAGGCTGGAACAGCCTCCTAACCACTCTTATTGCACCCTCTGGGTGTATGGGGTGTTCAAGAGGACTAGCACCCCTTGTGTGAGGGTTTACTGAGCTCTTTTCAGGGCTGCTCATTCACTTTTGGTGTCCATCCGGTTCACCCAATTCTCACCTGTGACTTCAAGAAGGTGTAGCAAGCACATGGCCACACTCCAGTAAAAAATGGTCTAGGCAGATGGGCTAAACCAAGGTGAAGGTAAATGGCAGACCTCAAACTCATCAGTGAGTTGGGGGAACGTCTGTCCTAAGCAACTGAAGACTTCCTTAGTGGAAGGGACAGATGGGATCAATTTTCTCCAATGACCATGAAGGTGACTTTATTTTTACTAACCTCTAACTGAAATTGAACATTTCTTCAATTATAACTTAAAAAAACACACATAATGATGGAATATTATGGTGTTGTAAGAAATTATGAGTAGGATAATTTCAGAAAAACCTAGGAAGACTCATATGAACTGATACAAAGTGAAGGGAGCAAAACTAGAAGAGTATTGTGCATAGTAACAGCAATACTGTAAGAGCGATCAACTGTGAAAGACAGTTATTTTGATCAATATAATGATCCATGACAATTCCTAAGGACTTATGATGAAAAATGCCATCTACCTCCAGAGAGAGAGAAATGACGAACTCTGAGTGTAGATTAAAGTATCATTTTTTCACTTTCTTTATGTTTCTTGCATGTTATTGTATATTTTTAAACATGGCTCATATGGACATATATTTTTGTATAACTTTACATGTAGAATTAATATATCATTTGTCTTCTCAGTGGATGGGGAAGGGGGTGGGAGAAAAAAAGAGAATTTGGAATTCAAAATTTAAAAAAACAATGTTAAAAACAAATAAATAAAATTAAAACTGCCCATACACATGATTCTGAGAAGGGGTCCATAGGCTTCACCAGACACTGCCAAGAGGTCAATACCTCAAGAAAACAGTGACAAATCTCTGCCCCACATTGTTCTAAATGCACGGTTTGACGTGGCCTGAACATTGCTATGCAACTATCACTGTCATACACACGCTGTCCCTTTCCCACCTTTCCTCCTCCCCCTCATGCCCTCATAATCACACCACCACCGCCAAATACTGGTTTTCTCCAAGAACTCAGAAGATTTAGACAAGTAGCCTGATATAGACAAGTACTATGTGGTTAAATCTGCTTAACATCCATATATGATAACAGTTCTTCAGTTTGGGTCTGGGGAAGGGGATGGGGCAGGATTGAAGTCCTAGACTGATACATATATATATATATATATATATATGTATACACATATACATATACATCACCTTCCTCTGATCCCAGGTCAATGCAGAGCCAGAGTATAATGTAGGCACTTTGCACTTTCCTCAGGGCTCATTCATTCTCTTCCTATTCACTGACTGAATACTCTCCTCATTCACTTATAACTCAATTTTTATATGTCTATGAAGAATACATCTTTATTTTTACTAATCTTTAACTAAAGTAGGGCATTTCTTCCAATTACAAATGTACACACTTATATACATATATGTATGTAAGAGCTGGTCCTCTATCATACCCAATGTAGAAGTGCTACTCATGGGTCTAATCCCACTCTTCATAATGATGGGAGCTTTTGCTGCTTCATTTCGACCTGGGCTCCTCAAGCAGGCTGTTGGCACCTCCCCACTCTTGAGCTAACCATATTCATGCCAGACAGTGCAGATATTCAAGTGGTATTATTAGTCCACTGTAGCTCAGAACTCTAGCCTCAACCACATGGGGTGGGGGTGGGATAGGGTGGAGAGGGATCACGGGCATGCACCACCAAATAGGTCTTCCAAATTCCCATGCCCAAATTTCCCTTTGTACATTTCCTTTCATCTGGCATTGCCCACACCCTCTCTGCCAATCTAAACACCACCAATCATTCAGGTCCTATCTCAAATTCCACCTAAGCTTTGAAGGCCTCCCTGATTTCCCCAGCCCACAGTGAGCTCCCTTCCTCTGAATGCTTGTGCTCCTCATCACAGTTCTTCTGCCATGATATATCCATTGGAAGGAAGAGGTCTAAGGACCCAGATTTCCACACTACTTTGGTACCACCCACACGCCATATGTAGCTCTCAACATATAATGGTTTGTGCTGTTAACTTTTCAATGAATCCAGGTCTAGTCTCTTGACTAGATTGTCAATTTTTAAAAGATCCTTGTTTTTTCTTTTATTTCTCTCAATATTTCAGTTAGGACTTAGTATTCAGCAAAGATTTATTGAATGAATGAGAAAAAGATTCTAATTCTTTAGGGCTACAATCAAGTCAAAGAAATGTTTGGTTCCAATCCCACACATAGAGTGAACACTTAAATGTTTCTTGAACCCATTCTCTGAAACAAATGATCTGGGGCCTGGGAGAAGTTTGGGATGTTATTTAGTCAGTCCATCTGCTTTCAAGGGGGTCACTATAAAGTAAGGATTTCTAAGTCACCAGATCCAAGGTTTTCCCTTCTGCTCTTCAATCAGCCTGCATCCCATAGCTTCTAGAAGAGGAAATGCGTTCTTTTTCCAATGTAACTAGTCTTTTACACAATTTCTTCAGCAATACCTTCCCTCCCATCTAAGTCATTTCTGGCAGAGAATATCAGGACAACTGCAGAGCCAGCCGAAATTCTTCACTTACAACCCAAATCTCTAGTTTCCTGGATAATCGGTGGCTGCACACAAGACTGGGAGAATAAAAGGGAAAGCTTGTTAACTACATAAGCAACAAATTAAACTTTCACTGGGGTCTGATCGAAATCCAATGCACATCCACAAGACTGACCTACCCCTTGGCCTCGAGACAATTAACTTCCCCCATGTTCTCTAAATTGGGACAATCTCCAGATAATCCCTTCAATCATTCATTTAGTTCTTGAAATTCTACCCCTTCCTCAAAGCCTTCCAAGGCTGAAGGGAGAAGCGATGGTGTCCCTGGGATGGCTGCATCTGACTGTTCTTGGCATTCATTCAGCTGCCCCAAGATTGCTTTCATACTGAAGGGAATATCATGAGAAATCCAGCCACGGTCTGCCGTGGTTGGAGGCGTTTTCATTCCATAGATGCTATTTTTTCCTCTACAGCTTTGTATATATTTGTGTGTCTGTGTTAGAAAGTAAAACCCAAGAGGGCATGAACCACTTCTGTTTCTTGCTCAACTGAGGGTCTCAGAGAGAGGCACAATCTTAATAAAGATATTCACACAGGGCCAGTGGGGAGATAGTGGAACATTTTGTCTCTGCCTAACACCTCCACTTCTTAACTGCCCACTGCCTCTTATTCCTTCATGATCTGGATTCTGCTCTCATCAGTAGGCTGAAATGACTCTCTCAAAGGGCATCAATACTTCCTAATTATCAATGACCTTTTACAAATCTTCATTCCCTGCAGTCTCTCTAGGGCTTTTGGCATAGTGGCCCATTCAGGAGAGCCTGCTGAGTATTCTCCTTTCCCCTGGCACCAGAGACACTACGAACTTCTGATTTGCTTCTTGCCTTTCAAACTATGTGGTCTCTGTCTCTGCATTATCTTTCTTAATGTGAGTATTTTCTAAGACACAGTTCTCTTCTCTCACTATACTTTCTCCCTTGGCAAGTTTACTCACTTCTAAGGTTTCAATAATCACTTTTATACAAAAGGTTCTCAATTATTTATATATATATGTGTATGTGTGTGTGTGTGTGTATCTATTTATATGTGTGTATGTCTACCTATATTTATCTGTCTATCTACCACCCATCCATATATTCTGACTATCTCCCTCTCTCTTTCTCTCTCTCTCATCTATCTTTCTTTCTATCATCCATCCATCCATCCGTCCATCCGTCCATCCGTCCGTCTATCTGTCTATCTATCTATCTGTCTGTCTATCTATCTATCTATCTATCTATCTATCTATCTATCTATCTATCTATCTATCCATCTGTCCATCCATCCGTCTATCCATCCATCCATCCATCCACCCATCTATCTATCTATCTATCTGTCTGTCTGTCTGTCTATCTTTCTTTCTTTTTTTCTTTCTTTCTTTCTTCCTTTCCATCCATCTATCCATCCATCCATCCACCCATCTATTCTATCTATCATCTATCTATCTATCTCTTCAGTCAGAGCTCAGCAGCCACATTCTGAGGTGCCCATAGATAGAGCTCCACCTCAATGCTTCCCTCCTACAGCTGGCATCTTAATGTCAGTCTGTCCAAAGTTGAGTTCTTCATCCTCCCCCTAAACCAGTCTCTCAGTAAAGACTCAGAAGGATGAGAACACAAATGTATTCATTGCACAGAGTAGACCAGTTTGACAGGCATGGACAGCACATGGTAGACATATAAGATTAGTCCTGTAAGACAGAATGGAGCTAAATGCTGGAGGATGTGTTTCTATCTGTGACGACACCAGATACTCTCCTCCATGTCTGTAGTTTAGGAGTTGGCTTTGATGACTGTCTCCCTCACCTCTCATGTCTGATTAGTTACCAAATCTATTGATTCCACCTTGGCAATATTTGTTGCATCTTACCCTTTCTTCTCTCTTTCCATCTCCCCCACCTGGTATAGGCCCTCCTTATCATCCACCTGAGCTATTGCCCCAACCTGCTAACCTATTCTCCCTCCCTCCCCTGATCCATCCACACAATGTTTCCTTTATACCATTCTGAGAACTATCTTTCTTATGTACAGAGCTGGTCATGTTATTCTCTGCTCAGGATTCTTCTATAGCTCTCTATCACTTGACAAATAAAGATCACACTCCTTTGTCCAACATTCAATGTCCTCCAACATCTAGCACAGCATTAATCTCGTTTCACTACCCTTCACATGCTGTCCTTGCCAGTCAGAACGGTCTGCTCTTTGTCCAAGGAATGCACCTATATGATCATCCCTCTAAGTCTTTATTTATGTTATTATTATTATTATTATTATTTGCCCAGAGACCTTCCCATACTCCGCCTTCACTGTATTGGATTTCTACTCATATTGTAAAGTCCAATACCAAAACCACCTCCTCTGGGAGGCCCTACCTGATCTCATAACAACCTTCTTCCTTGACCCTCACAAAGAACCCTCATGGCATAAAAAGTCAGAGAACTGAGAGCCAGAAAACATCTTAGAGATCTGCTAATTCCAAGGTCTGATTTTATAAATAAAGAAACTGAGGCTCGGAGACATTAAATGGGTCAATGAGAATTAATTGTTCTAGATCACCCAGGTAATAAGTAGCAGAGATGACATGTGAAACCCCTGTCCACCCAGGACTCTTTCTATTGAGCAGAGCTGCTCCCACTGGGGTGCATGCTCTAACCATCTGAAGAGGTCCTACACATGTCCTTACCCTCATTTCCCAGAGGAGAAAATGGAAATTCAGAGGCTGTGATTTGCCCAATAAATAGTAAGCATCTGAGATGGCATTTAAACTCAGGATTTTTGGGTTCCAAGTCGAGAACCTTCCCCCGTAGTAAAGCACAGTGCTTTTTCATACTTGTTAACTCAGCATGATGGGTTGGGCTCCCTATAGAAGGTTGTGATATTCTTTACATGTGTAGAGTGGTTTATTCATAATCCTCTGACAGAAATAACCAAGGCCTCCAGAACCTGGGGTGGCCTGTGTTATGGGGTGACATCCAGCTAGATATAATCAGGGGTCCCTCATCTACTCCATGGCCAGGGAGAATTTGATTTCTGCCTTTGGGGGAGAAGGATGGGGGCCATGACCAGGTACTCACTCCACCACTCTCCTGTCTCTAGACTAGAATTATACACATCTATCATGCCCCAGATGTTTGTGGTCTGGGGCATGATGCTCTTGGGGGAGGGGTCAGTAGAAAAGCCACTTTCCCAGCTCACTCCAAAGAGGAGGGAAGTAGTTAGCTTACTTTGGGTCAGCTTAACTCCCTTGCTCATCCACAAAAGATAATCACAGGTAGTGGGCAAACATATTTATCAAGGCAAGAAGTAAAACAGATACTGGGCTAATTATACTGGTCGTAGGTGTTAGAAGGCACACGAATAAATGGACTTTTTGACTCAAGTGAGGAATGAAATCTCAGTTCAACCAAATGAGAGTGATCTCATCCCAACGTCCATTCTCAGGGTCTCTGGGGGTACCTGTACTTAATCAAAGGGGCACATTGGGGGAGGGCAGAGCAGATTTTCCTACATGCTTGTGGCTCCAGGGAGGTCTCCAATCTGCCTTTCAAAGTCTGTACCTTGCCCCTCTTCTCTCTCTGCAAAATCTTTCCATCAACTTAAAATAATGCCAGCTTACCTATCTGCAACACTCAGCATCACTATCCTCCAGGGAAAGTCAACCTGGGCAGAAAGGTGGCTATATTGCTACTACTACTACTACTACTACTACTACTACTACTACTACTACTACTACTACTACTACTACTGCTACTGCTACTGCTGCTACTACTACTAGTGCTACTATTGCTGCTGCTGCTACTACTACTCCTACTTTTGTTGTGGTTCAGTTGTTTTTCAGTCACTTGACCTACTCTTCATGACCCCATTTGGAGTTTTCTTGGCAAAGATCCTGGAATGGTTTGCCATTTCCTTCTCCAGCTCATTTTACAGAGGAGGAAACTAAGGCAAGCAGGGTGAAGTGGTAAGCTAGTAAGTATCTGAGGCTGGATTTCAACTCTGGTCTTTCTGATTCCATGCCCAGCCCTCTATCCACTGTGGTGCCTAGCTGCCCATTACAGCAATAATAATTACTACTACTAATTCCCAGTTCTACAACACTTTCCCCAAATCTGTCCATCGAGGCAGCTATTGTATGTATAATTATCTTCATCTTATCAAGGAGTGACTTGATCCGAACTTCCATCTCAGCTTAGCCACTCTGGCTGTGGGATCTTGGACAAGTCACTTCCCTCTCTAGGTCCAGTGAAGAGGCTGGAGGAGATGACCTGTAAGTAAGGTCCCTTCTGGCTCTAACAGTCTGAGGCTCAATGATTCTATAGAACAGTGTGGAGCCATCATCTAACATAGAGCCCATCAGACTGTCACCCCAGTGTTCCCCAACCCCAGTGCCTGCACCTGTGTCTATGAACACACACAAAATTAAACTCATATTTCTGGTCCTGGAAAAAGGCAGGATTTTTACTTTCCCTGCCCAAGGCACCCTGCCTGAGTTTGCCTTAAATTTCTTTGCTGTGGATGAATGCCACCCATTTATATTTATATAGAGAAATTGACATAGCTAATTAAAGCTCTCTTGCAGGGTTGGGAGGGGGACATTAATAAAAGAAGCTGGTATGAAGCCGGCACAGAGCCTGGGAGGCCAGAGGACAAAGCATGTTTCAGCGATGGAAACCAGAATATTCAGCAAAGTGTCTGCTGGGCTAAGGAAGGAGGGAGGCGTCCCCAAGCTGAATGGAGGTCCAAACAAAGTTGGTGAAGGAAGCTTGGAAGGTCTGGGAGGAAAGACTTGGCCAGTATTTGAAATGAGAAGGTCTCCTAATCATTTCTATTACAGCAATAAGAATGGTTTGGGGAGCATTTGGGTCATAGGGTCTAGAGAGGGGTGGAACCTTAGAGAACCTTCTCCAGCCTCCTCTCTGCTCACACAGTTTCTTCCCTGGTCCAGGCCTTTTTCACCTTTCACCTGCCCTATTTCCCCTTCCTAATTCATCTGCTGCATAACTATCAAATTAATATTCCTAAATCACAGATCTGACCGTGTCACTCACCTGCTCAGAAATGTTCAGTGACTTCCTTTTGCCCCACGGTTAAGGTATGAAATCCTCAGACTGATATTTAAACCACCCATAACCTAGAGCCCATCTCCTTTTCTAGTATCACTTCACATTGTTCTAGCTCACAAAATGAGATGCAATATGGGGTAGTGAGTTGACCTCAAAAACCAGAAAGTTCAAGACTTGCCTCTTACGTATACTGACTGGGTGACCTTGGGCAGGTCCCTTAAACTCTCTGTGCTCTAGCAAACTCTCCAAGGCTCAACTGCAGAGAAGGTGCCAAGCTTAGAGGGAATTTCCTCACCCAAGAGTTCCCTATAATAATGAGATTACAAGTCTAAACTCTATGTCTAGCTCACACAATTGCAGTCAAATTGGCCTGCTAGCTTGTTCTCTGGTATAATATTCCATATTCTCCCTTGATGCCTTTGTCCCTCATGTGTGGAATGCTCCCTCCCCTGCCCATCAGCCTCTTAGAATGCTTATGTCATTGTTCAGTCCTGTCTGACTCTTTAGGATCCTGTGACCCATGGCATGCCAATGCTGTCCATGGGGTTTGGAAATGAGGATGAAGTGAAAACAAAAGCACAGTGGATAGAGTGCCTATCCTGGAGTCAAGAAGACTCCTTTTCCTGAGTTTGAATCTAGCTTTGGATACTTACTAGTTGTATGGGCAAGTCAACTTAACTCTGCCTCAGTTTCCTCATCTGTAAAATGATCTGGAGAAGGAACTAGTAAACCACTGTGGTATCTTTGCCAAGCAAACTTCCAAATGGGGTTACAAAGAGTTAGACATGACTGAAATGACTGAACATTTTATCTTCATGATGAGCCTGAAGAAGGTGCTGTTATTTCTGTTTTACAGATGAGGAAGCCAAGGCTGGATAGATAAAGTAACTTGCCCCAGATCACACGGTAATTGTCTGAGGCAGGATTTGAACTCGTATCTTTTTGACACCAACTCCAGTGCTCCACCCCGTACAATCTATAAACATGAACTCAACTCTGGTCCTCTAAATGTGAGTTCTTTCTCCAAGATCAACTCATGACCATTATTGGAAGAAATGAATCACATCAATATTCAATACTGTCTTGAAACTAGACAAAGCAAGTTGCTGCTTCATGGAAGGATGACCCACAGACTCTCACTGGAGAGACAAGCAAGAAAGAATCTGAGGGAATGGGTCGGCATCACGCAATCCAGAAAATGAAAATAGAAAACCAAACCATCATTTCATGGGACATTCAGCCATCTCATCTCCAGTGTTCATGAGTAAAAGTGGGGGAAAAGACCAGTATGAAGGTAAGTCATAGAGCTTGTGCACTAATATCTGGAAAATAAGGAGGTCGGACTTAGGGACCTCAGATGTTCTTTCTAGCCCTGAAGCTCTGTTCCCACTGTCTATTGAAGGGAAGAAAGAGGGAAAGAGAGGAATTCTTGACAAGTCCTTCAAACCAAGTCATAATATACATTGATAGCAGGTGACTTCCAGGCAATGGTGAATATGGGAAAAGTACATTGGAAACCATGGTTCAGGGTTAGGAGACAGAAGAGGCCAAGGACTTGTGACCCACCCAGAATGTTCCCACCTGTAAGTCATATATACACATATAGTATACATACACACACACACACACACACACACACACACATATATATATACAGATATGTGTGTCTATGTCATATACATATAAGGTACCTCTAATATAAGAAGGGGTACCAAGGTCTTATATTCTGTATATTTGTGTATTTGGAGGGTTGCAGTGGGGGGTGGAAAGAGAAGGGGGAAGGAGACAGAGGGAGGGAGAGAAGGAGATAGAGAAAGGGAGGGAAGGAGAGAGAAAGAGGGAGAGAAGAAGAAAGAGGGAGAAAAGGAGAGAGAGGGAGGAGTAAGAAGAGGGAGGGATTAGGAGAGAAGAAGCTAAAGTTTCAAGTTATTCTATAAGTCTATAGCCACTCAAAATCAGAGTTTGCAGCCCCCACAGATGTGTCTATCCTTGCCAGCTAACTAGAGGACAGTAGTTCAAAACAGATGACATTTAATCTAATAATACAACAAAGAAGCTGGCAAGAAAAGGTCTTCCAACATCCGCATGGGCTCTGATCTCCCACAGGTTGGTTACCACTCCACTACTGGGCATACACATGGAGGGCACACATCAAGACGTGTGTGGATGGGGTTCCCTTGTGATTAGGGCAATTCATACCTCTGATGTTAGAGGACAGTTGATATTCTCTGGAGATATTATCATGCTGCTCCTTTTCTCCACTGAGTATTATGCCTCTGCTTTCTGCTGTAAATCATGTTGTTTCTAATTAGCATCTTGGGTCATGAAGCTATATAGTGTGACTATATAGTGAGGCTAAGCTTTTGGGGGCTATTTAATGATTCTCTTCTCCCATCTATCAAGGTGTAGTGACTAGAAAGCCTCTCCCCAAAAAGGGCAGGATAGGCTCTTTTAATGCGCAGTCACAAGGACCATGCAGCCATCATATGCTGCTAAAGGGAAACAACAAAGCCAGGAACACTGAAGATTGTCTGTTTTTTAGAATGCTTGTCTTAGGTGCTGAAGGAAAGTCTGTTGTCCCAGACAACTTTCTGACTTAAGTTTGGGAAATTTCTAATTATTACCATTTAATTTACAATGGGAATCCTGTGTGCCACAAACCCATTTTAAATTGGAGAGAGCTATCTAGAAGCCAGAGTGGTAAAACTACTTCTCTCCCCAAATCCTCTTTGCCTTCCATGCAAATGAATTTGACCAAGAGCCAGAGTTGAGCAAGGAAGACAAGGTCACTGCCCTCCACCTTCCGGCCTCACATTAATGTCTTTATTATGTATCTCCATCAGTAACAAAACCCCTTGGCCTTTATACTGTGTTCTTGTCTATTCTACAGAAGGTTGAAAGTGACTGATGACAGATGTAGGGGTCATCTAATAATCAGTTAAGTAAAATCAGACCATGAGCTAGTTAAAATAAAGTAAAAGAAAATATAATAATAAAACAGTGTATGAGATTACAACAACCCCATTCTAACCAAAGTAGCCATCCTTGCCAAAGAGAAATGCCCACTGTCTAGACTATGGCATTTCATGACCACTCCATGATTTAGAACATTGGCACATATATCTAAGATAGGCACTCTAGACAATTGATGGAAGAGAGTGGGCTGGATTGCATTGGGGAAATTATTCAATGCCCTTAGCATTCATTAGCTGCTCGCCAACATTAAAAAGTCCATCTTTCTGAAGCAAACATTTTCCCAGTGTTGTTGTATGGTTACAAGATTTGGAATGCCACAGTCTCTGAACAGTGAAACTATGGGGAACCCGAAGGATGATGGGAATACTTTGTTTGAGTGCTAGTGGGCTACAGAACATTTCTAATGGTGATTTTCATGAAAGTGATTTGAAATAATATATCGAAAATGGGTGATGAGGAAAGAAGGCAGGGGCAGGCATGCAATGAGAGTGAAAGATAAGAGATGAGCAGCTTCAAGGCTGTATTGGGATCCTTAGGATGTCAAAGACATAGAGGAAAGACCTCCAGCATATTGGGCCAATTCTCTGTGGAGGATCTGTGGAAGAAAATGGATAAAAATCATGCAGGACAAAAAAAAAAGGTGTGATTGTCGGCACTGAATGAGTAATGCCCACAACACTCAGATCAATGCTCCATTGGAGTATTGAAATTTAAAAGAAAATGTGATAAGTGTAAGAATATAAGTGTAAATAAAGTCCCATGAGAATTCTGGAGAAGGTGTGATAATAATGAACTTAGAAGGGACAGGAGTTTTCATTTCATTTGGGCTCTGATATGTGGGTATGAATTCAACAAGTGTAGCTGGGGGGTGGGGAGAAAAGAGCTATGCTATTTGGAAAGCAGTGGGGAAAAGGAGGGAGTTGGATGGAGGCAGCTACATTTTGGTTGTGTCTGTCTTAGTTACAAACAAGGCACATATCAAGGGTCATCTAGGCATTTTGTGGCTGACCCAGAGAGGGTGAGGGATAGTGGCTTCACTGGTATAGGGAACTCCCAGATGAGGACACCTTTCCCAACGCCCAATGTAGGACAGCACCTTCTCTGTACTTGTAGTCTTAGAGAATTGTTTACAGAACCCAGAAGCCAAATGACTTTTCCAGGGTCACAGAACCAGTAGGTGTCAGAAGTGCCAGATATTCTTGGCATCCACTATGCCACACTATCTCTGAGGATGTTCTGTAAATATTTTGAGACCCACATATCTGAAAGAAATTCATTATCTCCCCTCCATCCCCATCCCCAACATATCCCTCTTGAATTCCCCTATTTCTTTTAAAAGACCATGATTCTTCCAGTCATCTGGGTTCACAACCTCTGGGTGATCCTGCACTCTCCAGTACCTTTCAGAACCCAAAGCCAATCAGTAGCCAAGTCTTGTCCATTTTGTCTGTAGAATCTCTCACTTCTGCCCCCTTCTCTACTCACACTGTCATCATCCTAGTTCAGCTCTTCCTCATCACTTGCTTGGACTTTTGCCTCCTAATGGTCTCCCTGTCTCAAGTCTACCCTCTCTTTGGTCCATCTTCCACATAATTGCCAAAATTCCTTTTCTAAAACACAGCTCTGACCATGCCATTCCTCTGCTCAGTAAATTCCTGTGGCTTCATATTTCCTCTAAGATAAAATATAAAATCTGCTTGAAACTGGAAATGTTTCACAACCTGAATCTAAACTATTTGTTTAGCCTTATTAAATGTTCCTTCCTTTCATGAACTCTAAAGCCCAATCAAACTGACCCTTCTTGGTCTAGTTCATACTCAATATTCCATCTCACATTTCTGTATTCTTGTACAAGTTGTCTCCCAGGCCTAGAGTGTACTCCCTCTTCCTCTCCATTTCCTAGAAATCCTAAATGTTATTATTGTTTTAAACATTCCTTTCTTTTTAAATTTTGAGTTCCAAATTCTCTCCCTCTTTCCTATCCCACCCTCACCCACTGAGGTGAGCAAAATATCAAGTATACGTGTGAAATCTTGCAAAACATATTTTCATATTAGCCACATTGCAAAAAATAAAATGAGAAAATTATACTTCAGTCTGGAGTCAGCGTTCCTAAGTCCTCTCTCTGGAACTGGAGAGAACTTTTCATCATGGTTCCTTCAGAATTGTTTTGGATCACTGGATTGATCAGAGTAGCCAAGTGTCTCACCGTTGATCATGACTACAACATTGCTGTTACTGTGTCCAATGTTCTCCTGGTTCTTCTCACTTCATTTCGTATCCATTCATATAAGTCTTCCTAGGTTTTTCTGAAACCACCAACCCCTTGTCATTTTTCACAGCCCGCTAGCATTCCATCACAATCATCTGCCACCACACATTGAGCTATTTCCCAACTTTTGGGTATCCCCTCAAATTCTGATTCTTTGCCACCACAAAAAGAGCTGCTATAAATATTTTTGTACATATAGGTTCTTTTCCTTTTTCTTTATTCTCTTTGGAATACAGACCTAGTAGTGGTATTTCTGGGTCACTAATTACCTTTAAAGCTCAGCACTGTAAGTACCCTTTTCTCTATAAGGCCTTTCCTAATTTTCCCATGTGTTGATGTCTTTCCTAAAACAAAATAATTTTTGTATTTATTCTCTACAATATTTTGTAACATATATGTGTGTTATGTATATATATGTGTGTGTGCCTCTATACATAGGAACATGCATACATACATATACATACACACATATCTATCCATCCCAATAGAGACAGGAAGTCAATCTGGTTCTCAAAGATTTCCTGGGAGATCTTTCCATACTTCATTTCAACGTCTAGCTTTCATCTTCCTGTATCACTTCCTGAAAGGCCTGCATTCTAATAGTAAGAATATTTCACATTGTGTGTGAGATTTCCCGCCAGAATCCTGTAAGGCCAATATTATCATACTTATTTTCCAGATAGAGAAACAAAGTCATAGATGCTAAATAATTTGTCTAAAGTCAAGTAGTTAAGGATTCATATTGGTATCTTGCAACAGCAGGTAACTCAAACTATAAATTATTGCCTCTTTAATCTCTTAACTGTCTAATGGGCTGACTGTTGTCCTGTAGGACTTTAGGAGACTAGGTTTGGACCCTAGGGACACACACTCCTTGTGACCCATCCCTGCTAGTATTGACTGGAGGAGCTGAACTGAGTAGATACTATACCCCAGGCTTCATACACATTACTCTCCTAGACCTGGTCATGACTCTGAAGACCCCTTGGTGACCCAGATATGGCAGAAATAGAAGCTGTTGCTCATTTCTTTGTGCTGGGGTCTCTGGCTGGTGGGAGGGGTTGGAGGGGGGAAATGGAAGTCTATCATAATTGACCTTGAGATAAAAGGCATAAAAAAGAAAGCCTCAAAGTACTTATCACCATCCCTGCTAAATATATCTGTGTTTATATGTGCACATGGTTGTGTATTTCTACGTGTGTACGGGGGGAGAAATTAATTACTTCAGTTTATTTTCAGGAGAAGCAAATAAATTTAGGTTAGAATATATGAACTCTAAAATGCCCCAATCCATATGAGACCCTTTTCCCTCTACAGACACTGAATTTTTAAACCCCAAAGGAAAACGTAAGAAATATGCTGTAGGCATGCTTGACCTTGAGGAAGCTAGTTACCCTGGACCTCAGGATTCTCATCTGTTAAACCAAATGATGGTGGTGGATTAGATAATCCATTGCTGTGGTTCTAGGATTCTGGAGGTGTCAGGAGAGGTTTGGCCTTGGAATCTGAAGAAGTAGATTTGAATTCCAGCTCTGGCGCTTCCTAGATTTCTGGCTGTGAGTAAGCTGTTCAACCTTATTTCTGTTACAGATGAAGAAGCAAATATTTGGGGCCTAAAAGGTCCAGTTGAAATAGTGGGGGAAAATGATAACTGGGAGACGGCAGAAAGATGGTGGACAGATATGATTGTGTGTCCCTTCTCAGGCGGGTGTTTACACCCCCACCCCAGACACACACACACATATGGATGCCCCTACACATGTCTGTGGTCACAGCTACATAGAACACGGAGGAAGTTGGCCCCAAGTGGATGAGGCCCAGGGCCAGCTCAGGAAGAAGGTGAGGGAGAAGCCAAAGAATTTCCAGCGCCTGTCACTTGTTTATCAGTCAGTCCAGGTGACTCTTTGGGATCCTGTGTCCCAAGAGAAGTACCAAAGGAGAGGTGAGGAAGGATGAGCAAGGATAGAATGGGGAGAACAATGCTGAGGCAGGAAGGACAAGAGGAAGAAAGGAAAGTGTGAACAATATGTGGAGAAGATCACTCATCATTTGGAAACTCCCAGTCCAGGCAGAGATAATCAGTGCTGGGGTAGGCTATGGAAAAGGGGGCTCAGCCTGCCCTTCAGCTTGCCCTGGAAAGCCCCAAATGAAAGTTCCATTTAGCTCTTAGTCTGAAAAAGGAAAAAAATATATATCCTTCTGATAAGGATTCATTATTTGCACTGCAGGCAATACTCCCAGCCTTGGTGTTGACCAGGAGTTTTTAATGCTTGCTATCCAGCAACCCAGTCTAATCAGCATAGGAAGAAGAAAAAATACAGATTATTCACTTTGGCTACAATTACTGACTAGTTAGACCAAAGCATAGTAGTGATAGAGGAAGAGGAGAAGGAGAAAGGGGAGGGAAAAAATCAATCAACAAGCATCTATTAATGGCGCAGAGGATAGCACACTGGGCACAGAGTCAGGAAGTTCTAAGTTTAGACACTTACCAGCTGTGTGACCCTGGGCAAGTCACTTAACCCTGTTTGCCTCAGTTTCCTCATCTGTAAAATGAGCTGGAGAAGGAAATGGCACATCACTGCTGTATCTTGGCCAAGAAAAACCCAAATGGAGTCATGAAGAGTGAGACATGACTGAAATGACTCAACAACATGTTCCAGGTGCTAAGCACAGGGATGCAGAGAAGCTCTTGAGGAGCTCATGTCCTAAAGGGGGAGACAAACATGAAAACAACCTC
The DNA here is from genome assembly GCA_028646575.1 of Pseudocheirus occidentalis. Lineage (NCBI taxonomy): Eukaryota > Metazoa > Chordata > Mammalia > Diprotodontia > Pseudocheiridae > Pseudocheirus > Pseudocheirus occidentalis. Next base: position 39,447,981 of record CM053598.1, on the reverse strand, counting down.
GTGTGTTCAATTTAGACAGAGTAGATGGAAGGTCATCTGAGAGAGGGAAACACGAGCGACGGGGGAGACTGGAAAAGGACTGACTCCTGGAGGGCATAGAGGATGCAAAGGCGTGGAGTCTGGAGATGGGGTTCACTTAAGTGAGGAACAAGTGTAGTGGTTTAAAATATGCAGAGAAGAGTAAAAGGTTCAAAGTCTAGCAAGCTAGGAAGAAGCCAGGCTTTGAATGGTCAACTACAGGGCTTATATTTGAGCCTGGCGATAACAGGGAGCCACTAGAAAGGATTATGTGTCTGTGAGGGAAGCAGGTAACTTGGTTACATCTGCCCTTTAGTTGAGAAAATCATCATGGCTTCAAATGCTACTTCGGACGCATGCACTGTTTGATAGTGGATGAACCAGTAATCTCACATGTCTAAGCCTCAGTTTACCCATCTGCAAAATAGGTATAATGATGCATATATCTAGTATTGACCTTATAAGACTATTATAAAGATCCAATATAATAACGTATATCAAGCAATCTGCAAACACCATGTCTGCTGTTGTTACAGAAGAAACTTGGGTCTGAGCCCGAGCTCTGCTGGGAAGCTCGGTTGTCCTTTCTAAGCCGGAGCCCCTTCGTCGATAAAATGGGAAGTATAATCCCTGCTCTATCTGCCCCGTTGGGTTGTTGTAAGGATCAAATGAAATCTCTGCTGTGAAAGGACTTTGAAAACTGGAAAGCCAATTATTGGGAATGTGTGTTCTCATGGGTTTCAGCACCTGCTCAGTCCAATTTGCCCAAATTGCTTCAAAATATAGAGACAGCTTGTTTGCCTATGATAAACAGATTTTGGAGGGGAGGGGGAGTTGCTGTCTCTAAGGCTGAGTGAAGTTCAAAGAGAGAATTGGGGCATCCAGGAGCAACTGGGGTCATTTGGTTGACTCAAGGGAATGGAAGGAGTGGAAAGATGAAGCACCCATGCCCACTGACACCTTTTCTAGGGGAAGCAGGTCAGGGAAGTGATAAGGTTGGAGGTCTACATCCATCATTCCAGAGGACCCATGTAAAAGCATGTTCCACACCTCCTGACAGAGAGACCATGGCTTCAGAGACATATGTTTCTGGACGTGGCCAATGAGGGGATTTGTTCTGCTTGATTGTGGATTTATTCACTAGGGTTTTCTTTTTTTTTTTTCTTTTAACCATTTTAAAAGAAAGAAAACAAATGTCTGGTAATTGAAAACTAGAATAAAAAGAAGAGAAGTCTAGTTCCCTGACTGCCTAACTTTCTCTGTTTGGTCCTGGGCCTCCCTTTCCCCTTATAAAAATCAGGGAAGCAATTCTTAACCCTTGAATTTCTAACTGCTACAGACATTGGGCTTTGTCCTGGGCATCTGATTTAATTCAATCCATCAAGCATTTATTAAATGCCTATAAGCCAAGGGTCTGCTAGGCAATAGTCTGGATTAAAAACACAACCCCTGCCTACAAGGGTCTTGGGCTCAAGATTGTGCTAGAATCAGCTATTCTCTAGAGTGACAGCAAGATCTGATTGTTCAATTTTCAATGTGAATATTTACATCTCCCCAATTGGGGCAGCTGGGTGGTGCAGTGGATAGAGAGTCAAGTACAGTACAAGGCAAGAAGGCCTGAGTTCAAAACCAGCCTCAGACACTTATTAGTTGTGGGATCCTGGGCAAGTCAACTAACCTCTGTTTGCTTCAATTTCCTCAATCATAAAATGGGAGCAATCATAACAACTCCCTCCCAGGATTGTTGTGAGAATCAGCTTAGTTATTTGTAAAGTGCTTAGCACAAATGTTTGGTACATAGTAGGTGCTATGTAAATGCATAGTAGGTGCTATTATAAATCAGGGCTTGATTTTTTGTTTTGTTTTGTTTTGAGGACTGTCTAGATTGTCTAGTGTTAGAAAGTGATGGAGAAATGTTAATAATGCAGGTTAAACTTAAAGCTGTGTCATGCATGCTCTCCCCACCCTCCCCAAGCTGGTTGTTAAACATTTACAAGCACGCGCACACGCGCACACGCACACACGCGCGCGCACACACACACACACACACACACACACACACACCTTTGCTTACATTCTGTTGGAGAATGGAGGGGAGATGCATCTTGTACTCAGGTGATTCACACAAAAATAAAGGAGTCACTTAGAACCTTTCTGAGAGGAGAAAACTAAAATTGTGTCGGGAAAAGTTCACCCAGGATGTGGCCCCTCTACTGTGTTTTGAAGGAAGTGAGGAATACAGTTTGGGGGTAAACCATGGAAGTTGGAGTATTGTGGAATGAGAATAGTGGTCAGACAAGGCTGACTGGAATGGAGAGAGTGTTGAGGAAAGTAAGCTTGGAAAGGCAGGTACAAGCCAGATTCCAGACTGCCAGGCTGAGGGTTTTCTATTTTAACCCAGAGGCAATAGGGAGGCACTGAGGCCTTTTGAGCAGGGGAGTGGAACATTCAGACTTGTATTTTAGGAATGTCAGTTTGGCAGCCAAGAAGAGAATGGATTAGAGAAGAAAGACAATGGAATTAAGGAAACCAATTAAAACACAGCTTTGGTAGTTGAGGGAAAAGCCATGAGGTCCTGATAGAGGTTGTTTGAGTGCAAAGAGAGGTATGGGTGTGAGAGATGCCTCAATAGGCAGTAGGATCAATTATCCTGTTCTTCCCAAGGATGCCATAAGAATTAAATGAGGAAAGGCATGGGAAGGTGTTCTTTGTCTTCAGTGATTCAGTTTAATTCAGAAAACACTGAAGAGGTGACCTTGGGTAAGTCACTAGAGCCTCAATCCTCAGTTTTCTTTCTTGTAAAATGAAAGCTTTGGACTAAACTTTAGAATGATCAGTGATCCAAGGAGCCTACTGGGTTCCAGATGCTATGTCAGGTGTGGAGTCAGGATAAGAAGACAGAAAGGAGGGCCCTGCTGAAGCCAGAGTAAGATGAATAAGGGGAGAAAGGTCCCCTTCACTCCAGTGACAGTCTTGGTTCTGGCTCCTAAAAGTTCATTTGGAGAAGCAGCCTTCCAGCTCATGTCACTGCAAAGCAGGCTCCATCAGGATTCTGGTCTGCAGAACTCGTCCTTCACTTGTCTGGGCTGGCTCCCAACCTCAATGGGGAAGCCCCACCCACAATGGCAGTTAAAGGCAAGCCTCCAGCCCTCCACGCCTGGCCCTCTCCCTGTTCTCCTTGTTCCTCCTTGCTCCAATGAGCCCTGCCTGTCAGGGCTGGCGGGTGATGAATGGGCCAGGCCAGCAGGTGGGACACGGGTGATGTTCCAAAAGTCACTGACATTTTTCAGCCCGGGAGTGGGGACAGGAGCTGCCACATGCCAGACAGAAATCTCTCCCCTTCATCCTCCCCCTGGTCCCTGTCTTCCCTGCTCCCTGCCCATCCCACCAGTGCCTAGCCAGAGCTTCCTTTCATAGAGGATTTGGTAAATGTATCATTTCCTTAGAATGAATATGGCCATGTTGTAGACCTTGGGACCGGGGAGAGGGCACAAAGTTACTGTCTACTCACATTCCCAACACCCACCCATCAGAGGGAGCGTGGGGTAGTAGGTAGAACATTGGATCTTGCCTTTACCCTTCTCATCTAAAATATTTATTGAATACCTACTGTATACAGCACACTGGGCTCAGACTCCTTCTGTCCCTGCCTCACCTGCTCAATTCTCACTGAAGAGGGCGGGGGAGACAGAAAGAGCCGTTCTCTTCATGCAGGCCCCCTGTTTGTTCCCCATATATGGCACTACATCTCCTGCATAGTCTATCCCTACCCCACCCCACCACCCATACTCTCCCTTTAAAGCTCAGCTCAAGTTCCACCTGAACATGGGTTCAAATCTGATCTCAGACGCTTACTATCTGTATGACCCTGGGCAAGTCACTTAACCCTGTTTGCCTCAGTTTCCTCATTTGTAAAATGAGCCAGAGAAGGAAACAACAAATGGCACCTGTATCTCAGCTATTCCCACTTGCTAGAGTTCCATTTGAACCTTTAAATCACTTTGTACTTAATTCTGCATCCATTCCCTGTTTATTTACCTACACATACAGGGTTTCCCATCATTAAAATGTAAACTCCTTGAGGGAAAGGACTGTCTTACTTTTCTCTTTGTTACCCTAGTGCTTGGAAACCTACATGGCTCTTAAAAAAATTATTGATTTAAATTGAAAGATGCATGAAACCTGATCTCTGCCTTTGAGGAGATTATAGCTTAATGATACAGTAGAAAGGGAATAAGCATTTATTATGTGCCTACCAAGTACCAGGGACCATGCTAAGTCCATCATCGTTTGATCTGCACAATAGCCCTGCAATGCTATTATTACCCTCTTTTTACATTGACTTGCCTAGGGTAAGTACACAAAAGTAGTAACTGTGTGAGGAGGTATGAGGCTAGATTTGAATTCAGGTCTTCCTGACTCCAGACTCAGTTCTCTAGGCACTGTTCCATCTAGTAGTGTCATGTAAGTAGTCAAAATATCTGGGTATGAATAAATGAATGAGTGGATGTATGAAAAAACATTTATCTGTCACTTAATAGATGCCAACATTGGGCTAAACATTGAGAACAAAAATAGAAAAAGTGAATAGTTTCTACCCTCAAGGACCCCACATTCTAATTGGGGGAGAAAGTCCAACTGCAGGGCAGATGAAGAGGACCCAAAGTTCTATGGGTGCAGCTAGCTTTGCTACTGCATTGACTGTGTGACCTTGGGTAAGTCACTTCCCTTCCTCTGGGCTTTGATTTCCTCTTGCCAAATTAGAGGCTTAGACTAGATGAGCTTTAAGAAAGAACCTAGAGCTGTGACCTAGGCACTGAGGATAAGGATCTGGCCATAGTCACTGGCCTTCATGTTCAGAGTGACCATCAATAGCCACCTGGATGAGATCCAGCTGTGTATTGACAACCCCCATTTTTTTCAAGGTGGCATTCAAGGCCATGGAGTGGCTGGCATTTGTCACCTTTGTTTTTTTTCAGGTGGCTGTATGCCTTGGAGTGCTCCCCTCCCCCATCTCCTGGCAGCAGCCAGGACTTGGGAAGTGGTGGTGCTGTCTCTCTCTGGAGTCAGGTCAGTGTCCTGCTATTATCCACTAATGCCCTCTAATGGGCCCATTAACCAGCCGTGGCTCTGCTGCCATAGCTCCTAATTTACACACACTATCACTCCAGCCCCCTGCAATCAGGCAGCTTCACCTGCTTTGGGAGACATTGTCACATCATATCCCTGTTCCAATAGGATGCTGGGACTTCCTGTCTACAGTGACCAGACAGAATCCATAAGGCCAAGACTGTTGCCAAAGGAACTTTTTAGTGAGCCTTGGGCTCACCCCAGGTCAGATCTGGAAGAGACCCAAAAGATTGTCTTTATCAGGCAGAGAAGGGAACTGAGGCTCAGGGAGAAGTTTCTTTCCCAAGGTCATACATACAGGGATTGAGGAAGGGGCTTTCTCTATTCTGCCACCTCCCTGACCTCTGGTCCATACCATTATCTAAGAGCACAGAGAGGTGCAGAGGGCACTGAAATGATGGCATGTTGGCCATTTCTGGGATCCAAAAGTTCAAACTGTGTGCAAACTCTGTTAGTCATCAATTCCAAGAATGTCAGAGCTGCAAAGGACCTTAGGGACCACCTAGTCCCACTTACTCGCTTTACAAATGAGGAAACAGCCTGGCAGCAAGAGAGAAACCAGAGGCCCCTGGCTCAGGACCCACATCCCCTGTGACCACTGGCAAGTTCCTTAATCTCTCTGGTCTTTATTTCTTCATTTGTAAAATGAAAATGTGGAGTAAATGCTGTCTGAGGTCTCCGTCACCTGGAAATCTATGAACCCATGAAATTTACCTAAAAAAGTGAGAAGCAAGGCAACGCCATGGAAAGAGCACCAACTAGGGAACCCAAGGACTTGGGAACAAATCCCACCTTTGATACTTTCTATCTGAGTGACCTTGGGCAAGTCTCTTAACTTGCCTCAGTTTCTTTTTCTACAAAATGAATGGGTCTAGATTTAGAGCTGGGATTGTAAGTTAGTTGTGACTTGCCCAAGGTCATATCATCTAGACAGTGAACAAAATTACTCAACAGCACCAGATGTGCCAAGATCTCTCCCTTGGGGAATGATACAACCCACAGTCTGGGGGATAATAGGGGCAGGGCAGAGGGGAGGCCACAGGTAGGTGCCCACAACCTCCAGAGAAATCAGTTGCCACTGAGCAGCTAGATAATGAGATGGACAGAATGCTTGTAATTAAGAAGACTTGAGTTCAAATCCAACTGCAGACAGTAACATAGCCATGTGATCCTGGGGAAACCAAGTAATCTCTGCCTCAATTTTTCCAACAGTAAAATGGGATTTTAAACACCTACTTCCCAGAGCTGTTGTAAGGATCAAATGAGATAATATTTGTAAATAGCTTAGCACAGGGCCTGGCACACAGTAGGCACTTAATATATGCTTGATTTATTTGTTTGTTCATTTATTTGTTCCTTCCTTCTTTCCTCCCTCCCTCCCTTCCTTTCCTTCTTCCCCCTCTTCCTTCCTCTTTCTTTCCTTCTTTCCTTCCTTCCCTCCCTCCTTCCTTTCTTCCTTCCCTCTCTCCTCTTTCTTTCCTTCTCTCCCTCCCTTTCTCCTTTCCTTTCCTCTTTCCTCCATTTCTCCTTTTCTTCCTTCCTTCCTTCCCTCCTCCCTCCCTTCCTCCCTCCTTCCCTTCCTTCCTTCTTCCTTCCTTCCTTCCTTCCTTCCTTCCTTCCTTCCTTCCTTCCTTCCTTCCTTCCTTCCTTCCTTCCTTCCTTCTTTCCTTTCTTCCTGATGAGTAAGGCAAAGGAGAGTAGGAATAAATGAACAAAGGGTCTCAAACATGCTGGCATGTGGTGTGAGCTACCCCTACCCCCATCCCTTCCTCTTACAAGAATGAAACATGAATATTCTTCCAGTAAAAATAGATGCACTGCAAAGCTCCCACACAGGTTGGGAGACATGTCACTTTTTATTCCGAAACGGGGCCAACCCCTGAGGTGGCACTGGGCCCCGAGGCTTGTCACTGCCGTACTGGGCTTCTAGGTTTTCGGGTCTCGTGACTCTTACGTCCCACTGAGCAGCTAAAAAGGAGCCTGGCTGGTGACAGACTACGTAACTCTTCTCTCCGGCCTCCCTCCCATTGGCATTTCAAATAATATGAAGCACATTTGGGCTGAGTGAGCTCTGGATGTACGGAGGAAGGAAAAGAACCAACTCCTGTGTGCTTTTTGAGGCTTCCTCTGTCCTTTGGCTTGACGGCAAGGTCAAAAGTCTTCACTGGCCTCAAAGCCTGAGGGGCACTGAGTGTTAGCACAAGGCTTTCAGACAACCCCTGGCAGCCAGTAGATGGAATTCTGTTCTCCAGGTTCTGTTCATAGCTCTCTCCTGGCTCCCTGGCCTGATGTGTGAGCTTAGAGAAGTCACTCAGCTTCCTTGGGCTTTGACTACCATAGAATCATCTAATTAGGGCTAAGACTCAGTTCATATTCCTGAGAAGCATTATGGGACAGTGTCTAATGAACTGGCCTCAGAGCCAAATGACCCGAGTTCAAGTTCTGCCTCTGACACATACTGGCCTCAGGATCCTGGATGAGTCATTTGATCTCTTGGTGCTCCAGCTAGCTGTCTGAGATGAAAAACTACAGAACTATCACCAATCTCCATCGATAGAAGAGTCTCCCTTCCTGGGTAGCTCCTCGTACCAGTGAAATCATGATTGGACATCACACACACACACACACCAAACATTTGTGAAGCAAATTTGTAAGCTGGAGATTAAATTCTGGGCTCTAAGGCCCAGAAAAGTAAAAGACATTTTTCAAGGTCACACATGTATTAAATACATTAAATTTGACTCTCTTCAGATTCAGTGGCCTTCCCAATGCAATTCCCTGTTGCTTCAAGAACAGTTGCTATTCTCGAAAGCTTGCAGTCTAGAAGGGACTGGAGAGTGCTGGTGAATGTTTAACAACAGGCTTTCCTGTTGTTTAAAAAAGAAAAAAAACAACAGCAACAAAAACTGTTCCCATGACTCACTTTCCCATTTAATCTGCATTAACATTTTCCCCATCACTGTCTTAAGTCTAGACAATCAACCATATGATCAATCAAGCCCTGATTCATTGCATTTGCTGATTTCCAAGGTGTAAATGTGCACATTGAAAACTGAACAATTGACTTTTATGAGCTGGTTGGAGCTGGTTTCAGCACAGCCCTGAATAGAACACGTATGCAAGTTACCACAGTACAAAACGGTGCGGGATAAGTGAGGAAGAGGGGGGCAGGCAAAGATGGTTACTGAGCAAGAGGCCGGAAGGGCTCTCAGGAAGTGCTATAATTCAATGGATTTTAAAGGATGAGTGGGCATTCATCTGGTAGGGGAAGAAAGGAGACAGCATATTCCAGTGTAGGAATGATTTCAGGCTGAGAAGCAAGAAAGCAAGGGGCTGGTACAGGGCTGGGGATGGTAAGTGGTCTGCTGGTTTGATGGGCTCTGGCCTCTCATTTGACAGATAAGAGAAGTGAGTCCCAGGCTGGGGAGAGATGTAACCAAGGTGACCAAGTTATTTAAAAACAGAGGCAGATTTTAAAATGCAAGTCTCCTGCCTTCTGGCCCCGGGTTCTGCCCATGACAACACTTAGCCTGCCCTGCCTTCTGGATGCATATCCTGAGGACAAAACAGATAAGTGTGCTTTGGAAATAACAGCACTGTGGACACTGCAAACACTGTGACAACAGGCAGGGAATTTGGGGGTAAAGAGCACCGGAGCTCCTTTTCTAAGGCTTTTCTAAGGTTGTCCTACTTCCAGAATCTTTTCCTCCCTCCCCTCACACCTTCCTCTTCTCCACCAGACATCCCTACTACTCTTGCCAGGAGTGGGGAACCTGTGCCAGATCCTTGAGGGGAGACATAGGAAATATAAAGAAAGGCCAAGGAGTAAAGCCAGGAGAATGCTACCCAGAGAGCACTGGGCCATATGTCTAGGGAATTTACCTGATGGCAAACCTGCCTTCTTGGTACTCTTTTACCTGCAGGGAGAACAATGATTTTGGTTGCTGGAGGATTGAGAGTATAAGAGATGATGAACCTGAGGAATTCAGAGAAACTTGGGAAGATTTTTATGAACAGATACGGAGCAAAATGAACAGAACCAGGAAAGCATAAAGACCGCAATAATGAAAAGGAAAACGACACTAACATATGGATCAATGCAATACCCAAACTTGACTGCTTAGGAAATAGACCTCCTTTTTCTCAGTAGAGGCAGTGGACTACAGGGGCAGAGTGAGATATATGTTCTCAGACATGATCAAGTTTTGTTTTGCTTAATTTCAACCCATGAAAAATATAGAAAACATATAAAGGGACTATAAAACAGTCTGGAAATAATTATTCTCTTTCTGAGATGAGTGACTTGTCTAAAGTCAGACAGGTAATAAGAAAAGCAACCTAGTGTAGTGAGGAAGTACTAGATTTGGAAAAGGAAGACCTGGGTGCGATCTGATCTCCCCAGGGAACTATTCCATCCTCCAGGTTCATAGCAGTAGCCACCCTGTGTTTGGACTCCCCTCTGAAGGGAGACAAGCAGGGAGCTTCTAGAGCGATGACTCCCCCAACCCCTGTATTCCAGGGAGTCTTGCTTTCACCCCAAGAATGCATGAAGGTCTCCAGCCTTAGAGAGCCTGCTTTGTTGTTATATGGTCATCTTCCAGGGGTGTCTGAGTCTTCATGTAGGTAAAACACTGAGCCTGAAGTCAGAAAGACTCCCCTTCTTGAGTTCAAATCCTGTTTCAGATACTTACTAGAAGCTTGACCCTGGGCAAGTCACTTAACCCTGTTTGTCTCAGTTTCCTCATCTGTAAAAAGAGAACATCACATAAAAAAGAGTTGTCCTATTCTTTATTACAAGGTAAGGATCTCCTGGGGGAGTATATATTGAGAACTAGCAATGATATTTTAAAAAACATTAATAAAGCTTTTTTTAAAAAATTGGGACAAAGATCATCAGTTCCCAGAGTCCCTCCTGGGCCCTTTTAGGCTTGCTTCCCAGCTGATTTGCTGAGCATTGAGGGCGGAATATGGGGAGATTAAAAACAGGAAGCTTCTAACCCCAGCTCCACCCAGTTCTTTTGAAGCTTTACTAAGTAGAATCTCCAGCATAATTTGGAGGGGACCCAAAGGACCATCTAAGGGACACGAGAGAAGTTCAAAGAAACCCTAGACTTTGACACAAATGAGTGATTAGAGCAAGGGGTCCCGAAGAAACATCAGAAGGAACAATGAAAGTCTGAAAGGCCCAGGTGGGGCCTATAGTGGAGGCAAAAGTCGGTAGCTCTTGTCCTTTTAATCACTGGCAGCCCAAACAACTGAGTTCCCACCAAGGACAAAAAGAGATAAAGTACTGGCTGAAAGGTGTATGATTTTTTCCCCCTGTAGCCTGGCCCCCTCACTCTCAGATAGACTTTCTATAGATTGGAGCACTCCCTACCTGGCCCTGGGGTAAGCACTTTCCCTTAATCTCTAGGGAAGCAGAAGCTTGAAAAGTAAAGGAGTTATTGGACGTGACCTGGAGTAACCATAGAATGTCAGAGAACAGGAACCTTCTCCATGATCAGAAGTCTGAGGTCTACATTGGCTGTGTGGCCCGGGACATGTCATCTGACTTCTCTGACCCTCCATTTCCTAGTCAGTAAAATGGATATGGTAATATTTACACTCCTCAAAGAGGCAGCAGAGTGGATGGAGCACTGTGCCTTGAGGCATGAAGACCTGAGGCCAAATCTGGTCTCAGACACTTATTAGCTGTATGACCCTGAGCCAGTCACTTACCCTCATTTTTCTCCAACTGTAAAACAGGGATAATAACAGCACCTACCACAAAGGATTGTTGGAATTGTGAGGATTGAATGAAATAATATTTGTTTTAAAAATAAGGCACTCAGTACAGTACAGTAAAGGCACACAGTAGGTACTATGTAAATGTTTCCTTTTCTTTGTTTCATAGGGTAGTTGCAACAAAACCTCACTCTATAAACCAGAAAACAAAGTGTTATAGGACATGTGATCTGCTGGGTCCAAAAGAGAGTTTCCCCAAGCCAGCGACTGGGGCTTTCTATAGCACTTAACTAGGAATTGGGGTAAAAGTAAGATTGAACAACATACGGAGAAGTATGGAGCTACAGGGGTTCTGGGCTTACCATATCCCCGAAATGACCAGAGTCCGGCACAATTTCTAGGGCTGAGTGACCCTAAATATGTCATTTGGGTAAGTACCCCACCCCCTCTGAGTGGAAGACTGCTCCTTTGGTTTCTTGGTCCAAAATTAGTAGCTAGAAGACAATTGTGGTAGTGTTGTTCAGTCATATCTTACTCCTCATTACCCTATTTGGGTTTTTCCAGGCAAAGATGGTAGAGGGTTTTGTCATTTCTTTCTCCAGCTCATTTTACAGATAAGGAAACTGATGCAAACAGGGTTAAGTGACTTGCTCAGAGTCACCCAGCTAGTAAGTGTCTGAGGCTGAATTTGAACTCAGATCTTCTTGAATCTAAGCCTGGAGCTCTATGCACTGTGCCATCTAATTGCCCAGAAGGTAACTTGGTGGAGGTTAAGAACACTGACTGAGAGTCAGAAGCCTTGGGATTAAATAGTGGCTCCGGGTCATTATTTAGGGCATGCTTATATTTCAGGACAAGTCATTTAGGATCACAGATTTAGAGCTGGAAAAGGCTTCCCAGGACATCTAATCCAACCTTCCGATTCTCACTCCATTTTTCAGATGAAAAAAATGAGGCCTTAAAAGGTTTAATGACTTGCCTAAGGTCACACATGTAATAAATATCAGAGTCGGATTTGAAACCAAGTCTGACTCTCCAGGCTTATCTCTTTCCCCTTCGGAAAGGGGAGGAGGCTGAAGGAATCATGATCCTCCTTTGTCCCATGAAGGAGTTAGACTAGATGCCTCCTAAGGTCCTTCCAGTTCCAGAGCTCTGATTCCTTTCTATAATGCCTCCCTTGTCAGTGGTGGATGGAAACTGGTCCTAGCATTTGCTAGCAAAAAAACAAACAGGGAGCCTGGTTTGCTACTTAGGGGGTAATGGGATTTTGTATTTGGAAGGGTCATTGGAAATCCTAGATTTAGAGACAGAAAGAGCCCCCAAGGGCATCTAGTCTAAGCTCTCCTTTTACAGAAGAACAGGAAAGGAAAGAACTTGCCTAGGGGAATAATAAAGTAGCAGAGGCAGAATTTGAAGCCAGGTCGGATTTGTTCACATACAATGCTTCCCCTCCCCCACCCCTCTGTGCTAGGCTGGCTTTCTTATTACTGGTATGACCTCTGGTAAGTCAAATCAGCCCCCAGAGCATGTAAAAAGGGCAGGGATTTCATTGGTACTGGGAACTCCCATGAAAGAAAACTTTTTGCTAATGCCTTTCTCTGTACCTTAGCTTCTATAGTTGCTTCTAGCACTAAGAGGTTAGGTGACTTGTTCAGGGTCACACAGCCAGGTTAAGTCAGAACTAAGGCTTGAAACTTGATATTCCTGGCTTTGAAGGCAGTTTTCTATCCAGTATGCCATACTGCCTCAATTTTAAGAGAAGAAGGTGGGAGTGAAGTGGGAGACAGTGTGATAGAGAGGAAAGAAGGCTCTGGAGTCAGAGCCCCTGAGTTCAAAACTTGCTAGGCACGTGACCTTGAATAAGTTACTGAGCCTTGGTTTCCTCATCTGTAAAGTGAGGACTAGATAACCTCTGAGGTCCCTCCTAATTCTATATTTACAATCCTATGAAATGAAAATGGAAGACAAAACTGAATATTGTAAAATTGAAATAAACAAACTTGACCCTGGAGAAGATTTGAGGGAAAGATATCACCTTTCCTTCTTTGTAGAAGAGATGGGGACTATGGGTATGAAATATTACATATACTACCAGACAGAGTTGATATGTTGGTTATGGTTGTTGGATTAGTTACCTTTTCTCTCTCTTTTATGCTTTGTTACAAAGATGGAGAATAAAAAAATAGATGAAGATGATGCAAATAAAATCTGTCCCTATAGATTTTCTTTCTAATGAGGGGATTGAAAGAGATGATCTGCAAGGTTCTTTGAACTGCTAACATATGATCCTATGACCACTCCAGCTCCTTCCCCAAGTATCTCACTCTTTGTCCCCAAGCTCCTGACCTCTATAGAGGCTCCTGCTAACTTCTCAAACAGATGGAGGGGTGCAGAGAAGTCAGGAACCTCATCTAGTAAGCTCCCTTCCTAAGATGGAGAGATTGACATTCAGTAGGGCCAATGAACATTCAGACCTGCCCTATCCCAGCTGCTGCCTCTACCCACTTCCCAGTTCTTAAGTCCCTGGGCAGCTTGGCTCCCCTGTATTAGGTGCCAGGGTAAATCCAGAGCTCCTTAGTGCCAATAGACCCAAGGACACACAGTCTCCAATAGCTGCAGGGGAGGCTCCACATCATCAGAAGCCGTCCCTTGTGCAGGCTGAACCACTGAGGTCAATAAGCAGCTGGGTTAGGAGTTCTGCTCTTTGGGGGGAATAGAATAACATATGTTTTTACATTTCTGAAAAGAACATTGAGACCTTGAAAAAGCAATGACAGATGGGGTATCCAGCCAGCCAGTCATCTCCTTTCCACTTCCCTCTACTCCCTTCCAATGACTTGCCTTAGGAGAGGACTGGCTAAGAAGGTAAAGGGAGTGGGTCTGCAGAGCCCCTCAGAAAATTAGAATCCTAGAATCTCAGATGGGAGGTGTGAGAAAATCAGATAAAAAAATAGAAATCAAACATTTATGTAGTCGGTGCTAATTGCCAGGCACTGTGCTAAACTCTTTCCAAAGGCTATTTCTGATCTTCACAACAACCCCCATTTCACAGTTGAGAAAATTGAGGCAGAAGTTCAATGACTTGCTCAGAGTCACACAGCTAGGAAGTATATGAGTTCAGATTTGCACTCAGGTTCTTCCTGACTCTAGACCCAGAGCTCTATCCACTGGGCTACCTAGTTGCCCCAAGGAAAGGGAGAGATACAGAGAATTACTGTAAGTACTTTGGGCTGGCACAAGTCTGCTGTTCCTCTTTATCTGCAGAAGCCCATAATTGTAGAGAAGGCTCTGTCCACACCTTCAATACATTTTCTACCAAGGGTAATGCAAAAAGCTTGCTCCCAAAGTGACAAGCCCCCTGCCTCTGGATGCAGGACATAAACTCCAAGGCTGGCTCGGCAAAAGCAAATTATTTTGCCTTACTTGTCCCCAAACTAAGAAAGATTTCCTGGAGGAAGTGAGCTTTATAGAGGGGAAAGACTCTGGAGAATTATTGAGGAAGCATGAGCTGAGTTCAGGCCTGGGAGTAGAGGGATGAGGGAGGGGGTCTTTTTGGAAAGCACCTGGAGAAGCAACAGCCTCTGCAGTGACTCTAGAGTCTGGAGGATCTGAATCCCACCGTCCTTTGTCACTAAGTGTCTGGCTGACCCTGGGCAGATTAAAGAGACCTTTGGGTCTCAGTTTCCTCATCCGTAAAATGGGGGTAGAGGTGTTGAACTATATGGCCTCTGCAGCCCCCTTCAGCTCTAGATCGGTGGTTCTCAAGAAGCAGGATCTCCATTGCATCAAGGGATGTGGAGCTGTAGAGCAGAACATTGGTGCTGCAGGAGTCTTAGGGGGAATATAGTCCAACCCTCTCATTTTATAAAGCTAAGAAACTGTGAGAAGGCAAATATCTTTCCTAAATCAGTGAATGGGATCTAATATTTAGACCAGGCCATCTACTCCAATATCTCTCTCCATTTTACAGATAAGGAAGCAATGGAGTTGGGATAGGAAGCTGGATCTTCTGGCCTTAAGTTTCATTCTCTTTTCACCATACCATTCTGGCTCCTATCTTCTGGCTCAGAGGGATTTTGATCAGCAAGAATCATAGACTCCCCTGCATGAGACCCTCTCCCTGGAAAGCTGTTGGAGCTCAGTGGCTGTGATAAGGAGACAGCCCACCTTCTCCTCCTCCCCTACATTACCCTGCACAGGAGGTGTCTGGGCCCAAAGGCTGTCATCCTGGCAGATAACATCGAGCTTAATTCTGCAGGGTATCAGAGGACAGCCTAACAGCTGTTGAGTCAGAAGCTGGGCCCTCCAGGGGACCTGTCCACCATCCCCCGAATCTTGATAATGCCCCCTTCATTAACAAGAAAGTGGTGCAGTCCCTCCACCCATACCTGTCAGCTGGGCAGACAGCCAGAATGTCTTCATCAGGTTCCAGCTCAGCTAATAGCTTCCAATGGTACCTAAAGAAAGTGAGGTCTATTTTCCTAGATATTTAGGAAACACAGGGAGGACCAGAGCAGAGAGGATGGGACTTGGGGTCAGGAAGATTTCGACTGGAATCCCAGTTCTTTATTCTTCCTAACTGTATGATCTCAGGCAAATTCTTTAACTGCCCTCTGCCTCAGTTTCCATTTCTGTAAAATGAAGGTAATGAAGCACTTACATTATCAAGAGAAAGGGAGAAAGAAAGGAAAGAAAGAAGAAAAGGAGGAAGGAAGGAGGGAGAAAGAAAGGAAAAATATAGAAGGAAGGAAGGGAGGAAGGAAGGAGGGAGGAAAGAAGGGAGGGAAGAAAGAAGGAGAAAGGAAGGAAGAAAAGAATAAAAGAAGGAGGGAAGAAAGAGAGAAGGAGGAGGAAAAGAGAAAAGGGAGAAATGGAGCTTTGGTCTGTGAGGCCTGAGTTCATAGCCCTTGACCCTTTTGTTTCTCTCACTAGCAATGGTACATACTGCTTTACAGTTTACAAAATGCCTTTCTTACAACAACCCTTTCAGGTAGAGTGAGCAAATGTTATTATTCTCATTTTATAGATGAGAAAACTGAGGCTCAGAAGCTTGTCCATGATCACAAAATTAGTAAATGTCATAATTACTACTTGAACTTAGGTGTTTCCACAGCAAGGCTAGAACTCTTTCTGCTACATATTTTCTGTTGGGGTATCCATGGTCAGGGAAGTCTGGGGTAGAATTCTGGGGTGTGAGTCCTGGATCTTATGGGAATCCCCAGGCTGCAAGAGAAACAAGAAGGATGTACTTGGAGAAGGGGGAAGAGAGAGGTAGAAGGGGGGAAATTATCTCATATAAAAGAGATATGCAAAAAAGAGCTTTTATAGCAGAGGGGAAAATGAGGGGGATTATAGGCAAAGCTCGAGCCTGACTCTCAACAGAATTTGTTCAAAGTGGGAAGAATATATGTATCTCTTCTTACACACACACACACACACACACACACAGATAGAGAGACAGAGAGAAGAAGAAAAGAAGGAGAAGGAGGAGGAGGAGAAGAAGACGAAGAAGAAGAAGAAGAAGAAAACAGAATGAAGAGAAATACAGTTAGTAATCATATCCATGAATGTGAGTGCAATGAGCTCAACCATAAAATGGAAGCAGACAACAGAATGGATTAGAAACCAGAATCCAACACTATGTTGTTTACAAGACACACAGTAGAAATAGAAAGACATACACATAGAGTTAAAATAAGGAGATGGAACAGAATCTGTTCTGCTTCAAATGAAGTAAAAAAAAAAAAAAAAGCGAAGGGCGGTAGCCATGATCTCAGACAAAGTAAAAGCAAAAATACATCTAATTAAAAGAGATAATCAGAGAAACTATATTTTGATAAAAGTTACCATAAACAATGAAGTAATAAAAATTTTTACAGCAAGTTTCCCTAATAAAGGTCTTTTTCTCAAATATATAGAGAACTGAGTCAGATTTATACAAAATAAGAGCCATTTCCCAATTGATAAATTGTCAGAATTATGAATAATAGGCAGTTGTCAGAAATCAAAGCTATTTATAGTCATATAAAATGCTCTAAATCCAAAACGATTGGGGAAAAATGCAAATTAAAACAAACTCTGAGGTACCACTTCACACCTATCAAAAAATCACAAATACTGGAAGGATTAAGGGAAAATAGATATGCTAATTAACTGTTGGTAGAGTAATGACCTAGTCTAACCACTCCTGCGAGCAATTTGGAACAATATCCAATGGGTTATAAAACTGGGCATACCCTTTGATCCAGCAATAACACTTCTAGGTCTATACCTCAAAGAGATTAGTGAAAAAGGAAAAGGACATATATGTACAAAAATACTTATAGCAACTCCTCTTGTGGTGGCAAAGAATTCAAAATTGAGGGAATGCTTATCTATTGGGAAATAGCTGAACAATTTGTGGCAAATGGTTGTGATGGAGTATTATAGTGCTATAAGAAATGTTACAGGAGATGGTTTCTGAAAAACATGGGAAGATCTATATGAACTAATACAAAGGGAAGTGAGCAGAATCAGGAGATCATTGTACACATTTAACAACAGCATTGTAAAGATGATCACTTGTGAAAGACTTAGCTACTCAGATCAAAAGACAGATCCAAGAAAATCCCGAAGGACTCATGATGAAAAATGCTATCCACCTCCAGAGAAATAACTGATGCCCTCTGGGTGCATATTAAGTGCAATTTTCTCACCTTTCTTAATCTTTCTTGCTTTTGCATGATTTGGCTAATATGGAAATATGTTTTGCATGATTTCACATGTACATTGATATCATGCAGCTTCTCTTCTCAGTGGAGGGGGGAGAGTTGAGAGGGAGGGAAAGTTTTTAAAAGAATTTAAAAAGTAAATAAATAGTAAATATGCGTAAAATTAAATTATTTTTCTCATATCAAGTCTAAATTTCCTTCTATTTAAATTCTATCCTACATCTGCTTCTGGAATCAAGGAAACAAGTCTAATCTCTCCTTCACATGACATCTCTTCAAAATATTGATAACAGCTAACATGTCTTACCCTCCCACTTCCCCCATCCCCAGTCCCAAATCACTTCTAAATAATATCTCCACTTCTTTCAAATAATCCTCAGATAGCATAGTCTCCAGTCACCTCACCATTTGGACACACTCCAGCTTATCAATGTTCTTCCTGAAATGTGGTGCCCAGAACTGAACACCATGTCCAGGTGTGTCTGACCAGAGCAAGAGTACAGTGGGATTATCACCTGACTCATCCTGGACACTAAGCTTCTGTTCAGGCAGCCTAAACTTACAATAACTTTTTTGGCAGCCAGTGGGATATGAGAGCCATATGGCAAATAGGTGCAAGGGTACTTTGATAAACATTAAGGGCACTGGGCAAATGTAAGTCATCTTTGTGAACTATATCCAGGAAACCAGATTAGATTAGAGAGGACTCTTCCTCAGTCCTACCCAAACAATGGCTCCAGTGTGCTGAAAGGAACAATGGATTTGGAGTCAAGAGAGCTGAACTTGAACCCTGTCTGTGCCACATGGTGATGATGATGATGGTGGTGGTGATGGTGATGATATGATGATGATGATGATGATGATGGTGATTGTGATGATGACAGCTAACACTGTACGAGCAGTAGGCTGGAATAATATCATGGGAGCTGACCTCATAGTCAAGAAGTCCTGGGTTAAGTTCCCACCTCTTACACATACTAACTGTGTGACCTTGAGCAAGTAATTTACCTTCTCAGTAACTCAGGGAATTCTCTAAAAATGATAAGTTGCAGAATAGCTGTAGATCTGCATTGGTAAAGGGAGGCAGTATCCTCACCAGCAATTTCCTTTGCTGAAGAAATCACAGAGAGGAGGTACAAGGGCACCCCCCCCATGAATAAGTTCTATTATACCTTAAGACTTATAAAGCACTCTCCATACGTTGTCTCATTTCATCTGCATACCAACCCTGGCAAGCAGGCATTATTATTATTTCTTTTTGAACTGAGATGTAGAAATATTAAGTGACTTATCCCTGTGAACTCCCTTCACCCATGTTGGATGGCAACTCATCATTAAAAACTGCCTGGGGGTATTTGAATTAAATGGCTTGCCCACAATCATTTAGTTAATGAGTGAAAGCAGGACTTGAACTCACAGCCTCCTGCCACCTGGACCCCTGTTCTTGGCACTATTCCACAGTTCCTCCACAGGGAGATACTAAGCTCTCTGGACTCTCCTAAAAAAAGTCTCTATTAGAATAGAAAGAAGCAGGGCACTTTGGTTATATATAACGTATTTAAAAATCTATGTAACAGAAATTCAAAGTTTTATACACATAGCTCTGTCCTATGCTTCTCTGTAAATGGAAACATGTTTGTTAAGTTGATGATAAACAAGAAAATGCATCGTACTTTTAATGTCAATCAAAACACTTTTATATCTATTTGCCACATGACCCTCATGTCATACTGGCTGCTTCCACAAACCCTCATCCAAGATGGAAGACTGAGCAACTTTTACTTTAACCTCCTGCCTCAGTTTCTATACCTGTGAAACGGGGATAGAAATGTAGTCTGGAATAGAGGGTTGGAGTCTTGGAGTCAGAAAGACATGATTTCAAATCCTACCTCTAACACACATTGTTAGTTGTGTGACCGTGGGTAAGTGACTTAAACTCCCAGGGTCCCAGACAACTCACTCAGGTGAGATGTCAAGCCACATCATCGAAGGGAATTTTCCACACTTGAGATTCCTTTTATATCATTCATACAAATGATATATGAATGAAGTTACAAATCTAGATACACCCATCCAAAAAATAGGATAATAACACCCACATTACATCCTTCTCAGAGCTGGATGGTAAAAGAAAGCAGGCAGCATGGCGCCAGGGGAAGATTACTAGACCACGAATCTCATCTCTGCTGCTTATTAGCTGAAGAACCATAGACAAGTGACTTAATCTCTCTCAGCCTCGGTTATCCCTTCTATAAAATGGGGGACAATAAAACCTATATTGCCTACCTGGCAGAGCAGCTGTGAGCATTAGGAGGTAATATGTATAATGAGTTTTGTACAACCTTAAGTCCTGAATAAAGTCCAGCTGTTCTGGTCGTGCATAGAAAAGACTATAATAAAGACTATAATAAAGGCAATTCT
This sequence comes from Pseudocheirus occidentalis, assembly GCA_028646575.1. NCBI lineage: Eukaryota > Metazoa > Chordata > Mammalia > Diprotodontia > Pseudocheiridae > Pseudocheirus > Pseudocheirus occidentalis. The sequence goes on along the minus strand of CM053598.1, from coordinate 39,427,978 downwards.
TAATATTGCCCCCAGTCCTTTCTCTCTCTGCCTCCCTGGAAGCTTCCATTGCCTTCTCCCTCTCCAAATGGGTTGGGTTCCTTCTTATAGTATGGTTGGAACTAGAGGCTGTACAAGATGCTGCCCCAGCAGAGGCGTCCCTGTCTTTCTGCAGTGAGAGCTGCCATACTCACTCTCTAGAGCTATTCTTGGACTGCTCATGAGGGTGACATACCTATTTGGTCACCCTGATAACTGATTGGTGGCCCCCATTTCACTTCTTCCTAAATCACTGTCTGCCTGATTGGGACCTGGCCTTAGTTCCCTTTACCTCCTGACCCACTATCTCTGAGATTGTGCTGCACTGGGATACTTGTGGGGCAAACTAGGCAGAGTTTAGGTGGGGGACACATGGGCTGAGTCCTTTCTAGGTAATCCTCGGTCCCTCAGTGACACGAGGCCAGGTCTCAAAGAAATTAGGAAGCAGGGATGATTACATTTTCATCAAAATTCAGAAAAGGACACCCTCCAAACACCACCCCTCTAATTCTTGTTCTACATCTCCTGGGCCACTCTCCAGTCCATTCACACCATAGTTAGGGAGGTTATGAGTGATCTGGTAGCAATTTTGAATCCCTGTCAAGACCAAAGTGGGAAGGTGATCAGAATGTGCCATGTTAGGAGTTCTGGTTCTATTTAGCCAATGCCTTACTATATGACCTTGGGGAAGAGATTTACTCTTGAGAGTGTCTCAAGTACCCTTTGTATGATATCAACAAAGAGGAATCCAGAATTCCCCCTAGGAGTGTGTGTGTGTGTGTGTTCACACATATGTGTGGTGTGAACTGGAATAAAAGAAACTAAAGGGTCATTCATTCATTTATTCATTCATCAATAAATATTTGTCAGCACCTACTAAAGGCAAGGCCCCAAACTTAGCGCTGGGTCTGCTAACAAGAGTAAGCTGTGGTTAATCATCAGGCATTTCCCCTCTCTCATCTTTTCTCTACCCACCTGGCAATGATTTTCCTAAAGCACATGTCTGGCCATATCACCTCTGCTCACTAATCTCCAGAGGCTCTGTATCACCTCTACGATCAAATAGAAAATGCTCTGCTCAGCACGAAAATCTTCATGAGCTGGCTCCCCCTGCCTCGCCAGGCTTGTTGCACTCTATTCTCCTTCCAGGACTATGTGATGCAGTGACACTGGCCTCCTTGCTGTGCACCACATGCAACATTCCACCTCCAGACATACAGGCTTTTCCCAATGCCTGGAATGCTCTCTTTCCTCTGGGATTTAGTTTCCTTGGCTTCTTCCAAGACTCAATTCAAATCCCATCTTCTGTGGAAGGTCTTTCCCAGTTCCTGTACTTTTAGTGCCCCTTGTCTGAGATGTCCCCCCATTTACTATCTATCTATCTATCTATCTATCTATCTATCTATCTATCTATCTATCTATCCATCCTGCTTTCACATAGTTATTGCACACTGTCTAGCTCATTAGATGAATTCCTTGAGAGGAGGGACTCTCATTTACTGTCATTTGTCTTTTTGTATCCTCAGAGCTTAACACAGTGCCTGGCACATAGTAGGCACTTAAGAAATGCTTGTTGGGGTGGCTAGGTGGTGCAGTGAATAGAGCACCGGCCCTGAAGTCAGGAATACCTGAGTTCAAATGTGGCCTCAGACACTTAACACAAAAAACTAGCCGTGTGATCTTGGGCAAGTCACTTAAGCCCAACTGCCCTCCAAAAAGCAAAAAAAACCAAGAAAAAAACAAAACAAGAAATGCTTGTTGACCAACTAGAGAAGCTTACAGTCTACTCTGAGGGACGGGAGAGAGGGGAATGATCACAGAATCTCAGAGAGGGCCAAGACTTCAGAAGTCACTTAATCTAACCTATACTCAAACATGAATTCCTCTACTGAACCCCAAAGTGAGCCATCGTTCTGCTTTAAGACTTCCATTGAGGGGAAATGTAATACTTCCCAAGGTAACCCATTTCACTTTGGGGCAATTTCAACTGTTAGGACCTTTTCTCTTACATGGATCTCTAACTTTCACCCATTGTGCCTGGTTCTGCCCTCTAGGGGATGCAGCCCCAAAAGATACCACTTTAAATAGCAAAAGATGGGGTTATCTGTTCCCTTCCAGGTCCCCCGGTCTCAAGATTCCAGTCTCTTCCATGGATCCTTGTAATCTGAAGTAAAATGTTCTAGGTGTAAATAACTGATTTGGAAAGGGCTTCAGGGATCAGAGGAGAGAGAGCCCCCTTCCAGTGAGGGGCATGGTATCAGGCAAGGCTGCTTGGAGGTGACAAGGCGACATTACTGAGGAAGGAAGTAGGGAGTTATAGGGGGAAAGAGTGAAAAATAAAAAGAAAGAAAAGCAGATCCTGGTGTTCGGAGTTTAGGGAAGGAGAAAACAGAACCCCAGCATCTCTTCAAGGAAAATGGGGCCAATCTTCCTGCATCCCCAAGCCTCAGAGGGAGGGCTCCAGCACTCAGAGTTTAGTTCTCTTTCCCATTTTCCCACGGAAGATGGAGATTCTGAGCAAGAGGTCATGGTCCCTTCCATGGTCATCCCCTAATGGGGGAAAGTAGACATCTCCTGCTCAGCTCAAGGCTAATCCATTTAGGAAGGGGCTTTCCCAGAGAAGTCAATCTTGATTCACTCTTCTCCAGTATAAAAAAGGTACTCCAGTTAAAAAAAAACAAACTGTTGCATCAGCTTGCTGAAAAATTGGTAAGAGTCACAATCTTCTTCCCATTCCTACAATCCCACCCACTGGAGGTCCATTCTCCCTTAAGGTCTGATACTAGCTATCAAATCCTATAAGGGTAGAACACAAGAGCATTTACATTTTATGATAAGAAATTGTGCTTTACAGAGCACAACGCTTCTTAACAACCCTGTGAGGTAGATCATACCAAAAGAGTCACTATCTAATGGTGGAATTTCAAACATGGCAAATGGAGGTCACGCTTCAGGATGGATGGCATGCTCTGTCATTGCTAGTTATGTGATTCTGGGTTGCCACTTAATTCTTGGGCCTCAGTTTGTTTTCTCCAAAAACAGGAACACAGTAGGGTTTTGAACTAGATACTCTTTAAAGTCTCTTTATACTCTGGAATTCCATGGTTCTATTGTACATATTTGATAGGGCACTCAGTCCCAGCTCATGGTATGATGGAAAGAATAAGACTTTGGGGTCAGAGGACCTGGATTCAAACCCTTTCTCTCCTAGGCAATACCTACATGATCTTGGGTAAGTCATTTAACATTTTGAGACCTCAGTAAATGTATGCTCTTATAATCCTTTCCCTGCCTGGGTTCCCAGAAGCTCAGGCCAGGGCAGGTCCAAGGAAGGTTCCCACCTGCTTCCCGCTTCCCCAAGAAATGACTATGACTTATAAGGATAATATTCAGTAACTGTGCTCAGTCACCCCAACTGATGATTCTGAAAGTGACAGCTCCAGTCCCAGCATGCTGATGTGCTCTGACAATTCCTTCATGCCCTGAGGTCCCCAGGGAGAGGAGAGATGGGGGTGTGAGGTCTCACCAGAGCTTAGGGACCAAGGGTTAGAAGAAGAGATGAGGGCTGGCACTGGACCATGGGCCTTCGAGACTGGGATATTTCATCCCCCTCCATTTGACCTTGGGTTCCCAAAGCCACTAGCCATCTGACATCTCCCATCTTTTCCACCTGGTTCCTTTCCTTCCTTCCCCCTGGAAAGGCTTCTACTCATAACACATCTTTATCCCCTACCCTCTGGTAGACACTAAGTCTTACTAGATGATACCCCCCCCAATTTTTACTATTCAACAACTATTCTGTACGTTGTTGGTTCATTAGCCGCTTGTTTTTGTTTGCAGTTGTATCCAAATATTTGTGACCCTCTACTTGGATTTCAAATACTGAAGTGATTTGCCACTGAGGCAAGCAGGGTTTAGTGACTTGTCCAGGGTCACACAACTAGTAAGTGTCTGAGGTCGGATTTGAACTCAGATCTTCCTGATTCCATGCCCAGTCCTCTACCCATTGAGCCATCTACTTGCCCATTAGCTTCTTAGCTCCTCAGATTGATCTGAGATATCTCCCAGCCTCTGATTCTGTTATCTTCTACGGGAGAGTGGAGAAATGCCACATTCTCAGATAATGGGTCCAATTGTTGTCAGTGTTATCAGTGATCTTGGTAAGTAAGGTATCCTTAGTAAGAGCTTACTGTCCTGAAAATCTGGGTCTGACCCCTCACTGTGACACCCAGCAACTGTGTGATCCTAGACAAATCTTTCAATTTACCTCTTTTAATGTTCAGTGTCCTCTTTTGCAATATGATGGTGATACTGGCTAAAATATTCATCTCTCACAGGGTTTGTTCCAAAACTTGAAGGAAATAATGTCATGCAAAATGCTTTGCAAACTTTGAAACATGTGGCATCAACTATTATTATTATTATTGCCCATTAGACTGTAAACTCTTTGAGGCCAAGGATTGTCTTTTGCCTCTTTTTGTACCCCCAGTGCTTAGCACAGTGCCTGCCACATAGTATCAATGTTTATTGATGATTGATTTGTCATTATCTCCTCCAATCTGATAAACTCAAGCCAGTTCTCAGGTCCTTCTTGCTAACTATGGCCAGACCCATGGCCCAGAGTCTCTGCCTTTTTGAGACCAAAAGGACAAACCATGTCTACTTTGTGCCTGAATGAAATGGGTTGACCCAACTGAGAGAGGGATAGAAGACACCAAAGAAGGGGAATTCCTTGGTTCTTATCACACTGTGCCCTGACAGTGAAGTCACACAGATCCTTTGCGAGAGAGGTAATGTCAGCCAGTCAGATCACCAGCATCCAAGGAGTCCCTGACATTGGGCTGGCTGCCTCCAGTGATAGAGCTCACAATAGTGTATTCCAGCTGGGCTGCCTTCCTGGCTGCTCATCCTCTACACCCTTGCTCTGTATGTAGATGGTTAGTTGTCATAGGAGAAGGGGGGCAGAGGAGGTTGCCTGGCTTTGACCAATCCCATTTTGGTGTGGGTTCATTTCCTTCCTTTCCCCCAGCTCCAGAGTACTTGCCTATTGTCAGTTTAAATAAATTTATGCCAGTGACATCTTACCCTACCCAAAGCTTGCCTTTCCCTGGGCAAAGATGAGCATTCCCTACTTTCTGTGAAATGAGGGGTGCTGGGAGGGTCTTCTATCCCCAAATCTCTCCCCATCTGGGTACTACTAAAGCGAAAAGATTCTCTATTCCTGATCTAGGTTAAGTATGGCTGAGTGCAAGCTCCTTTGCAATTCCCCCCAGGGAGTGTCATTCTTTTAAGCTCCTCACACCTCATTGCAAATGAATTTCTCACAGAATCACAAAATGTCAGAGCTGGAAGAGACCTTAGAAATTATCAAACCCAACTCTCTCTGATGGTTGACATTTATGCAGGGCTTCGCAGTTACAAAGCATGTTACATCCATTACCTCATTTGATATTCATAATAGCCCCAGGATGTAGGCAATATAAGTACTGCTATCCCCATTTTACAGATCGGGAGACAGACCTAGAGGTAAAAATAAGGTGACTTATCTAAGGTCCCAAAGCTAATAAGTAGCAGAAATGGGATTTGAGCCTAAGTCTTCTGCATTGTACATCCATTGTACTTTCCACTGTGCCTTCGGACAACCTGAGCTCTAACCTAACTTCAAAAGATCATGCATTATAGATTCAGAGTTAGAAGGGACTTAGAGGTCATCCAGCCCAACAACCCTTATTTCACAGAAGTGAGGCTCCAAAATGCTAAGTGACTTTCTCAGGTTCACTCATCAGGTTCAGCGTCTTGAGTCAGAATTTGAAAAGACGTCTTCCTGCCTCTGAGGCCATAAGCTATGTACTCTCAGGCAGATCCCTTCCTCTTCCTGGGCCTCGGTCTTCTCATCTGTCAAATGTGAGCATTTGGGCAAGAGAATATTTAAGGACTTTTCTGAATCTCTGTTTGTCACCTGGACTTCTCAGTCTTAGGAAATTTTGTAAAATAGAATATTGTTTGAGGTGGTGGTTGAGGGAGACGGGCTCCACACAGCCTTCATCCTACAGTCCAAGAGTCAGTGGCTATTTCTGCCTCTAGAAGTAAGCAAACATCACTTCCACCACCCTGCCCATGCCAATTATGTCCCTGTGGGCTGGGGGCAAGCTAGTCTGAGATCCAAAGAAGAACATTCTGCAATGAGAAATTCAGATCTGTGAGAGAGATTCCAGGGTGGTATCTTCCAGGCATTTCCTCAGTGCATGCCCAATATTTTAGAAATCCCACTCCCCTTTCCCCTGTCAGGACAAAAGGCTACCCCCTGAGCTGTCCAGCTGGACCCCAAAGTGTCAGGAATTCTTCTTCCTTTGAGTGGGCCATTGGGTCAGGTTTTCCCTTCCTTTCCAGTTCCCTATCCTTGGCACCTTTGACCCACAATCTTAGGAGAGCCACCCCTTTTCATCATCAATTCCTGTCCTGAAAGCTCTCCTGTGCCCAGTCATGCTCCCCTCCCTCTTTCTTGAGTTGGTACCGTAAAATCCTACTCTAAAGTTTCTCCCCTCCATTTTCTCACTCATCCTTCAGAGGCAGATTTCATCTCTCTCTCTGCATCAATTATTAATTCACTCCAGCTACATTAAGCCTGGTTTGGTCTGTCTTCCCCTTTATCACACTCCTTGTGATGGGGTGAGGGTGGATGGGGGGGACTGGAAGGAGAGAGTGATGCACAGCAAAGGAGGCTGGGAGAAATTAGGCATCTATCTCTGAGCCCCTTCTCTTCCCTCTGTTCAGAATGATTTTGCTCCTCTTCATTTCCCCCCAAAACTGCTGAAGAGTCATAGATTATAGACAATAGATCCAGAGTTAAGTGGGATCCCTAAGGTCATCTGGCCCAACCCCCTCATTTTACAGATGAGGCCCAGAGAAATTAAGTGATTTGAACAAGGTCAAACACCTAAGAAATCTCCAAGGTGAGATCTGAACACAGGTTCTCTGACTCCAAAGCCAGGGTTCTTTCCACTGAATCATGCTAGGAGGCCAGAGTACTATGACAAAGGTTCCACAAAAAGTGGGACCTTGAACCCAGGTTCTTTAGTGAAAGTGGCATCCACCTGAGTATGCTGTCACTACAGAGGAGATACCTCATGATTGGACTGATGGCAGAAGAGCTTCAGGATTATAGGAGCTCAGACCATATAGGACTTTAAGCACTGCTGTGCTGTGTGACAGAGGAGCAATTGCTATCCCTCTCTGAATCAAATTCCCGGAGGGGGCAATCTGCCTGCCCTAACTCATCTTTGAGTCCCTTGGGATGATCAAAATACCCTGAGTCCTAGTTCCAACGTGGTGAACGAGAAGTCTCCCTCAAGCCTGAAGAGCTGGGTCTACCCCCTAGCAACATCACCTATTGCCTATATGACCTCAAGTAAGAGACAACCTCTTGGAGCCTCAATTTTTCCAATTTCAAAATGGGAACAATAATCACCCTTGTCTCCTTCCTAGGTTTGATGTGAGTAATAGATGGGATGCTATGTGAACAGGCTTCCAAAGCCCTCTATAAATGTCAGTGGTTATCAGTATTAGTCCCAACTCGGCTTCCCACTTGTGTGTCTTAAGGCAAGTCACTTAACACTTTCTGGGTCCTTATATAAAATAGAAGAGAATTTCCCCCCAACTCCTCTCTACCTTCTCTCCCCAATACAAACCCTCCCTCTGCTACCCCACTGAGTTCCTTGGAGCTCTGCAGGGAAAGAAATTGTTTTGATCACACTAACCATCAAGCGATTCCAAGATCTCTATTAAAGGATGTGGCACAAAAGAGCCCCTCCCCCCACCCCAGCCTGCAGGGTAGAGTTCAGCTCAACCTGGTCTGGGAGTGGTCCCTTCTTCAGCTCTGCCCAAAGCCTCAAGTTCCCCTGGGGATAGTTACCAAGAGAGGAATCAGGTGAGGCGGGAATGTAAACGACATCCATAATTTCCCTCTTTCCCTCTGTATTTGCTAAATTGATTTTTGAAATGGTAGCAGTTGGATTGCAATAAATATCATTGAAATCCATAGCACGTAATGGTTTATAAATTGTGACTCATAATTCAGCCCCAGCCACCTCGGTCGCCCTCTCCTCCCCTGCCTCTGTCGTTGTCGCTTCCCCTCCAGCCCTAAAGCCCACACAAGTCTCTGGAGAAGTAATAAATTGGGAATAAGAGATGCCCTGCTAACTAAATTCTGCTTGTCACTGTTAAGATTCCAAGCTGTGTTTTAAGTTCTTAACAATATCACAAAGTGTGTGTGTGTGTGTGTGTACACACATATATACATATACATGTATATATACACACATTTATGCACATATTTATCTATACATACATGCCCATGTATATACATGTATATACATATGAAGTACATAAAGGCATATAGGTGGATGTTACATATAGGATAGGTGTACACACATGATGTGTGTATATAACACAAACATAGACACATGTGTGCCTGTATTTATTGCACATGTATACATGGGTGTGCACAAACACAGATTAGTTATAAATATATACATTTATTATGTGTGTATGTATATATATGTGTATATATATATACATACATACATGTGACACTACAACTATGCATATATTTGTATGCATTTATTTTAAGACCTTACATCTCTATGGCTTCATCCATGTGGACAGGTCTACTACTTGAAGGAGATAGCAGCTCTTCTACAATTTAGTAGATGGTCTTCAGGAATTTCGGTGGCTTAAAAGTGGTTCACTCTACGGTCAGCCTGGTGATGAGCTCCAGGAAGTTAAGTCAGGTAGGCTGGTCCTTGAGCCAGCATAGTCCAATGGAAAGAGCATTGAACTTGGAGTCCCAAAGTCTGAGCTTGAATCTCACCTCTGACACTTATGACTGGTCTAACAAGCAAACAACTTTACCTCTCTCAGCCTCAGTTTGCTCATCTGTAAAATAAGGGAGTTAGAAAAGATGACCTTGAAAAATCTCAGCTCCAACTCTTGAGTCTATTACCTGAGTTGCATCTATTATTGACAGGCTATAGCAGCATGGAGGAGTAAAGAGAGCTGTCTTCAAGTCTAGGAAGACCAGGGTCGAGGTCACTCTTCTGGTGCCTATTTATGTGATCTTGGATGAGTCAGCCATTTAGAACTCTCAGATACTCTGAGACAACAAGTTGCAATGAAGGCACCCTGACAATTACCTATCTTTTTAAAAAATTGATTTGCTTATTTACTTTTAGTTTACAAGATTCAGTTCCACAATCCCTTGAGTTTCGAATTTTCTTTCCTCCCTCCCACATGGCGGCATGCGGTCAAGTACAGGATCTGCACATTCTTTCACATTGGACATTGGTCCGGTTGTATAGAAGGGTTGTAACCAATGGAGTGAACAATGGGAAAGAGGACACAAAACCAAACGTGGAAAAGAATGATAGCATGTAGATTGCTTCAGTCTCCATTTAAACTCTGCTCTTTCTGGATCTTTCTCTGAATGTGGGTATCTCCCATGTAAATGTAGACAATTACCAATCTTAATGAAAGCACATATGTAGTTCCTATCCCTGCAAATACATGATATTGGGCAAGTCAAGCACCCTGGTGTTACTTTCCTCATTAAAATCAGAGATTTAGGGTAGATAGACTTTCTAGCCTGGCAGAATCTTTTGAAGGTTCTGATACATGGGCATAATCTTCAAGAGTTTAGAGTCACCACCTCTACATCAGGATGCAAGAGAAGCAATTCAGTGAAAGATATAAACTCCCCTCCCACAAGAGATGCTGATGTCACACGACTCTAGTGAAGAGGGAAAAAAAGGAGACTTCTCAGAAGAGATTGATGTGGATGCATAGGGAGCTTACCAACCAGCTTAGCTTATTAAAAAGAAATGTACAGGGGGAGACCAACAAGCTCGGCAGCCTCGGTGCAGTCAGTGTCAGGGTCACGGTCAGTGTCAGCGGCTATGCCGGCTGCAGCCCACCCCCTCCGACGTCATCATGGCCAGGCCCCCCCCCCCAAGCGGCCCTGCGGGTCCTCGCAGACCCAGGCCATGGCGCAGAGTGGGCAGCCCCCAGCCCCACTCGAGGAGAACCTGGCCAGCTCTTGGATGGAGCCGCACTTCAGCAGTAATGGCAACGGCCACAGCGCAGCAACAGCCTCAATCTCAGCCTATAACGGCAACACAGAGAAGATCCTTCTGGATGCACAGCATGAGTCTGGACGGAGCAGCTCCAAGAGTTCTCACTGTGATAGCTAGCCTAGTTCACAGACACCCCAGGATATTAACAGAACTTCTGAAAGGGATATTCACAGCATTGGAGAAAAGAACAGCTCTCAGTCTGAAGAAGACTATATGGAAAGATGGAAAGAAGTGGAGAGCATCCTGAAGAAGATCTTAGACTGGATCTGGGACTGGTCCAGCAGGCCTGAAAACATCCCCCCAAAGGAGTTTCTCTTTAAGCACCCAAAGTGCTCAGCCACTCTCAGCATGAGAAATACCAGTGTCATGAAGAAGGGGGGCATCTTCTTGGCAGTTTCTGAAGGTTTTCCTCCCATCCCTGCTGCTCTCTCACTTCCTCGCCATTGGGTTGGGGATCTACATTGGAAGACATCTGGCCACCTCCACCAGCACCTTCTAGGGCAGTGGGGCTGGGAGTCTGGCTGAGCAGCAGGTTACTGTCTCTGAGCATGCAGAATGGTTACCAGAGGAAGTCCGTCTGTCCCTGATGGCTCCTGTGACTCGTGTTCATTTGTTGTGTAAATGTTGTGTTCCTAGTGCAGTAGAATGGGAGGATCGATAGCTGTATTCATACCTGGGCACCAGCACAGGGAGCAGGTCAGACTGACTCACCTCCTCTTTGTAGGCTTAGCCCTTGTTCTCTGATGACCATGCCACCTTTCCGATCCCAGTTCCGAGGCTTCCAGGACTCCCATGAAATCCCCAAACTTCCAAGTTCCCCTAAACATTGCTACCTTCTTGGATAAGTGAATCATGTCATTATTAAAAGCGTTACATTTAGGGGCCTGTCCAAAAGGCTGTAGACTTGCTTCACATGGTCCCAGAAAACCCCTCCTGCCTGTCTGCCCCGGCTGGAGCAGCCACTTCGCAAATTTCCCCTCTATTCTGCTGGGTGGTCTTCTTGGGCAAATGGGAAAAACGGGCAGAAGCCCCTCTCGTGGTCTGGTCAGCTTGGAACAGTCCATCCAACACTGACATTTGAAGTCTGCCCCCTCTCCTCTATGGGTTTCCTGTGCAGGGCCTGCTGTGGCCCGAAGCCGTGCCGGCCAGCTGCCCCTGCTAGGCCTGTTCCATTCCCTATGCTCCCTGCTAGGCTCCTGCTGCGCTCCTCCTACCTTGCTCTTTATTGACCTCAGCAACTGAAACCAGAATGGGAATAATGCTTTGTTTGCCAAATCCTTCTGAGATGCCTGCGTTTAGGTCCATTTCACCAGTCTCATGAGCTGACCAGAGTTTCACATCTTCACTGTTTCCCTTGGGGGCAAATCTTTTCTGAAAAGAGGCCATGTCTTTGCCATGCTGGACACACCCAACGTTTGCTTATATTTGTCTTCAAAGTTCCTCCCAACTATCCCTCTTCATCTGAACTAAATAAAATGCAACCTTCTCATTTGAAAAGGAAAAAAAATGTACAGAAGATGGAACCAAGAGCAGGTGAATAAAGAAGTGTGACACAGAACACAAACCAGACTGCTAAAGCTCAGAATAAGCTCAGAATGGCAAGGAAAGCAAAGGACAGCAAAGTGAGATGTGATGGGTTTTCATGCTATGTTTGGGGCTGGGGGAGAGGAGACAGAAGGTACAGGAAGGGATGGGACTGCTGCTCAGGAGAGATGTATGGGACTGCTCAATTCTTCTGTTTCTGCCTCCTTTATGAGAAGACTCAGAGAGGGGGCTCTCCCTCATTTGGGCTTTTAAATAAAACACTGATTGAGCTTGAGTCAGTTGTGTTGTGGAGGACATTCCTATTCATGTATAAGTTATCCCAGGTAGCCACTGAGGTCCCTTCTAGCCTCTGGACAGGATCATAGACTTGGAAAAGGCTATAGTCTCCATTTAAAGACTCTGGGTCCTCAGTATTTCATAGGGAGAGGTTGATCTCATCCTCAAATATAAGGTTTTACCAGGCTAGGAAGGTCTATCCTAAATCTTTCATTTTAAAGATGAAGAAACTAAAGACAGGGATGCTTAATTCAATTGCCCAGTGTCACGTGTGTAGGCATAGGAACTACTTGTGTGCTTTCATTTACACTGGTAACTGCTGAGCAGCCTTCACTCTGATGTGTTATTTCAGAGAATGTCTCTGAGAGCTCTGACAAGTTGACTTGCCCAGAGTCACATCATTTATGCTGCCCTCTAAACTACAACTTGAGGGATTTAAGTTAGCTCTGAGAAATAACTTCCCAATCTGATAAAGCTATTCCTTGTTGTTTCTGGGAAAAGATGATTGCTTAGAAAAAACTTAGGGCAGACTTAGGGATCTAATGGTTTTTTCATTTCTTCAAATCACACACATAAACATGTTTGTATCCATCCATGGCTATGAAAAGAGGAAGCAAATCCTGACTTCACTGCCAAGGTGATGCATGAAGAAGGGAGAGTCATTGACCTGCCCTGGGTCTTAGGACTCCTCTGGAGGCCAACCTCTCCTTTTATTTCGCTGAGGGGGTAACCAGTCTGCCAGACTAATCCAGTCTCCTTCCTTTCCCCCTCTATCATTCTAGGCCAGTGGTTCTCAAGGTTTTTGACCTAGAGAACATTTGGAGGTTATTGAAAGAGTGATATTTGCCACTAAAAATAACCAAATCCTCCTCAAGCCCTTCCCCAAATAACAAACTTATATCCCTTGCACATGTATGGTAGTTCAGGTTTTTCAAGCCCCTTCACATCTACAACATCATTTGACCCTCACATTATTCTGCAAGGTTCACAAGGCTAGAAATCTTACTCCCATTTTACACATGGCACAGTCAAAGGCTCAAAGAGGGTCTGGTGATTTGCCAAGTTCACCCATCTGGTTGGTGGCACAGCTGAACCTGTACTCAGGGTTCCTGGAAGGTCAAGGTCTTTCCTTTATGCCACACTGCCTCCTCAGGTACAGATTGTTTCATCCTATTTGTGGTCAGTCATCTTGAGAGGAGCTATTTCTCGTGGATTTGGGGTGAATGTCAGAAGATAGATCAAAGAGTCACATACTAAGAGTTGTAAGGGACCTCAGAAGCCATCTAAACCAATACACTCATTGAACAGATAAGGTTACTAAGGCCCAAGGAGGAGAGATTACTTGTCCAAAGTCATATAGGTAGTATCAGAGGCAAGATTTGAACCCAGGCCTTTTACTCCAGAGTCAGTGATCCTTGCTTTGTACCATGCTGACTCATTTCTCCCTCTTTATCTAGTCAGTCTCTGATTCCCAACCTCTACTTAATTGAGTTTGAAATCCTCGTGGGAGTGGGAGGAGAGAAGCAGAGGGAGAGGGGAAGGAGCCTTAAGGGCTCTGGGAAAAAGGGTGTGAGAAGGTCTAGGGAGGAGGGTATTTGTCACAGAGTAGCTGAGACCATCAATCTAGCCAAACGTAAAGAACGACCCCAGGCCGGGCATTGTGGAGGGAACAAGCCAGCAATCGGTTTGGGTAATGAAAAGTGTCATCAGCAAATGAAGAATCTCCTAATTACCCAGATGTCTCCAGGAGGATTTGTGAGGCCCCTGGCAGGGGCTGGCAGGAGGGGATGTGGTGGGCAGAGAGGAGAGAAGGTAGTAAACCAGGTGAAAAGAAGTGGGAACTAGGAGGGGGATTTCTGGGCAATGACATAGGGCTAGTATTATGCTCTACTATTCTACTCCTCAGGCCACTGACCAAAAAGTAACTCACTGACAGTTGGGAGACCTAGGTTGTAACCTGAGTTCTACCAAGGATCAGCTGTGTAAATGTGGAAAAGTCCTTGAACTTGTCTGAGCCTCAGTTTCCCATCTGTAAAATGGGGGTGACAGAAGCAGAATGTTGTGGCAGAAAGAGACAAGACTCCACAGCCTTAGGTATTGGTTCTGTGTGCCTGGTTGTGCTCCACAATGAGATTCAAGAGAACTGAGCAGGCGCTGTCTCTACCTGACATGTCCTTGAGCACACCATTTCTCTGGATTTAGTTTTCTCATCTATAAAGTGGAAATGATTGTGGTCCAAGGTCTAGTCCCAGCTCTGCCTTTTCCTTAGCCATGTTTCCTTCTTTCCCTTCTCTATGCCTCAGTTTTCTTAGTCTTTAAAAAAAAGGGTATTGGGTTATGATCTCTTAGGTTCCCTATGGCTATAGTTTTCTGAGTCCAAGTCCCCAAGACTACAGAATATCAGAGTTGGAAGGAATCTTGGGGACCGCCTAGTCCAATCCAGCTCTGAAGGAAAATACCCTCTGTGATCTCCCAAAGTGTCTTTGCAGCCTCTGCAAGAACACCTAAGGTGATGGGCAGCTAACTCTCCTGAGGGCTTTAGGATAGCTTTCGTCATAAGAAATATGAAGCCAAAATTTGCTCTCTATAAATTCTGCACCTGGAAATTTAAGGCAGTGCACTTGATATTTAGGTCACAAAGACTCTCATGGAGTACATTGGTGGTGGCAGTTGTCCTTTGTGCTCAAACAGGACCAAAGTGACATCACTATGTCAGGGACAAGGTACAGTGTGTCTGACTGTGGCTGATCAGACCAATTTGAGCTTAAGGCTCTACCACAGTTCAGGCACAAATAGTTCATGTAAATATTTGAAGTAAAGATGTCTCTAAATGTACACATCTCATGTTCCTTTTGAATTCCTTCATTCTGCTTTGCTCATAGATTACAGGACCTTCTTTGATATAGGCACACCATGCTGGGAAGTCCTCTGCCAGTGTCTCCCATGTTCACTAACCACCACCTAACCATTCCCTTCCCCACCTTGCTGCCACCTCCACCCTTCACCCCTGTCACAAAAACAAAGCTTTACAATGTTCTAAGGTCAATTAAAATTACTTGATATCCTAACCAAAAAGGAGGTTGAAGTCAGAGAACTTGGTTTTAAATACAGGTTCTTCTATATATTACTTATGTGTGAATTGGGACAAGCCACCTGACCTTTTCCAATCCAATTTGGCAGGCATATATCACGTACCATAAGTATACTTACAGGGTATGACGCTAAGTATGGCCAAATATACCCTTCTCTCTCTCTCTCTCTCTCTCTCTCTCTCTCTCTCTCTCATGACTGTGATTTAATTAAATTGTATAATATATTCATTTAATTTTATAATATGCTTAAATTTAGTTTTTTAAGTCTTCTGAATGAAAATAATATCTTTCATTATTGAATATTCAATAAATGATTAGTTTTGTAAAAATAAAAATAATTTTTCCTGGATCTTCACTCTAATGGAATGTGCTATGCTTGTCCATGACACCAACCATGGGCTAGACACAAAGACCAAATAAGAAAGTAGTCCCTGCCCTCAAGGAGCTTACAGTCAACTAGAGATGAGTGATGAGAATATAAGCCCTCCCATTTTAAAAAGATCCAAGAACTCTTTTGAACCCATTGAAGAAAAGGAAAGAAATGATGGGATTTCTAAAGTGAAAGAATCGCTCCAATCAGTCTTAGCTGGGGACTCAGAGGAAGTGATATACCCCATATTGTGCCTGACCTTGGGCTTGGGAACCCGTGGTTAGAAATGAATGCAGCCAGTTGCTAGAGATGGCATGAGGAATAATCACAGCTTATGTGTAGCACACTTCCCCCACAACAACTCTGTGAGCTGGGTCATAAAAATACTAATTCTCCATTTTACTGATGAGAAAACAGGTCCAGAGAGGGGAAATAGCTTGCCTGAGGTCTTACAGTTAAGAAAATCATAGAGACAGGTCTTGGATGTAGGTCTCCAGACTCCAAATCATCCCCACTCCTAACTTTGATGATGATAATGAATAATAATGAGAATGATTAGCATTTATGTAGTGCTAACTTTTGGACAGTGAACAGAGTGCTGGGTCTGGAATCAGGAAGACCGAGATTCAAATCCTGCCTCGATGCTTACCAGCTATGTGACCCTGAGCAAATCACTTAACTCAGCCTCAGAAAAAGACTGGAGAAATGGGAATAATAATAATAATAATAGTGCCTACCTCCCAGAGTTGTTGTGAGGATCAAGTGAGCTAACTTGGAAATTTGGGAAAAGGGCTTATTGCTGTGCCTGGCACACAATGGGCACCACATACATGCTCATTACCTTCTCTTCCCTTTCTCTGCTTTAAGAGGGAGGGGCATTTTATAAATAAATACATGGTGTCCCAAAAGTCTTAGTGCACCTCTGACCACTTAAAACTGCCCTGAGACTTTTGAGATGTTTCATATTCTCTCACAAAACCCTAGGAGGAAGGTGCCTTCACTACTCCCATGTTACAGTTGAGGAAACTGGTGCCAATACAGATAAAGTGACTTTACCAAGGTCTTGTGGCTAGCAAGTGTCAGAAGTAGGATCTGAACTCATCTGTCCTTAGACCAGGCTCAACCCTCAATTCATTTAACTACACACTGTAGCCAACAGGCCTGGAGTCAGGAAGACTCATCTTCCTGAGTTCAAATCCAGTCTCAGACATGTAAACATCTGTAATAGCTGTGTGACCCTGGGCAAGTCACTTAACCCTTTTTTCCCTGTTTCTTCATCTGTAAAATAAACTGGAGAAGGAAATGCCCAAGATACTTCAGTATCTTTGCCCCAGAAAGCCCAAAGGGTTTGTAAAAAGATGCACAAGATTGAAGAAAACAACTCAATAAATATTTGTGTATGAACCTTGAGACAGAAAAGGCTTGGGTGTTTCTTGGGAGTTGTACCACTAGGAAGTTGCCTCTGGGATAAGAAGTGACTTTCACATTCCAGGACCCTTTTCCTGTCTATGCCTAGGGTAACCTGAAGTGTCAGCATCTCCTTCAGCTCCCAACATCCCCTCACCCTTTTATTTACTTCGTTTATATGTTAGATTTACATAAATGAATATATTTTGTTTTCCTCTAGTGAGACGTAAATTCCTTGAGATGGAGGACTGATTAATTTCTTGTCTTTGTATCCCTCCCTAAATACTAGTTGATAGATTGATTGCTATGGGAAGTGTGATAGACCTAAAATTAGGAAAGCTGGGAAGACCTAATATTCTGATGCTTACTAGCTCTGTGACTGGGTGAACTAGTGAACTAAGCTCTCTGAGCTTGGGTTTCCTCACCTGGGAGAGGGAGAGGGAGAGGGAGAGG
>CM053598.1:39389169-39410190 GCA_028646575.1 Pseudocheirus occidentalis | reverse complement strand
AACTGTTGAAACTGTGAACATTGTACTGAATCTGATTTTGTAATGGAATAAACAGAGTGTTCACTAATACTGTGTAATCCAAATCTTAAAGGCTGTTCACAGTAGCATTCTCTCAGGAATCTACTGCTGATTGGCTTTACAAAAACATACATCAAAGATACATATGTAGGAAACATGTGCAACTAGGGAACATGCATGAAGGAACCCATGTATGAACAGGTATGCCAGGAAACTGGTGACCAGGGCATGTATGCACAGAGGGCATCTATTTTAGAAATACATATATGCATATATACCTACATACCCACATAAATACATATATACATATACATACATACATGCATGCATACATATATGCATGCATAACCAGAAGAACTCAAACCCCCATTATGCAGAATTGCAGATCTTCTGTAGAAGCATCACATTGCTGCTCTCGACTAGATGTGTCATTTCTGCTAGACATGTTGTCTCTGTGTTACGCATCATGCCTCTGCTTTCTACCCTATCATCTCTTCTATGCAATCCAATGGTCTTATGGTTGCCAAATCACTCTTCAACTATCTAGTCTATTTGATGTTGAGGCCTGTTCTACCTACTATCATCTGCTGGGATGCAATGGTTTAAAAGCCTTTCTGTGACAGGGAGGACTACAGTTCTTTTAATGCATAATCAAGAGCTATAATCCCCATTTACCCACACCCAGATGGACAATGGCCAGTAAAATCAAGTAAAATGCCTGGGATGAGTTTGTCTGTTCTTATAAATACCTGTGTCTGGTGCTGATTCAAAGTCCATGTCTCAGACATAAGATGTATTATTTAGGGTTAGGAAATTCCTTATAACTCCTGTTACATCCTTGATTGGGAAAATATCCCCCCAAAACTATTTTGGGAGTAATAAGAAAAAAAAGTCACAGGAACTGTGTGGAAGCTGAGTGTAGAGGAAGTCCTCTCTGGCATGCAGATAAAGTTGGGGCAAGAAGAAAAATTAGGTGAAAAAGTCAAAGCTATCCCCCTCCACTGGGTCCACATTCCTGCTTTCATTACACACATCTGCTAGCAGCAAAACCTGGTCTCTTTAGATGCAATCTAAAGATGAGTCATGTATATAGATAAATAACTATGCTACATATTAAAATATGGTGAGTGAATTGAAGAAGTTGAAGAAGGGGGTGGGGTGAGAGATTTGGAGATAAAGGGAAAAAGAGGTCACTTTTAGGTCAGGTCAGAGAATCCTTCAAGAAGGGGCTTTGAATAGTATAAAAAGATGAAGGTAAGAGGAAAGTCAGAGAGCAAAGATGGAGACTGCTTTATAGAAACAGAAAATGAACTCAAGGACCCATTACAGGGTTTATAGATTCATTTATAGATTCATTCAGTTTGTTAAATTCAATTCAACAAACATTCTCTGAGCGGCCCATTTGTATAGAACACTGTGCAAGCTACAGCTGAGGATTTCAAGTTTAGAAATGACACAGATAGTGGACACTCTAGTGGGAGAATGTCTTTGGGACCCCAGAATGTATCAGTTCCTCTCTCTGATCCTGACTACTTCCCAGCCATCCCACCAACCTGAATGGCCCTAGCCTCATGAATCTCTGGAAGGTGGGATGACAAAAGAGTTAGTGGTAGAGGTTACTTATCTCTATGGGACTTCCAATGACTGATGGAAGACTCTAGTGCAAGATGTCTCCTTGGGAGTAGCCATGTTGTTGGGTGACATCACTTATGTGGTTTATTGGGTTAATAAGTAAACTGGGGACCTTGTACATATAATGATGTAGAGTACTTTCCTAAGTTAATTGACTTCTCCATAACCCCAGCTCTGCCATTTCCATGTAACTGTACTTCAATTTCTCCAACTCTAAGATAGGAGTTGGATTGACTGCCCTCTGAGTTCCTTTCCAGCTCCATAGCTGCCATCCTTGGATACTGGAATGTAGACCTGCTTTCATGTTTTTTAATAGCAACTCTCCTTCTCCCCATGACCTTCCACTAATAGGCATCAGCTTTTTTCCAGATGGATCCCCCAAACCTGCCAATTAATGGTTCTTCCATGGCTACTCTACTTACATTGGAGTCCAAAATCACCGAAATCATCTTTTCTGAAATCTAAAGTGTTCTACAAAGCAGCATAAGATTGTTGGTAGTGGAAGGTGGGGGTGGGTGGAGATTTCCTCCTTCAGTTCTCCTAGAGAGAGCTCATAGATGCCAGCCTCTCCATAGCTGACCCCACTGTTGATGCTAAAGCTGAGTATAATGAGAAGAGACTGGGAGAAAGCAGTCGCTAGCTTTTATTTCAAAGAACAAGTATCCTGAAGCCATGGAGCTGGCAGGAGCTGGGCTGGGTGGACTCAGAGTCCTTCTTATGGTATGAAATTATTGCTATATGACTGTTTTAGTCTTCTCTGCTGTCAGGGGTTCTGCTCACATGACACAAAATTATCTTTCCCCACCTTGCTTCTGTTTGTGTTTATTCTGGCTTTTCTCTTGAATTTTTAAAAAATTTAGTTCAAGAACATTTCGTGTTTTTTTAACAGGTCATAGTCTGAAGCACTGTCTTATTTTCTTTAACTGGGAGGCCAGCTTTCACAGCAAGCTCTAATTGGGGAATGCCTCAGGCAGGGATGCAAGCATAGGACATCCCCTGCAGGCCATCACAGGGATTCCCTCAGGTTCTACCCATCTCCTCAGTCTTTGGATGAAGTAAAGGTAGTTTGGTGACAATTCCTAGAATGCACTCTCCTGCCCCCACCACAAGAAAAGGGCAGAAACTTTGGAAGCTACATAAATTCAAGCTTCTATCATTATAATTTTGTGGATTTCTGACATAGAGTGGGTATTTAATCAGTGTTTGTTGACTGATTGGCCCATAGAAATCACTTACCTTCTTTATCTCTTTGGATGTGGTATTTACGAAAAAGGTACTTCTAAAGAAGGAGAGAGAGGCAAGGGCTGATTGATCAGTCTTCCCAGGATGTCAGGAGGTGGCGCCTTTCTGATCACCTGGTGCTTTGGGACACAGCTATTCTCTCCCCACCCTACCAGTGTTCTTTCTGGTGGCATCCTTGATGCTTCTGAGTGTTTCCAATGAATGGAGCCCTAAGGAACTATCTAAGGCTCCTTCTGGTCTGAGCAAAACTTGCTTTGGAAGTCATCTCACCATTCCAGGCTTCTGAGATGAGTGGGTTGGATTAGCTCACCCCTGAGATGTCTTCCAGCCCCAGAGCTACAATCCTAGGTTATTAGGAAGCTGTCCTGCTTTCAGGTTTCCCAATAGCACAACCCTTCCTACCTTGTCCCCACTTACCCACCCTACCCCTAAAACATATCCCCTTTTTTGGTTAATGGATCATCTCAACTTGTCTCCTACCAGTTTCTTCGTGGCCAGTCTGTGTTCAAGTCTGAAATCCCTGCAAGTAACTGCTTTGCCCCTCTTTTGGGTGGCTTGTCCGCTGTGGGGCTTGCAGATGGAACCTGGGAGGACCCTGGTACCTAGAACTATCCTCTCTTTAGCTCTATGTGCATGGGGCCTGTTTGTGGTTGGCTGAGTTGCTGGGGATGCCAGAATACAGATCCCCACTCAGGAGCAGTCAAGGGACATTGCCTAGGCTCTCTCTGTCTTGCATAGGTGCTGCCAATAGTCATGAAGAGTACTGCTAAAGAAACATCCCCCATCCACTGAATTTATTCAGTTTCTGTGTGTGCTCAGCTCTGTTGCTAACCAATATAAACATGATTTGTGCTCTAGGTGGGCCTGAGGGGGAAGATCTCCATCCTTTATTAGACACAGGCCTTTGGACTGCAGGAAAGAATGAGAAGACACAATCTTAGCTTGCTGGAGGGTGTCATCCACCTCCCCCCCCCAACCTTGGCCCATAATAGTTTCCTGCTTGCAAGTAGCCCCCTGGTTAGGGAAAGACCTTTCACCTGATCAGAGGCTTGACTAACAAATGAGAGCACGCAGAGTTCTCCAGGAGATTGACTACTCAAGGACACTTTCCCCTTGCTCCAGGTAAGTATCCCCTATCCCCCTTTCCTATTAGGAGTTCAGCTCCCTATGGAAAAGTCAATGGATTTTTTTCTATTTGCTAGTCTTTCCCATAATTGTTTGGGGCCATCAGCCCCAGGAGCCACCAACTACAGCCTAAAGTCATTTTCATTTGTGATTTTAAAGGCACCATACCTTAGGGAAGTCTCCAGGGCAGTAGAGTGGCCCCCAACCATTTTATTCTTCTGGGTGGTTTTTTACTTCTCCTGCAAGTGGCATTCCAGCTGGTGCAGTGTGGCAGCCAAAGTAGTGGATTCAAATCCTAACTCTGCTATTTGTTACTCGTATGACCCTGGATAGGTCCTTTGAGCGTGGTTTTGCTTGCCTGCAAAATCAGGAGGCTGGTCTTGATGATTAGAGGGGTCATGGAAAGAGCCCTCAATGTGGAATCAGAAGACCCAGGATGAGCTCCCTGCTCTCCCTCTTACTACCTATGGGACCTTAACTTCTCTGGATTTGATCTAGAAAATAATATGTTTTGGACTAGACGATTGGACTGGATGGACTGGTTGGACTAGATAACCACCGAGGTTCTTTCTAGCTCTAAATCTATGATTTTGGAATCTCTAAGGGTCTATCTTACTCCCATAACCTCCTGGTGACTGCACCCTTTCCTACCTATGCAGAATCACAATTGTAAGTTACTTTACTGAAACCTAGGAATGAGTCTGTGATAAATGAACTGCTTCCATTTCTCTTTTTCTCTTGTTACTGAACACTAGACTTAACCTCAAGGCATGGGTTTGAATCCAAGTCTTTCCATATACTATTTGTAGGACCTTTGGTAAGTGCCTAGTAAACTTGGTAGCAAAGAAAGAACACTGTCCTGGGAGTCTGTAGACCTGGCTTTGCCACTGTTGTGACAGTGTGATCTTTTGCAAGTCAATCTGTGCCTCTTTTTCTACATTTCTTTGGGGTAAACTAAACAGTGGCATGGTATATATGGATTTCAAGCCAAAGGATGTGGGGCTCTGCCACTTATTAGCTGTGTGATCTTGGGCAAATTTTTAATTTCCTTATGCCTTAGTTTCCTTATCTCTAAAATGAGAGGGTTAGACTAGATCAACTCTGAGATTCCCTGGACCTAGAACACTCTATCTCCTTTGAATTTCTTGGATTTCATTCCATTCCATTCCATACAAATGGAATCTCTATTCTTGGAATTTCTTCAATAATAATAGCTCACCTTTATAAAGCACTTTAAAGTTTGCAAAGACTCTTCCAAGGATTACTCACTTTATCCTTACAATTATCATGTTAGTCATATACCTTTGGTCCCATTTTGCAGAGGAAATGGAATAATCCAGGGATGCTGAGGCTGGTGGTTCTCTTGAGCTCTGGAATTCTGAACTGGGGTAGTCTAAGCTGGTTGTGTGTTGGAACTAAATGTGGTATCAATATGGTGAACCCTTTAGATAGAGAGGAGAAAAGTATGGGAACATTTTAAAAAACATTTTATTTTCCCCAATTACTTATAAAGATAATTTTAAACATTCATTAAAAAATGAATTAAAAAACTTTTTCCCTTAGTTACCCTCCCAAGACAGTAAGCAATTTGATAAAGGTTATATATGTGCAATCAAGTAAAACATTTTTCCATATTAGTCATGTTGTAAAAGAAGAAACAGGCCAAAAGAAAAAAGTAAAAAAAAAAAAAGGCAAAAAATAGTATGATTCAATCTGCATTCAGATTCCATGAGTTCTTCCTCTGGAGGTGGGTCACATTTTTCATCACAAGTTCTTTAAAATTGTCTTGGATGACTGTATTGCTGAAAACAGCTAAATTGTTCCAGTTGATAATTGTTACAATATTGCTGTAACTGTGTACAATGTTCTGGTTCTTCTCATTTTTTGCATCAGTTAATATGAATCTTTAAAGGATAGGATCTTTAACCCTCAGTCAAAGTCTTAGGGCATCAGGTCTTCTTCTGGTGACTGGTTCAGGGTGGCAGGACTTTTAACTTTCACCATCTCCTAAACTTCCCTGACCACTGGGACTTCACTCAAGGCAAGAACTGCCTAGGTCTTCCTGGGCCCCTGAGCTGGTTTGGATCCTTGGATTCAGAGACCTATGGCAGTCAATTCCCAATGAGCTCTCCCTCTAGCTATTGCTGCCATACCCTGGAACCCAGGTCCAGTCCTCTCTTTCTCCTTCCCCATCTAACTTCTGTCTCTGTTCACTCCAGACCACAGAAGTATATTTTTGTTTCCTGAGATTATTTACAAAAGAAAATAGAAAAATATACAAATTCAAAAATAACACAGTAGGGTAAGGTTCAAGCAGAAGAAATCCAGTCAGACCCAGACTGAATGGCACCTGCACTTCCTAACCTAATCTTTAGTCCAGATTCTCCAGGCCTTACTTGACCTGGCCCATCTGGAATCCCCTCTAGGCCAGGGTCCTGATCTTCCTTGAGTGACAGATCCCTTTGGCAGTCTGAATAAACTTATGAACCCCTTCTTAGAGTAATGTTTCTTGCTTATGCTCAAAATTACAAGACATGTTAAATTTCAGTTAGAAATTAATGAAAATAAAGATGTAATTTCCCCCCACCCAGCTTCAATCTCTGAAGACTCCCCCAGGAATCTATGGACCCCAGGTTTTAAGAGCCTCTGCATTAGGTTGTGGCCTCTAGCACCCTCTAAGAACAACTTCCAGGGTGGCTAGGTGGCGCAGTGAATAGAGCACCGGCCTCGGAGTCAGGAGGACCTGAGTTCAAATCCGGCCTAGACACTTAACACAAAAACTAGCCGTGTGACCTTGGGCAAGTCACTTAACCCCAACTGCCCTCCAAAAAGAAAAAAAAGAAAAAAAATTAAAAAAAAAATAAGAACAACTTCCTTCTTTCCCAGAACCATCCCAAGTCTGATTTTTGAAAGTGGTCAATCTGGGCTCCTTTGATACAACTGGAGGACCCATTCTGCCCACACAGATTCACTTTTTTTTTCATCAGAAAGCCTCTTAAAAATGGGGTGAACTTTTGGCAGTCAGCTCACTTTAGGTAGCTAATTAGCTTTCCTTCTTTTCAGTCAAAGGTTAAGGAATCTGTATTCCTACTATACTAAAAATCCTAATTCACTCAAGTTACCCCAACGTTCACAATACTCGACTGGTATCATGTATAGGATACTGGACTTGGAGACAAAGGTTTGGGGTTGGAATCCCGCCTCAGATACTTGCTAGCTATGTGGTCATAGGCAAATGAGCCTCAGTTTCCTTAGCTGGAAAATGGGGGTAATAATATTTATGCCACCTATATCGTGGAGTTGTTTATAGGGAAAGTATTTTGAAAGTCTTAAAACATTGTATGGATGTGAATTACTATCGACCTTTCCTTTTGTTCTTTATTTATGGTCAGAGAACCTGTACTTTCCCCCCACTATTCTTTAATCATAAGTTGTATTGGGACAGCTAGCAGGTGCAGTGGATAGGGCACTGGTCCTGAAAGCAGGAGGAGCTGAGTTCTAATCTGGTATCAAACACTAACTATTTGACCTTGGGCAAGTCACTTAACCCTCATTGTTTCCCCCTCCCAATTTTTTTAATCCTAACTAATACTTATAAAGTGCTTTCAGTTTCCCTATGCCTTTTATGTGTATTGTCTAAATTTATCCATACCACACCTTGGGAGGGAAGGGTTATTATTATTCTTATTTTACAGATGAAGAAACTGAGGCAAAGAAAAGTTAAGTGATTTGCCCAAGGCCACGGAGCTTTTAAGCATCTACAGCTGGATTTGAACTCAGGTTTCCCTGATTCCAGCCTCAGTACTTCACCACCTCTCTGTCTAGGTGCTTTTTGACCTTAACCTTGTCCCAAGCGAGTTAAGGGAAGAAGGATCTGCTGACTGGCTGACTGGGTCTCCACAGGGGTGGGCTAATGGCACTCTCCAGAGGCAGTAGTTTTGGGGTCTGGTGCCAGAAGTGGGCCCCTAGGGGAAATTCCTCTATTTTTCCAGGTTCCAGTCATGTTTGTGCTTACTCAAAGCAATAACCTTCACCTTGAAACACCCTCCTCCCTCCCCATGGTCAGAGTGAGGTGTCTTTGGGTTGTAACAAACATGGGAGTCAGCAGACTGGACCAGGTGGAGGGCAGTAGAGAGGTGCTGGAAACTGTGGAAGAATGGAAACTGGATGGATCCGGAGCCAGAGGGGACAGCTGGGTGGTGTAATGGGTAGAGCACTGGGCTTGAAGTTAGGAAACCCTGGGTAAAAATCCCAGCACAGACACTTATTAGACAAGCCTCTTAAAGTCTCTGTGCCTGTTTCCTCATCTGTCAAATGAAAGGGGTCAGATTCAATAGCTTCCAAGACTTCTTCTATCTCAAGTTCTGTGACCCCACCTAGGTTCCAATGAGGCTCTGCTACTTACAATCAACAAGGGTTTATTAGGGTGCCTCTTGTATACCAGGTGCTGCTCATCACCTCGTGTTTAAGGTGGAGCCAGGAAGATGCACTACACTCCTGCCTCCATTACCGGCTAACCCTGTGACACTAGGCAAGGCACTCCGCCTTGATGGTCCTCAGTTTCCTTACCTGTAAAATATCAGCTCTGGGTCCCCTGCAATTCTAAATGTATGATCCTATGACCCTGTGATTATAAGGTATGTGATGCACAACAGGATCTGGGAGGAAATTAGGGTCTTTGTTTGGAAGTGGCCTGCAGGGCCAGAGACATTAGAAGGACTCAGAGTCAGCTACAAGAACCTCTCCCCAACACCTCCTCCCCATAGGGTTAAGACCAATCTATTACTGTTTCCTTGTCCTTCTGTCACCCATCTAATGGACGTCGATAATAGTTGAATAAGAAGTGATGGGGAGATAGATTTAATTAACCCCGTGTCAGCAGCTGCCTGGGCTGGGACCCTCTCCTGAGCTTTGCTGGGGAGCCTGAGGCCAGCAGAGTAATTCTCTCCATCAGCGGTGCTTCCTGAGGAAGGTGCCAGTTTCTACTAACCCAGCTGGGCCCCTGCCTTTCTCCACTTGCCTCCGCAGGACCTGAGTGTTCACCTAATCAGTGACAATCAAGGAAAGGAGGCCTCAGGAACCTACAATTGCTCCCTGTTGCCTGGCAATCCAGGCCCTCTACAATCTAGTGCCTACCTGCCTATCTTATTTTAACCAAGATTAAAAGCTGGAAGGGACTTCAAAATTCATCTGGGTTAGGCCCCTCCCTTCATTTTACAAATGAGGGAACTGAGGCAAACAGGGTGAAGTGACTTGCCCAGGGTCACATAGCTAGTAAGTGTCTGAGGCCAGATTTGAATTCAGGAAGATGCAGCCTGGTGCTCTGTGCACTACAGTGCCCCTAGCTACCTAAAGTCAAACAGGTAGTAACTGAGGTTTGACCTCAAGTCCTCTGACCACAAATCCAGCTTTCCACTGGGCCATGCTGCCCTGGCCACAGCATCTAGACTCACATTCCTGGGGACAAGGAAACCTGGATTGCTGTTCCTGATGAAAGATGTTTTCTCTACTCTCTTGTCCCCTCTATAACCAGGCTCAGGTATCTCTAAGGTGAAATCAACAATTTGGAACTTCACACACAGAGAGTAGGAGTCTCCATTCAAAATCACAGAATCAAGGAGATGAAAGCCACCCCCAATGCCCTGTACCATGCAGACAACAAATGGCCATGCAGCCTCTGCTTAAAAGGACCTCTAGAGAGGGCAAAACCCATTCACTAACTCCCCACTCCTTCCCTTCCCCCCTGCCCCACTTCATCATTGGATGGCTCAGATTGGCAGGAATCATTTCCTCACAGTTGAACCTAAATCTGCCTCTGCTGCCAGTCTACCCCATGAGACAAATCAGAATGTACCTAATGCCTCCTCCACATGGCAAATACTTTGAATTGAGATTTAGAAGTAGAAGAAACTATGACCCTCCACCACCAGCCTCATCTTACAGATTAAAAAATTAAGGTTTGAAGATAGTGATCACATCCTCTCCACAGGTTTACTCCAGTCTACAAATCCCAGGTTCTTTCAGTTGACCCTTCTCGGCTATGGCATGGACTCCCTCCCCCGAACCCCTTCGGGCTCCCTCTTTCTGGAAGTGTTCCATTCCCTTCTAGCACAGAGAGCATGGTGGTCAGCACAACTCTGTTTAACTCCTTTGGCAGAAGTTTGGCTTACATTGGCTTCTAAGATCCCTTTATAATAATATATATAGTGGTCCTACATCCAGGGACAGTCACCATTTCAAATGCCCTGTCTGTAAACCGCCAAAATGTCTTGGGAATTCTAATGTTTCTGAAACTGATGCTTGCATGAACCACCCATAAATAATAGAATAAAGATAGAGCCACAAATGTCTTGATGTTTTCTGAGCTGGGAATGAAGAATTTCAAACCCAAGAGACGTCACAATGACTCCTAGTCTGTCTGCCTAGAGTGTGTGGGCGTGCATAGGTGGCTAGCAGTGACGTCCATTGTCCAGGGCATTTGTAAGGGTAAAGCCCTCTCCATCCTTCAAGACCTGGTTGAGGTGCCCTTTCTGCAGAGCCTTCCTTAACCCAACTAACTGGACAAGAACAAAACTTCGATCTCATTGTTATTTGCCTTTGGTTTTTTGGCTTTTAATTGGATTGTAGGTTTGGAGTTGGAAGGGACTCTGTGCATGTGTGCGTACGTGTGTGTGTGTGTGTGTGTGCGTGTGTGTGTTCAATCACATCAGTCATGTCTGACTCTTTATGACCTCATTTGGAGTTTTCTTGGCAAAGATACTAGAGGGGTTTGCCATTTCCTTCGCCAGCTCATTTTATAGAAGGGGAAACTTTTCAGTCAGGTCTGACTCTCTGTGACCCCATTTGAGGTTTCCATGGCAAAGATTCAGGAGCAGCTTGCCATTTCCTTCACCAGTTCATTTTACAGATAAGGAAACTGAGGCAAACTGGATTAAGTGACTTTCACAGGGTCACACAGTAACACAGTAAACATGTGAAGCCAGATTTGAACCCAGGAAGATGAGTCTTCTTGACTCCCAGTGCTCTGTATACTATGGCACTACCTAGCTTTCCCTAGGGGACCTTAGAGGCCATCTAATTCAACCTCCTTATTTTACAAATGAGGAAACCAAGGACAAGGGAGAGTAAGTAACTTGCTTGTGGAATCCCAGGTAGTACATAGGAGAGCTTGGACTCGACCCCAGATTCTCTGACTCCAAACCCATCCCCCTTTCCATGGTACCTCACAGCCTCTTACTGCTTTCAGGACAAAGTACAAACTCTTGAGCTGGCTTAATGTCCTCACTCTAGCACTAATGTGCTGTTCCACTATACCAGTCTTATTTCCCTTGTGAGTGCTCTGGGCTTACTAAGTGTTTTCTGCCCTCCCCCATTGCTCTCCTGCTTTCATCCCTGCTCCCATTGCTTGAATGGGTTCCCTCCTCATCTCCCTTCAAACCCCATGGAAATTATCATCTGACTCAGCTCAGGTGGCCAAATGTAAGATCTTTGAGGGCAGGGCTTGTCTATCATTTTTCATCTTTGTGTTACTAAGACCCAGTGAAGACCTAGATAAATAATAGGTGATTAATTGATGTTCATTCAATTAAATGGAATAATACTCTCCAAAGACATGTGGTGTTTGCTGATAGAAAGTCTGCTCAATTATGGCAAGGAAGGAAGGAAATAAACCTTTATTAAGTGCCTAATAAGTACCCTGTACTATGTTAAGCGCTTTTTACAAATATTTCATCCTCACAACAACCCTGGAAAGTAGGTGTTATTGCTAGTCCCATTTTAAGGAAGAGTAAACTAAGGCAGGCAAACATGAAGTGACTGAGTGTCTGAGTGTCTGAGGTTAGATTTGAACTCAGGTCTTCCTGACTCCAAGTCTAGAGCTCTATTCACTTCACCAGCTAGCTATCTTATGGCAAGGAAGCAAAGTCAATTGACCTTGTGTTGATTGGTCCCTGAAGTGGTGCAAAGCTCTAGTAGAGATACAAATATATATTTACAATATGTTCCCTTTCTCTGATCTCAGTTCTTTTCTGGGAGTAGTAGCCTTGTATATAACTACATACACGTGTACACACATATAAAACTAGGTACAGGGAGATGTAATGGGAGGAAGTGAACATATATCAGTAGGAATCATCACATTGTCTCAATAGCTTGGAATTCTCCATTATTTATGGCTCTGAAGTCAAGACATTTGGGAGTATATCTTTACTTCTTTATTTACAGACCTGAATTCACTCAGTTGCCAGAAGCCATACATACATATATGTATATCTATCTCTTATCTTCTCTCCATCCATCTCTGTCTCTCTATCCATCTGTTCATCCATTCATCTGTCCATCCATCCATGCATCCAGTTATCTGTTGCCATTTTTACAGAACCAGGAACACAGGCCCCCAGATCTCAGGCTAGGAAGGACCTCAGAAGGCATTGAAACAAATCTTCACATTTTATAGGTAAGAAAAGTAAAGCCCAATGGAGATGGGGGTGTGGAATCATTCACCCAGGGTCCCAAATAGCAATCAGTGTTGTCTCCTGACTCCTAAACCAGCATATGCCTCTTTGCCTTCTCCTGACTTCTCTGGGGGACCTTGCAGATTTGTCCTCCCCAGCAAGCCCATGCTCAAAGCCTGCAGTGGTTCTTCCATGTGGCCTGGAAAGGTAGGTTCTTATCACTGGCCTCCTGGCCTCTCTGGACACTTCCTTCCTTTAGGCCTTCATTGCACCCAACCAAAATCCCTTTGACCTTACTGAAGTTGTTGATTGTGTGCTTTGCAATCTTTCCTGTGCCACCAAATCCACCCATTCCTGCCTGCCTCTGAATCTGTCTTCTTTGACAGTGGGCTTATATGCCACTTGATACCAACACTTAAAGGCAGGAAGGGTTCAGCATTCTCCATTGCTCCCAGTTTCCCGTGGACCAGCCATTGGACCCTGGTCAGTTAGCTTCAACTCTGTCTGCCTGTTTCCCTTTCAATAAAATGAGGAAGAATATTGTCTGTACTGTGTACCTACATACCACACAGGGCAGTTGTGAAGCTTACATCAGAAAATGGCTTCTGGAGAGGTGGGCATTCTTCATCTGCTTCTAACTAATGCCTGGGCTTGGCACTGAAGGACTATTAAGGACACCTGGGAAGCGCCAGTTTTTCCAGGGGAAATTTGTCATGTGCAGAACAGAGACCCCCCCCTAGAGAGACACCCCTCCTGAGTCACCCTGCATATAGACCCTGATCTGGGAATGAAGCCGCACCCACTATATTCTCTTGGGCAATTGCACTTGGGGCCAAGGACGTCCATTTGGGAAGCAGTTGGTGTTAGAGTTTGGGGAGAATTCTTTCCCCCTCCCCTAATCCTTGTTGTCTATAGGAAGGCCTCCAAGGGGTGATGGCCATATTGTCCTTTGCATTGCCTTGTTCTATGGCTCTACTTATACATGCTACCCCAGGTCCTGGCATGATGAAAAGAACCCAGGGCCTTTGGGCTAGAGGAGGAGGGCTGAAGAAGTTCTATAAAATACCTAAGTCTGACTAGAAGCCCAGAGTAAGAGGGGGATTAAATCAAAGTCCTGCCTGAGCCAGGGGTGGGATTTAGGGAGCTAGTCCTCAGCTTAGCCTGGGGGTGGGGGCCAAGCGTGGTCATCTCCAGGGTTTAAGAGGAGATGGCTATGACCAGGGACTGGCCAGGCTCAGGGCAGAGGTCTGCACATGGAGTTCAAGGTCAGAGATTTACGGTTGGAAAGGCCCGTAGAGGTGATCGGCTCTAATTCCCTTCATTTTACAGATGAGAAAATAGAGTCTGAGTGAAATTAAGGGATTTACCCAAGGTCAAACAGCTAGTATCTGAGTTGGCCTTCTTGACTCCGGCCCCTCCCCTGTTTTACAGATAAAGAAGCTGAATGGGATTACAATTGACTGGGTCAAGAAGTTGGGATTCAAACTGGGTTGTTCCTCTACCCCATTTCTATCAATGGCTTGGATGGAGGTGTCCCTTCATCTGTCCTCACATCTGGAAGAAAGGTGTTTCACATTTCCTATAGATCTGAAAGCAGATTTCTATCCCTTACTACAGGAATAAGAGTTCAGGGAGGTGGCAAAGCAATGTTCCCAAGGCCTTGAGTGGTAGCAGCAAAGGCAAAGACTCTTTAGATCGGTCAGGGAGCAGAGGCAATAGGAGCTTGAACCTTGCTGTCTTCTCTTCTTCCTTCCAGGCCACAGTCCTCCTGAGCCATACTGCCCTACTATCCCTGTTCCTAGGCCTGAGGTCCCTTTCCCTTTCCCTAGACAGGTAGCTGCCATCCATTGGCCATCCTCCTTGGGGTGGAAGGGAGCTGAATATTGACTTCAGATACAGCCTTCCCTTCCCCCTCAGGGTTGGGGGCCCCATGCTGGGGGGCTCCAAGGCAGGTGTGGGAGGCAGCTGAAGTGGAATGCCTGCCAGCCACCCTGTCTGGCAGTCTTTCATCCCTGTTTCACACCTCCTCTCTCATTCATTTTCAGCTCTGATTGGTTTTCTTGTTTTAACACATACCCTGGCCCCTGTCCTTGACCCTCAGGATGAATCTGATGCTGCTCCCTGGGGTTCTGGTTGGTGAGCATGTTTGGAGCTGCTGGGGAAAGGGAGAAGGAGCAGAAGAAGAAGGAGTGAGGGGCAAGAGATAAGAACAGAGGGGATGGCGAAAATTCCCTTCCGTAGATTTGACTTTTGTTTTGGACAAATAGGCGGGATGCTTTCTTGCATCCAGCTGGATCAGATCCAGGAGACCAAGTCGCAGGGCAAGGTGTCCAGAGGCTCAGGACCTTGCGATTTAAATGTGCCAGGTTCCTCCTTCCTCCTTGTAGGGGCCCTCCTCGCTCACATTTGCACACAGGCCAGTGCCCTCCATGGGCCCCGCTCCTCATCTTGCTCTGACACACACATTATCACAGCAGACTATGCCTATAGCCAAGACAAGCTAGAATCCCTTGCTTATTTGAAAATGGAATGGGGTAGAGGTCTTTGGGGGAGAGAAATTAAAGGAAAGGAGACCTCAGTGCTTGGAGTCAGAAAACATGGGTTCAAATCCTGCCTCCTCTCCTTACTAATTAATTGTGTGACCCTTGGCAAGTAATTTCTCTTCTCTGGGCCTCAGTCCCCTCACCTTTAACACGAGTGAAGCAGACTAGAAGATCTCTTCTGAGTCTAGACCTGCTCTCCCAAGAATGTCCTCAGTAAGGGTGGAGGCAGAATGGAGTCGTGGAAAGTAGAATTGGCATCACAGCACAGATGTTTTGCCTATCTCTGATGCCCATTAACTCATTGTTTGAAAATATACAGATGTCTGAGGTTTCAATTTTCATCTTGATGTCTGAAATTGTGAATCATTCCATCTCTTATCTCTGTGAGGAAATAGAGTCTGCCTCCCTTCCCTTACCCACAATATTAAGAAACTGAGGCACAGAGAATGCAAAATCATCTTCCTGAGATAGTCGTAAAATCATAGATTTTAAAACTGGAGGGGGCCTTAGAGGTCACTGAGTCCAACTCTTCCATTTTATAGATGAGGAAACTAAAGCTCTGAGAGGGTGACTTTCCCAGGGTCATCCAACTAGTACGGTCTGACCATGCCATTGAGCTCCTCAAAAACTTTCAGTGGTTCATGTTGCCTCTAGGACAAAGGACAGATGCACCAGCCTGGGATTTAAAGACTGAGGAATCCGACCCCAGTCCATCTTTCCTGCCTTATTTCATGTTGTTCCTCTTGGGGATCCCACTTTCTGGCTGAACGGGATCACACACTATTCCTTGGAGCTAATTGACCGTATCTATGTCTGCATCCTACTTCCATGGAGTGCCATGGGTCATTGCCTGGTCATGGAATGCCTCTCTCTTCATCTCCACCTTTCATAAACTTTCTTCTCTTCCTTCAGAGAGCAGCCCCAGAGCTCTCTCTTCTACCAAGGCTTCTCCTGATCTCCCCAATATTGCTAGAGCATTAGATCTGGAGCACACACATCTGCATAGTGTCACGACCCTCGTCAGTAGATTGGAAACTCCTTGAGGGCAGGGGCTGCTTTCATTACCTCCTTTTTATCCCCAATGGGTGGCACACAGCAGATCATTTAACATTTCATGGGTACTGGTATAACATACTGCCTGTCCATTTCCTCTCCTTCCATATCTCTACATGACCTGGAAATTAAAAAGAAAAATGCTACAAAATCATCTCTTCACGTGGATGCAAGAGAGGCTTTGTAATCCCAGCAATTAATCCCTTTGATGAGCTCACTGAGGGCAGCTGAGTGTTCTACCATCTCCACCTCCATCTCTTTTGGTTCTTTTAATCCTAATCCAAAAATCATCCTTCTTTTTGGTGATAACAGAAGCAGAATAGATGTGGAGTATTTCTGCCTTCTCTCTGCCAATTTGTCCCATCATCCCATTTACCCCAAGCTCTATACCTTCTTTAATCTGCTTCTTGACCTGATGGTACTTTAAAAGTTCCCTTCGGTGTCCTCATTCTTCAGTCAGCCTCAGATAAATCTTAGTTCTAGTGCTCCTAATGCTATTCAATTCAACAAACATTTATTAATCACCTACTGTATACCAAGCACTGTAATAGGCACAGTGGGGATCCAACAAGAATGAAACAACTTCTACCTTCAAGGAACTCCAAGGATTGAGGGGCATGTCATATACACAGATAGACATATTATCTATAGGTAGGAAGTAAAAAAGATGGAAGAGAGACAAGATGGAATAGTGTAGGAAAAACTGAGGCAGGAAACATCTATAATTGGGGGCACTTGGAGAAGAAAGTGGCAGCTGAACTGAGTTCCAAAGGAAGAGGATTCTGTGATTCAAAGATGACGGAAAAGGGCATTGTAGGCATAAGACAAAACAAATATACAGTTATAGGAAATGGAATGTGGAGTTTTGGGGGAAACTAACAGCCCAGTCTGGCTGAAACTTAAAGTATATTAAAGGAAGTAATGTTACTCAAGGCTGGAAATATAGAGTAAAGCCAGACTGTCTAGGCTTTAAATGTCAAGCTGAGGAGGTTGTGCTTTTTCCTATAGATGATACGGAGGCACATAAAGTTTTTTTTTTTATTATTAGGGGGCAACATGACCAAACCTGTGCTTTAGGAGAATTATTTTGCCAGTCATGCAGAGGATGGGATGGAAGAGAAAGACATTATAAGCCAGGAGACCAATTAAGAGACTATTACAGTATTCAGAGGGAAAGTGATAATGATGGTCTGAACTAGGGTGGTCTTGTGAGTGGAGAAAAGGGAGCAGATGCAGGAGATGTTGAAGAGGTCAGCTTGCCAAGATTTGTCAATGAACTGGCTAAGGGAAAGTGAAGAGTTGAAGCTGAGTGGTGAAATTGAGTGTCTAGGAAGATGATGACTTCATCAATAGAAATGGGAAGTTTGATAGAAAATGAGAAAGGGGAGGGAGGAAGGATGATTTTTCAGATGGGATACATTGGGTATCAGGTGGAAACGGGGTGTCAGGGAGGCAGGCAGAGACAGGGCCTGGAGTCATTTAGAGAAATTAGGGATGGATAAACAGATTCAGAAGTCATCTCTGTAGAGATGATAACAGAACCAATATAAATAGATGAGTTTAAGCAGAGAGAAAGTGTAGACAGAGATGGGGTCAGCATATCATCTTGGGAGCTACTTAGAGTTAAGAAGTCAGAGATGGATGATAAGCCAAAACATTTGAGATGTAGCAGTCAGACAAGGATGGGGAGAACCAGGAAAGACCTGCGTCAAGGAAGCCAACACAAGTGGGAAGGAGTGGGACGAGGAGTCAGTGATGTCATGATATACAGAGAGGTAAAGGAGGACAAGGTCATTGAATTTATTAGTTAAAAGATTGTGTAAAGAGAGAAGACAGCAGTCACAATAGAGTGGTGGGACAGGAAACTGTACTGTAAGGGAGCAGGACCTGAGAGGAGGCATATGGGAGACCAGCATGAGGGAAGGGCAGGATCAAATTTTGAAGGGAAAGAACAAATATTTATTAGGTGCGTATTACGTTCCAGGCAAGGAAGGATCTGGTATATCAGTAGGGGGGAGAGAGAGAGAGACAGAGAGACAGAGAGAGAGACAGAGAGAAACAGAGACAGAGACAGAAACAGAGAGATAGAAAAGAGAAGGAAGAAGAGGAGGAGGAGAAGAAAGAGAAGGAGAAGAAGATGAAGAAGGAGGAGAAGGAGGATGGCGGAGGATGGAGAGAGACAGAAACAATGAGGAAAGGAGAAAGGGAAAGTCAGAGAAAGGGTGAGAGAAAAGAAAGAGAAAGAGAGAAAAGGGAGGAGACAGGGAGAAATAAAGACAGAGAGGGAGAGAGAAAAAAGAGAAGGGGAGAGAGGGAGAGGGAGAGAGGGAAAGAGAGGGGAGAGAAAGAGAGAGAGAGAGAGAGAGAGAGAGAGAGAGCGAGAATGGTCAATGGGAAAAGCTCTTTAAAAAATCATAGATCACAGTCAGAGGATCACAACAGAGAATGAATAATCATGCCTATACAAAAGGATTGTTGTTCAGCAGTGAGAGCCTTCAAAGTTTCCCACTCCTTTTAGTCAGGTCTGTATCACTGATTTCTGACCTTGGTAACCAATCCATCCTGAACTCATTGAAACCTGTTCTTCCCATATCCCCAGTGCACATCAGTTTCTACTTAGCTTTCATCTCAAAAGCTTGGTCAAGGAGACCGTGGAAGTAGGAGTTCAAACTCCTCATTCACATATCTGTGATTTCAAGCAGAGAGTTCCCAAAATTCCTCTCTCAACCTTCCCTCCCCTGAGAGTTTTTGTCCTAATCTTGAGGCTGAAAGTCCAAAGAAGCAGAAAGAGAAACTGGAGAGGAAGGAGCTATAGAACCATGGAAAGTAGAGGGAACATTCCAGTGGCCGTGGAATTTTTGAGCCATGGTGGTACGAAAGATACATGCATGAATGATTATAAGCAGCACCCACCAGTACTTGTCTTTTCATGTCCTGACCATCCCTGAATGACCTCTGTGCTGGTGGTGCTTATGGAAGCCATATTAGTACTGTCTGGAGCCCAAGAAGCTGACTTCTCTTCAGAGATTTTCACACTAATTTCTATTGTTATCCAGTGGTTTCAGTCATTTCTGACTCTTTTGGGGGCTTTCTTTTTTCTTTTTTTTTTTTTTTTTGCTTTTTGGGGGGGGAAAGGCTGGGCAATTAGGGTTAAGTGACTTGCCTAAGGCCACATGACTAGTAAGTGTTAAGTGTCTGTAGCTGAATTTGAACTCAGGTCCTCCTGACTCCAGGGCCAGTGCTCTATTCACTGTGCCACCTAGCCACCCCTGGGGGTTTTCTTGGCAGAGATACTGGAATGGTTTGCCATTTCCTTCTCTAGCTCATTTTACATTTGAGGAAATTGAGGCGAACAGGATTAAGTGAAATTAAGTGAAATTGCCTACGGTCACACAGCTAGTAAGTGACTGAGGCTGGATTCAAACTGAGGCCTTTCTGACTCCAAGTGGAACACTATCCATTGCCCCCCCTAGCCATCTCAGCTACTACCTGGTTCCAGACCTTCCATCTTCCTTCTCTCCCTTTCTTTTCTGCATCTCATTCTCCCACCTTTAATCTCCTGAAACAGGGTATGATTCCTCTCTACCTCCCCATTCTTGTGGTCTTGGAATAGTGAAGAGAGTCAAAGGACCTGGGTTTGAATCCTGTCTCTCCCACTTTTTATCTGCAGCATCCTATTACCCTCAATGTCCTCCTCAACTCCCCTCTTCCACTCACTGAGCATATCCAAGCTGATACCATGTCTTGAAATCTTCACCTCTGCAATATGCCCCTCCTCTGCACAAATACAGCTCTCATGCCCTCGTTCAAGCCTACTTCATGGTCTTATACCTTGACAATTGGTATAGCTGCTAGTACATGTTTCCCCACCCTAGTTCATCCACCACTCAGCTTCCAAAACAAGATTTTTTTTTTTTTTTTTTTGCTTTTTGGAGGGCAGTTGGGGTTAAGTGACTTGCCCAAGGTCACAGGCTAGTTTTTTGTGTTGTGTCTAAATGTCTGAGGCCGGATTTGAACTCAGGTACTCCTGACTCCAGGGCCGTGCTCTATTCACTTCAACACCTAGCCGCCCCTCAAAACAAGATTTTTAATCCCTAAATTTGACCATATTCCCACACACAAACCTTATCCAATTAACTCTAGGGGCTTGCAGTAACTCAGGATGAATATAAAATCTTCTATTTGACTTTTAAGAGCCTTCAGACTTGGGCCCTTCCAATCCTTCCAGTCTTCTTACTCTCCTCTCCTCCACAGACGCTTTGCTGCATCAACACTGACCTCTTGATGTTTCTCCCCCATGACACTCCAATTCCTGGCTCCATGCATTCTCACTGTGCCTGAAATGCTCTCCCTCCTTACCTCCCATGCCTGCCTTCCTTCAAGAAGCAATTCAAGTCCCACCTTTAGCAAGAAGTCTTCCTGGAGCCCTCCACTCCACCTCATCTGCTAACACCTCCCCTTTATTCTCTTTATCTTGTATGTCAGTAGACTTTTGCCTGTTATCTCTGACTTATAATGTAAGCTCCTTGAGGGCAGGCACTGTGTTCTGACTTTTCTTTATATATTCATCCCATCACTCAGTACCTAACATACTCTGCTGTTCAGTGGTTTTTCACTCATGCCCAATTCTTCATGACCCCATTTGGGTTTTTTTGTTTTTTGTTTTTTGTTTTGGCCAAGATACTGGAGTATCCCAGCTAAAAGACTCACTTTAGAACTGAGAAGATCTAAGTTGAAACCCAGCCTCACATATTTACTAGCTTCAAGTTAATTAACCTCTGTCTGCCTCAGTTTTCTCAAATGTAAAATTGAACTAATAATAACACCTACCTCATAGCATTGTTATGAGAACCAAATACATTTGCAAACTACTTAACACAGTGCCTCACATATCATAGAGAGTGAATGCTTGCCCCCTCCCCATCTAGCAATGCCTCCTGTCCTCTCTCTCTCTC
>CM053598.1:39374512-39388669 GCA_028646575.1 Pseudocheirus occidentalis | reverse complement strand
GTCCCTCTCCCTCTCTCTCTCTCTTTCTCTCTCTCTCTCTCCCTCCTCTCTCTCTCTCCCTCCCTCCCTCTCTCTCTTCTCTCTCTCTCTCTCTCTTCTCTTTCTCTTCTCTCTCTCTCTTCTCTCTCTCTCTCTCTCTCTCTCTCTCTCTCTCTCTCTCTCTCCATTCCTATCATTTTATTAAATTCAGCCCATTGTTTTAACTTATCAAGATATTTTTTTGGAGTCTGACTGTCATACAGTGGAATCTATCCCTCCCGGTTTTGTACCACCTGCAAATGTGACAAGCATGCCATGTGTATTTTTAGTCAAGTCTTTGATAAAAATCTGAAATGCCATATAACCAAGTACAGATCTCTGTGGTAATTCACTGGAGACTGTCACCATCTCATCATCCATGGCTACTCTTTGTGTCTAGTCATTCAACCATGAATCTATGTAAATGCATTATTGCCTGGCCTTTATCTATCTATCTTTTCCACAAAGATGCCATAGAATATTTTGTCAAATACTTTGCTAAAATCTTGGGACGCTATTTTTGTAACATTTCTTTAATCTACCATTTTAGAAACTTTGTCCAAAAAGGGTCTAGTCAGGCATGACATTTCCTTGAAATAGCCATACTGCCTTTTAAAAGTGAGCATTGCTACCTTTTCTTTGGGTTCACTAACCATCACTTTAATAATACTTTTTTAGAATTTCACCAGGAATTAAACAGGAGAAGAATGGGAAAAGTAATATTCTGGGGATATTTAATAGACAGAGCAAATTTACAGAAGCAAGAGTAAATGAAATACTGTTTCAAGCGTAGGGTGGGAAAGAGCAGTGCAGTTTGGATAAAGTAGAGGGGAGTAATATAAGACTTCAAAAGATAACTTGATTCCAGCTTGTGGAGCAACTTGAATATTTGGGCTTTATTGGGGAGGC
Organism: Pseudocheirus occidentalis; assembly: GCA_028646575.1. Classification (NCBI taxonomy): domain Eukaryota; kingdom Metazoa; phylum Chordata; class Mammalia; order Diprotodontia; family Pseudocheiridae; genus Pseudocheirus; species Pseudocheirus occidentalis. The sequence goes on along the minus strand of CM053598.1, from coordinate 39,387,742 downwards.
CATAGGGAGCCATTGAAGATTTCTGATTAGGGAAATATCACTACAAGATTTATGTATAAGAAGAATTATTCTGGCAGAAGTGTGAAATGTGGTTTTGAGGAGGCAGAGACGGAAGGCAAGAAGATCTATAAAGAAACTGCTGCAATAATCCAGGTGAGTGGTAATAAAGGCCTGTACTAGGGGACAAATGTGAGAGATGTGTCAGAGACAGAATTATAGGGGAATTCTTCCCTTGTTTCATTCCTGACAATTATTAAATTCCTGCATTATTAAAGTAATGGTTGGTGAATGCAAAGAAAGAGTAGCAGTGATTTTTTTTTTAAAGCATTATGGCTATTTTAAGGAAATGTCATGCCTGACTAGACCATTTTTGGACAAAGTTACTAATGTAGTAGAATAAGAGAATTCTACAGAAATAGTGTACCTAGATATTAGCAAAGCTTTCAATGAAGTATTTTATGGCATTCTTGTGGAAAAGATATAGAGAGGAGGGCTAGACAATAATACATTTATGTGGATTCACAGTTGAATTAATCATGTTGACTGGTTGGCTACTCCACTGCCCAGAGATACCTGCTCAAGTAGGTATGAACACATGCACGACTATATGCACACACACCACACACACTCACTCCTTCCTTCAAATATATGTGCCTCATCTTGTATCTATCTACGCATCAATAGGAATGTAGTGTCCACTTAGTCACATAAATACAACCCTAAAGAGTCAATGCACTCCTCTCCTTTCCCAATCCAACAGCCATAATCACACCATTCTTTGGAGGCTCTCCTTTCTTTTGTCCCAAATAACTTTAAGCCTTAAACATAGACCACCTCATTCATCCTCACAGCTTTCTTGGGATCTAATAGCTCTGCTGAACAAGGAATCAAGGCTCCAATTCATGATCACAAGAGCAGAAGCACAGTTAACGGTATTCTTTGCATGGTGATGAAAGGAGAAACAAAACCAACATTGCTATGAGAATATATTATGGACCAAATGACCATATGGACTGTACTGCTGGTGCTTTACCAATATAAATCCCCCAAAATGGCCAGAGGCAAATGATGGGCTCTGACAGCATGGCAGAGTGGATGGAGTGTTGAGCTTGGATTCAGAAAGACCTCTGTTTAAATTCCGCGTATAATACCAGGTATGGAACCTTGAACAAGACACTTCTTTGACCTCTGTTTTCTCACCTACAAAATGGCACAAATGATAATAATGACAGTAGTATTGTGTCTAGAAATCTGCAAAGTAATTTACATACATTTTCTGATGGGATAGTAGCCCCATGAGCGAGGTACTACAGGTATTATTTGTACCATCAATTGACTGTTTGGGAACCAGTAATTAGACAAATTCTAAACTTATCTGCCTATGCTATCAAAATCCTCATCTCCATCATTCTTTTCACCTTTCTCTCAGTTTTTTCTCTGGACCTACATTCTCTCTCTCTCTCTCTTTCGCTCTCGCTTTCACTCTCGCTCTCGCTCTTGCTCTGTCTCCTCTCTCTGTGTCTCTCTGTCTCTGTCTCTCTATTTCTCTCTCTCTTTCTGTCTCTGTCTCTTTCTCTGTGTGTCTCTCTCTGTGTCCTATGTCTCTGTGTCTCTGTCTCTCTCTGTCTTTCTGTGTTTTTCTCCCTTCTGCCTCAAGTTATTGAGGGAGGAAAAAAAAATCATTCTGGGTTGTGATGGAAGCTTCTTGGGATCTGGCTGAGCTCTACCACTCTGCATCCTTCTGGCTGAACCCAGAGTTCTGGGTGGAGGAGGGGAAACAGTAGGTGATCAGATACTAGGATTTCCCGGTCTCTGCTTCACTGGGGTAGTCCCTGCTGTGATTCTTCCCAGTCATGTACCTGCTTGACCAGGTACAGGCCATTTCAAAGATGCCTCTCTTGCCTCTTTAATAAACCTGGAATAAAGGGAGATACTGAATAAAAATTAAATATTTATTATTATGTGTCCCACCAGGCACTGTATGAGGTGTAGGAGGAGAAGGGATACAAACTCAAAAATGAAACATTCTCTCCCCTCCAGGAACAGACTTCCATTCTATCATCAAGCTGAAAACTCCAGGCATGCACAGTAGACAGAAAGTTATTTTAGAGGGAGGGAAGGGCAGTAATGCCTCCAAATTCAGACAAAACCTGCATGTTCTGACTAGTTCCTGCATCTGGACACATCTGGGTGGTCTTCTCCCCTTCCCTCCTACCTCAAAATATGGTCAGAGAGTTTTAAGGGGTGAGGGAATGTTCCCAATGAGCACGGTATATCTCATTAGCTCCACATTTCACTTTCTCTGTCTCTTTGGGCCTCTGCCTCTTTCTATCCCTTTGGCCACTGATGCAGAGATCATCTTTTTCCACCATGGTCACCCCACTGTTCTGCCTCCACTTCTCCCTTTCCTGGCATCTGTTTCCTGCTTCCTGGCCTCTTCCCATCCTGAGGTCCCTCCCATCCCAACTCATAGCCCTGAGGCCACATTCCACCTCCTCACTGGACCCAACCAAGAGAGGCAGAGGAGAAACATAAGAGACAGAAGAGGCAGGGACTGGACAGACAAGAGAGACCAGGGCAGGGACAGGACAAACCAGAAAGACAGGCAGCAGTTATAGGAATGGTAGGAACAGAGATAAGACAAAAAGGGCCAGATGAAAGAGAGAAAGAGATGGAAGAGGCAGAAAGGAAAGAAGGATGAAGGAGACAGGAGAGACCAAAGTTGTCAGAGGCAGAAGAGACAAGGGAGGCAGAGGAAGATCTGGAACAGGAGAAATGAGACAAGCAGGGGAGACAAGAGAGAGAAAGACAGTGAAAGAACAGGCAGGGACAGGAGAAACCACAGTGGCTCAGTTTTCTCCTCTGGATAATGAGGGGCATAGACTGAATGCTCTTTAAGACCCCTTCTAGTCCTAATCATATATGGCTCAATATGGTCATCAGACCTTGGCTCCAATAAAAACAAAAGGAAGACTCTCACTGCCATTGTCCCCATACTAGTCCTCCCAGAATCTTCTCTGAGTGCCCTGGTGGTTACAAGGACTGATAGGAGCATGTCACTGAGGGCAGAGGGAGGGGTTGCAACTCAGTGTTGCTAGGAGGAACACTCCATATAAAGCCTTAATAAGTGAACCTCTGGCTCACTCACGTTCCCCAAAGATTAGAGAAGTTGAACTTTCATTCTAATAGGAGGGATTTGATTTGATGGGAGGGAACGTGGGTATAGAACAGGGGTGGGGATAGAGGGAAACATGCTAGAACTGATGAGCAAGGGAGACATTGTGGATGCTCCCTCCATCAGGGCAGCTTACAAGGCAGCCATGTCTGTCCTCTCTGTGGGATTCTTGCCCAGACCCACCCCAGGGAGCCCATCTTATGTGCTGGGGCCCTTCCTCCCATCCTCTTGACATTCTGAGGATGCCAATGGAGCATGCAAGCTATCCATCCATTTTTCCTCCCTCTTACTATGTGACTGGTCCATGTTAAAGTCATCCATTTCTCTGATGACATCCACCCCTGACCTGCATGATTTCTTGTCTGTGATGTTACAACCTGCATGTACCATCATTTAACACATTGAACAAACATTTTTTTTAAAATTCAAGTTCTATGCAAGGCAGCATGCCAGGTCAATGGGTATTAAAAAGATAACCCAAATGAGCAAATCCCTGCCCTCAAGGAGTTTGCATTCTGTTGGGGATATCCAATATATACTCAGATAAGTAAACACAAGATAATTTGAGGAAAAAGAGAGATCACTAAGAAACAGGGATCAGAAAAGATTTCTAGTGGCAAGAGCCTTGAAGGGAAGGGCAGAGGTGAGGGAGGAAAGCATGCCAGACACTACAATAGCTTTTTCAAAGGCTACATCAATATGGTCCAGGAACATGGCGCCCGCCAGTTTGGCTAGAATGCAGAATGAATAAAGGGGAGTTAGATGCAATGAGAATGTGTAAATGCCAGACTGAGGAATCTGTAGTTTATTCTAGAAATAATAGAGAGCAGAGGATGGCTAGGTGGTGCAGTGAATAGAGCACCGGCCCTGGAGTCAAGAGGACCTGAGTTCAAATGTGGCCTCAGACACTTGACACACTTACTAGCCATCTGATCTTGGGCAAGTCACTTAACCCCAATTGCCCTCCAAAAAAAAGGCAAAAAGAAAGAAATAATAGAGAGCCATTGAAGGCTTTTGAGTGGTGGAATGGCATAATCAATGTCAGGAATACTAATTTGGCAGCTATGTGAAGGTTGGAGTGGAAGGAGAGAGCCCAGATGCAAGGAAAGTAAACAAGAGGCTTTGGTCCCAGAGAGGTGGTCATAAGAACAGAGAGAAGGGTCCAGACAGGAGAAAGGTAGTAGCAGTATAATTGCCAAGGCCATGAGCCTCTCCCTTGCCCTTTGGACAATCCTCAATTTTATTTTGTCCAGATTGTAGTTTTTCATGGAGAAAGGACCTACATGGACACATGTCTCTAAAGTATTGAATTGTCATTGTCATTGTCATGAGGTCTCTTTCCTGTTTCCCTGGTGGATTTTGAAAATGCCATCGGCAGTCAGGTGGCTTCCTGATGAGTGATTGATTGAAGACCTGGCTGAGGCTGGCTGCAGGAACCAGAGTTCAGTCCATCTGATCACAGCTCCTGCCCACTCTGGGACAGTTTGGCATCTGCTCTCATCTGCATCATAGGCAGAGGCTAGTGCTCCAGGCCCAGTCACGGAAGCAGCAAGGCCATGACTGGGCAGGAAGTGAGCAGTGTCCCAGTGACAGCAGGATGTTTGCTAGGGCTGGGAGGGAGCCCTGTCTGTTAAAAGGAGAGGCCCCTCTCCAAACCCACAAGGTGAACATCAGTCCTGAGCCATCCTCCCCCTTCTCATTTCTGTCACCGATCCTGCCAGTGTATCATCAAAATATTTATTGCAGAGGATGGTGGACCTCAACCTCCCCTCTCTTCCCTCTTTCTTTCCCATTGAGTCCAGGCAGATCTCTAGCCTCAGGAACAAATGATGATTCCTTCCTGGGTGCTTCCTTTGGACAACAATGATGACCCTAGTAGCACATTTGAAATCTGAAAAAGGTCTTACCTACATCACCCTACCGGAGCCTTGGGATGGAGTTGGCATTGTTATCTTTATCTCTGTTTCTCATATGGGGAAACTGAGGCTCAGAGAAGATAAGTGATTTGCCCAGGACCACATAGCCAGTATGTTAGAGGCAGGATTTTAATAACCCAAGTCTTCCTGATTTCAGGGGCATTTCTCTACCCACTAGAGCAGTGGCTCTCAACCTGTGGGTTGCGACCCCTTTTCGAAAGACCCTTTCACAGGGGTCACAGAGGTCACCTAAGACCATCAGAAAATGCATATCTATCCATCTCCAGGCAGGTCCTTCCACATGCAGATATGTCCACATATGAGTATTAGAGGGTCGCAGCATTAGGAAGGTTGAGAACCACCGGTCTAGAGTATATTAGCTCGTTCTCTCTTCCAGATTATCAGAGAAAGTGATCTGTTCCTTGAAATAATAGAAAAGGGATTAAATTTTTAGAACTGATGATGGAAGGGAACTTAGATGTCATCTGGGTCAACCTTTTCAATTCACAGGTGAGGAAATGATCTAGAAAAGTTAAGTGACTGATCCAAGGTCACATAGGCTTAACTCTTTCATGAATCCAGGACATCAGCACTAAAATAGATCACAAGCACAAACCCTCCATTTGAATCATAGCTTTAGAGCTGGAAGGGACTTCCAAGGTCTAGTACAATTTCTTCATTTTACAGATTAGAAATTTGAGAAGCAGAGCATTTAAATGGATTGTCCTCATTTACACAGTCACCTGGTTAACATTTATTAAGATCTCATTGTGTGTCAAGCATGGGTAGCTAGATGGTGTAGCCAATAGGGTACCGGCCCTAATGGCTGGAGGACCTGAATTCAAATCTGGCCACAGGCATATGCTAGCTGTGTGACCCTGAGCAAGTCACTTAACTCTGTTTGCTATAAAATGAGCTGGAAAAGGAAATGGCAAAGTTCTAGGTTGGGCTCCAATTAAGAGAGACCTAGGTTGGGGAAACAAGGAAGTGATAGCCTTCTCTGTACTGTATCCTACTCAGATCATACCTGGAGTATAGCACTTACTTCTGGGCATCATAATTTAAGAAAAACATTGATAAGCTATAGGGCATTCAAAGGATGACCTCAAGTCCATGATAAATGGGGATCAACTGAAGGAACTAGAGAGGTCTCATCTGAAGAGCAGGCTTGGGGGCCACAGCAGCTGTCATTCTTTGATTCTGCCAGCATTTATTAAACATCTAATGGGAGACACTTAGCTAGTCTAGGGATACAAAGGCAAAGACAAGTCTATGAGCTCAGAGGACAAGGTGGTTGGACAACATGATAACAGAGAAGCCAAGGCAGAATGCAGGGTGTCCCTAAAATTTTAGTGCAGCCACCGAAACTTTTGGTATCATAAACCCTCATTAAGACTTGGAACATTCTGTATATGCAGAGTAACTCTGAGGAGAAAGGTCACTAACATTTGAGGAGAATGAGAGAGGTCTTGTGAAGGCACATGCTATACCTAGAATGAAGCTATGGATTATAAGCAGTGGAGGTAAGGAGAGAGTTCATTCCAGGTATGAGGGGGCAAAGGTGTGGAGGTGGGAGAGAAAAGGCCAAGTCTGAGAAAAGTAATTAGTTCAGTTTGTTTGGAACATAGAATATAAGAAGGGGAATGATAAGAAGTCAGTCTGGAAAAGTAGGTTGGGGCCAGACTGTGGAGGTCTTTAAATGCCAGACTTTAGAGATTATATTTTATCCTCGAAACACAAAGGATGAATAACACCAACATCAGAGACAATAGGGAGCCACTGGTATCTCTTGAGCAGGTGAGTGACATGGTCAGAACGGTGCTTTAGAAATATCAGTTTGACCATTTGGTAGAAGATATTTAAAGGGTTGTGAGGGAGACAGATTAGATTTGTTCTTTCTTGGACCAAGGTGGGAGAGCCAGGAGCAATAGCTAGAAGTTGAAAAGAGGGAAATTGAATCTTGGAATTAGGAATCTTTTCCTACAACTGGAGCTTTCACCAATGGAATGGGCTGCCTCAGAAGCATAGGGTAGGAGCGGGGTGGTGGTGGTGGTGGTGGTGGTTTCTCCCTCACTGGATGATTCCAAGCAAAGACTGCATGACCTCCTGCTAAATGTATAACAGGTTACGGATGTGCCTTCCAACTCCAAAATTTGGTGATTCCCTCCAGTCCTTCAAGGTATCATTCAAATACCATCTCCTCCAAGAAACCCTTTCTGATTCCTCATGACAGGAAAATAACCCTCTTTGGGACCTCATATAGACTTTTTTTTTCTTTTAACAATTCCACAATGCACTTAGAATAATAACTGTTTTCTGTGTTTGTCTCCCCACCCCCAGCTCCAAAAGAGATCTTTTTTATCTATTTTACCTAAATATCTCAACTTTATGTCTCCCCAGTGACAAATAGAATGCTCTACAATCTTTTAATAAGTAAGTTGAATGAATGACTAAAGGAATGGAAGGGAGTGTGGGGGTGTGTACATGTGTCTGGAAAAAGTTGTATGGATGAGAGGCTATGTGTGTGTGTAGGAGGAGATGTGTGTCAGTGAGTATGGATGGAGTAGTCTGCCCACATATATGGTGGTTCTACACAGAGCTCAAAGAAATCCAGAGACCCTTCTTCCACCCCTTGGCACATTGATCTGAGTTTAACCCCTCCCCTAGGTCTGAGATAATATTTTTCTGAGGAAATGTACTAGGCAAAGAAGCTCCTAGCACCTTTCTCTTGAACTACCTGGAGCCACAGGACCCTCCCCCTTCAATTTGGGTTAGTGGTCTAGGAAACCCAGCTGTGGGGCTCCCCTCTGTCACCCCTCTACCTTGGTTCAGGCTCCACCCTCCCCACTGCTCAATGCTTGAGCAGTTAACAAAAGGGTAAGACAGTGCTGTTTCCAAGGGAACCCCTGATGCCTATTACAGTCTCACTGAAGGCCTCTTGAAAGGAAGGACAACTAGAGAGGTAGGGCAGGCAGCCATGGCCCTTCTGCCCTAACTGAAGCAGTAGCCTGGAAATCGGAGCTTAGATCTCTCTCTAAGCCTCTCAGCCTCACTGTGTGACCTGGGACGAGTCACCTAACATCTCTGAGCTCTGGCTGACATCATAGAAAGGGGCTCAGGATGGGGCAGAGCTTGGCATGGACATGCTCCCATCTTGATGTGGACCTTTATCTGCCTCTCCCTCCCCCTCCTTGCCCATTTATCTATCCTCTCACCCCTACCTCCCAGAGCTTCTGTGAAAATTTAGGCTTCCCAACTCCCTCCCCCCCATTCCCCACCCCAATCAAGACTGGCTTTGGCTGTGCTGTCTCCGTGGCAACCAAGTTGGTTTTCTGGATCTTCAGGGAGCTAGGAGAGGGGAGGGAGGAAGTATAGATAAACATTTCTCTTCATAGCATCTGGAGCTGAGATGGACCAAAGTGAATATGGGAATGGAGGTGGGGAATGAACTGACCTGCCCTCCCTCCACCTGCCTTTACATGATGGGAAAGGGATGCAGTGTAAGAATCCTAGGCCGTGGCAAAGTACACAGTGATTGCACCTCCAGAGGCATTGTAGTGTAGTGGAAAGAGTACTGGGCCATAAATCAAGAGGTCTGGGTTCAAATCCTTCCCAGTATTTAATAGCATGTGACTTTGGGTGAGTTCCCACTTGTAAAGTGGGAACAGTGACAGATATTCTATTTTTTTTGCCAAGATAAGTATTGGGAAAGTAAAATGTAAAGCTGAAAACAATGGGAATTCACTGGGGTCCAGTCATTTAGCTAAAGCTTCCTAGAGGACAGGTAAGGCACATCTTTGGTTCTGTAAGGGTGGGAGAACAGAGGGGAGAAGAAGAAGGTCAGAGTGAATCCAATGCTTTTTCCTCAAAGAGCACTAGAAACTTGAGGGGAGGAGGGTGGTCCTGCCCTGTGAGTCCTCAGAGAGAGGACAACCAGGCCTAAATCCCTGGACACTGCCTCATTTCTGGATTCAAATCCTGAGGATACAAACCACCCCTCCCCTTCCATTTCCCTTCTGAGTTTTCCCAAGGGAAAGGTAGGGATCAAAGCAAGTCTCCAGGACACCTACTAGGTGACAGATACTATGTTATGTGCTTTACAGATCTGCAGGTGCTATTATTATCCCCATTTTACAGATGAGGAAACTGAGGGAAACAGGTTAAATGACTTGCCCAGGATCACACAGTTATTACATATCTGAAACTGGATTTTAATTCATGTCTTCTAGACCCTAGGCCCAGTGATCTCTCTGCTGCATGAAATACTTTTCTGGCTATTCCTGGAGGAGACTGAGAAGATGGCCCTTTCATAGTTAATGTGTGGCCTCATCTCAAAGTGCATGCCCTTCTTTCTCCAACCCGGAGTGATGACTGTGAAGTCAGAGGTTCAGGGACCCAAGGTATCTGTTGGAATAACTAGAGGAGGCAGCCTGGGGCCAGGGCCATAAAGGAGCCAGGCAGCAGGCCAAGGAAACCAGGCCTTAAAAAGAATCAAAGCTATTTCCTTTCTCTTCCCCCTTCTGACCAGTTCATTCACAGGTCAGCTCTGTGCTGGTCACTGCTGGGCAGAATCCACTGTTCTGCTCCCCACAGCCTTCTCTTCCCTTTCTCCTCCCCAGCCTGGACCCCCACCCACACATCTCTCTCTCTTTCTGTGTCTCTCTCTGTGTCTCTCTCTGTCCCTCTGTCTCTCTGTCTCTCTCTCTGTGTCTCTCTCTCTCTCTGTCTCTGTTTCTCTGTCTCTCTCTCTGTCCCTCTGTCTCTCTGTCTCTCTGTGTCTCTCTCTCTGTGTCTCTGTTTCTCTGTCTCTCTCTCTGTCCCTCTGTCTCTCTGTCTCTTTGTCTCTCTGTCTCTCTCTCTTTCTCTCTGTCTCTGTCTGTCTGTCTGTCTCTGTCTCTCTCCCTCTCCCTCCCTCTCTTTCTCTCTCTCTCTCTTCTCATCAACAAGGATCAAACATTGCCTGAGCTATTCAGGAGACATCGAACGGTACCTAGTTGAGGGGGCATCGACTCTGGATGCAGAGGACCCAGGATTCATATTCCAGTCTGACTACTTACTCCCTCTGCGACCCTGGACAATCACTTAGCATCCTTGGCCCCAGTTTCCTCATCTGTAAAATTAGAGGGCTAAATTCATTCTCTCTAAAATCCCTTTCAACTCCAAATCTATGAACTTCTGAGATGTCCCTTGGTGCTTGCAGCATCTGTTCACAGAAAGGGATTCCTGAAGGCCACACATTCTACAGGGTAGATGGGAAACCACAGAATTAAGAGAACCACAGAATCTCCAAGTTAGGAGGGAGTTCAGAGGTCAACTAATCTAATCCATCCTGAAAGCCAGAATCCTTTTTGTAATATTCCAGCCAACCTCTACCTAAAGTGATAGAGCAGGAAAAACTCTAGGTTCTGGGGTTAGAGGGCTTGTGTACAAATCTTGATTCTCATGCTTATTATATGTGACCTTAGGCAAGTTACTTAACATTTCTGTGCCTCAGTTTCCCCATATGTAAAATGGAGGGGTTGGTGTAAATTGTCTCTGAGGTCACTTGTAATTCTGAAGCTAGTTTCTATGAGGCTCTACTGATACAGAGCCTTCTGAAATAACCCACTTAGGTTTGGTCAATGATAATATAGATTATGATTAAATTTGTGTGTGAGAGGGGTGGGACACATAGGCATGTATGAAGGTGTATGTAGGAATGGAGGGCACCCTAAACACTTCCCCTTTTCCTTGTTCAGTGGTTCTCAACCCTCCTAATGCCATGACCCTTTAATACTTGTATGTGGGCGTATCTGCATGGGGGTGGACAAGCCTGGAGATGGATATAGAGGAGTGGTGTCTAAGTTCCTAAGACCATTGGAAATATGTGTTTTCCAGTGGTTTTAGGGGACCCCTGAGAAAAGGTCATTTGACCCCCAAAAGGGTTGCGACCCCCAGGTTGAGAACCACTGTCCTTGTTCACTCATTTCAAAGGCTAGGGGAGAGGCCTGATAAAGGGTAAGGCTTACAGGATATGAGGAGGTCATTCTTTTCATCCCCCTGCCTCTAAGCAACCTTGCTGCTCTCTCAACATAAATACTCCTTAACAACAACCAGCCAGCCAGCCCATCCTCCTCTACTCTCAACAGACTCTGGGTCCAGTTGGTTACCCATTCTGCTGTTTCACAGACATCTCTGCCAGACATTTATTTTTGTGTGTGTGGCTACCTGAAATCCTTTGGGCTTAAAGCTCAGAGATTCTTCCTCTAGAGGATTAGAGATGCCATTGAGGGGCAGGGATGAAAAAGATCAACCCAGAGTGGAGGTGTGGCTTTTAGCTAAGGAACTCCAGAAATGTCTGGGGCCCCTGGAAGAAAGGGGCCTTTCATGGTGGGGAAGTGAGGGCTGGGCTCCCATAGTGAGATAGGATGGGAAGGGGTTGCAAGGTTTTTCTTGGGACTGGAGGCATGAACTATTCTTTAGCTTCTTACCCCTTAGCACAGGGCACATAGTAGGTCATCAGTGACTATTCTCCTTTGACATTTTCCCCTCCTTTAATGAGAAATGGCAGCTAGGTGGCACAGCGGACAGAGTGCCAGAAACTGGAGTCAGAAAAACTCATCTTCTGGAGTTCAAATCTGGCCTCAGACACTTATTAGCTGTGGGACCCTGGACAAGTCACTTAACCCTGTTTGCCTTGGTTTCCTCATCTGTAAAATGAGCTGGAGAAGGAAATGGCAAACCATTCCAGTACCTTTGCCAAGAAATTCCCAAGTAGGGTCACAAAAAGTCAGACATGACTGAAATATGACTGAACAACAACTAATGATAACAGAAAAAATCCAAATGCAATCAGGAAAACCCTTTGAGACTAAGGCCCTCCTAGATGATGTTCATGGCAAGAAACCTTTGACCCTGATGCAGAATCTACCTGCTTCTTTCTTGTTGAAGCTAGTGGTTGGGGTATATGTATCCTTGTTTCCTCCCATTTCTGCCCAGGCCTACACTACCTGGTAAGGACAGAGGGATCAGACTGGGGGCCTCACAGTCACCCACCTCACTCCTACCTCAGATTCTTCCTATTGCTGTGACCTTCAGCAAGTCACTTAGCCTTCTGGACCTCAGTTTCCTCATCTGTAAAATGAGGTTGCTGGATGAGGTGACCTCATCATTCCTTTACAGTCTGGGCCTGGGAAGGGACAGTATTGGAGATGCCCCAGATGCTACAGCCTCAGCAAGCCCTCATCTTGTCCCTCCTCCCCACATGCCCAGGTCATCACTCTCTTTTTTTTTTTTTGCTTTTTTTTTTTGAAGGGCAGTTGGGGTTAAGTGACTTGCCTAAGGTCACACGGCTAGTTTTTTGTGTTAAGTGTCTGAGGCCAGATTTGAACTCAGGTACTCCTGACTCCTGGGCCTATGCTCTATTCACTGCGCCACCTAGCCACCCCCATCACTCTCTTAACACGCTTCATTGCTTTTCAGCACATGTTGAGACTCCCTGCAGGTATTGTTGCTTCTAAGGCCCAGATTTTTACTGCTCTGGCACATAGACTGAGGATTTTGGATTCCTGTAACTCAGGTTCAAATCCTAGCTCCACCACCATGCGGGGAAGCCCCCTCTAGTTCTCCAAGCTTCTGTTTCTTTATCTTTAAAAAAGGTGGAATTGGCTTGGAGACTTCAAGCTGGGAGGGGATTCAGAGATGAGCTAATGGAACCTCTCATTTTACAGACAAGGAAACTGAGGTTCAGAAACTGTGAATGCCACAGTCACATAGGCAGTGAGGGGCAGAGCCTGCATCTGAATGCAGAGAATCCTCTACCTACAAAGCCTTCCCCGGGGCCTTCCTGCCCTTCCAGAGCTGCCTGTGAGCCTATGGAAAACAACAATACCCTGACGATGACAACAACGACAACAACAACACGCTGCTGCTCCCTTGGCACATTCTTTGTTCTTCCCTTGGCCGATTCTTCTATTTCCAGAAAGCATATTGTTACTCCTCTGGCACATGCTGCTTCTCAGGGGCATACACTGTTACTCACAAAGCAAGCATTGTTACTATGAAAGCAGGCATTGTTACTGCTCCAAACCATAGATTGTTACTCTGGAAGCAGAACATTGTTACTCTCCTCCTATACATTGTTGTTGGCAATGCAGACAG